>CM050528.1:14613628-15213628 GCA_027563665.1 Antrozous pallidus | reverse complement strand
AAACCCATAGTTAAGAAACTAGAGAGCGCCGGTTTGGCTCAGTGGATAGAGCATCGGCCTGTGGACTGGGGTGTCCCGGGTTAGATTCTGGTCGGGGGCATGTGCCTTGGTTATGGGCACATCCCCGGGGAGGGGGGGGAGCGGGGGGCAGTGCAGGAGGGAGCTGATCAATGTTTCCCTCTCATGGATGTTTCTAGCTTTCTGTCCCTCTCCCTTCCTCTTTGTAGGGAATCAATAAAATATATTAAAAAAAAAAAACAAAACAAATAAAAATGTAGCTACTAAAAAAAATTTTTTTAAAAAAAAGAAACCATAGCCAAGACCAGTTTGGCTGAGTGGATAGAGCGTCGGATGGTGGACTGAAGGGTCCCGGGTTCGATTCCGGTCAAGGGCATGTACCTTGGCTGCGGGCACATCCCCAGTAGGGGGCATGCAAGAGGCAGCTGCTCGATGTTTCTCTCTCATCGATGTTTCTGACTTTCTATCTCTCTCCCTTACACTCTGTAAAAAAATCAATAAAATATATTTTTAAAAAATAAATAAATAAAAATAAAAAGAAACCATAGAGAGAGAAATTTACAGGTAAAAGTCTTTCTCCTTCCTCACAAGCCTCACACACTATCATAAAAAAAATATCTATTTTAGAAATGCTAAGCTTGGATTCAGCTGAATTATATATCCTGTAGCATGTTATCCTAAAGGTAAGAAGATATAATCAACATATGGAAACAAATCTGAAAATTAGAGCTGAAGAGTCAAAGAACTAAAGAATTAGATCTAGAGCACAATATAAGGGAAAAAAGCCAGAACTAAAATTAAAGTACAGACATTCTATGCAGACAAGTTCTTCTCTCTATATATACTCCATGGCCCTTCAGGGATATATACTCAGCAGCGGGGTAAGCTGGTAAGAGAATAAACAAATCCAAAGAAGAAAACAACAAAAAGAAAAAATACATATGAAATCCCTGGGAACACTTTGTTGTGGCCTGAAACCCTAGGAGTATGGCCAGCTTGCTTTGTGAAAGTCATCAAACCTGGCCTGGCCCCCTGTGGCCTGCAAAGTGGGCAGGAGAAAAGGATGGCCGGAACTTGCAACATGCTCTTGGGGCTTAATTACAGTGTAGAATAAGGTCTGGGCCATGCACCAGCCATAGCTGGAGCCATGAGGTGTGCAGATACACCTTCCCATCATTTAAGTCAGGGACTCACTTAACCAAGGGCTGGAATTTTAGGCTGTGGACTCCTTCACCACTCTTAATGGGTACAGGTGTGCTTGTCATAGCCCAGGGAGACTATACCTCCACTTGGAGCCAACAGCTGAAGAGCAACCACTTAGGTAAAATGCTGGTGATCCCCTTCTCTCTCTCCTCTGACTCATCACCCCATCTTATCTGATCACTCCCATCCCTGTGCTTGTATTTAATGGAACCTTATCTGACTCCAAAAGCCATACTCAGCCCACAATACCAACTATCTCTCATTTGACGTTTATTGTTAAAGGTGTACATTATTTTAACCTTTTTCATATGGGTATGTAGAAAAAATATGTTGTTCCTGACACATTTGGGTAAGTTGACCTAAAACAAGCAAAGGGGCTGACACATAAACATTCATTAATGGCTTCCTATTGTCATTGGTAAAAGTCTAACTCTTCAGATTGGTACATAAGACGCGATCCAAATACTGCCTACTCCTTCAGTCCTCTCGCCCCTGTCCAAGTACACCTTTTGTTCTAATCAACTACTTGCATTTTCTATGCTTCTTGCGATGTTAAGTCTTAGAATATGCTGTCCCCAGGGCCCAAGATGTCCCGTTCCTCTCTCTTCAGTCAGCTCGGGCACATTCAAGAAGCTTTCCCGCCCAACTGGGGTGGCTCAGTGGTTGGACATCGACCTATGAACCAGGAATTCACGGTTCAATTCCCAGTCAGGGCATAAACCCGGATGTGGGCTCATTCCCAGTCGGGGTTGTGCAGGAGACAGCCTTTCAGTGATTCTCTCTCATCATTGATGTTTCTGTCTTTCTCTCTCTCCCTCTTCTTTCCTCTCTAAAATTAATAAAAATACTTAAAAAAAAAGAAAAAAAAGAAAAGAAACCTTCCCTAACTGGGTGTTATCACATCATCCACTATCTGTTTGAGATAAAACTGACCCCATTGTATTAATAGTGCCCTTTTATCTGTTTGGCTTTCCCTCTTAAATAAAAGTTTCCTGAATATTCTGCCCTAATAAGAACTACATATTCTTCTGAATAAATAAGTGACCAAATGAGTTGCTTGATAACATTACAATGTTTGGAGCAGAGACCCAGCCTCTAAACAATCTTGTATGGAAAAAACCTTGTGCACCAGGATCCTCTCTGCAGCAATTTACGACCAAAGAGTCAAACAACGTGGAAATAAATATGTAAAATTACTACGCCATAAATAAATATTGCGGGTACCAAGTGTAAAAGCCATGGGAACCTGAGTTCCGCCCTGGGTTTCCGCCGGTTCCTGCCTCAGCCCAACCTTCAGTTATCGGCTATGCACGCTGTCGCGAGCGACTGAAGATACGTCAGCCGGCGCCGTGATTTACGTTAGTCGGTGCCGTGACGTAACTTCCGGGCAGGTTACTTCCGAGGCAGCTGCGGAGACGGAGGCTTCCTGTCGAGTAGTGGGTTCTGGCCTAACGCGCCCCTAGGAGCGTTCTAGAGAAATCGGTTCCTCTGGACCCGCTTCCACCAGCGCAGACCCGCCTCGGCGGGCGCCACGCCACCCCTCGGCCGGACGCCGATGCCCGCCGAGCCCGGGAGGCCCCGCAGCGGGGCCGGGCCATGAGCCTGCTGGGCGGCCTCGCCCCCTCGCCGCGGGCCGCGCCGCCGTTCAGGGCCAGGATGAAAAGGCTCCCGAAGCGGAGCCAGAACGAGAAGTACCGGCTCAAGTACCTGCGGCTGCGGAAAGCCGCCAAAGCCACGGTGTTTGTGAGTCTCACACCGCTGGGCCCTTCGCCTCGACACCCGAGTTCGCGAAATGTTTCCCCAAACCGTCCCCTTCCTGGAGAAGCGGTGGCAATCTAGTGTGAGCTTTTGCAGAATACGTGGCTTCTCGGCAGCCCTGTGTCCTTGGACAGACCACGTTATTTCTGTAATCCTGTTTCTTGTCTGTGAGATTGAATAACTACCCTGCGACGTTGTGAAGATTAAATGAGGAAGGGAAAGGGTTTAGTATCTCGATGTGTCCGTAAGTTTTAGCCAGTATCGTTATAACCGCAAAACTCTTGAAAATGCGTTTGGTTTTCAAGAGAATCCTGAGAATGAGGCACTTTAAAAATAATAACAACAACATTGAAGCCCAGAGAGATGATGTGCTCAAGGGCGCTGTGTCAGAGCCCTAACCAGCTTAGACACTGCGATTCTAGTTTCATTACTTCCAACACCCAGCCTGTTTCCTCAGCACCAGGCACCCCTTACCGAATCAGACACATACATGAAGCTTTCAGTAACTTAACCCCTTGTAACCTCTTTTGAGTCTCCCAAGTGTGTCTGCCCTCCTTTTATTGTAGAGGCACTGGGTGTACTGAATGAAGGAATGAACTGGCTTGCCAGCCACACGTGGTGTTACAATGTTCTGGCTTGCTCAAGCTTGCCTCACTGTTGGGAAACAGGAGTGGAGTCCTCAAAGGTCCTCCCACTTCTGAGTCACCTTATTTCTTCTACCAAAAACTTGGAAAATGTCTTAGCTTTATTTGGAAGCATAAGGAAAGGTTTGGAAACTAGCACATTCATTCCCAAAACATCTATTTAGCACTTGCTGTGTGCACTGGAAATAAGTAAAGTCAAATTAAGAGGATTTGATACCTTTTTTTTTTTTTCCTCTACTTGTCAAAGGCACATAAAGCTTGGAGCCTGTGTTATTAGAAGGACTTTGGTTCTATTAAGTATTTCATAAAAGTTTTATGAAGGGCTATTGTTTTAAACATTCAGAATTTGAGGTCTCACGTGGAATATCCAGCTTGGAGCATTCCCTTCAGGATTGAACGAATGAACGAATGATGCTTGGGAAACAGATTGACTCATCAGTACAGACAGTACTTGGTTAAGGAAGTTTAAGCATTTTACATATTGGAGTTGATTTTGTTCCATCCCATTTCTCTTTTTAGGATTCATATTGCACTGGATGCTTTGGGTTGGGTTGGTTTTTTAAGCCCCTCAAAGTGAAATATTTGGGAATGGGTATTCATATTTTTATGGATTGAATTTAAGCATCTGTGGATTTAAGCAGTATTCCCTTTTATGACTGTACATCTTGTTTGCCTAGAACACCCATCCTTGCTATATAATAAAAGCCTAGTAAGCAAATTGACCAAACAGCAGAATGACCAGCAGAAGACTGGTAGCAATGATGTGCACTGACCACCAGGGTGCAGATGCTCAACACAGATGCTGCCCCCAGCCCACAGGCCCTGGACAAGCCAAGGCTGGTGCCAGTGGGCACCCCGGCATCAACCCACCAGTTGCCCCACAGAAGGAGGTGACTAATGGCGGCAGCGGTGGGAGGTGGGGCTGGTGAGCAGGCGGCACCAGGCCAGCCAAGGTGGGTACCAGCGGGGGCCCCACAGATCAGCCCTGATTGCCAGCCAGGCCTAGGGACCCCACTTGTGCACAAATTTCATGCACTGGGCCTCTAGTAATTTCCCATATTGTCCTAGTATAATCATTAATAGTGCCCCCTTTTTACTCAAAGATACCCCAGTTTTGATAAATTCTACAATTACTCTGATTCTACCATTATATAGATTCTTTTATAATTTGCAAGTAGAATAGTTCTCCCTTCTTATCTAGCAACAGATGTCTTTAGTTTGAAATAGAACTCTTCTTCCCAGCATAATACTTTGATCTTTTATTCATTTTATGTGATTATATATATGTTTCCTTTTTTTTTTTTTTTAAGGAAAATGCTGCTATTTGTGATGAAATCGCTCGTCTTGAGGAAAAATTTCTTAAAGCAAAAGAAGAAAGACGGTGAGCTGACTTCATTTTGTGTTCAGAACCTCAGTTTTGGTGATTGATACAGTGTTGTTACTCTGGGGATTTTTCTCCAGTGGGAGTTTTGTGCATTGCACGGCTCGTTGGCCGCTGATCAAGTTTAGAGAAACCTACGAGCTGTGGTATTGGTTCCTGTTTACTCCGGTCATGTGGATCAATAGTGATGACACAGCTCCTCTCTCTCTCTGTTAAAGCCCTCTTGCTCCAACTAATAAGTAACCTAATTATAACTCCACCATTATAAAAGAAACTCTTATTCTGTAAATATTTACTCTGTGTAAAGCACAATGAGTATACATACATATGCAATTAATGGTATATGCCCAGAAGCCTAATACCTTCCAGCTACAGAGATACACTGCAATTCTTTATCCTTGGCTCCTTGAGTATTCCCCTCTGGAACTTTATTATTTTCAGGGTCCAATAAGAATGTTATCTTTATGAGTATATTAATCTTTATATATAGTTCCGGCTTCCCCAGAACTTAAAATACTGACCTGAGATGAAAGGGAAGTTCATACACCTGTTTCCTCTCCTTCCCACCTTAGGTACCTGCTGAAGAAGCTCCTGCAGCTGCAGGCTCTGACGGAAGGAGAAGTGCCACCCCCCACTCCTGCTCACAGCTCCAGTTTGCCCCTGGCTTATGGGGTGGCCAGCTCTGTGGGAACTCTGCAGGGAGCCGGCGCCAGTTCCGGGCCTAGTACTGGGGCTGAGGAACCATTTGCGAAGAAATCCAAGAAGGAGAAAAAAGAAAAAGGCAAAGAGAACAACAAACTGGAAGGTACCTCGGAGGACATACCAGTTGTACCAGTGGCTCAGCAATTATTGAAAACGACCTGATGCTAACTGGTAGACACACACAGCCACACAGATATCCTTAAACGGTCCTTAAGCAGCCCTAATAGCCAATGAAAAACAAGTGGATCACAGCCACTCTTGAGTGGAAGAGTTCCAGTTAGACCTGGTCAAAAGGGATCAGCTAAGGCTTCCACCTTCTTCCCTATCCCCAACTTTCTGGGTTGCCTTCAGTTCTGTCTTTCCTAGACGCAGGGAAACGACCGATGTGGCCTTTAGAGCACACTGCTGGCTTAGGAAGTTTCTGATCTTTAAAAGTGAAGTAAGAGGCCTTAAAATGTACAAGGCTTGCCTGGCAGGTGTGGCTCAGAGGTTGAGCGTTGACCTAGGAACCAGGAGGTCACATTTAGATTCCCAGTCAGGGCACATGCCGGGGTTGCAGGCTTGATCCCCAGTAGGGGGACATGCAGGAGGCAGCTGATCAACGATTCTTTCTCCTCATTGATGTTTCTAACTCTCTCTCCCTTCCTCTCTGAAATCAATAACAATATATGTATTTTTAAAAGTACAAGGGTTTTAGATCCTAAGCAGTAATATTAAAAGTGGTTACCGCTAGGTGGGTGGGTTAGAAAGATAACTCAGAGCTTTGGAGAAAAGTCCCATGTGCCCATTCAATGAGTGTGTAGAACCAGGATTGGCTTATTGCTCTTAGCGCTTACATGTAAAGTTTTCCCTTCCCCTTAGCATTGGGAGGGGCCTAAAGTGGGTGACCCCAGATTTGCGTTTCAGTTCTGAAGAAAACATCCAAGAAAAAGAAAATGGAGGGAGGTGCTCGCAAGCTGGTTCAGCCCATTGCCCTGGATCCCTCAGGACGGCCTGTGTTCCCCATCGGACTGGGGGGTCTAACAGTATATAGCCTGGGGGAGGTGAGTGAGACCAGCGACATATAGAGAGGCGAATCAGAAATACGGGAATGGGGTTGAGCCTTCCCACCCTCTTCCCACTAGTAGCAGCCCCTTGCTGTTCCAGACCAACCCAGGAAATCTCCAGTCCCTAGGGCCAGGTTGGTTTTGTCTGCAACATAGCCGACACTCTTTCTGTGTGACTTGAGCCACTCTTTGCAGCCCCAAAGTGGTTCCAAAGGCTATGGGCCTCTGCATTCTCCAGTGACCTCAACTGCAGGTTGGGGGCATCTTTTTTCTAGATCATCACCGACCGACCTGGCTTCCATGACAAGAGTGCCATCTACCCTGTGGGCTACTGCAGTACTCGAATATATGCCAGCATGAAGTGCCCAGACCAGAAGTGTCTGTACACCTGTCAAATCAAGGATGGTGGTGTGCAACCTCAGGTATTTCTCTTCGCAAAAATTTACCGAACTTTGAAGAAAACTGGTCGAGGAATTAAGTTGGATAGCCCTTATTACAAAAATACTTCTTGGCAAAAATTCGTATTAGTATAACTTTAAGTTTTTTAAAAAATAAATAGTCAAGGTATTTTGCAATTTAAAAAACACAGCAATTGAAATGGAGGGTTTGCAGTCAAAATGGCCTGTACTCTTAGATGTTGTAAGAGAATATGGAGAATGATTTCACTTGTTTTTAAAATGCCAGTTGCATTTGTACTTACAGGTATAAGTAGATGGAAAAGGGTCTGGAAAGGCATGTCACCAATTAAGTGCTGACCTCTGGGGGCAGTCAGGCCAGGACTATAGAACTGAGACAGTTGAAGGACTTTCTGTTTTTGATTTGTGTGAATTTTAAATGGCACTGTAAGAAATTATACCCACCTCCTGGTGTGGGATACATCAGCTTCAAGTTCCAGAGTAGAGAACAGTTACAGGAGGAGCATGACTTCTTCTCTCTCTTCTACCTTTTCCTTATAGTGTCCTCATGCTCCTTTGTCTTTCTCAGTTTGAAATCGTTCCTGAAGATGACCCTCAGAATGCCATTGTCAGCTCTTCTGCGAACGCCTGTCATGCACAACTGCTCAAGGCCATAAGTGCTACGACGTAAGTTGACCAGCAGCTTGAAGATAAAGAAAGACCACTTTGGTAGGGGGGGACTTTTTCTCTTGCTTCTAATGAGCAGAGATCCCTATTTTATCAAATGCTTCCTTTCATCACTCAGATGCCTTAGCAGCTAGTCTCCAGAGTGTCCAAGTCAAGAGAGCCCACATTGCATCCCTAAGCCCATTCTCATCTTCCTCTGAGCGCTCGGATTCAAGTTCTCCCTCTCCTGTTTAGGGGGAAGTTAACGTCTAACCTGCTTCCATCTGGAGCTGACTTTTTTGGGTTTTCTCACCCTACTATCCACAACCTGATCCAGAGTTGTCCAGGAGCTCGAAAATGTGTCAAGTAAGTGTGGTCAAATCCATTTCCTTGGTCTTCGGCCCAGGAACCTGAACTGTTCGGTTCATTTGTACGTTTACTGAGCTGCTTCTGTGCACAGCGTGCTTGTTTCCTGACTACCGTGCCTCAGTATTGTCTCAGCCTCTGCACAGGGAAGCAGGAGCTAGTGCCCGACGTACTGTAATTGTCATTTTTTATGTGTACCATGACAGCAAAGGAAATCTGCAGGATAATGTGTCACTACAGAAGCCTTTCTATCTTTTGAAAGTTTCTTTCTTTTTTAGTTAATGTGTTATTAGAAACATATCGGAGAGAGCTACAGAAAAGAATACCTGATCCCGTTGGAGGAAAGAATGCGCTGCGGCTAACAGACAGCTCTTGCTAACAATCCTCTTTGATCCTGCAGTTACCAGTGGGTGAAATATGATGTGTGCAAACCTGGAGATGGGCAGCTGTCCCAAGGACCACTGGAGGATGATGCAGCTATAAGCTTTGAAGCCTTTCAGAGACGGACCTTTGATGAAAATCATAGTGATCCCATTCTACAAGGTATCTATCTATAATAATAAAAGCATAATATGGTAATTAGACTGGACAGCTAAACAACCTTCCGGACGAAGCCAGGGCTGCGAGGGGCGATAGCTTTGCACGTATTCGTGCATCGGGCCTCTAATCTCTTAATACCTTTCTGGTTTGAAGGTTTTCCATATTTAGGCCCTCTTCATTCATAGCTGAGTTCCCCAAATGTCTGGGCAGTAAGTGATTCAGGCTTTCACTGCTCCAGTCCTGGAGAGTCCTGAGCCAGGAGGACCCGCTGCCTGTGTAGCTCTCCAGCGGCCCCCACAGAGTCACCGGGCACGGCTGTGATGATAGTAAGGCAGCAGGTTTCTCATTTTCTACTGAGGTGAAGACCTGAGCTGAACTCCAGGGGCAAGTTTATGGTGCAGGACTAAGTAAGATAAAGGGGATCAGGTCAAGGCCTTGGTCCTGCCTCTGTTCCATGGATTCTCTACCATAATGGAAGGAGCAACTGGGATTGACACTGGGATCATAGGGAGAGCTCTGAACTGGAAATAAAAAAACAATTAAAATTCTCACTCTGCCTAATATACTACATAATCTTAGGCAAGTCACTTAAATCTACTTCAACCACAGTAAAAGTAAATATTTTCATTGTAAAAGTATCTGTCCTATTTTACCGAACAAGGAAGAAATTGGGGCTGAGAGATGCAAGGATGGTAAGGATTTGAAGGAACACATATGTCTCTGATCAGCCTCCTGAGGTTTCTAGGCAACACTGAAACTTAAGGAATTTCCCCCCAGGATCCTTGGGCCTCCCGGAGCTCCAGCCTGCAGCCTTTGTGTCTTACCAGCCCATGTTCCTGCCAGACGAACCCTTGGTGGATGACCACCTACAGCACTTGAAGTCTCCATCGCAGTGCAGCCCAGCACCGTCTTCCGACTGAACGAGAAGGGATCGGATACCACATCGTTTTCATCATGATGACTCTACCTTCCACTGAAACTTAAAATACACGGAAAGAGGCAGCAACTTAAAAGTGAAGATTAAATTAACACATGTTGTCGTGGAGGTTCCCATGGTGACAGTTTTCCTTGAGAAAAACTTCACCTGCTTTATTTTTAGTAATAAATTTCTCTTGACAATTCTGCTTATTTTCATCTTGTCATCAAGATATGGTCTGTTTTGCTTAGCTCTGCCTCAGGTAGAATAAACTAAGCCCTTTATTAACCAGAGTGAGAGATGGCTGCTGACTCGGAGTAAGACCCCGACAATCTTCTACCCTTGATTCTGATCCTAGTTCAAGGGATGTTCAGTCCCAGCCCCTGCACTGGAAATGGCTGTTCTATTTCTGTGTCGGTGTCATCAAAATCAAATCCTGCTCATCCCCTCGCTGGAGAGTCCAGTCCAAGGCACAATCCATCCATTTCTTCACATGTACATACCCTTGGAGGGATCAAAGGGTTATCTTTAACACTTTCTACATCCTCTTTGTGATTTCTTACTGGAGAATGTACTTTTGACTAATGTACTTGAAACTGCTTAATAACACAGATTTATAAAGGACGGGATTGGCTCCCAGCCTCTGTGACAGACTCACCCTGTCATTTCATTAACCATGTAATAACTCCGCACACAGTGCTACTGAATTGTCTGGACCTTGCTTATGGCATTAAGGTGGAGGCTTACCACGTCACCACATCCTGACCACAGCAGCTGGTTGGATGGGCAGCGAGGGCACCCCAGTGAGGATCCATCTTAGTGCCAGGGCTGGCTGGAACGGGAGGACAAAAGTACCCCAGAAGTAGAAGACTGGGGAAGGAGTGGTGAGAACTGGATTGTTACTGCGCTACAGTTCATTACTGCCAACCGGGACAACGCAAATGGGATTCGAATTTTGTAGGAATCTGGCCAGCAGAGGGAGGGGCCAGGCAGTGTTGAGAGCACACCACACGTCACCATAAAGTATCAGAAGCAAGAAACATTAATTTTATAATTCTTAATTATAGTCTTTTTATATTTTGTATAGCTTTACAGTCCAAAAATCAAGTATTAGACTTTGGATTATAGAAAATCAAGAGTAGAGTTTTACTCAAAGCTGTTAATGTCTTAATATTTTTCTTTTGTCTGTAAGTTGCCTGGATGTATCTGTCTTACACAGAAATGACATAATTTTTATCATATAGAAATCATCTTTCCATTCCATTCATTACAGCTTGAGCAAAACATTAAAAGAGAGGCTCATTTTAAGAAAGACATTTTTTTAATAGTGTGCAGTTTATACTTATCAGAGTTCACTTTGTAGCTTTCCAAGAACAGAAAGAACCCATTTGCTGTTCTTAAACTTCAGGAGTCAAGATGTACCTCTTTTAAAATAAAATAATCAGAATATATTGGGATGCATTGCATGTCAAAAGATTGAAACTTTGGTATTGATTATGTTTATGTATATAAATATCACAAATGCATTCACATGTGTGGGGATACATGGCATGTCAAATGTTTTTTCTATGGATCATTTTTAAAAACTTGAAAAACACAGCCTTGTTATATTTAAAATACCTTTTCATCTACTGAATTCAAGATTTTTTGGATTTGACAACATGCAATATCAATGAGAATGAGATAAAAAATGGGACTGTACTTTGTTGGGAATGTAAACTCTTGATCCCTTGGGAGGAGAAAGCTGTTGATATCAAAATTTTAAATATTTTTATCCTAAACCTGTTACTCCACATTATGGACCTTAAGGAAATTAAGTGTGGTGTGATGTTTACAAGTAACAATTATCACAGTATTAGCGATACTGTAAAAAATTAGGAAAAAAACTAGATGTCCACTAATGGGAAATTAAAGAATGGGGTTCTCGCCGAAACCGGTTTGGCTCAGTGGATAGAGTGTTGGCCTGCGGACCAAAAGGTCCCAGTTTCTATTCCGGTCAAGGGCATGTACCTTGGCTGCGGGCACATCCCCAGTAAAGGGGTGTGTAGAAGGCAGCTGATCGATGATTCTCTCTCATTGATGTTTCTGACTTTCTATCCCTCTCCCTTCCATAAAATATTTTTTAAAAAGGGAAAAATAGAACGGGGTTCTCATCCTGGCTACTGTGGTTCAGTTGGCTGAGAGTCATTCTGTGCACTGAAAGATCAGAGGTTCGATTCCCGGTCAGGGCACATAACCAGGTTGTAGGTTCAGTTCCCAGTTGAGGTGTTTGTGTGCAGGTGTTTCTTTCTCTCTCAAAAAATCAATTAAAAAAACCTCATTTTTTAAAAATGGGGTTTCCATCCTTGCTGGTTTGGCTCAGTGGATAAGAGCGTTGGCCTGAGGGATGAGGGGTCTTGGGTTTGATTCCAGTCAAGGGCACAAGCCCAGGTTGCAGGCTCAATCCCCAGTGTGATCCGCAGTGCAGGAGACAGCCAATCAATGATTCTCATCATTGATGTTTCAATATCTATCTCTACCTCTCCCTCTCTAATATTAATAAAAGTATTTTTTTAATAAAATGGGGTTTCCACAAAATGTCACACTAAATCTATATTCAATTTACATAGGAAAATTATTGATAGAATAAGTGAAAAACAGACTTAAAATAATACCCAATGTAGTGTGTAAAATATGACCCAAACAAATCAAGTGACTATTCACCAAAATATTAGTGTTTCTCTTCAGATGATGAATTTTGGGGTGATTTTTACTTGCCTACACTTTTTATTAGCATCCAGATCATCTACAGTGATTATAAATTTCATTTTTCAACAGTAAAATATTTCATTTGAGAAATAAGCAGAGTTCCCATGGAATGTTTTCAATTTTGAACCATTAAAAATTAACTTTTATATGACTTCATTAATATATCCAGTCCCTAATCCTCATTTTTTCACACTGTGTGCTCTAGGGTTTGGGGGGATGAAAGGAACCTGAGCTGCTTAATTATTTAGGTCAGTGGTCGGCAAACTCATTAGTCCACAGAGCCAAATATCAACAGTACAACGATTGAAATTTCTTTTGTGAGTCAAATTTTTTAAACTTCTTCTAACACCACTTCTTCAAAATAGACTCTCGCCTAGGCCGTGGTATTTTGTGGAAGAACCACACTCAAGGGGCCAAAGAGCCGTATGTGGCTTGAGAGCCACAGTTTGCTGACCACTGGCATTATACCATCTAGGTTTGTAAAAGTACACACTCATGTTCACATGACAAAATTGCCTAATGAAGCATTTCTCACTCTATCCCTTCAATTTATTATCCCTTTTATTTCTAACTTATAATAGACCACACACAATTGTCAAGAGCCGTGAGCTGTTTTTAGTCAACCAATAAACAGTGTTGATTCTTAACAGTACACACAAGAGCCCTCTCACATTTGTCCCATAGGATGATTTTTCTAAATACTTATCGAGTAGCTTCATTTTCAGCCTCACTTTTTTCTTCCATCTGGATTTATCAGTTTTATAGTTAAAACTCTTACCTTGAAAGAGCCTAACAATTTATTTTTATTTATTTGTTTGTTTGCTTGTTAATCCCCATTTGAGGAGCCCTATCCAGTTTGGCTCAGTGGATAGAGCGTCAGCCTGCAGACAAGGGTCCCAGGTTCGATTCTGGTCAAGGGCATGTACCTTGGTGACAGGCACATCCCAGTAGGGGGTGTGCAAGAGGCAGCTGATCGATGTTTCTCTCTCATCGATGTTTCTATCACTCTCCCTCTCTGTAAAAAAATCAATAAAATATACATATATATTTTAAATCCTCAATGGAGGATATTTTTTCCATTGATTTGGGAACAAGTGAAAGGGAAGGGAGGGAGGGAGGGGAAACATCCATGTGAGAGCCACATCAATTGGCTATGTACCGCACAAGCCCCAAGCGGGGCGAGGAACCTGTAACCCAGGTATGTGCCTTTGACCAGAATTGAACCCATGACCCTTGGGTTCATAGGTAGACGCTCTGATCATTGAGCAATGCTGGCCAGGGCCTGAGATTTATAATTCTAACGACCTGCCTGCTCCTCAGTGACCTCCAATGTGACATTACCATTACTGGAACTGAAAGAGCAGAACTTGGCTTAGGGGGAAACATCTAACACTGTCCTCTTCCACCCCGAACTGAGGAAACTAGGGTTGGAAGAAACTTCAAGGCCATGTGGGCCGGCTAGATGTCTCACTCCCAGTTATGGGGAAGTGAGTGACACTGAGGTCCAATTTGCTTGTAGTTTGGCATGAGTCCAATACAGGCGCCAGCCCAACTAGAGGACAAAAGGCAGGCGTTTCATTGTTCACCAGCCCTGGCTCCTCGCAGAAGACAGAAACAGCCCCAGGCTCGCTGGGAACTATCCAATGAAGTTTTTCTGTTAATTTCCTTTAAAAGCAATAGCTGTCATATGGACTACTGTTTGTAATACTTAAAACAATAAAAAATTAATTTTCTTTTTAAAAAAATGGAAGGCGATGGCATTTTTTAAAAAATAAAGATTTAATGTGGAGTTTACTACTTCAAAAAATAATAAATAAAATAAAAATAAAAGCAACAACTGTCATCATTTAAACTCCTAAATGCCCAAATCTAATTTTTAAAACATGCAATACCTGACTTTTGAGTCATGGAACTGACCTCTTTTCCCTTAGATTGCCAAATTTAAAAACAAAACAAAACACCCAACAGCCAACACAAAACTAGCTGTTGGTGTGAATGAATCAAAATTATATCTTTTTTTGTTGTCATTTACTCATGTCTAAGATCTGCTCGTACTGCGCTAAATCATTTGGTAGCCTTGCTCTGATTTCCAGGCATCTGGTTTGAGATAAAAGCAATGAACGGAGGGGCTGGCAGGGCGCTGCTGAGGTGGTAGAGGGGACACCGTTTATATTCGCAAGGCCAGGGGACCCAGGCATAGCGGAGAGTAGCCACGACGCCAGGACAAGAACTGGTATTCAGGGCCAGGGTCTGGGTGGAGAAGGTGCTCATGGGAGCTGGAAGCCACTTGCACTGACGGTCACCACAACACGAGATCTAACGAGAGAGTCAAACAGGAAGGGTCAGGTCAGGCGGAAAGATGCTCCTAGAGGCTGGGAACTGCTCTTTGAGGCAGACTGCAGGGAGAGAAAGCCACTTTGGGCCAAGAACCCACTTTCACAGTAACCAGAGCAAATCTGAGTCAGTCTGGTCACTACGGCCACAGGCTGACAGTAAGTGTGCCCGTGACGAAATAAATAATCAACAAAGCATAACCTACTGAGGGAGATAGGGAAGCACAGTCACATCCAGCATTTGGGGACGGTTCCCCGAACAGCCTTGCTGTCACCCTCCTGACAAATGGTAGAGCTGCTGCTCCCTGTGGCCCTGCCACGGAGCCGAGGAATGAAGAAAGGCCACAAGGAAGCTTTGGAGAAGGAGGCCTTCTTTACAGCAATCCAGGGAAGGGGACGTAAATGATCCGGTGCCCACACTTAGATTCTGACCCGACCGCAACTGTGATTCTGGGTCCAGATGATGGCGGACCGCCAGATTCTGATTGAAATGGAGAACAGAAGGCAGAAGCTCCCTGGGAGCCGGAATCCCCCTAAAACCAGGGCCCACAAGCTAGGTGCATGAGCACTGACCAAGCACCTGGGGTGAACAGATCACGTAGATTCTGTAGTCGGCGTTCCAGAGGAGAGCTGCCCTCGATAAACTGTTGTGTGATTAAAGTTGTTTTAAATGCTCTTTCATCTCCTCCAGGGCCCTCTTTCCGGATACCCCAACCCACAATGGCCCCTGGGTTCCCAGACACTCATGTCAGTGTTCCACCTACAGAAGAACCTCTTCAGTCAACAGCCCCCGGGCCACAGGAATGGTCCTTAGGAGGAAGTACTCTCGTTATACAAATTCACACTAAGCTACAACTCACCAAGTTTAAGCCTCTTAAAGGAGACACTCAGCTCAAAAGGATATCAGAATTTAGGATGAAAGAGACATAATAAGGATGAGGGAAATATTCTGGAGCAAGGATCCTTTCAACAGGCAACCTGCAAATAAAGTTGCAGGCTCCGCCCAGAACAAAGATGGCTGCTTTGGAGGGAAAATTCAAAAGGAGTATCCTTTAAATATGGACTCATTTTCCCTTCCTGGATTGTCCTGCCCACCAAAACTGCCTCTAAGCCAGCGACTCTCTACCGGTGTGCAGCATGAATTTTTAAAGCATGCAATACTTGACTATTTAGTCAGGGGCACTGACCTCTTTTCACTTAGATTGCCAAATGGAAAAAATGACAACAGCCAACACAATAGCCATCTGGTGTGAATGGATCAAAATTATATCTTTTTGTGTGAGTGTCAGATTGGGGGAAAAATAAGAATTTTAGTAATTACGTTGAGGTGTGCCAGGAGAAGAAAAGGGTTGAAAGTCGCTGCTCCACACAAATAATTAAGAGCTGTTCATTTGTCCCTCTAAGACAAACACAGCCCCCCACCAATCCAGCCCAGCCTCGCAGTTACGTTAGATTGGAGAGGTGGGCCTCACTGTGGAGGAAATCCTGATATCCCCATTCAGGAGGAACCCCCATTGTTTCTGCTATTCTCACCTCAAATACCGCGTCATCCTCCCTCTGCACCTCAATTGGCTGGGAATAGGTGACGCTGAGCAGCCCCTTGTCTGCCAAGAGCTGGATGTTCTTAGGAAGTGGTCCCTGGAAGGTCAGCGTCTTCTCCCCATAAGCCACAGCTCGGGCCCCCAAATGCAGCCGGTAGGCCACAGTCTGCTTGTCTCGAGGGTGGATGCTGCAGGACAAACCACAAATACAGAACTTTGGGTGTGAGCTCAGTAATAACCAGATTTTCAAAAAATGTATTTTTATTAATTTCAGAGAGGAAGAGAGAGGGAGGGAGAGAGAAACACGAGAGAATCATTGATTGGCTGCCTCCTGCACACCCCCTTACTGGGGATTGAGCCTACAGCCTAAGCATGTGCCCTTGACCGGGATTGAACCCAGGACCCTTCAGTCTGCAGGCCAATGTCATCCACTGAGCCAAACCAGCTAGGGCAATAACTAGATTTTTAAAAGAGGAAATAATATACAAAGCACCCCCAGAAGGTGAGAATAAAGTTGCCTAAGTCTAATAGCCAGTGGCTGGTCAGGTTAAGAGAAATGGTGAGTGGTCGTCACAGCTGGGGTTCTGGGCCTTCAGTGGGCTGGAAACCTTGAATAACAGATGACTTGGAAGGAAGAAATAAAGAGAGGAAGAGACAGGTGGGAGGGAGGGAACGGTGGAGGAAGAGAGGGATGAAAGGGGAAGAGGAGGGATGGGTGGATGGAGGCATGGAGGGAAGGTGGTAGGGTACTAGAACTAACCAAGGAGAGCTAACTCATAAGACATTCCAAACAACAGGGCCTGCGTTTCCTCTGAACCAGCCATTCATTACTTGGTCCCCTCCAGGGTTTATTTGTTCATTCGATAAATATTCACTCATTCAAAAGTAAATAAATACTAGTTCAAGCTCTTACTAGAATCCAGACACTGTGCGTTGGGGTGCACTGGAACCCCCTAGCATATGGTGGTCATCGGGGCCACTCCCTAATACTCCACTGCTCCCCCTGAGGCTACGGCATAATCATGTGTCCATTTCCCTGAAGCTGGGCATGGCCACGTGACCGTGGGTGGACAACTGATGTGGGCAGAAGTGTCTTGTGTTGCTTCCAGGGAGAGCACTTCATTGCCAGTGAGGGACTTTAAGGTGACTGTGGAAGCACAGATCGACTCGGGGCCTCTGTTTCTCTGGATCTGTGAATGACCAGATGGCAAAGCCTCTCTGTTGACCTTTGGGCATGTAGTGTGAACAAGAAATAAATTTTTGTTGAATCAAAGCACTGAGATGTTGAGGGTCCATTTTTATTATTATTATTATTATTATTATTATTACTATAGCATGTCCCAGTGTAAATGACATAGATAATGCTTCTAGAGTCCAATCCTTAGGCCATCTACTCCCTCCTCTCTCTCAAGTGAACATCACAGTGAAGTTCACAGATAAGGAACACACACGGAGTGGCCAGATTATTATCTCTGAACGCATAATAATCTGGCCACTCAGTATATACCCTATATAATAAAAGGCTAATATGCAAAGTGTCCCTCGACCAGGAGTTCAACCAGCAGGCAGGCTGGCCAACCACCCATGTCCCCTCCCCTGGCCAGGCTGGCCGGACCCCACCCATACACGAATTCATGCCTCTAATACACACACACACACACACACACACACACACACACACACACACACCGCCCAAAAGCACCCATACCTGCCGAAAGGTGAGGTCTTGTCACCGAGGTCTATAGTTACAGCCATGAAAGTGTTGGGCATCATTAGGTTGGGGGCATAGCCAAGGTCTGCTGTTTGATGCCAACGGATCTGGGAAAATCGATCATCATCTTCATCAGCCAAGATTGCAGACAACTAAGAAGTAGAAAGATTGCTGGATCAGTTTTATTTGCATCAGAATCCCTCACTGGAGTCTTTTCACAAGCAAACCCTGGTTCTGCTTCATTCGTTTGTTCAAACGCTCATTCAACAAGCTCTCCTGAGCTGCTCACTGTTGTGGCAGAATCCCTCTCAGCCCATCTGCCTGGGTAACTGCCACCGGCTCACCAACAGGCGGAGTCCATGGCTCCTCCCATGGAAGGTAGGCTATGTGTGTGATGTTCTCTGACCAACGGAATGCTCAAAAATGATGCTGGGCAGCTTTCAAGGTTTTCTTTTTATTTTTTACAGAGGAAAGGAGAGGGATAGAGAGTTAGAAACATCGATGAGAGACAAACATCGGTCAGCTGCCTCCTGCACACCCCCTATTGGGGATGTGCCTGCAACCAAGGTACATGTCCTTGACTGGAATCAAACCTGGGACCCTTCAGTCCGCAGGTTGACGCTCTATCCACTGAGCCAAACCGGTTAGGGCAGCTTTCAAGCTTTTGCCTCAGGAGCCCTTGCCTTCTGATTTCATTCTCCTAGGACAATGGTGGGCAAACTCATTAGTCAACAGAGCCAAATATCAACAGAACAACAATTGAAATTACTTTTGAGAGCTGAAAACCGACTTCTGCTCATGGGCCACGAAGTTTCAATCTCACTGTATGGGCACGCCCACATGTGGTGTTTTGTGGAAGAGCCACACTCAAGGGGCCAAAGAGCCGCATGTGGCTCGTGAGCTGCAGTTTGCCCACCACGGATCTAGATGAAAAGTGGGTAGATTCCTATTCCCGCGAAGTTCTTTATTACTTACAATGCACATGGTCCCACTATTTCTTCCTTCCTTCTCTGAATGTTTGTATCGCCCTGTCCTCTGCTTTCGATAGCGCCTTATTCTTAGCCTTAGTTCCAGCCAGTGAGAGGCATCAACCCCTTATCTCTTTTTATAAACCACGATCTAACTGTAGGCCACACCGGACATTGGGAAACAGCCTGTGAGCAACCACACCATCGCTGTAGAACGTCTGTCCCGTCAGAGGAGCTGCCTTAGGAACAGACTGTTTCTCCCAGGCTCCTTACTCACACGGCCCCGAAACACCTGAGGTCACCCCTACAAATGTGGCCACACTTTGAATAGAGGACACTTCCTGCTCCTTGAGCTGTGCTACAAAGATTAGAAGGTCATCAGGAAAACACTGCAGAGGCTGCAATAGTAGCAGAAAGGATATGGAATTAAGGGCGTGTGGACAAAAAAGGGACCCCATACTAACCCTGACAAGCTCAGGGAGGCCTGCATGGTGGCCTTACAAACTTAGAGGCTTAGAGTAACCACACAGATGGTCTGAACATAAAAATTCCTAAGTAAAAGCGAGTCGTGGCAGGTAGTCCAGTCCCAGGCCTATAGCTCCCTTGACAAAGGTCAGTCGTTACCTGAAGCGAGCCTGTCTTTCACATCCAAGATGACATCCCTTTGAAATGTCAGTGTTATCTCCTTGTCCAGACGTCCTAGGGCACACCTACCCCCGCTGGCAGGACACCACAGAACCCGTCACCTTGTTCTCTGCATGCCACCTCTGTGTACATTTTAGTTCACTATCCCGCACCCACTGGTGTGAAAGAGGTATGTGTCCATTTTACGTTTTATCCAGTCCTAGAGCTTTCCCCGCTTTGCCTTCTCCCACCTTCTTATCCTGCCACTAATGCATTTCATGTAACGCCCTCACATCTCCTTTGATTCCAACATATAACACAAGCTGCACAGCTGCCATTCTCTGGAGCAAATCTCCATCTGCTGAGATGTTGCTTCCTAGCAATTTGGCTCAAATAAACTCATAAAGCCCTGGCCAGTGTTGCTCAGAGGTTAGAGCATGGACCCACACACCAAAGGATCTCAGGTTTGATGCCTGGTCAAGGGCACGCACCTGGGTTGCAGGTTTGATGTCCGTTCATGGCATGTGTGTGGGAGGCAACCAATTGATGTGTCTCTCTCTCACATCAGTGTTTCTCTCTCTCTTTCCCCCTCCTTCCCTGTCTCCCTTCCACTCTCTCTAAAAGTCAAAGGGAAAAATATCCTCTGGTGAGGATTAATAAAAACAAAAATAGCAAAGTAGCCGAAACCTGTTTGGCTCAGTGGATAGAGCGTCGGCCTGCGGACTTAAGCGTCCTGGGTTCAATTCTGGTCAAGGGCATGTACCTTGGTTGCGGGCACATCCCCAGTAGGGGGTGTTGCAGGAGACAGCTGATTGATGTTTCTCTCTCATGGATGTTTCTAGCTTTCTGTCCCTCTCCCTTCCTCTCTGTAAAAAATCAATAAAATATATATATTTTAAAAATGAAATAAACTAAAAAATTTTCTATAGGTTTGGTCATTTTCTTTTTGTTTTTATTGATATGCTTATTAATTTTATAGAGAGAGTAAAGAAGAGAGAGAAAATATACACCTAACACATCAATGTGTGAGAGAAACATTGACCGGTTGCCTCCTATACCTGGCCAGGGTTTGAACCTGCAACCTTTTGGCTTAGGGGACAATGGTCCAACCAACCGAGCCACCCGGCCATGGCTGGACATTTCTTATATCGACAGTCTGATGTGGGATGCAGGTGATATTTCCAGTTCTCTTACTAAGATCTCTTATGCACACTGGCTTTAATCTATGAAATGATCAAAGGTGGTGAATCTTCATAATGGAATGTCATGAAAACTAGAAAACTGGACAAAAAGATCCGTGAGTCCCCCTCCACTTCTTCCCACAAGACACCCAGAAGGCGGAAGGTGGAACCCTATTTGCCGTCAGCGCCGTGATGGGGACCGTCGTAACAGAACTAGCAGAAAGCTCTAGGGGAAGTGCCAGCCTGGTGCACAACAGGGAGCAAGCTCACAACAGTCACTCATGCCAAGGAAGTTTCTCAAAATGGCAGTTTTGCTGAGCGTTCGTTCCTGCAGCCTTTCTCCACTCCCATTTCACTGATTGCACTAGTACATACTGGCCACATGGGGGCACCAGCACACTCCACAACCAAACTTTTTCCTAAGAATTCGGTGGGGTGCTGTTCAGTCTCCACGGAGATTAGTAGAAATGCTGCTGCTTATTGAAGGCATATAATAGCAAAAGAATAGAAAGGTGGCCACATCTGGAGGGCTTTACAAATAACATACTGCAGTTGGCAGTCGGTTCCATTGGTCCCCCAAATCCCCTTTAAGAAAGTGTCGTAGGGCCTCCTGCCCCCACCATGCTTCAGGTCACCTCTCCATGAATCATCTCTGGTCCATGCATGTGGCCCTGGTCTATCTACCAAGCTTCAGTCCTGCATCGCTAACTGTGCTCCAGTTCCTGCAACCATCGCTTCAAACCCAACGTTCATCTTTCCTTACAGACCACTGTCCCTCCAGATTTCCTGGCCTCTCTCATTAATGAAAACAAACACTGGCCAGCTGGCATGGCTCAGTGGTTGAGGCATCGACCTATGAACCAGGAGGTCACGGTTTGAGTCCTGGTCAGGGTATATGATGACCCTGTTGCGGTCTCAATCCTCAGTGTGGGACATGTAGGAGGCAGCCAATCAATGATTCTCTCTCATCACTGATGTTTCTCTCCCTCTCTCCCTGCCTCCCTCTCTCTCTCTCTCTCCCCCCACCCTCTCTCTTTTCCTCCTCTTCCTTCCTCTCTGAAATCAACAAAAATAACAAATAAAAATAAACAAACATTAACTTTATCTGGCATGTGCCAAGCTTTCCATGGCTTAACTCACTAACTCTTGAAATAACAAAGAAGTCTGATACCTTGTTCAAAATCGCATAGCTGAACAAGTGCCGGAGGGGAGATCGGAATCCAGGCAGGCTGCTTTGACCCCTCACCTCCTTTGGAAGGTAGATGTTTATAGTCTTGGCTGGAAAGCATGTGTTTATTGATGACATCAAGTTAAGCCCAGAGCCTAAAGGGATTCTACTAAACTGGAAGGCATTGGTGCCAGGACAAGGTCTCTCCTACAGTCCTGAGCACATCACAAGCATTCAGCACACACTTCTGGGTTGAGCTGGCTGAGGTCACATTTTTAAATCAGCAAGTACACAGGTGAAGAGACGAAAAAGGACCTCAAAAACCCAAATGTGGTTCCACCAACAGTAACTCAGAACTGTGATGGGAGTTGCTATTTTGATAAGAACGAGCAGAATAATCTCGTTTCAAAGTCAGAATAAATGTAAGAAAGAAAACGACTGTAAAGTAGTTATAAGTGCAAAGAGTGTCTATAAAAATCTCTATCCAGAAAAAGTACGGTGAAGGAGGACGAGGTAGAGGAAATGGGTGGCTGGTGGGAAGGGAAACTGTGGCCATCCAGAGGCAGCTGTCTGGGATATTATGGTCAACTCAGATGTTCAAACCCATTCCATCACGTCATGAGTTGGGTCTTGGTTTTATAGCATTTTACTTGTTTAATTTCCTATATTCCAGCAAAGTGAGCACTACCACCCTACTCAAACTTTGGTAAGTCACAGAAGGCTTCCTAAGTGACATCCAGACTGAGACCGACTGGGTAAGTAGAAGTTAGCTGGGAAAGTGTGGGAGAGAAAGATTATTTCAGGCAAAGAGCATGTGCAGTGGGCTGGGAGTGAGAGCACCAGGTCCCTTCTAAGGAGGGGCAGGGATAACACCAAGTTAGGGAGGGTGTGGGGAAGTGAACATTCTCACCCATTGTTGTTAAGAGTACACACTTATACCCACTCATAAATCCCTGCAGAGAAATTTGGGAACGTGTTTAGAGCCTTAAAAAGTATTCAATTTAACCTAGCCATTTCATCCCTGGGAATTGATCTTATGGAAATAATTAAGCATGCTTAATACCTTTAGCTACAAGGTACATACCCATGCCGCTGCTTATAAAAGCAAAATGTTTAAAGAAACTTCAGGGCCCACTTATCAAGGCCTAGTTAAATAAATTATAATATAATCATATTGCAGAGTACTCTGTAATCATTATAAATTGTGCCCAAGATTAATATTTATTGGCTCAATGGTTGAGCATCGACCTATGAACCAATAGGTCACAGTTTCGACTCCCAGTCGGGACATATGCCCGGGTTGCAGGCTCGATCCCCAGGGTGGTGTGTGCAGGAGGCAGCCGATTGATGATTCTCTCTCATCGATGTTTCTCTCTCTCTCTCTCTCTCTCTCTCTCTCTCTCTCTCTCTCTCCCCCCTTCTTCCTTCCTCCCTGAAATCAATAAAAATATTTTAAATAAATAAATAAGTATAATAAATAAAATATACTTATCAGCATGAAAAAGGTTGACAATATAACATTATGAGAAAGAAAAAGCAAGATATGGCACAATATTGCAGTATGGATCCCATTTCACAAATAATGAGTAGAAAAGTCTGCTTATTTCGGGATTGTGGGATTATAAAAGTTTCTAGCTTATCTTTCTAGAGTTTCTTTACCAAACATGCAGTACTTTTTAACTAGGAAGACATATTAGTTACTTATTAACTTCTTAAACGACTCACTTGTCCCAGCAGTGGACAGAGATGAGTTAAGTCATACATTCAGTCCCTGACCCACGGCTATACGGGTGAAAAAAGAATATGGATTCCAGGAAAGAGGTCTCAGGAGCATCCCCACAGCAAGGTCCATACACGCTCCTCCCCTCAGCACCCACCTGAACAAATCCAAACGGGAAGAGGCGCTCCGTCTGCCCCTGGGAGCCGAGGTGGAAGGTCTGGCGCCAGTCCTCGATGAGCGCGGGGAATGTGCAGCTGTACAGGTCCCTGTTAAAATTGATATTGGCCTCCCCTGGAAACAGTCCAAGTGGGGAGAGAGTTTGGGGGAGAAGCGAAAATGGCCACGCCATGCTCCCCAACCTCTCGCCCTGCCCCGGGACGTGGGCCTTCCCTGCAGCCTCTCTGGACTGGCCTTGCTCGGCCCAACAGGGGCAAACATGATACAAGCAGACTTGAAAAGTGCTTCAGTTTGGGGTCTGCTCGCTCTCGATACACCTGGAGCCCTGAATCTGCTGCGTAAACAATAAACAAGTCTGAGGTCGCTTGCTGAAGGATGGGAGGCCACATGAGAGCCACGGGGCCCCAAGAGGTAGACAGTTCCCAGCCAACACACGTGGAAGAGAGGCCAGTCTAAGTCACCTGGCCACCAGACAACCTGCCAGGTGGCCAGAGACACATAAAGACCCCAGTGGGCCGAAACTGATTTGGCTCAGTGGATAGAGCATGGGCCTGTGGACAGAAAGGTCCCGGGTTCGATTCTGGTACCTTGGTTGCGGGCATGTCCCGATTGGGGGGTGTGCAGGAGGCAGCTGATCGGTGTTTCTCTCTCATCGATGTTTCTGGCTTTCTATCCCTCTCCCTTCCTCTCTGTAAAAAAATCAATAAAATATATATTTTTTAAAAAGACCCCAGCGGGAATTAGTCCAAGCAGCCCAGACCGAGAAACGACCCTGCTGGACCACAGAACAGGGAGCTAAATCAAACTGGTTTTGCGGTAAGTCACTAAATTCTAGGACAGCAAAGCTAACTGACACAATGGAGAAGCGACAAATGCAGCACTCACCCTGGTACCATATCACGCCTTTCAGAGTCATGTTCTGCAGTGGATGGATCATGGCGTTCCAGAGGACAGAGAGTTCACTGGGACCACTTATAGAAATCGGTGAAACGAACCTGAAAGCGATAAGGTGCACAAGTGTCAGGAGAGAGCTAGTGACCGATCACATGATCCCTAACCGGGCGTCTACCCCGCTTTTACTTGGGGCACATTTCTGAAGAAGCAACACAGGATTCCATTGAACCACTTTGTCTCACATGGACACGTGTGCGCCGTCTGAATTTCACCTCCAGGTTCTCCCCAGGACAAGGGTGTATCAGTCGGTTTTCTGCTAGTTCACCCCGCTTCCAGATAAGGCCATTAAAGCCACAAAGAGAAGTGTTTTATTACGCATCTCACACACAAGGCAATCAATCTGTTTGACCAGTCCTCAGTGAATAGACACTTCCAAGCCTTTTGCTTTTGTAAGCAATGCCAAGTTCTCTTTCCTATAGCTTAATCATTGCATACAGACTTAAATATTTCCTTAAGATACAATTCCCAGATCAGAAATGGCTGGGTCAAAGGACACATTTTTTAAAAAGGCTTCCAATGTGTCCCTAACTTTCTCTGCAGAATGCCTGTCAGAATGTACACCCACTTCCCCATGCCCTGGGACTGTCCCTTCCCTGTCCTCAGAGCTCGGGGAGGCCTGGCTGCAGAGGCCGCCTGCTCCGCCACAGGCAATTCTTTCTGCTCCGAAGCGGAATGTCTTCTCACTGGCACATCTGGACCCAAGCGAAACCAAGAGCTCAAGTCCACCCGCTTCCCAAAGGCCTTCCCACCACGGCTGCGATGACGTCTGTGGAGGCAGTCCGTGTACTGTTCATCTCTATAACATCTGTGAAGGCAGTTCATGTGCTGTTCATCTCTACAACGTCTGTGGAGGCAGTCCGTGTACTGTTCATCTCTACAACATCTGTGGAGGCAGTTCGTGTACTGTTCATCTCTACAACGTCTGTGGAGGCAGTCCGTGTACTGTTCATCTCTACAACGTCTGTGGAGGCAGTCCGTGTACTGTTCATCTCTACAACGTCTGTGGAGGCAGTCCGTGTACTGTTCATCTCTACAACGTCTGTGGAGGCAGTCCGTGTACTGTTCATCTCTACAACGTCTGTGGAGGCAGTCCGTGTACTGTTCATCTCTACAACGTCTGTGGAGGCAGTCCGTGTACTGTTCATCTCTACAACGTCTGTGAAGGCAGTCCGTGTGCTGTTCATCTATACATCTGTGAAGGCAGTCCATGTACTGTTCATCTCTACAACATCTGTGGAGGCAGTCCGCAGGCTGTTCATCTCTACAACGTCTGTGGAGGCAGTCCGTGTACTGTTCATCTCTACAACGTCTGTGAAGGCAGTCCGTGTACTGTTCATCTCTACAACGTCTGTGGAGGCAGTCCGTGTACTGTTCATCTCTATAACATCTGTGAAGGCAGTCCGTGTACTGTTCATCTCTACAACATCTGTGAAGACAGTCCGTGTACTGTTCATCTCCACAACGTCTGTGAAGGCAGTCCGTGTACTGTTCATCTCTACAACGTCTGTGGAGGCAGTCCGTGTACTGTTCATCTCTACAACGTCTGTGAAGGCAGTCCGTGTACTGTTCATCTCTACAACGTCTGTGAAGGCAGTTCATGTGCTGTTCATCTCTACAACGTCTGTGAAGGCAGTCCGCGGGCTGTTCATCTCTACAACGTCTGTGAAGGCAGTCCGCGGGCTGTTCATCTCTACAACGTCTGTGAAGGCAGTCCGTGTACTGTTCATCTCTACAACGTCTGTGAAGGCAGTCCGTGTACTGTTCATCTCTACAACGTCTGTGAAGGCAGTCCGTGTACTGTTCATCTCTACAACGTCTGTGAAGGCAGTTCATGTGCTGTTCATCTCTACAACGTCTGTGAAGGCAGTCCGCGGGCTGTTCATCTCTACAACGTCTGTGAAGGCAGTCCGTGTACTGTTCATCTCTACAACATCTGTGGAGGCAGTCCGCGGGCTGTTCATCTCTACAACGTCTGTGAAGGCAGTCCGTGTACTGTTCATCTCTACAACGTCTGTGGAGGCAGTCCGTGTACTGTTCATCTCTACAACATCTGTGAAGACAGTCCGTGTACTGTTCATCTCTACAACGTCTGTGAAGGCAGTCCGTGTACTGTTCATCTCTACAACATCTGTGGAGGCAGTCCGTGTACTGTTCATCTCTACAACGTCTGTGGAGGCAGTCCGTGTACTGTTCATCTCTACAACATCTGTGGAGGCAGTCCGCGGGCTGTTCATCTCTACAACGTCTGTGAAGGCAGTCCGTACTGTTCATCTCTACAACGTCTGTGGAGGCAGTCCGTGTACTGTTCATCTCTACAACGTCTGTGAAGGCAGTCCGTGTGCTGTTCATCTCTACAACGTCTGTGAAGGCAGTCCGTGTACTGTTCATCTCTACAACGTCTGTGAAGGCATTCCGTGTACTGTTCATCTCTACAACGTCTGTGAAGGCAGTCCATGTACTGTTCATCTCTATAACGTCTGTGGAGGCAGTCCATGTACTGTTCCTCTCCACATCAGTAGGACGATCGGGATTTCATTAAGTAGCCCATCCTCCAGCCCAAACCCCGCCCCGACTGACCCAGCTTTTCCCTGTGCTTTCATCATCACCACATATGTATTTCTTGGGTTCCATAGCTATTTGTTCTTCCTTACATTGTTTATGCTGCTAAGCCAGTGGTCGGCAAACTGCGGCTCGTGAGCCACATGGGGCTCTTTGGCCCCTTGAGTGTGGCTCTCCCACAAAATACCACGTGCGGGGGCGCACGTACAGTGCGATTGAAACTTCGTGGCCCATGCACAGAAGTCGGTTTTTGGCTCTCAAAAGAAATGTCAATCGTTGTACGGTTGATATCTGGCTCTGTTGACTAATGAGTTTGCCGACCACTGTGGTGAGCGATATATAGCACCGTGGTTAAGAGCACCGACACTGAGGCCAGACTTTGCCACTTACTTGTGTGTCCCTGAGCACGTTACTAAAGCTCTCTCTGACTTAGTATCTTTTAAAAATATGTATATATTTTTTTATTGATTTCAGAGAGGAAAGGAGAGGGAGAGGAGATAGAAACATCAATGATGAAAATCATGGATCGGCTGCCTCCTGCACGCCCCACACTGGGGACGGAGCCGGCAGCCCAGGCCTGTGCCCCGACTGGGAATCAGATGTGACCTCCTGGTTCATAGCTCGACGCTCAGCCCTGAGCCACGCCGGTTAGGCTCAGGCTCGGTGCCTTTACCCACGATATGTTAATAGCGTCTACATTTCAAGAGATTGTTGTATGAAATGAGCTGCTATATATAAACTCCTTACAACATTCAGCATAAAGCTTTCAGTAAGTACTAGCTATAATTATTATTAAGAAAAAGGCTCATAATTGCTTCTTGTCCTGTTCTCAGACGGCTGGGGTGGTGGGGACAGTGAAAATAATACCTTGCCTGTGCACGGAATAAGTTAATACATATTTGGACATTCAGCACGTACTTAACTCCCCAAAGGAGACCGTGATTCTCCTCTTTCATCTAACTTCCTGGTGGGCTTTCTCCCGGACCGCAGGATGCATGCTCCTTACCCTTCCTTAGAGATCCCACAGGCTTTCAGGGACCTTCCAGATGACCAGGCTTCAATGGGGGTCCCTCCCCACGAAGAGGAGACCAGCCCAACGGGGTACCGCAAAGTGTCATACAGGTGCCGCCCGAAGAGCCAGCACACTGCCGACATGTACTGGAAGCTCCCGTGGCCCAAGTTTTCTGTTCAGGAAAAGAGAGTCAGGTAAAGAGTAGAAGGATGCAGATGTGTCTATGGGAGAAGAAGGGGTGTGGGCCATCCCCTGGGTTCCTTGCTAAGAATTTCCAGCTGAAACCAGTATAGCTCAGTGGATAGAGTGTTGGCCTGCAGATTGAAAGGTCCCAAGTTTGATTCCAGTCAAGGGCATGTACCTTGGTTGCGGGCACATCCCCAGTAGGGAGTGTGCAAGAGGCAGCTGATCCATGTTTCTCTCTCATGGATGTTTCTGACTTTTCTATCCCTCTCCCGTACTCTCTGTGAAAAATCAATAAAATACATTTTTTAAAAAGGATTTTCCAAAAGCAGGATAAGATTGAGAGGCAATTTTCTCCTTTGCAGAGAACCAAAGCTCCCTGGCCAGGCAAGTAGCTCTCCCTTGCCCTCTATGCTCCCCTATCACCTACAGGTTCCTGAGAACTTGGGAATACAATTAGTCCTCCTCAACAGGTGTGGGCAGAAAGGCCACCGGGCCCCCCTAGCACCCTCACCTCAACTCTACCATTATCTCGCCATTCATTCCCACTCAGCTCCGTGGAAAAAAATGAGCAAGCAGGGAGCATGTCAAAAAAATGTGTCCTTTTGCTACCCAGTTTTACAGCTATGCTCATGAAAACATGGGCAACAGCAGGTAAGGGATGCAAAGTTTGGCTAAAAGAGAAAACAACAAAAACCGAAACTGGTTTAAAATTTTCAGCATAGAAAGCTCCTATGTCCATACAGCCCAGTAACTAACACACCCCTGAGTGGGCACCTTGTGGGGAAAAAGCTGATGAAGAGGGGAACAGGCACACACACACTCAACGGAGCGGGTCACTCAACCCAATATTGATTAAGAAGCTGCTATGTCGAAGGCACAGGCATGGCACTACTCAAGATCCACACTTAATACAGTGCTGGCACTCAAAAAGTCGATGGTGTCATAGTGGGGATTCAAGTCAATTAAAATTGAGCACCTACTGGGTGCCAGGCACGTCTAGATGGTGGGAGAACAGTAAATAACAAGAAAAGGAGAACCATGGAATCTCTCCTCATAGGTGTTATCCTATCTAATAAAAGAGTAATATGTAGATTGACCATCACTCCAACACACAAGATGGCTGCCCAAATGTGGTCAAAGATCCTGCCCCCATGTGGACACAAGATGGCCACCACAAGAAGGCCAGCAGGAGAGGGTAGTTGGGAGGGACCAAGCTTGCAAGGGAGGACAGTTGGGGTGGGGAGGACCCAGGCCTGCAGAGAAAAGCAGTTGGGGGTTCCAGGCCTGCAGGGGAGGGCAATTAGGAATAAAAAGGCTGTTTAAAGAGATTGTTGTATTAAATGAGTTGCTATATATAAACTAACAACATTTTTCAGCATAAAGCTTTCAGTAAGTATTAGCTATAATTATTATTAAGAAAAATGCTCAGGGACTGGTTAGGGGGTGATCAGGCTGACAGGCAGAAGTGGTTAGGGGCAATCAAGAAGGCAGGAAGGTGAGCAGTTGGATTGTGAGAGGGATGTCCCAGATTGGAGAGGGTGCAGGCTGGGCTGAGGGACCGCCCCCCCCCCCCCGCATGCATGGATTTCGTGTACTGGGCCTCCAGTATTCTATAAAATAAAACATCTATTCAGCTGCGTAAAATATAGGGCAAAATATGGGTAAGTGCCGTCCAAGGTACTAACATGTATTACAGGGGTTTTAACAGCAAAAGAACGAATATAAAAGGAAAGGCAGATCATAAAAATCCTAGTACTGACCTCCTCAGAGCTTCCACAGTACTCTGTGCACAGTGTTTGCCTGACCCCATGGAACTATTCGCTTAGCCCACCCTATTCGGCATCTGGACCTAACAGAGTCCGTAGATGTTTGCTGGCTGGTGTGGGTGGTTGTGGGTGGCTGGTATAGAGCTGGTTTCATTGATGAGCAGGTGAAGGAAAAAGGTGATGAAGAGGAGCAGGGATGGCCCTGGCCAGGGTGGTTCAGCTGGTTGTGTGGGAGCCCATGTACCAAAAGGTCACTGGTTTGATTCCTAGTCAGGGCACATGCCCAGATTGCCGGCTCCATCTGCGATTAGGGTGTGTACGGAGGCAATCAATCCATGTTTCTCTCTCACATCGATTATTCTCTCTCGCCCTCTCCCTTCCTCTCTGTCTAAAGTCAATAAAAATATATTTTTAAAAAAAGAGGCAGAGAGGTGGATAGACAAAAGTTGAATAAGCAGAGTGGCATTCTAGGCAGAAAGAACAATACATTAAAAGGCACAGAGCCAAAACTGGTTTGGCTCAGTGAATAGAGCATCGGCCTATGGACTGAAGGATCCCAGGTTCGATTCCAGTCAAGGGCATGTGCCTTGGTTGCAGGCACATCCCCAGTAGGGGGTGTGCAAGAGGCAGCTAATAGATGTTTCTGACTTTCTATCCCTCTCCCTTCCTCTCTATAAAAAATCAATAAAATACTTTTTTTTTTTAAAAAGGCACAGAAAAATGTTGAAAGTGTTTGACTGGGGCAATGGTTGCAAAAGGAAGCTAAGACTGGGGGGAGGGGAGTAAAGAAGATGGAAAGTCCTTTGAGAATGAGATTGTGTGTAGACAGAGCAGTCCCCCAAAATGTCCACAGTCTAATGGCTATAACCTGTGGCTATACCTTTCGTAGCTAATGGGCCTTTTAAATGTGATTGGGGTTGAGGACCAGGAGATGGAAGAGGATCCTGGGTTACCCAGGTGGGTCCAAACTAATCACATGAGTCCTTAGCATCAGGAAGCTCCCCAGTGGCGAGCAGAGAGCTGTGACAATAGCAGAGGCAGGAGAGACACGAGTGTGACAAGGACTTGGCCTACTGTGCTCCTCCCCAGGTATCTCACTGCCTCCCCTCCTCAGGGTGTCACTGAAATGCTGCCTTTCTCACTAGGAATTCCACGGCCGCTCTAAACTGGAAACCACTACCCATCTCAGACCCCAAGAGTCTCTACTGACCGCCTCCCCGGTGTACTTATTCAGTGTCATTGGCCCACATCACCATCTAACCCGGTGGTCTGCAAACTCATTAGTTAACAGAGCCAAATATCAACAGTACAACGATTAAAGTTTCTTTCGAGAGCCACATTTTTTAAATTTAAACTTCTTCTAACGCCACTTCTTCAAAATAGACTGGCCCAGGCCGTGGTATTTTGTGGAAGAGCCACACCCAAGGGGCCAAAGAGCTGCATGTGGCTTGTGAGCTGCGGTTTGCCGACCAGGGGTCTAACCTGTCCCTTGATATCCCGAACTTATCTGGTGCCCGAGTTCAGAGAGTGAAAGGGAGGTGATAGCGAGGTACGCACCCCTTTATCCAAATCCAAGTGATTCCTGAGTTTTGGATAACATATATAGTAAGAGCTCACAGACCAAAACATTCCTCCAAAATTACCCAAATAAATGTAGTTCCTAAGTTCTTATAGGGAGAGCTCAGACAGTGTGATACGGAATACCATCAGGTACTTCCTAGAAAATTTACTGATTTTATTATTCATTTTCTGTATCCCCCTGCTCTAGAATACCAGCTCCATGAGATCAGCTGTTTTTGCCTGTTTTGTTCACTGCTGTACCCCCAGCACCGAGACCAGTGCCTAGCACATCGTGGGCACTCGGTATTTGGTGAGTTCATTAACACCTGAAAATGGAGGAGTAAGCGAGGTTGCCGAGGCAAAGCACGACAGACCAAGGAGAACAGGGACGAGAGAGATCACCAGGGGCCACTCTGGAGGAAGGAACTGGAGAAAGCTGAGACTCAGGCAGAGAAGATGCGGGGAAGGAAGTACCACGCAAGCTGACAGGAATGTGCGGCTCCCCAAAGGGGCGGTGGGCAGGGTCGAGTGCTTAGAGGTTTCCAGAGGTGTCATGAGAAGGACAGGAGTCACTTTGAGGTGAGTAAGTTGCTGAGATGGAAGCACAAGGCAGATAATAAAGGGTTAAAGAGTGACTGCATGGAAAGGCAGTGGAAAGAATGAGCAAAAGAAGATGTTCTAGAAAGAGAAGGGGAGAGCTGTTCTGTTCCGTTCTGCTGTTTCGTTATAAAGGAAAGCTAGACTCTGAGAGCAGGGACTGTGTCTGCCTTGCTCACTGCTCTTCCCTTGAGGCTGTGCACAGAGCCCCTCGGAGTGGGCAGGGAATGAAGATTCCCTGCTGAATGCACAGCACAGAGCCTGATGGGCGAGAGAGCGCCCCAGCGGAAGTCAGAGCCTGGTTCAGGGGCAGCCGCGAGAGGACCCCGGTCAGCTGTGTTCAGACAGGGAAACACTGAGGCACCGGGGAGGGGTGCCTGAGGGGTTACCCTGAGCGGCCTCAGTGTGCTCAGTGAGGCTGAAGGTGGAGTCACTGCTCACGGCGAGGAAGAAGACCCGGCAGTGGGGTCTTGGGAATAAACATATGGAATGGCTACCATCAGGCATAGGGTGCAGAGTCAATAAGAAACGAAAAAAGGCCTGGCTAGAGTGGCTCAGGGGTTGAGTATCAACCCATGAGCCAGGGGGTCACGGTTCAATTCCTGGTTAGGGCACACGCCTGGGTTGTGGGCTCCATCTCCAGCAGGGGGGCATGTAAGAGGCGACCAATCAATGATTCTTTACCATCACTGATGTTTCTATCTCTCTCTCCCTCTCCCTTCCTCTCCGAAATCAATAAAAACATATTTTTTTTAAAAAAATGAGAAAAGGATGGCTGCATCCTAATAAACAGATAAGAACCAAATTCAGGGTCTCAGATCCCAGCTGGGGTGCTGGTACAGCACGGAGAGATGGCACCTGCTCCAGCAACCGCTCACCTGCAGAGGGCTTAGACCACGGCAAGTCTACGTCAGTGAGATCCTCGAGCTCCTGCTGTGCCTGGTTGAGTGACACCGACAAGAGGCGGACAGACTGGTAGGCTGCGGTGTTGGCCAGCTCGAGTGTAGCGTTAAATATCTAGGAAAGAAACAGAAATGTCATTTCTGTTGGTCAGCTATCCAACTGCCTCTTCAACACCATGAGCTGTGGACAAAAAAAGGGGCCCATCCTAACCCTGACAAACTCAGGAGAGGCCAACCTGGTAGGCCCTACAAACTCAGAGGCTGGAAGCAACCACAGAGGATGGTCTGAACGTAAAAATTCCTAAGTAAAAGCGAGTCACGGCGGGTAGTCGTCCCAGACCTGGAGCTCCCCTGACAAAGGTCAGTCTTTACCCGAAGCGAGCCTGTCCATTGTCTTCTGCGTCTAAGATAACATCCCTTTGAAATGTCGGCATTGTCTCCTTGTCCAGGCCTCTTAGGGCACAGCTACCGCACCAGGCAGGACACCACAGAACCCGTATCATCTTGTTTTCTGCATGCCATCTCCGGAGCATTTTCTCAATCCATTGAGATTTTGCTGCCTGACAACTGTAGTGAGTTTGGCTCAAGTAAACTCATGAGAATTCTCTGCATGTTTGGATGTTTCTTGTGTCAACAAGGTCCTCTGAACTCCTCCTGAGCCTTCCACACACTGATAAGAAATGAGTGACGGAAGCCAACCATGAGGTGGTGTGAGTCACCTTGACCTCCCTTGACCAAAAGAGGTCAGGAAGAATCATGTCCCCAAAGAAGGTCGGAAAGCAATAAAACCGGAGATCGCAAGGAGCGAGTCTGTATTGGATGGGAGGAACATGGCGTGGCTTAGGCCAGGGGTCGGCACACTCATCAGTCAACAGAGCCAAATATCAACAGCACAACGACTGAGATTTCTGTTGAGAGCCGAAGTTTCGATCGCATTGCACGTGCGTGCCCGCACGTGGTATTTTGTGGAAGAGCCACATTCAAGGGGCCAAAGAGCTGCACGTGGCTTGCGAGCCTGCAGTTTGCCGACCACTGGTTGAGGCTAAAGAAGAGCACCTGTCCATAAGACCACTGCGATATCTTGAAATGAAAATACTTGTATTCAGAAAAAGTATCTGATATCATAAAATTCTTTTAAAAATGGAGTCCAAAAGGCCTTGGGGAGGCAGATTTGTGTCATCCATACCACATAAGAGAAGCATGTTACACACACACACACACACACACACACACGCCTGAGAAATGATGTTGAACTACTGAAACATACTGAAATCAGCCTCAACACGCTTATGTTCTATCTGGGTCTCAGCAAACCACCAGAGAAAAGCTTGGGAGGAAACGGCAATTTGAAAAGCAGTGTTCAGGGTGACTGCTGAGAACAGTCCCCAGAAACGAAACAAAGAAAAGTGTCCATCCCAAACGGCTCTGCGAGCCCGCTGCTGAGAGTATGGCAGGAGGGACGTGGACTTTTTCTGGACAAGAACGTGTGTGGTTGGTACCATGTACATCACTGCTGGTCCGATTGGGCATCATTCCCCTAGCAGCTTATGCGTAAGTGCTATTTCCTTTAATCCTGATTTCTTTTTTAAAAACAATCCTGTAAATACGTTATTTTGTTTTGGGTTTTGCTTTGTTCTTTCTTGTCTTCTCTCTGTCCCCCTGGACCGGTCTGGTTTCCCCAAACAAAGGGCTGACGGGAGTGTCAGGAAGCCCGTTATCACTGGCCTCAGGGAAGGAGCGCTCCAGCTGAGGCCGCCCGAGCGGGCGGGATGCACAGGAGGCTGGATGCCTTCCATTGGCCGCTCGCCGCAAAGAGCGCAGCTGGCTCGCCTTCCCTCTCGCCCACCGCAGAGAATGCAGCTGGCCCTCCAGCCCACATTGGAAGATAAACGATCGAGCTGCCAGATTGCCCCCACAGAGCATCTCACTGAAATACGCTGCCCCCCAACGCCCACCCCCGCATCGCCTCTTGACTTGCTGCTGCGCCTGCTGTGGCCACTAACACGGCCAGACACAAATGGCTCTTTTGGTCACCATGGAAGCCACAGCCGGACCCGCTCCCTGGCCTGACAGCGTTATGGGTCTTCCCACCGTCAGGACACGCATGTTACATAGGGTCTCGGGAAAATTCCATAGGAAATCCAGATCTGTGTGTTCAGGATCCTGCCCGGCCAGTTGAGTGCAAAATAAACATCAGTGCGTGAGGACAGGCCAGCGCACGCAGTACATTCTGGCAGGGACATTATTTTTCAGCAGCAAGTACCTGTACAGAACCCTCTCCCTTGAAATTCAGTTCCTCACCAAGGGCGAAGGCTTGTCTGTTGCTTCCATGGAAACAGTGGATGGGGGAGCTGCTTCCATTCTCTCCGCCCACACCGGCTTCCGTAGCAAGACGAGGAACTCAAGTGCCTCCCGGCATGAGCTGCCAGCTCCCAGCTCGGGAGGCAGCGCGGGGAACATGCTAGTCTTTCACACCCACTGCTGACACTTCGGGGGGCTGCAAGGCCAACGACGTCGGGGTGGCTGGCGTGCTCCAATGTTGTTACCAGCACACAGAACTGGATCTGAAACACTGGCTGGAAAACTTCTATCTTCAAACTCACGTTTGTGTATTATTTCACGTCAAAACGTGAAAGCCAAATGAGGTGGTAACAAAAATGGGAGAGGGAGCCGTAGCCGGTGTGGTTCAGTGGGTAGAGTGTTGGCCTGCAGACTGAAGGGTCTCGGGTTCAATTCTGGTCAAGGTCAAGGGCATGTACCTGTGTTGCAGGTTCAATCCCGGGCCCTGGTCAGGGCGTGGTGCAGGAGGCAACCAATCAATGTGTGTCTCTCACATCGCTATTTTCATATATTTTTTCATTGATTTTTTTTTTACAGAGAGGAAGGGAGAGGGATGGAGAGTTAGAAACACTGATGAGAGAGAAACATCAATCAGCTGCCTACTGCACACTCCCTACTGGGATGTGCCCACAACCAAGGTATATGCCCTTGACTGGAATCGAACCTGGGACCCTTCAGTCCACAGGCCGAAGCTCTATCCACTAAGCCAAATTGGTTAGGGCTCATATGCTGTTTTTCTCTGTCTCCCCCCGTCCCTTCCATTCTCTCTAAAAAATCAATGGAAAAATGTCCTCGGTGAGGATTAGCCAAAAAGAAACGGGGCTGGGAGAAACTTCTTGCTGGACCTGATGACAATCACTTCTGAACCTGGCATCCTCTCCCTCCAGCAGCCAGCCTTTTTGATGGATGGGTCCCCTTAGGGATATTGGCAACAAACTTAGGAATAAAGAGATTTCAGGAAGATTTTCATTTAAATGACACTTGGTTTCCCTGCTGATGAAAGGGGAAGCCTTACTCCATCTGCTGAGATCAAATTTCATCTCATCAAACACCTCAGTGTAATTATTTTCCTACCAAGTATTTAAATGAGGATGGAAATGAACACCAAGGTATTTGAAGTCATTAGGGCTGCTGGGCTGAGAGGGAGCAACGCCGCCTCTCCAGGGACCGGCCGTTCGGCATCAAAGCAGCTGCTCACCAGTGTTCAATTTGTAACCTTTACACCGCATTCTTGAATTAATGAAGAAACGTCAAGAATCTATTTCCTCGGAGAATCTTGGCATGGGGTCTGCAGGAGGAGCAAGGCCTGTGGGGTGTGTGTGTGTGTGTGTGTGTGTGTGTGTGAGAGAGAGAGAGAGAGAGAGAGAGAGAGAGAGAGAGAGAGAGAGAGAAAGGGAACATGCGTGCATTCTGAATTTCACCTTCTACAGTTATTGGGGAAATTGGGGTCTCCTCTTCCCCACTGGGTGGGGGTCCTTACAATATCTTCAGAAAAAGAATTTTCTGAGACTCACACAGGAGGATGTGATTTTTATTTACGTGGAATTACATCCTTGGTTTTCCAAAGTCCCATTCCGGTCATGGAAGAAGTGTAGCTGGGGTTTCAGTAAAGCTAGGAGCAAAGCCAGTGTTCAGTGGTTTTATGGGGTTTTTTTTTGTTTGTTTTGTCCCATGTTGGAACCAGCTCCAGTCCAGCATCAGGCTAGCAGCAGTCCATTAGCCCATTGTGCTGGCGTCCACCTGGCTGTGGGCCACATGGGTGAACACAGGAGAGCCACACCTGAGCCAGGAGCCAAGTGGGCCAAGAGAGGAAATTTCTTTGTTTAGGGATTCAACATCCCAAATGTCTCAACCTTGCAGCGGCCACGCCCATTCTGGTCAATGACCTGTTCCCAAGTGTGACTGACAGACAAGTACCTTACAGACCTCACCCCAACTTTACTGGGCACTCATCTGTTCTCCTCCCTGGGGTGTGTAAAGCTTTTGCTTCCTGGTGAAGTTGCCTAAATCACATGCCAATAATATTTGGTCTTCCCTTTACTCCTATCCTATCTAATAAAAGAGTAATATGCAAATTGACTGTACCTCCGATACACCCACAAGCCACGCCCACAAGCCAATCAGGAGCAAATAAACCCCAACCAAGATGGTAGGGCCACTGGAGCAGGAGGGGGACTTGGGTTTCCCCGGCAACAGAGGAAGCCAAGCTTTCTGCCTACCGTTGCCCGCCTAGGCCTCCACTCAATGCTAGGAAGTTTCAATTATAAAAGATACATAATCCCAACAGAAATGGCAGCAGCCACGGAGCTGGAGAGAGCACAGGGTAGGGCTGCCTGGGGGATGGAGGAAGCCAAGCTTCTGCAGCCCTAGCGCCTAGGCCTCCACTCTAGGCTACAAAGTTTCAATTAAAGAATTTAAATAAACCCAAACAGAAATGGCTATCGCCAGGAGTGAGCAGAAGGCTTGGCTCTGCTCCAGGCTACAAAGTTTCAATTGTAGAACATAAATTAATCCCAGATCTGAGGACCTCCAGTTGGGTCGCTGGGGGGTGTGGCCAGCCTGCAAACCACCATAGGCCCCTCACCCAGGCCACCCCATGCCCCAAGGGAACCCCCACCCTAATCCAGGACACCCATCAGGGCAAACCAGCTGGCCCCCACCCATGCGCCAGGCCTCTATCCTATCTAATAAAAGAGTAATACGCAGATTGACCATCACTCCAACACCCAAGAGGGCTGCTCCCATGTGGTCAAAGATTCTGCCCCATGTGGACACAAGATGGCCACCACAAGATGGCCAGCAGGGGAGGGCCATTGGGAGGTTCCAGGCCTGCAAAGGAGCACAGTTGTAGGCGATCAGGCCAGCAGGGGAGGGCAGTTGGAAGGGACCAGGCCTGCAAGGAAGGGCAGTTGGGGGTGAACAGGCCAGCAGAGGAGGGAAGTTGGAGGCAAACAGGCTGGCAGGGGAGCAGTTAGACATCAATTAGGCTTGCAGGGTAGTGGTTAGGGGGTGATCAGGCTGGCAGGCAGAAGCGGTTAGGGGCAATCAGGGAGGCAGGCAGGAGAGCAGTTTGGAGCCAGCAGTCCTGGATTGTGAGAAGGATGTCCAACTGCTCATTTAGGCCTGATTCTACTGGCCTAAACGAGCAGTCAGACATCCCTCGAGGGGTCCCAGATTGGAGAGGGTGCAGGCTGGGCTGAGGGACACCTCCCAAACCCCCGTGCACGAATTTCATGCACCAGGCCTCTAGTTATTAATAACTAGTTAATGACAATGGTATCACTACTACAGTATAATGCAACAGTTTTAAAATTGAGGAAATAACTATAAATAAGCCATCTGTCATTACTCTTGTGAATCTTTTATTGTAATGTGCTAATACCCCTTCTCTTCTGGATTGTAATTTCTCTACTTGGAAGGTAGGTACATGGGGACTGCCAAGATATTGAGAAACGGGTTTCCTGTCTAGCATTGGCCATCTTCTTCTGAGCTCGACTGGAAATATCCAAGTCTTAAGACCTACCCTGTCTTAGGAGGCGACAGATGAACATTTAGACTCTTCTCCATTTATAAACATCTCACTTGGTGTTATAAATAACACTCAATTTAAAAATTCCACTTCACCCTAACAACAAGATAGGCATACAATCTGCCATTTCCTTCATTTGAATGTGAAGAGTGGTGTGTTATAGTGGAAACTTTACCTCCTCAGAAAAGTCACATGGGGGGGAGATAAGGGGAGGAGGGGAAGAGACAGACACCCTGTGTGTTGCAGTGGGGGGGGGGGGTTCTTTGAGAGAAAAGGAGCAAAAGGAATATGGAGGAGTCACATACGATATCCTTTTGATAAAAAATTAAGTTCTACAGAATGTTAAGAGACTAGAAACCCTGGCTTTTGGTACTGTCAGCACCTAAAATGCTGTCATACAAACTAAGTGTATGATTCAAAACCAAAAAGGAAAGAATGAACACTGGGCTGTGTCAGGTGGAATCTTTCCACCCCCACACTCAGCCCCCTATATCTGAGCTTGTGGCCTTCCTTTAATACAGAAGATGATAAAGAGTAAATTCTAGGCAGAAAGAGTGTGTTCACTCTTATCAAATCCTGTTCCCGGGGTGGGATGAGAACTGGATGGAGGAGGGCAATGGGAAAAATGGGGGTGGGGGGGAGACAGCTGCACTATTCTCAACAATAAAGATAAATAGAACTCTTTAAACTATAGTTTCATTGATTTCAGAGAGGAAGGGAAAAGGCGAGAGAGACAGAAACATCAGTGATGAGAGGGAATCATTGATCAGCTGCCTCCTGCACAGCCCACACTGGGAATCGAGCCCACAACTCAGGCACGTGCCCTGACCTCGGGAATCAAGCCGGGGCCTCCTGGTTTACGGGTCGACACTCAACCACTGAGCCACACTGGGTGGGCAAGATACATTTTTTAAAAATCTTATTACCATAGGCAACTAGATATTAAGGAGGGAAGCAAAGGGAATGGGGCATGAGCCTATTTGCTTCACCAGGAAGGTTCAGCATTACACAGACCCCAGGGGTCTCAGCATTGCCCTGCCAAGGATCAACATCCCTCCCTTTCCCCTCTGGAACCAGATTTGGGGTGGGCGGGGAGTGAGCACATGAGCAAAAGAAGTCAAAATGGTGCAGGGGTATGTGCTTGACCATAGAGGCCTATCCGTCTAACCCAGTGGTTGGCAAACCGCGGCTCTTTGGCCCCTTGAGTGTGGCTCTTCCACAAAATACCACGGCCTGGGCAAGACTATTTTGAACAAGTGGCGTTAGAAGACGTTTAAGTTTAAAAAATGAGGCTCTTAAAAGAAATGTCAATCGTTGTCCTGTTGGTGTTTGGCTCTGTTGACTAACGAGTTTGCCGACCACTGCTCTAACCTGTGAAAGGGATCACACTGGTCAGGAGGTGGACCCATCAGAAGCCAAGGAAGCTTGGTAAGTTGATTGGTTGTTTTGAAAAAGCTCCTGATCATAAGTCCAGGGAACAAAAAGGAGCTCTCTTGCTCAGTGATCTATGCCAGTTCCAATCGTTTGCGTTCTCTCTCTCTCTCTCTCTCTCTCCTGTCGCACTCCCCCCCCCCCATACACACACAAATATAACCATGCAGGTCTAACAACCAGGCCATGGCGGACTGTGTGGGCTCCAAAGGACTAAGCTTTCATATGAAACAGAAACTCTCGACACTGGCCTTTGTTCTGGACTTCTTCCATGGAGGGACGGAGGGAGATGGGACACTGGGAACCCAGGGGCAGCTTTCTGGAATGAATTTTGTCACACCACAGTCTCCCGTGCTTGGGTCCCTAGAATGCTTTCCTCAAGATCCCGTGGAAAAGGACCCGATTTCTACGAGCAAGGATCAGATTTAGCTCAATAGAAAGTGAGATGAGATCCCCTGGCACAGACTGCTATTGAGAACCTGACTGTATAAACAGAAATAGATCTGGCCCATGCCTTTCCGTGCAGACAGAGAACTGCAATTAAAGCATTAGGAAAGTACTGTTTTCCTTAACGAGTTAACAGCAATTCTATTTCTATACAAAGCCATGGTTTCTATCGAAGCTAAAATTTCACTTTTGTTGTCATTCACTTAAGTTAAAAAGGAATCCAGTTAAAGTTCATTTTAAATATATTTTTGCTGATTTCAAAGAGGAAGGGAGAGGGAGAGAGGGAAACATCAACGATGAGAGGATAGCCATTGACCGGCTGCCTTGTGGACACTCCCACTGGGGATCGAGCCTGCAGCCCAAGCATGTGCCCTGACTGGGAATGGAACTCGGGACCTTCAGTCCACAAGGCAGCGCTCTATCCACTGAGCCAAACCACCTAGAGCTGAAGTTCATTTTAATAAACATTTACATTCTAAAGTTTTTCATATATTTAAGTAGGGCAAGAAGCAAGAGCAAATAAAATATTGGTTAGGAAGACATAAATGCAAGAATTTGGATTTTGAATTAGAAAACTAATAATGAAATGAGTATATAGGTCCAGAGTAGAATCTTTTTAGTAGCATTATTTAGCAATTAGTTTGAAAAAAAAAAAAAAAGAAACTGTAAGTGGTAGAAGCAAAATAAGAAATAAGCAAAATAAGAAATCATAAAGTATATTAAAGGATTCAATTTTATAATAAAAAAAGAAAGTCACTGAGATCATGGTCTAGTTGGAGATTTAAAAATCTCAAATTTAAATGTTCTCAAAGAAAGAGAAATAGCCAAAACCGGTTTGGCTCAATGGATAGAGCGTCAGCCTATGGACAGAAAGGTCCCAGGTTCGATTCCGGTCAAGGGCATGTACCTTGGTTGCGGGCACATCCCCAGTAGGGGTGTGCAGAAGGCAGCTGATCGATGTTTCTCTCTCATCGATGTTTCTGGCTTTCTATCCCTCTCCCTTCCTCTCTGTAAAAAATCAATAAAATATACTTTTTTTTAAAAAAGAAAGAGAAATAGATAACAAAAGAAAGGCAGGAAAATAAAAGTCAAGTTGAGAAGAAACTGAATTTTAGAGAAAGAGCTAGGGAAAACAATAATATTTCCAAGTTCTTAATCTATTATAGTGATACCATTGTAATTAGCTAATTATTAATAATAAATCTAGTCAAGAAGGTAGAAGATACCAAAAACTATAAAACATTTCTGGGAAAAAAAAGGAAAGACATCCCATGTTCACAATAGAAGTTAAAATGCCAACACTACCCAAAGAAATCTACAGATCCAAACACAGTACCTATCAAAAATCCCAGTAGCTTTTTTTCCCCAGAAATGAAAAAGCACGTTCTCACATTCATATGGAATTGCAAGAACCTTGACTAACCAAAATAATGTTGAAAAAGAAGGACATAGTTGGAGGACTCACACTTCCCAACTTTGAAACTTACTACAAAGCTACAGTAATTAAAACAGTGTGGTCCTGGTATAAGGAGAGACCTGTTGATCAATGGAATTGAATAGAAAGCCAAGAAATAAACCTTTATATATTAATTAATGGTTAATTAATTATTGACAAGAGTACCAAGTCCACTCAATGGGGAAAGGACAGCCTTTTCAACAAATGGTGCTGGGAGAACTGAATATCCTACTTCAAAAGAATGAAATTAGACCCTTGTCTTACACCATACACCAAAACTGAGTCATAAAGAACCAAAGACCTAAACTTAAGAGCTAAAACTATAAAACTCTTAGAAGACATCGTTGGGGAAAACATCCATGACATTGGATTTGGCAACATTTCATGAATATGACACCAAAAGGACAACAAAAGAAATAAAAACATAAATTGAACTTTATCAAAAGAAAAAAAACTTTTGTGTATCAAAGAACACCCTCGGGGAAATGAAATAACAATCTAAAGAATGACATAAAACATTTTCAAATCATATACCTGACAAGTGATTATTTTCTAGAATATTTAAAGAATTCCTACAATTCAGCAACAAATAACCCATTTCAAAAATGGGCAAAGAACTTGAAAAGACATCTATCCAAATAAGTCTTACAAATGGTACTCAATATCATTAGTCATTAGGGAAATGCAAATCAAAACCACAATGAGATATCTCTTCACACCTACTACCATGCTATAATAAAAAATTTTTAAAAAGGAAAAGTAACATGTATTACTGAGGGCATAGAGAAACTGGAACATTTGCATATTGCTGGTAGTAATACAAAATGGTACAGCCAGTGTGGAAAATGGTTTGGTGGTTTCTCAAAAGTTAAACACAGAACTAACAGGTGACCCAGCAATTCCATTCACAGGCATTTTTCCAAAAGAATGGAAAGCAGGACTGGACCAGGTGTCTGCACACCAATATTCATAGCAGCATTATTCACAATAGCAGCCCAGGTGTCCATCAACAGGTAAATGGATAAACAAAATGTGGCATATGAGATAGAATGCAATTCAACCATAAAAAGGGATAACATGTTGACATATGCTGCAACACGGATGGGCCTTGAAAACATTATGCTTGATAATCCAGACACAAAGTCAATATGATTCCACTTAAATGAGGTAACTAGAATAGACAAATTCATGAAAGGAAAGCAGACTAGAGATTACTAGAGGCTGGAGGAAGAAGGGGAATTATTGCTTAACAGGTACAGTTTATGTTGAGGATGAGGAAATAGTTTTAAGTAGAGAGGTATGGGTACACACAGTAGGGTGAAAAAAGATGGGGCAAACGTAAATTTACAGTTTGAGTGTGTGAAACACAATATTTTGTTTTTCTTTGTTTTTCTTTTTTTTACATTCAACAAATATTTATTGAGCTGTTATTACATGCCATGCCTGGAGTTAACTGCTAGTGATGCAATGGACAATAAGTGAGGGTCTTTGATATTGCAAAGCTGATAATCTAGTAAACCAATAGATCCCTCTTTTCAATGGTATCAGATAGGGTTGTAGCGGCTCCTTAAGTTTACACCTGGGAACCTTGGTATAGCTGCCATCCAAGCAGCACTGTTTTTCTTGTATTATTATTTATTAATTACCAGAGGCCCAGTGCATGAAAATTCATGCACTGGAGGGGGGGGGGGTCCCCTCAGCCCAGCCTGTCCCCTCTCAATCCAGGAGCCCTCAGATGTGGGAGGTAAGCCAACGATCAGGGGAAGGCAGCACTCCCATCACACCTCTGTTGCTGCCACTGCTGGCTGCACAAGCCTCGGCCGGCCCTGTTTACCTGAGCCTGGGGCGGCCCTGAGCTGCTGGGGGGCTGAGGGCACCTACAGCCCCCCGCCCCACCACTGGGCTGAAAGAACTGCGGGACTCCAGCGGGGCTGAGGAGACTGGCCACGGCCATCTTGTGGCTATGGGTGCCGCCATCTTTGTGATGGTGTGGCGGTCAATTTGCATATTCCCTCGTTATTAGATAGAACTGTTTTATTTTCCATATGAACAACTGTAAACCTACTTTTGTCCCACTCTATATATTTAATGGTTAAAAGGATAAGGACATTTATTTAAGCACATTTTTATAAAGTATGTTTAAAAAAACAAAGTCTCCAAAATACCAAGTGAGAACACAGCTGCACCAGCGGGGGGTGGGGGGGTGGGGGGTGGGGAAGAGCTGAGCAGGCAGAGGCACCTGGGGGTAAAAGTTGGCTGTTTCAGTGAATCGCAATGGAAAATGAGGATTCCAAAAGAGCAAGCGTGAACATGGGCTGCATTAGTAGAAATATAGTTCTCAAAACAAGGGAGGTGACCATCATATTGGCCAGACCAGTGCTGGAGACCGAGCTCTGTTTGGGGCCTCACCCCGGAGAGCACAGGGGTATCCTGGGTTGTATTTGGGGAAGACTGACTAGCATGGAGATGGATACGGAAACCCAGGACATCTAGGGATCAGCAGAGAGAATAGAATAAAAAATGTATTTTTCCATTTAGCAGGACCTCACAGTTACCCAAAGAACCAATCCTGACAAAAAGAAAAGAAAAGAAAAGAAAAGAAAAACTTGAGGAAAGCAGGTTTTTGCTCAGCTTAAGGAAGAACTTTCATTTCTCCTTTTTTATTTTCTCTTGTTTTTTTCAAACTGTCCAGACATTTTCAGTTAGAATATAATACACATCCATAGTTCAAACCGAACCAACCAAGTAAGTAAATAAGCCAACAACAAACCAAATAACAAAAACAGAGAGGAAGAGAGAAAGAAAAAAAAAAAGTGGTTTTCTCTAAGCCATACCCTAGTAAACGGCTAAGCCGACATTCAATCTTATTTTTTCAATCTCCATGACAACAGAAGACAAGTAGTGTATTAGTTGCTCAGCATTAAAACAAAATCTAATTGTTTTGGTTCCCTGGGCTCTCTCCAGAAGCTCATCTACTAAGATCAATCAAAAAGCAGAGTAATCTCCTTTGTCTTCAGTTTGTTCTGAAACCTGTTACCATCGGATACACTCCAGCCTCTGCCTGCAGCTCAGGAAGGGGAGGAAGAAGGCCTGGTACCCTGACCATGCCCGCGCCCTGAGAAAGCAGCTTTGGGGTCCCATCCCCAGGTCCTGTCCTGGCTCCACTATTCACGGTGACCTTACGCAGGTAATTTAATCTCAGGGATCCAGTTTCCCAGGCAGGGAGCTATGAATAAAGTACTTACCTCATAAAGTTGTCAACTCAAACAGGCAAAGCACTTAGAACAGATCTTGGCACATGGTAAAAAGGTATCTATCTCTTTCTCCTCCTTGCTGCTTCCTCCCCTTTCTTTCCCCTTTTCCACGACATCAGCATTATTTATTATCACTGAGACTCTGCAAATTACCTGCGAAACCGTCATCTGCATGTTGCTTTGCCCACTGCAAAGCCAGACATCTCCGAATAAGACATCACGAACTGTCACGGTTAAGTTATTTTTTTGAAAAGTCTGCTGTGCCATCACTTCATAAGGTCCACCAGGCTTCATAGGATCCAGTACCACCATCCATTTATCAGAGTGTGCTGAAATAATAACAAAAGGCTCCAAGGAATTAATCAATTAATTAAAATTAAATTAAAGCCCAATCCGGTCACGCATCATACTCATTTGTGGCCATTCCCAGCTTCAGTGATCAACTGAATTCGAAGCTATGAAAATTGGCCACATTTCAGACAAGCAAAGAGAAATAACAGCAGCGGCATTTCTATCCTTAATCTGTGCCAATCCCTTCTTACTTCTTTAACTGAAGCATTTACAAGAGAAAAAAATTAGCCAGTTGTAATCCTAAATGAGGACAAAAATACAAAAGAAATCAAAAGTTAAGGGAGTTTAACAAAATAGAAAATCTTATTGGACTATCCAGCTATCAATATTAACATAACCATAATCTAATACATTTTCACAGTGCCCAATTAGGGAAAATCATTTGTAATCTGAAACTTCCCCTTGTCTGATGGTATCATCTTTGTTCTCAATATCCCCACCTCCTCCCCACATTGCTACCAAGGATGAATACTAGCAGTAGTTCTGGGTTCTCCTGTTAACAGTTAAACAGGTGAGTGGAGAAAGTGGAAGTATTGAGAAGTACATGAAGAAATATTGAGCCCTAACCGGTTTGGCTCAGTGGATAGAGCGTCGGCCTGCAGACTCAAGGGTCCCAGGTTTGATTCCAGTCAAGGGCATGTACCTTGGTTGCAGGCATATCCCCAGTGGGGGCTGTGCAATAGGCAGCTGATCGATGTTTCTCTCTCGTTGATGTTTCTAACTCTATCCCTCTGGGAAAAATCAATAAAATATATTACAAAAAAAAGAAGTATTGAAAGGCATATAAATTAGTCTCTCTGGCCCAGCCAGGGTGGCTCAATGATTGAACATCAACCCATGAACCAAGAGGTCACTGGTTTGACTCCTGATCACGGCACATGCCCAGGTGGTGAGCTGGATCCCCAGTGGGGGTCGTGCAGGAGTCAGCTGATCCATGTTTCTCTCTCATCAATGTTTCTAACTCTCTCTCTCTCTCTCTCTCTCTCTCCCCCTTTCTCTAAAATCAATAAAAACATTTTTTAATTAGACTCTCTATGAAGAAGACATTTAGACTTGCCCAATTAATTATTTTCAGAGTTATTTGCCAGACTTAAGGTTTTCAGGCTCAATTAAAGGGATGAAAAGTTACCCAAGACCCTATTTCAGAAATTCCTAGCATATTCCTTAGGAACCACCTCCCTGCCACCTTCCTACCTCTCACCCACTCACGCCACCACCTCTGCAAACATCATACTCAGAAACTTTAAAAAAAATCTTCAAAGTGGCAAAATTATGCCTAGGAGAACCAAACAACATGAACAAAGTTGAAAAAATGAGAGTGAGAAAATAGAGAAGTAATCTTTTAAAAATAAATCTTCTTGGCATAATGCAGAAGAATAGGAACTGATTTATATAATTTAATGTAATTTCAACAGGAAAGAATGGTTAAGAACTGGAAATGAAGCATCCTGAGGTTATTATACCAGTCTGTAAAAAATAATAATTACAAAAATACTACCCAAGTGACTACTAGGAACCAGACAAGGTGCTGAGTTCTTTCTAATCAGCAAGAGCTAAGCAGAAGCAGGAAAAGTCCAGATGCAGGACAGGAGGTCAGTAAAAACTCAAACCATAGCCAAAACCGATTTGGCTCGGGGCATAGAGCATAGGCCTGCAGAATGAAAGGCCCCAGGTTTGATTCCGGTCAAGGGCATGTACCTTGGTTGTGGGCACATCCCCAGTAGGGAGTGTGCAGGAGGCAGCTGATCGATGTTTCTCTCTCATCGATGTTTCTAACTTTCTCTCTCCCTTCCTCTCTGTAAAAAAATCAATAAAATATATATTAAAAAAAAAAAACTCAAACCATAAAGGACCACTCATTATTGGGGGGAATGTCCAAATCCCCCAAGGCACCAGGGTAGGGGTGCGTGTTTGCTCCTCCAGGAAGCACAACTGACTCATTTGCAACCAAATGGCCGTTACTGTTTTTATACCACGGAGAGGCAGACATCAACATAGTACACGTATAACTCACCCAAAGCAGGAAAAGCACTGCTCTGGAAGCAGTGGGCAGCGGGACAGACTGTGTCACACAGGTGCGTGCGCTCCGTGTGGCTCACACTTCCGAGCAGGCAGACACGCCAATCTGGCCCAACTGCAGTCTTGCCAAGGTCTTTCCAGGCTCGCTGCACTGACACATCTCACTGGGGCTCTGTCCTGCTGCCGCCAGCTTTGCTCATTTGTAAGGACAGAGCCAACCCCCAGAAAACAGGACAGGACTATGTTCTAGCCTTCTACAACTATGCAACCCATTCCTCATCGCTGCTGTGAACTTGACATTCCCTCCACCTCAATTCAGGCAACATGGCTGGTGAAGAGGACAGTCTTCAGCAGAGTTTCTGAAAGTTTGGCTGCCCAGCAATAAGAAGATTCATTAAGGGAAAGGGGGCAAAACATCAGGGCAATACCATTCATTCCGCTACAGCCTGAGGAAGAGCTCCCCCTGCAGGAGGGAAGAGAACGACAGCTAAGGCCTGAGCCTATTCCCAAGCACTGGTCTGAGGAAACCTCCCAGCTGACTTGGAGAACTTCCTTCTGTTCTAGCCCTCAAGTTCTTTTAGTTTCTGGCTTTTACCCTCTCCCACGCGACAGGAAAATAAACTCTGATACAGTAATGAGTGTTAACTGCCAGGCATGGCAGAGGAAATCGGACCTACTAGAGAGAGGTTACTACTGGTTGAAGTAACTCAGAAACAATCCATTTAAAACAATGAGGACCGGCCAGCTGGCTGGGGGGTTGAGCAGAGACCTATGAAACAGGAGATCATGGTTCAATTCTCGGGTCAGGACACATTCTCCGGCTGCAGGCTCCATCCTAGTGGGGGGGGGGGGGGGTGTAGGAGGCAGCCTATCAATGATTCTTCCATCATTGATGTTTCTCTCTCTCTCTCTCTCTCTCTCTCTCTCTCTCTCTCTCTCTCTCTCTCTCTCCCTTCCTCTCTGAAATAAATAAAAATGTATTAAAAAAAATAAAGCAATGAGGACTTACTCCCATGTAAGTATATACACAGGAGAGCAGCCACTGTGTGGCCTTTCTTAGATCAAAGGCAAGGGTGGGAGTAGAAAGGCAGGAGCCACTTTGTCTCACAGGAGAATTGGTCCTTGGCCTGTTAGGCTAGAGCAGTGGTCGGCAAACTCATTAGTCAACAGAACCAAGTATAAACAGTATAATGACCGAAGTTTCTTTTGAAAGCCTCATTTTTTAAACTTAAACTTCTTCTAACGCCACTTCTTCAAAATAGGCTTGCCCAGGTTGTGGTATTTTGTGGAAGAGCCACACTCAAGGGGCCAAAGAGCCGCAGTGGCTCGTGAGCCGCAGTTTTACTGACTAGGGCTAGTTCAAGTGGAGCTCACCACAGGATAATGAAGTCCAGCTGTAGTTTTTAGAAACTGTGTGCATCCACCCAAGTCCAATAGGTTGAGTCCAAGTAATAAAAACCAATCACTGACCACAAAGAGTTAAAGTTCACTGTCCAGCTGACTTCCTCCAAATCCTGGGGGGCTTTCTGAGCAACAGATGCTCTGGCTCCTTCTTCTGGGCCCTAATCACCTGCTATCTTGTCACCTCTTTTCCCAAACCAGATGCAGGCTTCTGTATTTTCATCACATTCGAATCTCGCTTCCTCAGATCTTTCTTCTCCCATCTAGGAAGTTTCATCTCCTTCCTTCATAACGCAGCTACTTAGAGTGAGCCAGGCACACCATCCTGTAAATGGTCACCTCCCCCCATCATCCCCCACCCCGCCCCCTGCGCCGTGACACCGACAATAAAGCCTTGCAGACTGACTGGGCTTTATGTTTCCACGTCTGACAGCATATCTGGCGGCCTATTAACTGTTCTATTTTCTCTCCACATTCCAGCAAAAGACACAGCTAAAGAACACTCTCCTTTTCCTCTACACCTCCCTGACCGGCCCCCATCTAAACATGGGAAGAATAAACATTCAAAGAGAAAAAAAACTAAAACAATTTGTCTAGCCACATGATTAGTCATGATGTGCTTTCTTTCTTTCTTTCTTCTTGCTATTCACATCAGATGTTAATTACTTTTTCAGGTTGTTGTGCAAAATCTCAGAAGTCAAGAACAGAAAAAGGAAAATTACCCACAACCTTTCCCTTCCCACAAAGAAACACCTAGAGCTGGAAGAAACCATCCCATTTACTTCCCACAAAGAATCCTGGCACTTCCCCAGCTGCAAATCGCTTTCATGATTTGTGGGAGTGACTTGGAGGTAAAGGAAGCTTTATAGGCCCGTCTTACCTGCATTTATTCTGTGTAAAGTCCTCCACTACCACCAAACGCAAATGTTAAAAACTTAAGTACTGTTTAAGTACTTGTTTGTCAACAAAACTGTTTATGCAAGTTACTTAAACTGTAGCATGCTGTGGCAGACACTCCCTGAGATGACCCCCAATAAGGCACACCCTTGTATAATCCTCCCCCACTAAGTGCAGGCAGAATATGTGATTTGCTTCCAACCAACAGAAAATGGCAAAGGGGATGAGATGTCGTTCTCGTGATTAGGTTACATTACATGGAAAACATAAAGGGTTTTTATAGATGTGATTAAAGTCCTTAATCAGTTGACTTAAATAAAAAGGATGATTATTCTAGGTGGACCTGACCTCATAAGGTGAGCCCTTTAAGAGTATCTAGAGCCCTGAATAGTAAGGGTCTCTGGTTAGAGCATTGGCCCATGAGCCAAAGGGTCACAGCTTCTAATCCCAGTCACGGGCCTGGCCCTGGGCTGCAGGTTCAAGTCCTGGCCCTCATTGGGGCCCAGTAGGAGGCAACCAATTGATGTGTCTCTCTCATATCCACGTTTCTCTCTCTCTCTCTCTATCTATCTATCTCTATCTCTATCTCTTTTTAAAGAGAGAGGAAGAAAAAGAAGGAGGAAGGAAGAGAAAAAAGAAAAAAAAATCAATGGGAAATTATCCTTGGGTGAGGATTAACAACAAAAGAGAGTATCTGGCTGAAACCGGTTTGGCTCAGTGGATAGAACATCCACCTGCAGACTGAAAGGTCCCAGGTTCGAATCTGGCCAAGGGTATGTACCTTGGCTGCAGGCACATCCCCAGTAGGGGGTGTGCAGAAGGCAGCTGATCGATGTTTCTGCCTTTCTATCCCTCTCCCTTCCTCTCTGTAAAAAAAAAAAAAAAAAAAAAAAAAAAAAAAATCGATAAAATATATATGTTTTTTTAAAAGAGTATCTGGAAGTCAGAGGTGAAAGGAACCAAGGTGCAGCCATGAGTCCTACAGGCACGAGGAAATGACTCTGCCAGCAGCCTGGAGAGCTCGGAAGAGGCGCATTCCCCAGCTGAGCCTCTGGATGAGAACGCCACCCACTGATGCCTGGATTTCAGCTTGTGAGACCCTGAGAAGAGCACCCAGCTAAATAACAGCCAGGCCTCAGATCTCCAGAAACTGTGAGACAGCAAAGGTATGTTGTCTTAAGCATCTAAGTTTGTGATAATTTATCATGTAGCATAGAAAACTAGTATGCATGCTAACACTGCAACCAGGAACCTTTTCTTTTCTAAGGTAGAGACGATATCTGTTTGCAGACACACCCTCATTGTATCATCCACATATGCATCCCCACGTGTGTCAGAGTGAGAGGACACACGCTAATATCCCCTATTTTATTCCCGTGTCTGAATTACTGTGCATCATTTGACAATTTGAATAGGCCCCGTACCTGATTACATTCCCAACTGTCCATCAGGTTTTGATTTTCCCAGTGCTGTGGTGTCTGTCAGTCTGCCAGACAAAAACCTTTATGTTATTACGTTTCACTTTGCTGTGGGCACCTGGGGAATACAGGTAATAAGTTGTATATGAACAGAGATAGACAGTGGCAAACTGGGGTAGTCTGGCTGAAAAACCCCAGAGTCCTCATTGATATTTAAATACACGTCAACCCTTAAACCCTGCAGTGTCCCCTTGGAGAAACATCTTCTCTCTGCCCTGTGGAATTTCCTACTGTATTCCAAATAACATTTTATTCATTTTACATCACAGGGCAGGACAAAACAAGATGCTATTGAAATACGCTTGTGGATCTACACAAACTAAAATACTACCTTTGCTCTCTACCAAGCAGATGCGGGAAGCCTAACAAACAGATCTCCGCCCACCACCACCATCTTTCTCTCTTTTAGACAGAGGCTCCCCTGTAAGGTGCTCATTCTCAACGCCGTGACCATCCTCCCAGCAACTACCTTGGGTCAAAACTGCCCCGTCCAGTCCCCGAACATCACAGTAGCCGGCTAACAGGTCCCGGTGCTTCCCATCTGCTCCATCGCCAATCTTCCACCCTGCCGCCAGAGTCATCGTCCTAACCTACAAATCTGACCGTGTTATTCTGGGCTTAAATCCATCCATCCGATGCTCCTTCACCACGACAAACAAGCTTCCTTGTATCTCCAAACTTGTCTCCTGTCAACCAACACCAGTCACGTACCCCAGTGCTCCAAGCAAACCTGTTAGCCATGTCTCCAATGACCTGAGCTCACTAGCTCCTCCATGCCTTAGCCAGGGGAGTCCCGCTGCTTGGTTTGCCCTACTTACCTTTTAAGATAAACCCTAGACTAAGTTAAGTATCCCTCCTCAAGAGGCAAGATATTTTTGAAGAAAAGAAACAGGGGGGAGTGATTGATATAGAGGCAGGATGGCCTTGAACAGGCTGTCAAGCTACAGGGGGAGGCTTGGGTGGATGGGAGGCAGATGCGGGGGGAGATCAACTGAAGGACTTGTATGCATGCATATGAACATAACCAATGAATGAAAGACACTGGGGCGGGGAGAGGGGGAAGCTGGGGATATGTGCTGGGGGGTGGGGGAGGCTGGGGGGAGGATAAGGGGGAGGGGGAAAGGAAAACATGTACTACTATTATACTGCAAAAAATCAATAAAAAAAAATAATAAGTATCCCTCCTCAGCACTCCCACAGCACCCAGTACTTCCCCACTGTGGCACACTTCCCAGTAATTGCTATTATTTTTCTGTCTCCTTGCCTAACCTATTTATTAGTTTCATTAGGGGAGAGACCACATCTGTTTCACTCATCACTATATCACCAGTACCTAACACCATATCTGCCACGTAGTAGTCACTCAGTAAATACTGGACTGGCTTAAATAACAATAATAACTATAACAACAGCGAACATGTATTCAGCACTTATATTGTGTGCCAAGCACTGTTCTAAGTACTTTATATGTGCTAATTCATTTAAAACCCACATGATTCCAAAGCCGGTTTGATTCCGTGGATAGTGTCAGCCTGCAAACTATAGGGTCCCGGGTTCGATTCCGGTCAAGGGCATGTATCTTGGCTGCAGGCACATCCCCAGTAGTGGGTGTGCAAGAGGCAGCTGATGGATGTTTCTCTCTCATTGATGTTTTTGACTTTCTATTCCTCTCCCTTCCTCTCTGTAAAAAATCAATAAGATATATTTAAAATAAAGAAATAAAACCCACATGATCTCAAATACTATTATCTCACTTTACAAATAAATAAATTGTGACACAGAGATATTAAATAATATGTCCAAGGTTATACAGCCATGAAGAGATAGAGCCAGGACCTGAATCCAGAGGGTGAATTTCAGAGCCTGGGTTCTAACCACTCCTCCATACTGCCTCTCCTTTATATGTGTTTCCGTTCAAATGCCACCTTCTATGTAAACCTCCCCTTACTATCCAATCTGAGGTGGATGTTTCTCTTCGGTGTCCCCTGACACCCCATATACACCTTCATCACAGCAGTTACCACACTGCACTATGTAACGCAGTGTCTGCTCCCATTAGTCCATGAGCTCCTTGAAGACAGGCGCTTTGACTTAAGTCTTAATTTGTATCCTCAGTGCCTAGCACACGATAAATATGCAAATAGCCTTTATGGATGGATGGATGGATGGATGGATGGATGGATGGATGGATGGATGAGTGGATGGATGGATGGTTGGGTAGATTGATGGGTGGATGGATGGGTGGGTGAATGGATGGATTGCTGAATAACAGATGGAGAGTAAGCTTTCATTTTCAGATAATCCAGCAGGTGGCAGAAGAAGACAAAAGCTACACAGAGAATGGGGGCTGATGTACCTTTCACACGAGTCACTTTCTTCATGACGATCTCCTGCTCTTTAGAGAGAGTCACTGTCACTGAGGCGTCAGATACGCCATAGCCCCAAATCACTGCCCTTGCAGGCTCCTTCTGTAGCACCATGTAATCATCGATGTATGACGCAAATCGAAAAGCAGCATCTAGAAAATTCAGCAAATGGAAGAGCATCACCAGAAAGACTCATCGCTGCCTGAATCTGGTTAAAGAGCAAGGAACATACGGTCTTTATACAAGAGCATTTGAATATACCCCAGTACTTTTAATCTTCCAAAACTAGATCTTATTCCTCCTAATGAGGAAGGCAGCATAACAAGAACAGTTTCCAACTAGGTACATCACAGAACCAGACCAATTAGGAAGACTCCAAGAGCCTAGGGCAACCACTGTCCTACAGACATCGTCGCCTTCAGAGCTTGTGGCCTGCCTCCGCTCTCAGCCTGGCCCCACTGCTTGCCTGTCTCCTCCCAAATCATTAAGATGCTCCTTTCTTGCACCCTGCAGATGGTGTTTATGAGAAGAAGAAACCTCTTCCTTCCTCTGCTTTCCATTCCCACTCCCACTCCCAAGGAGCAGGGAACTAAGAAGCCTGCCTCTCTCCAACACAGCCCTCTCTAATCTTTCCCCTCTTTCCGCCCTACCAGTGTGAATTTCCCTCCAATAATCCACCTTATTATGGCTTCCTGACAACCCACTGAGAATGCTAAAGAAGCATTTATGAATATCTGCGACAAATCTGCTTCCTTCGAAGGTAAATGCAGATAAATGAAGATGGGAAAAAAAATAGAGTTAGAAGGTCATGGTGTCCTTACAAAGGTCTTTTGTCACCATTTTACCCATTTCACAAGCTAAATTATGCACAAGGAACAAGAGAAAGAGCACTCGAAACTGTGGATTCTATTCTAGAGTCACTAACAAGACTGAACAAGAACTCACTTTAACAAGATCATTCCTATTTTTAACACCCAGCCTATATAGAAGTATTTCATTAGTAACAAGCATCTATCCACATTATCTCAGCGAGCTGCTCATCAAAACTTAAAAGGGGGTAAAAAAAAAAAAAAACTTTACATCTTTGTCTCAATAACACAGACCCCCAAAAATCCCTAGAAGAAAATAATTACCGCCATTAAATTTTTTTTTAAAGATTTTCAACAAAAATGATAGGCAGGAGAGAGAATCAGACCTAACAAGGTTGACATTTTCCTCCCTAGAAGCTACCTATGATGATGGCCCCTCAGGCGATGCTTTAAGGAGCAGCACAGCTAATGGGGCCTCCTACAGTCTCGGTGGCCTATTTGTCCTGCGCTTCGAATAAGAACCGGTCCCTACACATCCTCAGCTCCCTCTTAGGAGTGAGTTGCACCATGAAGCCCTCATGGCAATCAGAGCTCCGCAGAAGGCCCGCTGAGGCTGCCGGGAGCAGAGTGCTCCGAGAGCCTCCTGCTCCGGGGGATTGCATAAGCACAGCGGCAGCCTGCGGGAGGGGAGGGGAGAGAGAAGCACATGTGTGGGAGGGACGCGTCCTGGGTAGGTGCCTCTTATGGAACAAAACTAAAGGTCGAAAAGCTAAGCCGAGAGGGGGCGGAGGTGAAGGGATGGAGTGAGGAGATCTGGCTGCCACTGGCATATGAGCTGGTGCAGACGGAGGGCTCCAGAGGTGTGCAGCCGCCACCTGAGGCTGAAGGAAACACCTCTCCAAATCAGTCTGTCTTCTCCAACACACACGTAATGAACCTCTTGGTGCATGACCCTATTCTGAGTTAAAGAATGTTAGAGGTAGCCCAGCTGGCATGGCTCGGTGATTGAGCATTGACCTATGAACCAGGAGGTCACAGTTCGATTCCCGGTCATGGCACATGCCCGGATAGCGATTTCGATCCCCAGTGGGGGAAGGGGAGGTGCGTGCAGATGACAGGCCGATCAATGGTTCTCTCTCATTATTGATGTTTCTCTCTCTCTCTCCCTTTCCCTTCCTCTCTGAAATCAATAAAAATAAAAAGAATTTTAGAGGTAGAAAGATCTTTCACACCCAGAGTTTATAATCATGGTATTTACTGACCAACAGACTGAGACCCAAGTAGATTAGGTAATGTGAAAATATAGCTTGCATATTAATTTTTGAACTCAACAAATATTTATTGATGCCTACTATGTGCTAGGCACCATTTAGCATGGATAATATAACAGTGGGGGGGTGAGGGGAGGGGAGACAAAATCCTTGCCAGCAGGGAGCTTACCTTCTATGAATTCACTAAGTTTCTTTGGCCCCAGATCGCATAGGTAGTTTATGACAGGACTAGAAACCAAGCCACTTGATTCCAATGTCACTGCAACTTCTACTCAGCCACAGTTTGAAACTGGTGGTAAGTCAAAGGTCATATCCCCTGTCCCTCTGAAGCTTACATTCCAAACGGAGTGGCCAGTGGACCGCTTCAGAGGGATGGAGCAATGAACTAAACAGGAGGCTAAGAAAGAAGGCAGGACTGGTAAGTGTTGGTCAAACAAGAAACTGAGGCTTAAAATTCAATTTTTTTCCCTTAGGTTTTCAATTTTTCCTTCATTTGGATATTAGATTTAAAAAACAAACAAACCAGGAATCAGTGTCCTGGGGAAGAGACCAGCACTAAAAGTAGACTGAGGCCTGGCCAGTTTTCCTCAGTAGTTAAGTAGTTTGAGTGTGTAAAGGGAGAAAAATAGGTCCAGCATTATCACTTTCACTCTGCACTAACAGATCTGGTTTTTCCACAGTCCACGGATTGAAGGGTCACGGGTTCAATTCCCAGAGCCACTCCATTGGATGTTCTCACGTAGATTTTTCTCTTTCTCTCTCTCCACCCCTCCTCCCTCCCTTCCACTGTGTCTGAAAATCAATGGAAACAAATATCCTCGGGTGAGGATTTTAAAAAAGTAGACTGAAGAAACTAGGACAGTGAGGAACTGGTGGGTGTACTTGGGAGGAACACCCAGGGAATCTCAATGACACTGGCAGCGTTCTAGCTCTGAGGTTGGGCTGGGCACCCAGGGGTGTTCACTTGATTGTTTCATGGTTACATATATTTTGGTACATCTCAAATATTACGTCACAAACATGAACACAGGGAAACGACTTGAAGGAGAGAGTTCAGGATGTGCAACCAAATGAAGAAGGAAAAGTTAAGAGTATCAATCAACAAAAAAGGGTCAGTGGCAACGAAGGCGATGGAATGATGCGACCTAAAGGCAGAGATAAAACAGATATCCAAGTTCACAGCCTTTAACAGAGAAACTGGATAAAATAATGGCCCCACTCTACTCTTTTCCTTCTTTCCACATCATCGGCTAGATGCAGAGGTCACTGTGTGAGGCCGAGAGAGAGAGAGAAAGGTTAGTTTACTCTCTGGTTAAACCCGGGGAAAAGCACCTATGGGCTGCCGCTTGTCTGCACCGCTACTCGTTGGGTTCTCAGGGAGAGCAGCGGTCATTTTTCTGCGCTCCAACCATCCTCCCACCTCAACTTGCGTTTCTTAGCAGGGATCTCTGTGGCCCCCTGTTTGAGTGTTTGAAGGGAGACAAATAGGTCCAGCGTTATCACTTCCACTCTGCACTAGCAGACAGATCTGGTTTTTCCACAGCTGCGACCCAGCGTCCAGCCTTGTGTAGTCAAATGACAGGATCTGACTTGGACACTAGTCAGGGAAGCGCCCTCCTCCCCAATGCCACGCTTATTACCCCCGCCAGCATCTGTGAGCTGCCCCAGAAACCTTAAATATTCTGAGCCAGCGAGGGGGGGTTGTCCTTCACAGCCCAGTCGCCACTTCAACTACTGAAACTGAACTCCTCGCCCAAAGCAAACCCTCCCTCGGGTTCCACCGAGAGGGCTGCCCTGAAACGGTTTGCATGACTCTGGGCACCTGTTTCCAAATGGAACAACTTGCTTCCTCTCCCCACCGCCCTCCCACCCCCTTCGAGCTCCCCAGCAGTTATTCAAAGACCCCGAGGGCCGCCCCACTCAGATAAACCCAACTCTCCGTCTGCTCTGCGAGCTGGACGGGGTGGAGGAAGCGGAAGGGCTAGGAGCCATAGCCCAGCGGAACCAGCAGTCCAGGCCTGGGTTGGAGACCCCGCTTCGCGGCCCTCGGGAGGAGTTGCGGGGGCGGGTCCTGCCAGGCCACCTCACCTGCACGCAGGTGCGTCCACAGGACTAAGGGCAGCAACAGCCCCAGAGCAAGCCCCACGGCCACCATGACGAAGAGTAATTTCCGTCTCCCCACGCGGGTCACCCAGGGCCGAGGCAGGCGGGGGCGGGGTCTGTGACGGGCGGGGCCTGGGGTGGGCTGGACAGTGGGCGGGGCCATCCGACCCCACCCTTCCAGCGCGACCGCCCGGGAGGACGCCCCTTGTCCCTTCACGGCCGCCGTAGTGAAGTTGAGAAAAAAAAAAAAAACGGTTCCTCAGCAACGAGAACAAACAACTGGAACCATCGGCACCAGCTCTGGGAGAACCAGGAGGTGAGGCGGTTTACCCCACTTCCTCTCCAAAAGCGAGCCCTCGCCCTTTCCCTGCGCCTCTCTATTCTCCCCGGATCCCCGACACATTGCGGGAAGCCGGGCAGATGCGAGGCCGGCAGCCGTTGTGAAGTCCCAGGTCCTCGACGTGCGGCCCCCGCCCTCCGTCCTCGCCCCCCGCCCTCCGCTCCTCAGACCGGCTTAGGGGCACTCCGATCGGGTCCGGGCCTCACCAGTCGGTTTCACAACCTCGGAGGATTCCGTACCTCATCTCCTGGCCCTTCGGAAAAGGGGGTGAAAGAAACCTCCACCGATCGGGCCTCGTGAAACCATCTGTAGGCCCCCGCGGAGACCCCGGCCCTGGCTTCGGCCTTCCTCGGCGTTAACCGTCACAACAGGCCGGCCCGGCTGGTGGTTGCGGACGCCGGCGCCCAGGCCGCGGGGGGGACCGCTGTCCTTGATCCAGCCCTTGGATTCCTAGACTGGAAGACGAGACCTGGTCAAGAGAAAAACCAGAAAATATAAGAACCCCAGACCCTGGGAGGCTGGGATTGCACAATCCTGACCGCCCGCCCCTTCCAGGGAAAGACCAAGTGTGAAACGTACTCATTTAACAAATTAGAATAATTTCTAGAACCAGGACCAGGTCTGACTTTTTTTTTTTTAATAGTTTTTATTTATTTTTTACAGAGAAGAAGGGAGAGGGATAGAGAGTTAGAAACATCAATCAGCTGCCTCCTGCACACCTCCTACTGGGGAATTGCCTGCAACCAAGGTACATGCCCTTAACGGGAATCGAACCCCGGACCCTTCAGTCCGCAGGCCCACGCTCTATTCACTGAGCCAAACCCATTAGGGCTAGGTCTGACTTATAATTTTTTTAGACCCTAAACAGGGTCTTTTCGGCAATTTATGGTGAAGTTTTAGCAGCCATTCTCTCTAAATTCCTGTGAGATGGCAAAAATTACTCTCACCTTTTAAAGAGAAAGAAAAAGTACTTAGAATTACAGAGAAAATCTGTGATTTTCTTGTAATGAAAATGTTGATCTGTTAAATCTGTATTTGTAATATTCTAATTAATAATGACACATTGTTAATGACGAATTCAAAACTCTTTGGGACAAATGGATGGGCTTGGTTTGTGTTGGGGGGAGGGGTTCTGAAGACCAGGAAGTTTGGTAATCAGAAATAATTTGTTGCCGTAGTTGTGCTTATAGAAGTATAACCAGACAGATTTAAAGACCGTGCTCTCTGATGAATCTCTAGGTACAATAGGCAGCTCCTTCCAAGAAGATGTCGATTCCATTCTCCAACACCCACTACCGAATTCCACAAGGATTTGGGAATCTTCTTGAAGGGCTGACACGTGAGATTCTGAGGCAGCAACCGGAAAACATACCATCTTTTGCAGCAGCATATTTTGAGAGTCTTCTAGAGAAGAGAGAGAGTAAGCTTTTAAAAAAAAAAATAGGCATTTAAAAAAAAGAGAGAAGAGAGACTTAAGTACTTGTTTATGGTGAAACTTGCTTAAGACCATCCCTATTCCTCAGAAAGCCCCATATGAGGCAGTTAGCTTCATCACAGTTCTTGGTATTTGAAACAACATACACCTTTTTGGCAGATTCTCTCAAATCACATTATTTCACATTATTGAAGACTAGAGGCCCAGTGCATAAAATTCATGCACGGGGGTAGGGGGGCTGGGGTGTCCCTCAGCACAGCCTGCACCCTCTCCAATCTGGGACCCCTCGAGGGATGTCTGACTGCCCATCCCTCTCACAATCCAGGACTGCTGGCTCCTAACTGCTCGCCTGTCTGCCTTCTTGATTGCCCCTAACCGCTTCTGCCTGCTAGCCTGATCACCCCCTAACCACTCCCCTGCCAGCCTTTTTGCCCATAACTGTCCTCCCCTGCAGGCCTGGTCACCCCTAACTGCTCTCCCCTGCAGGCCTGGGTCCCCCCCCCCAACTGCTCTTCCCTGCAGGCCCAGTCACCCCCAACTTCTTCCTCTGCCAGCCTGGTCATCCCTAACTGCCCTCCCCTGTAGGCTTGATCGCCCCCAACTGCCCTCCCCTGCTGGCCTGATCACCCACAACTGCCCTTCCCTGCTGGCTATTTTATGGTGACCATCTTGTGTCCACATGCGGGCAGGATCTTTGATCACTTGGAGGCAGCCATCTTGTGTGTTGGAGTGATGGTCAATCTGCATGTTACTCTTTTATTAGATAGGATGACCAGTTATTACCCAGACCTTCATGGTTGTATTTTGCATGCACTCACTGGATGGAAGGTGACCCCATGAGGTCATTTAGGATAGCTCTCCATTTCCCAGCAGGCTGTTCCCATACACCCAAGGCACTGGACTGCCTGTTCTCACTGGGAGAAGAATTTATGCTTTTCTTTACATTTTTGCTCTTTTTACTTGAAGTTATTATAAGTATGGTAAAACATAATCCTACAAGCTTTAGATTATATAAACTGGTATTTGCTGAGGGATATGAAATTGTCCTACAATAAAGGCACATAGAAAAGTGCTTTGAAAAGTGAACCTCCATTCTCCCAAGGTTCAGAGGCTAAGATGCAAGCTAACGCTGACTCTCTAGTTGAGATCCAAAGCAACTTCTTCACTTGCATACATAAAATTTCCACATTCCCCGCCGGGAAGGTTCATGACTATCAAGACCCTACCTAATGGTCAAAATGGGGATTATTACAGCTAGAATTGTCTATTTAAAACATGTAACCAGAGCCACTGTTTTTAATGTAAGCTATTATCATTACTTTTGATTACAGTATTCCAACAGAGTGGTAAAGGTGCCCAGAAAAACCACAAATAAATAAGCATTCAATTTTAAATCTTTTTAGGAGGAGAAAACACAAGGCTTGAATTGAAACAACTCCCACACACACTGCATAGCTCTCCACCCCCTGTCTTCTTTGCTCTTCCCTGGCAGAGCTCAAAATCTCCGCCAGTTTCCTGAATGTTGCTGATCTTTTGCATATCCAGTCACTGAATTTTTGTTACACAATCTGAAACTTAAGTGCCACTGAAAAAGCTAGGGAGAGAAATCCTTTAGGGTAACAAACATTCATTTTGTTGTAATAACTTTATTTTATAAATTAATGAGTAAAATGTCATTAGTCATTTATTTAAATTTAGACCTTAAAAACATCCGATTACAAAACATTTGAGTCATTGTTACTGGGTCATGATAATTAAAGCAATTGGTGATTCAGGGTAATGGGCTCAGAATACTAATGCACATAAAAATAGGTAAGACTGTTTGAAAAATTTGAAAAAGTTTTAAGCATCACACCCATTCTCACGCATGTAACCAAAGCCGAGTTTTCTAACTGATACAAGTATTAGGATTTAGTCTCTCCAAGTGGGAAGAATAAAATCCTCTAGGCCAGTCTTTCCCACAGTGCAAGAATTTCCTTATCAGCATTTCTCATAGGAATTACTAGTCTTAATTTTTATTTTTGTGACAGGAAGTATGTTAGTAAATTAAATAAGTGGCATCTTAAAATCACTAGATAAAAGGTGGGCTTTTATTAAATGACATAATAAAGATGGAAAAAGTTAAAATTTGATCTATTCCTTACGTAATACACCAGGATAAGTTCCAAATTGATTAAATATTTAAATAGTTTTTAAGTGCAACCTACAAATACTAGAAGAAAATGTGGATAAATTTTCTCTGTAACAAAGTGGGGGAGAGGACTGCTAACCAAGTTGCTATAATTACTTAAAAATCCAAGAGCAATTAGGGAAAAGATGGAGATAAAATTGACAATATTACATGACAAAAATTGCTGTAAGGAAAATAAAACTACAGTGACAAACTGTGAAAAAAAATGTTTGCAATTAATATCTCAACTGGTTAATCAACCTAATAAATGAACAGCTTGTAAAAACAGTGAGAAAAAAGCCCAACAATGCTATATTAAAAAATGGCCAAATGATATGAGTTTATACAAAAATAAATGCAAATGGCCCTGGCAGATTTGGCTCTTTGGAGTATCACCCCATGCACCAAGAGGCCACTGGTTCTATTCCCATTCCAGCCACATGCCAGTAGGGGGCATGCAGGAGGCAGCAAATGGATGTTACTCTGCATCTCATTCTCTCAAATCTATTAAAAATATTTTAAAAAGTAAATTCAAATGGCCCTTAAAGTATTAAAACCTACTTAAATTAACCCATAATAATAGAGGCCCATATCAAAACTACACTGAGGTACCACCACCCCACCACCAGTATCTACTCATCAGATTGGCAAAAAGCCGAAAGTTTGCAAATTCCAGTTTGATACAATTTCAAGGAAGGGAAATGGCAATGACCCAGAAATTCCACTTCTTTACTTTTCATTGCATTGTTATTTGAGGAAGCAACCCAAATACCCATAATAGGTGTTTATTGAATAAACTAGAGTACATCTACACAATAGAATAATATACAGCTTAAAAAATCAATGAGGAAGATCTCTATATGATGCTATGAAGTGCAGACCCATTTGGGGAGAGGCAGAGATGTCTGGCAACTTTCTCTCGGAGGTGCGTCCAGCCATTACCACCCGGCACAGAGACCCCCGTGCCGCATAGGGCAGAGCTGACGCTGCCTGCTCAGCCTGGAGACTCCGCCCATCCAACCTGAACATAGCTTACCCTCATACTCAATTGGCCTGGAGGTCAAACCCTCCTAGCCTAACAATAATAATCTGGGTTTAATTCAACAATACCGTACAACCCATAAAGGATTGCAGTAAGAGTATCCACTTCAGGTAACTGGGGAGGCTGAGCCACTGTCCCTTACAGGACATCTACCACACAAGGCTAATGGACCAACTCAGGAAAGCAGCCACAATGCAGAGAAATGGAAAGAAATCAGGTGTGCTTGCCATGCTAGCAGTTGGCAGCTGTGTGTGGCTGCAGGTGGCCCAGGACCAAACCAGAGAGGATGGAACTTGCATTGCCACGATGTGTCCACCATCTGGATACCATTGCTGACATGTACACATGAAGAACTATTTGACATTGAAACTGGGACTCAGAACAGTTGGACATTGAAACTGACACTCAAACTTTTTTTGCTCTTATACGTTTGTTTTCAGTATGCAGAGGCAAGATATTTTTGAAGAAAAGAAACAGGGGGGAGTGATTGATATAGAGGCAGGGTGGCCTTGAACAGGCTGTCAAGCTACAGGGGGAAGGCTGGGGAGGATGGAAGGCAGATGCTGGGGGAGATCAACCGAAGGACTTGTATGCATGCATATGAGCATAACCAATGAATGAAAGACACTGGGGCGGGGAGGGGGGCAGGTGGGGACATGTGCTAGGGGGTAAGGGAGACTGGGAGGAGGATATTGGGGGTGGGAAGGAAAACATGTACTATTAAATATAAGTTATATTGTAAATAAAAAAGAGGAAATAAAAAGAAATCAGGTGTGAACGAAATGGAGGAAAAAAGACGACTAGACATAGAGTTCAAAACCACAGTAATAAGGTTTTTCAAGAGGCTCCTAAAAAAGGCTGATGAATTTAATGAGAACTATGAGGAAATGAACAAGACCTACGAGGAAATGAATGAGACCTATGAGGATATGAAAAAGGACCAACTAGAAATTTAGCATACACTGACTGAAATAAAAAATAATACACAAAGACCTAAAAGCAGTCCAGAGACCGCAAGAACCAAGTCAAAGATTTGAAATACAAAGAAGCAAAACCCACTCAGCCGGAAAAGCAAGAAGCCAAAAGAATCCAAATAATTGAAGATAGTGTAAGGGGCCTCTGGGACAACCTCAAGCATACCAACATCCGAATTATAGGGGTGCCAGAAAAAGAGAGAGAGCAAGATAATGAAAACATACTGAAGAAATAGTGACCAAAAACTTCCCACACCTCGTGAAAGGAATTGACTTAAAAGCCCAAGAAGTGCACAGAACCCAAAAATATAGGAATCTAAAGAGGACCACACCAAGACACATCATAATTAAAATGCCAAGAGCAAAAGATAAAGAGAGAATATTAAAAGCAGCAAGACAAAAACAGTTACCTATAAGGGAGCACTCATACGATTGTCAGCGGATTTCTCAACAGAAACGATGCAGGCCAGACGGGAGTAGCAAGAAATATTCAAAGTGTTGAATAGCAAGAATCTACAACCAAGATTACTCTATCCAGCAAAGCTATCATTCAGAATTGAAGGTCAAATAAAGTGCTTCGCAGATAAGAAAAAGCTAAAGGAGTTCATCATCGCCAAACCAATATTATATGAATTGCTGAAAGATATTCTATAAGAAGAGAAAAAAGAAAAAGGTAAAAATATAAATTATGAAAAACAAATACACATCTATCAACAAATGAATCTAAAAATCAAGTGAATTAATAATCTGATGAACAGGATAAACTGGTGAATATAACAGAATCATGGACATAGAGAGGGAATTGGGCTGACAATTCTTAGAGAGAAAAGGGGTGTGGGAAGTGCAGCAAGAGACTGGACAAAAATCATGCAACTATGGGAGAGGACATTGGGGGGGGGAGGTGAGGGCAGAGAGTGGGATGGGTACCAGGTGGAGGGGAGCTATAGGGGGAAAAGGGGGGGGGAACAATGTAATTAATAAACTGAACAATAAAGATAAAAAAGGATATATTAAGGGGGAAACGTAAGGTGCAAAAAGTATGTGTAGTATGCCATTATCTAATAAAGGAGTGTTGATATGAATACATATCGGTTCATTTATATTTTAAATCTTTTTAAATGACATTTACATCTAGGGCAGTGGTTCTCAACCTTTCTAATGCTGCAACCCTTTAATACAGTTCCTCATGTTGTGGTGACCCCCAACCATAAAATTATTTTGTTGCTACTTCGTAACTGTAATTTTGCTACTGTTAACGAATTGTAATGTAAATATCTGTGTTTTCTGATGGTCTTAGGCGACCCGGTTAGCAGTTCTCAACCAATGGGTTACAAAATGAAAATATAAAATATAAAAATAAAGTTATCTATAATAATAAAAGTGTAATATGCTAATTAGACCAGACGTCCTTCTAGATGACCTTCCAGACGAAGAAAGGGCTGTGAGGGCCAAGACAGCTGCTGCCATTGCCTCGGGCCGAGCCCCTTGCATGAATTTTGTGTATGGGGCTTCTAGTATAAATATAAAAATAAATGTATTATGTATATAAAAAAGCAAAAAAGATCCTATAATCCTAAATTTGAATTTAAAAATATCAGTGTGACCTCATGATTATATATATAATTTATTTTTAATAAAAGAAGTGCCCTGGCCAGTGTGGTTCAGTAGCATGTTGACCTATGAACCAGGAGGTGCAGGTTCAATACCCAGTCAGGGCACATGCCTGGGTTATGGGCTCAATCCCCTGGGGTGGGGGGGGCGCATGTGGGAGGCAGCTGATCAATGATTCTCTCTCATTATTGATGTTACTGTTTCTCCCTCTCCCATGCTGTCTCTGAAATCAATAAAAACATAAAAAATAAAGTGTTTTTTAGTTCCATACATTTTCATAAAAGGCCTCAAAACAAAGACCAGCCCAGTACCAGTGAATACCTGGCCCCTACACTGGAGGTTCTACCATTTCCCAGGAAACAGAGTTCTTGGAGAACTAGGTAATTTCTTGAACTGGGCAGGAAAGAGGAAGAAGAGCCTGAACATCTTGCCATCCCAGAAAATAAGGAAACTGTCGAAGATCACAGAGTTGTTTCCAAGGGCATCAAGGGCATCTAAGAACCCAAATAAGCCCCTACTGGACAGTTTTGGATAACTGGAGCATAATAAGAATAATAAGTATGCTCTAGCCGGTTTGGCTCAGTGGACAGAGCATTGGCCTGTGGAACGAAGGGTCCCGAGTTCAAGTCCAGTCAAGGGCACATACCTTGGCTGCAGGTTCTTCCCCCACCCGAGCCTGGTCGGGGCTTGTACAGGAGGCAACCAATCGATGTGAAACATCTCTGTCTTTCCCTCTCTTCCACTCTCTAAAAACCAATGGCAAAATATCCTTGGGTGATGATTAAAAAGAATAATGTGATGAATTGAAATTCATCCAATTTGTTGAACATTAATGAGTTCATAATGGTTAAAAAAAAAAAGCTTAAGAGAATCCTAAGGAATCCACTGATTATTGTGAAAATAGGTAAAGAAAGGAAAAGAATCAAACCTTTAACCTACCTTTTCTCTTTTTTAAAAAACATATTTTATTGATTTTTTACAGAGAGGAAGGAGAGAGATAGAGAGTTAGAAACATCGTTGAGAGACATTGATCAACTGTCTCTTGCACACCCCCTTCTAGGGGATGTGCTCGCAATCAAGGTACATGTCCTTGACTGGAATAGAACCTAGGACCTTTCAGTCTGCAGGCTGATGCTCTATCCACTGAGCCAAACTGGTTTCAGCTAACCTACCTTTTCCATAAGAACTGTATTTCAGGGTAACCAAATAGTTGATGAGGAAAAGTTTTTTGTTGTTTTATATTGAGTACTCAAGAAATGAAGTAATAATAAAATTAGAACCCTGCCAATATGCAACACCTGAAGAAATAATCTAAGAAATCATCATCAATGAGTCCATAAAAATTATAAAGAGAGACAATCAGGTACTGTATCTCCTGACAGTATTACACTGCACTATCTATATTCTTGCCCAAAACAGTCAGACCTGAATCAGATTGAACTGTAGATCTAACTAGCAGTCTATAGAAAGTTCAAAGGAAGAGGAACTTGTTAAAAAGCATCATGGGAATGGAATAAAAACTATCCAAACTGTGGAAAACTCCAAAGGAAAATGACCCAATTTCATCAACAAATAAATTGCAAGGAAAAAATATGGGGTGGGAGGTAGGGAGCTTTCAATGAGCAGAGATGTAAAAGACAATAAAAGGCTGCGTGTGCCCATTGTTTGGGTCTGATTCAAATGACAGTAAAAATTAAAAAGATTAGACAATGAGGGGTATTGGGATAGTTAATATTAAGAAATTATTGTTGGTGTTTTAAGGTATGATAATAATATTGTGTCTTAGTGACGCATACTGAAATAAACATTTGTAGAGAAAGTAATATCAGCCGTGACCTCCTGGTTCATAGGTCAACACTTAACCACTGAGCCATGCTGGCCAGGCTAATAGCTCAACTTTTTAAAATGTATATTTTAATGGTTTTTTTACAGAGAGGAAGAGAGAGGGATAGAGAGAAACATCAATGAGAGAAAAACATCGATCAGCTGCCTCCTGCACACCTCCTACCGGGGATGTGCCCACAACCCAGGAACATGCCCTTGATCAAAATCGAACCTGGGACCTTTAAGTCTGCTCTATCCACTGAGCCAAACCAGTTAGGGCTATGCCTCAATTTTTTCAAAAATGTTCTCATCCTTCACTTTCCCAAACTTCTTACTATTTAGCATTTATTTGTATACATTTTTCCTGTGTTTACTAATTCATGCTTATAAGTTTCTATACTTACATTTAAGTATTGGCATTTTTTTCTCCCATTTTGTTATAAATCTTGTGAAGGCAGTTTTTTACTGCCTTTCTAAATATACCAGTGGCTCATCTAATGTTTAATTCATCAGCATATATTTAATGATCACTGGTTATGTCTGCAGTGCTAAGCTATGTATAACAGCATTAAGACTTTCAATTGGTATCAATGAACCTGTGATTTGAAAAAGCTTATTTTGTGTTACTTTATATTTACTTTAATGAACTCAAAATTATTATATTTTTATTATTTAGAAAGCAACTTCGATCCAGCAGAATGGGGAAGTAAGGTGGACGACCGCTTCTATAACAACCATGCATTCAAGGTATGGTCCTGTGAAACTAATGGATTTGGTTATTTCTTTTCCCTGTCTCCAAAACAGAGATTATTGGGGTCTCCCCAGACTCATATAAATTGTGAGAGGCATCCAATATATCTTATTAAAGCTTCTTAATTGTAATGTTCTTTCTGATGAGACATTCTTTTCTAAAGTATCTGAATCATATCAGAAACATAGTTTAAATTTAAAGATGATCAACAGGAAGAATGTAATCAAAGTTATAGAATAATTAGTCTCATTTATTCAAATTTTATTGGGCATCAGTGCTTAGCAGTCACAGATGATAAGTATTGTTGAATTAATGATATTTCATAAAAATAAAACACTGTTCGTCCAATTATTTAATTGTCATTGCACTTTACAAAAGACTGAATAGAATTAAAGATAGTAATGGTAGATAGAATTTTCTGTATAAAGCTGATCTGTTCAGAGCCTGAACCTATCTTCTCTTCACTAGCATTTTTAGAACCAGTCTTTCTCAACCAAGGTTCCTTAAAATAATCAAGTCCTAAGTGGAAGGCACACGCTTCATGTAAGGAATCAATGTCTCTCCTTTGTATCAAGAATGTTTCATCATTTCACCATAGTTAATGCATCATTTTGGAGAGAAGTGAGACAATAATTACTCAAAACATTCTGTGTTCTGTGGGCCAGATAAGAAATACTGGTTGAGAAAGGCTGTGTGGAACGCAGCATCATTGGCATCAACTAAGAACTTAGCAGAAACTCAGTCTAGGATCCCACCACATGTCTACAAATCAGAAGTGGAATTTTAACGAGATCCCCAAAGGTAAAATGTAGGTATATTAAAGTCTGAAAAAGAACTACTCTAGACAGCTGTGATAAACCATTAGCCACAAAGCACCCACACACAATTTGAATGAAAAGGAATTAACACAGTTCAAGTTTTGATGGTGTTCCACAGTAGATTTGGGGAATTTCCTAGGAAAATATCTGTCACCTATTCCATGAGTTCAGAAGTGAGTTTCCATCCATTTGTGTCTGCCAGATAAGATAAATATTCTGTTTTTTTCCATTTAACTAGATTCTCTGTGTTCATACTTTATTGGAATCAAAGGAAAATGTTGAAAATTTTAAAATATTGGTGCTTTATCAGCTGTTTCTTCTCTTTTAAATTCTAAAGACTTCATTTGATTAGCCTATTTGTCCTTTCTATTTTATGGATTAAGGAAGCTATTCCCATAAGTTGGGAATTAGCAATGTTTCTATTTTGGAAAAAGATTCCATAACCATGTAAAAGCAGGCAGAGCTGGCTTCCCTTTTTCTATTTAAATCATCCCCCACAACAACACTTACTCTTTTGACTTAGATTTAAATCTACAAACTTCATTAAAAAGTCAATTGGATTACACACTATGCAACACAATGACATTTATTTTGTTTCTATTTTAGAAACTATTGGCACCTCTTCTTTATACTGTTCGGGATTCATTACAGCATCTTACGAACTTTTAATATAAGACAATAGCTTGTTTTGAATATGAAACAATGTCACATACTTTCCAAAAGCAAAAAAGCAAACCATTTTTTACCAATTTCTTCATTTTTAATACTTACGCATATTTCCTTGAGAGTTTTCATTTATTTGTTCTTTTTCCACCCATTTTCCTTGTTAAAAACTAGTATGTATTTAATTACCACTTCTTCTCAATAACATCAAAGTAATATTTCATTACCTTTAAGCAGTTTGATCCAAGACTACTATTTTTTGAAATATTGCCTATTTGGTCCTCTCTCCTCTCTCCAGGAGCCAGAACCAGCTGAGAAAGAAAACTCTCCACCATCTGAGAAAGTGGAGACATCAGACACACCAGACACACCCTTAGTAAGTTAAATTTTCCATGCACTATTGGAAAGAATATCACTCAATTTATAATCATACTCTAAATATGAATCTAGTCTATTATCCATGTTGTTAAAATTGTGATTTTGCTTTCTAGATAACTAACACCAGTAATAAACTAAGTGGTGGATCATTTTTAGTCGTGCCTCTTAAAGAAAAATTCATTCTTCCCTTTAAAAACAAAATCTTATTTCCCAAGATTATCAACAGATGGGAAAATCTCCTCAAGGGAAAGAACAGACAGAACTCACCAGCCTCATGCTTGACCCTTCAGATTCACTTTCCAATTTGGGAGCCTTTCGCTTAGTGATGATGATAAACTACACAGTGGCAAAGGTTCCGAGATGGCAAAGGAAACTCACAGGCAATTATGCAACCAAATGAAATGGCTTTACGCAATGTGTCTTGCCTTCCATGCATTGTCCTCTACAAAAACGACTTCCTGCCTCACAGCCCACAGCCCACATCTAAGTAGGAGACCTGGTTGGATGCCCCCCCCCCCCCCCATGCGCTAGAGCCAGCTTTCACCTTTCAGGAGAGGATGGTGGGATGGTGTACATCTCTCCACAACCCTGTGCGTGGTAATGTCACTTTGGTAGCTTGAAATCAGTCATGACAAATGGAATGAATCAGGACTTTTTTTTTTTGGAGAGCCAGTTTTTAAGCATTTACCAGCATATCACTGTCTATATTTTCATAGTTCAGACTCACGAGGACCAAGCCTAGTGAGAAAGAAGAGCTCACTCTTCCCATACTGAAGGCCAAACTTTTTAGTTCCTTTTCATGTCCCAGTTGGTTACCCAATAACTGACACCTAAAATGGACATCCCCCTCAAGGAATACCTTACTTCCTGCCCAGTGGGGCATAACTTTTCTCTATAACCTTTATAATTTATTCCAGAATTATATCGTACAACTTAGCCTAATGTTGGCACAAGACGCAGTGGAGATCGGGAAGGAAGGAAGGGAGTTTTGTTTCCTTTCATCTTCACTAGGTGTCCTTTCAGAGCTTTTCATGTCTCAGCTGGGATCCTATTGATTTCCAACCGCAGGATAATTTACTTGCCCATATTAAGCCATCATCTCAGAGGACTTTATACTATTTTGTTTGCATTTAAAAATTTAAGAGCCCTAGCTGGTGTGGTTCAGTGGTTGGAGTGTCCACCTGTGCACTGAAGGTCACAGGTTCAATTCCTGGTGAGGGGCACATACCTGGGTGGCAGGTTCAATCCCCTACCCCTGGTGGGGGCCACCTGTGGGAGGCAACCAATCAATGTGTCTCTCTTCATCAATGTCTCTCTCTCTCTCTCTCTCTCTCTCTCTCTCTCTCTCTCTCTCTCTCCATATATATATATATATATAAAATAGAGGGAGGGGAGAGGTAAACAACCCAGAGGTCTGTCCACAGGAGGCTGAGTAAACACATCAGTGCCCACCAATACAATGTGATACAGTGGCGTCATGTGAAAAAAAGAATGAGCACAGTTATATCCTGAATAATAACATAGATGAAGAGAACCAAGATATGTTGTTAGATGAAAAAAGTAGTAACAGAACATTGTGAATAGCATAAGCTCATTTTTTTAATTTTAAATATATTTTATTGATTTTTTACAAAGCAGAAGGGAGAGGGATAGAGAGTTAGAAACATTGATGAGAGAGAAACATCAATCAGCTGCCTCCTGCACACCCCTTACTGGGCATGTGCCCACAACCAAAGTACATGCCCTTGACTGGAATTGATCCTGGGACCCTTCAGTCTGCAGGCCAACGCTCTATCCACTGAGCCAAACCAGCTAGGGAGATTTTTTTTTTAAGTAACCAAGCTGGATTCCTCTATCAGCCTTCCTCTCCCCCATTTGAAAACCAGCCCTGAACAAATACATAGCTTTATGTTATTTCACTGTTTGGTATTTGTATCTTAATAAAAATGATCTCCAATAGTTGGTAGTGATAGTTGAAGTCATAAGCTCATTTTTAAAACAAAAAGGCCTACATGTACCCATATGAATACTTTGTCTATTGATAAATTTTGGAAGAATATATACACTCAACCCATAATAATAGTCACCTCTTAGGGGTAGGATTTGGAGAAAACTTTCACTACTAGTGATACGTTTTTAAATATATCACTTTTATAATTTAAAATATTAAAACCTATTGAATTATACACTTAAGCCAAAACCGGTTTGGTTCAGTGGATAGAGCATCGGCCTGCGGACTGAGAGGTCCCAGGTTCGATTCCGGTCAAGGGCATGTACCTTGGTTGCGGACATCTCCCCAGTAGGAGGTGTGCAGGAGGCAGCTGGTCGATGTTTCTCTCTCATCGATGTTTCTGACTTTCTATCCCTCTCCCTTCCTCTCTGTAAAAAAATCAATAAAATATATATATTTTAAAAAGAATTATACACTTAAGACATATGCATTTCACTATCTGCAAGTTGCACCTAAATTTAATAAACAAACGAAATGCTAGATACAAAAGTTAAACCAGCCCTAGCCAGTTTAGCTCAGTGGATAGAGCCTGCAAGACCAAAGGATCCCAGGCTCGATTCCAGACAAGGAAATGCACCTCGGTTGCAGGCTCTTTCCCTGGTCGGGGTGCGTGTAGGAGGCAACCAATCAATGTGTTTCTCTCCCATCGATGTTTCTCTGTCTTTCCCTCCGCTTCCACTCGCCCTAAAACTCCATGGAAAAAATACTATCAGTTGAGGATTAACAAAAAACAAAACAAAACAAAATCACAAAAGTTAAACCAATCATACTAAAACTGTCATTAATGGACTAAATAGGTTTCTCTCTGGCACTCTAAATGTGTGCTTTTGGTTAGCTAGTTATTGAGAAATTAAGAAATTAACACTTTAATTCATCTTATGTAATCATGATTATCTTGAAACAGCACATTTGCTATTCTTCTTGACATTTTTACCATGCCTCAAGGAATCTTATTATCCCCCCACCTCCCACCAAAAAAAAAAAAAAGTTATTGCTCAGGAAACTGTTAAACAGGAGCTGTTTTGGAGGGGAAACGTTGGCAATGATGATTTAATGTGGAGATGTATCAAAGAATGACAACAATGCCTGCTGTGTTGGCATTTACCGTTTGGTACATAGATAATGTGACAGTATATCAGAAAGCAACATATCTCGATTGCTGCATCCCTAAATTGATTAAATGTTTGCACTATTTTTTGTATGCATTCTTTTTTATGGCATCAAAACACTGTATAGGGCCCTGGATGGTGTTGCTCAGTTGGTTGGGAGTTGTCCTGTGCACCAAAAGTTTGCCAGTTTGATTCCCAGTCAGAGCAGGTGCCTGGGAAAGTGAATCCCTGGTAGAGGGCCTGCAGGAGGCAGCCGATCCATGTTCCACTCTCACATGACTGTTTCTCTCTCTCCCTCTCCTCCCCTCTCCCCTCTGAAAATCAATAAAAATATTGTTTAAAATAAATTTTAAAATCTTTTAAAAATACTGCGTGGGATTTACAAGAGTCTCTTTTTCTCCTTTCCACGCAGGAATCTTCTGATGAAGATAAAGATAATAAAGAAAAAGAGGAGCAGGCTGCCGTCAAGATCCAAGCAATGTTCCGGGGACACTTAGCCAGAGAGGAGATGAAGAAAATGAAACAAGAGGAGCCCGAAAAGAAAGAGCAGGAAGACAACTGAGGAGACTGGTTTGCCCCCAGAAAACACGAAAAAATCATTCAAATCCATCAACCATGTTGTGATTGTCGTTTTTTTCTTAGTAAGGGAGATTCCATGTAGTGAAATAACATTGGCTGCTGTTGTGAAAATCTGTCATCAGCATTTGTTTAATAAACATGCCATTGAACACATGCTTTTGAAGATTTCTCTGAGATCCTAAGTCTTATTTACACTTCTCCGAGTCTATGTATGGAGACCCTTGGATTCCTTAGAACTGGAATGTATGAGTTTTCAGAGATCTCAGAGGTTATGTGGTCTAGCCATTATCTAATGAACAAGTCCTATCCCATCCCTGACAACGGCCTTTTAACTCCTGTTTCACACATAGTGATAGAGAATCTCACTGTCTTTCGAGGGTAGTCCAGTTCATTTTAGAATAACTTGAATTATTAGCAGATAAAGCTGAGTCAAAAATCTGCCTCCTTGTAAGTTTTCATCTGGCATGCCTGTATTCAATCATTCATTAAAAACGTATTGAGCAGAATCCATGTGCTGGGGTTATTAGTGAATACCTGTTCTTACATTTATGCAGTTGGCAGTTTTTTATTGTCTTGCTCTCCAGAAAGACACAGAATAAGACGAATGCATCATATTTGAAAAAAACGAAAGCTATCATAATATCATAAATACTCTCTTCCTCAGCTAAAACTTCCCACATTTCTTCTTTTAAAAATATTTTTTTTATTGATTTCAGAGAGGAGAGGAGAGGAAAGAGAGATAGAAACATCAAAGATGAGAATTACTGATCAGCTGCTTCCTACATGCCCCCCCCCCCACTCCTACTAGGGATCGAGCCCACAACCTGGGCATGTGCCCTGACTGTGCATTGAGCTGTGACCTTCTGATGCATAGGTTGACACTCAACCACTGAGCCGTGCCAGCCGGCCTCCCACATCTCTTTAATGGAGAAATGGTAATACCTTCATTACAAAATCACAAACTTTGGCAAACCAAGCCTGGTGTCTTATTTTTAGAAAGTTCAGTTCTTTTTGAGGCCTCCCCACTCCTGAATATTCAAGAAAATGCAAGGCTCAAGTCTTAACACCAAAAGATACAGCTCCTCTCCCAAAAGAAAACGGAGAGAAAGCAGACTCTCATCATATAACGCTGTTGCCTTCTACCACGAAGGTGCAGCCTCGCCAGGCAGACCACCCTGGTGTCCTGGCTGGTTCAGGGTCCTGTCTGCACTACATGGGATGTCCCAGGCGTGGGTTCCAGCAATGTACTCTCTTAGTTCACAGTCACACCGCCATTGGTCCCCAAAGCTCACTAACATGCCTGTGGCTCGTCCTTGAGGAGTTTCTAAAACAGCCATAGGTTGTGCAGAACGAGTGGTCTCCTACAAACTCCTGGATCTCTGTCTTAGGCTCAGACTTTCTCTTTCTGCAAAGCAATGTTGTTGTTTTTGTTTGTTTTTTTTTCAGTTCTCTATAGGCCTTCCCTGTAACGGAGCTCCCAACAGACGTTTACCCAGGCGATCTCCCCTGAAATACAGATGCTTTCAAGATTGTGGCATTCATTCCCCAATCTTCACACACCTCTGGACAGCCCTCCCCCTTCCAGGGTCTGACTAGCACTTTCGTGCCAGCTAAATACAAGCCTCTCATATACACTGGACCCCTTCCTTCCATCCTTAACGCCCCTCTCCCAGACTCGGAGGGAAAAAAATCTAGCTGCTCTTTCCTTACTGCATTCAAAGAACCAGCCTCCAACCCCATTTCTCTCTAAGCCACCCTGTTTAGGGGGTTATCAACGGGACCCAGAATTTCTGTAATGCAAAGACTTAGCTTCCTAGTCCTGAAAAGTAGACCAGAAGAAAAAGGACTTTCTCACCTAGTGAGTATATATATACTCAGTGGGGTGCGGTGAATGCCAGTTAACTTATGCAATCGTTATACCTGTTATAACAACATATAGGAATAACACTCTGAGGGAGGGTGGTATTTTAATATGTTTTTTTATTTATTTTAGAGGGATAAAAATTGATGGGAGAGTAACATCAACCTTGACCCTGCACACCCCTCACTAGGATTCGAGCCTACACTCCAGAAAATGACCATTCTATTCTTCTATTTGCTCAAGCCAAAAAGGTAGCATTCATCCTCACCTCTTCTCCAAGAATTACTGCAATTGCCTCTGTTTTGGTCGTTCCGTCATTGCCACATCAACGCTGCACAGTGACGCATTTTTCTCAGGGGTTTGCGGATCAGAAGCACTTTAGCTGCAGCTAGGCGGGACTCCAGACCTGAGATCAGGTTCAGGTTCAGCTGCTCTAAGCTGAGGATCTGTGGGTTGGGGGGAAGGTGTGCCTCAGCTGCGAGCCCAAGGGTAAATTGTAGTATCTATGGCATGTGTCCGATTTGAGCCGATGCTGAAAGGGCTACTCAAGGCATGCTCTTCTCAGGTGGTCACAGAAGCACAAGCAGGAAAAGTCAAAACGGAAGAATATTTCAAGCTCTTACTCATAATACTTCCATTGACAGTTCATTCACCAAAGAGAGTCATTTGACCAAGCCCAAAGTCAAGAGGTGAGGAAATACACTGCTCACCATGCAATCACAGCAATGACCTCATGTGCCCATAATGCTACAAGAGGGTAGTGAAAATTTGTGAAGAACCAGTAATTCAATTGAGTGTAGTTTGCTCTTTTCTTTTTTTTTTTTTAATATATCTTTATTGATTTCCGAGAGGAAGGATGAGGGAAAGAGAGACAGAAACATCAATGATGAGAGATGATCGTTGACCGGCTGTCTCTTGCACGCCCCCTACTGGGGATCCAGCCTGCAACCCAGACATGTGGCTTTGACCAGAATCAAACCTGGGACCTTTCAGTCCACAGGCAGATGCTCTATCCACTGAGCCAAACCAGCTAGAGCTGCTCTTCCCTTTCACATGCAAAATACATCCACTCCTATCCCAAGACCCCTGAAAGGTCCACCAAATCCTTGAAAGGCAGGATATACATTAGATCCAGATGTGGCTGTTCTTGATGTCCTGCTGTCCTTCTGCCTTTAAACGCGACATCATTCCCTTTTGCTGTCGTTCTCAAACCAACTAAACAGCGACTTTCCTAATTTCTCCATAAAATTAGCCCCATAGTTTCTCTTGACTCCTCATATCAACTTGAGTTTTCTAACATTTGAAAGCTTTTCGGCAGGCACCACACTTTCTTAAAACTGTGGGTTTTCTTCCTGTAAGATCATTCCCAGGTGCTTGCTTACTGGGCAGGAGAGGAGGCCATACAGGAGCCAGGTACTAATGTCCTACATGCAGCTCTCTTGGCCTGAGCATTATGTCTAAAGAGCACGTTACAAACATAAGAGTAGGACTTGGGCTTTTCGTTTTTAGTCCTATTTTTCTCTCTGTCATCAAATATTAACATGAGAGAGATCGTGGTCACTTAGCTACCACTTGGGGCCCAATATCAGATGTTTCTGGGGTGGCCATATGCATCTGTGATAGACATATAACAATGACTCGTTTTGTACCACTTGGCGATGTGGGTAAACTCATTTGCAAGCCAAAGTGCTTTTGACAGATACAGCCACTGGGAGTGACATTTATGACTGGGAGGCTCTCGGAAGAGACCAAACATGCAAAATACAATACTTCAGAATGTGACCTTGTTTTTGTGAATGAAATGTTCTTGGGAAAAAGCAGTGTTTTTGTGTAGAGCCAAAAATAAAAGCCAGCGGGTGGTGACGTTATTGTAACTAATATCTTAAGCGTCATCACACTCTAGTCGTCCTAGCCAAGAATTATCAACATTCCCAGACCAAGAGGTCACCACGAGAAGTGTAAAAACATACTCACCCCAAAGGTCAGATATAATACGAAGTCTGCTGTTACTCTATCCCCAAAGACACCCGTCTCAGAGGTTTCTGACCAAGAATGAAATATTTTATTACTAAAAAGTAGGGCTCAGTTTGATAAACCAGATATTAAAACAATTTTGAAAATTATCAGGAAAACTTGGTTTTTTGAAATCCTGAAACAATAGAAAATATGCTTGCAGTGCTATCCAAATAATGAGTTTAGAATCCCTTGCTTTTATTTGTTTCTTTTTATTAAAAATATATTTTTTTAGTGATTTTAGAGAGGAAGAGAGAGAAACATCAATGATGAGAGAGAATCATTGATTGGCTTCTTCCTGCACGGCCCTTACTGGGTGGGGATCAAGCCTGAAACCTGGCAAGTATCCTGACCAGGAATCGAGCATGACCTCCTGGTTCATAGGTCAATGCTCAACCACTGAGCGACACTGGCTGCAAGCTAGAGTCCTTGGCTTTCAGATTGCTTGGGGAATGTCGTGAAGGCTGTGGTGTGCTGCCCAGACCTGCCCTCTTTTTCAGGGCTCAAGGCCACACCCTTTCTAGAAATTGCCTTCAGCATTAGGGTGCGGGTCACCCTCCCTGGGGGCAGCTTGTATCTAAAGACAAGTCACTGCTGTGGTAATAGGGCTTGGCCCCTTGCCTCAGATTGAGACAGCTCTACTCTCAGCCACAGGATTTGTTACAGTGCAACTTCACCCTCTAGCCGGTCCTGCTTCCCTACTGTCCTTACAGGTATTGTTCCTGAATGCACTCGCCAATAAACCACCTCTACTCAAACTCTTAAAACCTCTGGTCTCAAAAACCATTCCCGGCAACCTGATCTATGACAGGTAACTTGAAAATCTCTGACATACTTGCACATTAAAAAACTCTTTTCTTCCTCTAATATCATCTTATCCAAAAACTCAGTGATGGGCATACCTGCTGGTCAGGGGCTAATTTATAATAGAAAAATATATATATTTCTCTTTCTTCTCTAATTGAATTATAATTACAAAATTCCAAATAGTAACACTATGTACTGAACAGTGTCTCCAAAATTCATATATTGCAGCCCTAACAGTTAATGTGATGGCATTTGGATATTAGATCTTTGGGAGATGGTTAGGTTTTAATGAGGTAAGGAGGGTGGGGTCTTCATGATAGAATTAGTGCCCTTTTAAAAAGAGACATCAGGAATTCTCTCTCTCCCACATCTCTCCCCCTCCACTAGAATGAAGAGCTAATGGTAAGGGCTAAGGGTTAATTGATGATCAAATATTAAAATGAGAGAAGTAATGATCACTTAGCTGCCACTTTGGGCCTAATATCAGATTTCTCTGGGGTAGCCATTTCCTGACTATTCAGTATCACTCCCACCTTCTACCACCTCCCTTTCTACTAGCACCTAGCTTTTATTTTTGGTTTCTACCCTTTGTAAACAGAGACCAAAAGGTAAGTACAAATTGGATTAACCCAATCAGCACTTTCCAACCCTCAGAGGCCCTCATTGTTTCAGAACCAGCTGAATGATGAAGGCTCATCTAATTAAGATAAAAACTCAATCAGTGGTGATGTCACACCCGTCCCCCCAAAAGACATTTGGAAATGGCTGGAGGCACTTTTGGTTGTCACAACTCAGGGTGGGGTGGAGCAGTATTATTGATATCTAATGGATAGAGGCCAGGGATGCTTCTTTTATATATATATATATAATTGATTTTTTACAGAGAGGAAGAGAGAGGAGTAGAGAGTTAGAAGCATTGATGAGAGAGAACCATCGATGAGAGAGAAACATCGATCAGCTGCCTCCTGCACACCTTCTATTGGGGATATGCCCACAACCACGGTACATGCCCTTGACTGGAATTGAACCTGGGACCTTACGTCCACAGGCCAACGCTCTATCCACTGAGCCAAACCGGTCAGGGCAGAAATGCTTCTTAACATCCTGCAATGCTTGGGATAGACCCTCTCCCTCAAGAAAGAATTATTCAGCCCAAATGTCACTAGTGTCAGGTTGAGAAACCCCGAAGTAAGCACCAAAAAGTCATGTGGCTGCAAGGGAGAACAAGCTTTACAATAAAGCTGACCCAGCAGGAAGCAAGGCCAAAAGACAGATGCCGTACCTATTTCTTTAGTGGTTATGTCAGTGATCTGCTGAATCAAAACTGAAGTCCGAGGATTTTCCACTTATGTGAGCCAATTAATCGCCTTAATTTTTTTAATTCCTCACCTGATGATAGGTTTATTGGTGTGTATTTGAGAGAGAGAGAGAGAGAGAGAGAGAGAGAGAGAGAGAGAGAGAGAGAGAGAGAGAGATTGGTTGCCTTCCAATACACCCCGATCCAGGATCAAACCCAAAACATTTGTTGTACTGACCATGCTCCAACCAAGCCACCCAGGACTCCCTTTAATTCTTAATAACTCTCACTTGTAACTGATATTCTTCTAAACTTGTGAGTTCTGTGTTCAAGAATGGTAAGAGGGACTACAGATAGGAAGAACAAAGAGAAGGAGATGAGAGGAGAAGACACAGATAGTGACTAGAGGGAGCAGCAGCTGGAGCTGGAGATGCAGAGAAAGAAAAGGATATGGGAGCTACTAGAATTAACACTGTAGAAAATGAAAGAAGTATATAAATCATGACCCTCTCCTTAAGGGAATGTAGACTTTCATCAAGCAGATAAGACATACATTTGCAAAAAGAGTGCAGGGAAGATGAGAAAAGAATTTTAAAAATATAACACAAAAAAACCCCCACCAACCATAAAAGAAACATCTGATACATATGATCACATTAAAATTTAAAACTTTCATATATCAAAAACACCATAAGCAAAGTGAAAAACACAGCACAGAATGAGAGAAGGTATTTGCAATTCAAAAGGCATAAAATTAACAAAGGATTAGTATTCAGAATATAACTCCTACTCAGTACAAAAACTTTGCATGGAAATGATAAACACTAAATTTATGATAGTGATTATGTGGGAGGAATGGAGAAGATATAGAATTGGAGAAGGGGGCCAAAGGGTATCAAGTATATGTATGTGTTTTATTTCTTTTTTAAAAAATATATTTTATTTATTTTTTTTACACAGAGGAAGGGAGAGGGATAAAGAGTCAGAAACATTAATGAGAGAGAAACATGGATCAGCTGCCTCCTGCACACCCCACATTGGGGATGTGCCTGCAACCAAGGTACATGCCTTTGACCAGAATCAAACCTGGAACCTTTCAGTCCACAGGCTGACACTCTATCCACTGAGCCAAACTGTTTTCTGCTGTCTTTTATTTCTTTTTTAAAATCTGAAACAAGGCAATGAATGAAGATGAGACATTTTATGGGGCTAGGTGGTAGGAACTTGATGATTTTTATATTGTCCTCTGTTCTTATCTATATGGTTCATAAAACTTTTTAATGAATTCCAGCAAATCATTAAGAAAAAAATTAAAAATATGAGAAGAGGAAACCTGAGTTCAATAAACATATATAAAAAAGTTCAGCCTCTCCCATAAGAAAAAAGTAAATTAAAAAATAGTGAGACACAATTCTCATTTAAAGGTTTGACAATGCTAAGTGGATGATATGCAACAACTGGAACTCACTTACACTGTTCTTAGGAATGTAAATTGGCACGAGCTAATAAACTTGCTGACCATAAGCATACCTGTTAGTGTTTAAGAAGGTCATTACATAATACCCCTCTCTTCCCAACTCAAATTTTGAACCAATTGAGGAAAACTAGGGGAAAAAATTAGATCAAAAGATAGTATTTAGAAACAGGATATTCAGGCTACAACTGACTTTGATCAGTAATTGATATAGCTCAGAAAGAGTGAGACTATCTCCCACATATAAATACAATTGCTATTGGACTTTGTGTCTTCTCATTGGACAATGAAAATGATTTTGTAAGAAGGGAGAAACACAGAGTTGATTGTTGTTGTTGTATGGAAGTTCATCTCTGTCTAGCAGGAGGCACATAAATTTGAGGAGCCGAAAGGGTAGATGATAGCATTAAGCTATTGTCCCTGAGCCTCTAGTTGGCTTTGTGATGCTGGGATTGGGCTCTGAACCCCACATTTCTCCCTGGCCAGCTGGATCTCTTTGGGGCTCTGACCATGGGGGCCAGTAAAGCCTGGAGCAGGAGGCTGGCACATGCTCCTCTCTGTTCAACTTCCTCTTGGTTTCCTCCTCCTGTTAATTTCACTTAACATTGCTTCCTCCTCACTCCAGTGCCGTTCAGTCCAGAAGCAGCTTTCCAGTCCAGCTTTTCCACACTCCCAGCCAGCCTAGCTTCCCCACATTCCCTCAGAGACACCAGCTGGAGTCTCAGCTTTTGGGGGCCCTTTCACTACATTTCTAAGTTTTAGTAACTCCAATCCTCTTTGTTCCTCCAGGCGCAGGAGTGGTAGCTGCTTCCTGCAGTGTCTGTGTCTGAGATAGCTGAGTTTTCTTTTAGCTCTCTCAGGCACCATGTTAACAATTCTTTTTTGTGTTATTCATTCTCACTTTATTTTTAGAGAGGGGAAGAGACAGGGAGAGAGAAACACCGATGTGAGGGAGACACATCCATCAGTTGCCTCCTGCAACCAGGCCCCGACCAGGACTGGGGGTGGAGCCTACAACCAAGATACGTGCCCTTGACTGGAATCAAACCTGAGACCCCTCTGTTGGGGGCTGAGGGTCTATCCATTGAGCCAAACCGGCTAGAACCGTGGTTGGCAAACTGCGGCTCACAAGCCACATGCGTCTCTTTGGCCCCTTGGGTGTGGCTCTGCCACAAAATACCACGGCCTGGGCGAGTCTCTTTTGAAGAAGTGGTGTTAGAAGAAGTTTAAGTTTAAAAAGTTTGGCTCTCCAAAGAAATTTCAATCGTTGTCCTGTTGATATTTGGCTCTGTTGACTAATGAGTTTGCTGACCACTGGGCTAGGGCAACAATTTTTTATAGTAAATTCTACCTATTAAAATAAACTTTCTGTCCCCTGGTCAGATGGTGACAAATTCAGATGGGAATCAAAATAGATTTCTTTCTCTTCTCTTTTTATTTCTTTCTTCTTCTTCTTTTTTTTTTTTTTTACTTAGAAGGGTGGATTGGAGACTTCTGGATTAAGATGAAAGACTGAACATATGCTTCCAATTCTGTGTCTTCCAGACATTCCATTAAAACAACAAAAAATGATTTTTAAAAATTAAGTGTATCGGAAATGGAGACAAAACCAACAAGTTCGGGAAGCTGTGAACCAGATTCAGCAGAACCCGGAGAACCCAGTCCGAAAGCCAGAGGGCGGGAGGCTGAGAACAACACAGTTCGCACCACAGAAGTCGCACAGGCACAGGGACAGGCAGTGTCAGCACCGTTAGCACTGGAACCGGAGGTATTCAGGGGGGAGGCTAAATAAAAGAAAACTGGGTAAAAGCTGAGCAGCACTGAGATCCTTAGATTCATTTTTCACCTCTTGCCATAGGGAACCTGCCCCACATCCCCATCCTAGCAGAATCCTGGAGGGTTAAGTCTAGAACAAACAGAATAGCCTGTAGACTAGAAGTTAGTATGTCTATTTGAGGCACCATCCCAAAAAAGAGTAAGAATGACCATCGAGGCCCTAGCCGGTTTGGCTCAGTGGATAGAGGATCGGCCTGCGGACTGAGGGGTCCTGGGTTCCATTCCAGCCAAGGGCACATGCCCAGGTTGTGGGCTCGATCTCCAATAGGGGGCATGCAGGAGGCAGCCAATCAATGGTTCTCTCATCATTGATGTTTCTATCTCTCTATCCCTCTCCCTTCCTCTCTGAAATCAATAAAAATATATTTTAAAAAAAGAACCATGAGTCAGAGACTTCCAGGCCTATCGTCCCCTGAGTTTGGGCAGAAAGATCCTAAAATTCCAAATGAGGGGTTACAAAGTTCTTCTCTGAAGAATCTGGCCTACGTCACTGACATCGGAGGCTCTCAACAAACAGCCCATCGAGTTGTTGGCAGCAGGAACACCACCAGGTGGGAAACCGGTGGGGTCAGACTGGACCTGGGTTCAGCAACCTCAGTACCTGAGTTCTGGCTAGAAAATAATCCAGAGCCCAGATTCAAACGATAAGAGAACATATTTATAAAATCACAGAGGTGAAAGAAGTAATTTATAGGAGAAATGGGCTTAGGAACAAGTTATAGAGGTAAAGGAAGGGCCCTTGGAGCATAGAAGTGAGGAAGGTCAAGGTGACAGGCCTGGGGAGGTGGGGGGATGGGAAAGGAAAGGAGGAGGGGAAAGGCTCCTGAATGGAGAGGGCACTGGGTCCTCCATCCTAAGGGTTTTAAGGGTGAGATTTTAGGGGTTAGTCCCAGGGCACGATCTCAGTAGAATATTCAGCAGCTTTCCAGGTGGGTCCTTTCAGGTTCAGAGTCTCCACTGATTAGTTAGTTGGGCCATATGCCTTCACAGGAAATTGAACCATGACCTCCTGGTTCATAAGTGGATGCTCAACCACTAAGCCACTCCAGCTGGCCATGCTAGGGGAAATTTTTTTTATATTTTTTTAAATTTATTTCAGAGAGGAAGGGAGAGGAAGAGAGAGATAGAAACATCAAGGATGAGCGAATCACTGATCGGCTGCCTCCTGCGTGTCCACCACTGGGGACTGAGCCTGCAACCTGGCATGTGCCATTGACAGGAATTGAACCTGGGATCTTTCACTCCGCAGGCCAACGCTCTATCCACTAAGCCAAACCAGCTAGGGCTAGGGGAACTTTTTTAACAGCCTGCCTCAAGGTTCTCCCTTGCCTTCTAGATTTGCTAACTACAGGACAAGAGGAGTTGTTTATTCATACCCTTGCTTCCCTCCTTAGATTCTATGGGTTGTCTATCCCTCTACCAAAAGCTACTCTCCTAATTCGAGTAACTTCTTCCTCCCCTTGATCCTGTAAGCTTACCATCAACATCTTCAAGGTTCTGCCCCACCTCTCAAGGGCTTGTATTTATGCTAGTGTATAGCTCGTTATTGATACACCAATACTGCATATCCACCACTCCAAGGTCTAATATCGTAAAGCAATCACTTATTTTCCTAGATCTGCAAGTCAGCTAGAATTTGGCTTATTTAGACTGGAGTCCATTGGGCATCTTTACTTCATGCTTTGGTAGCTAGAAGAGCTATGCTCCTCACTGTAGGTCTATGGAGTAGTTGGAGTAACTTTGTTCTACATGTCTCTCATCCTTCTTGCACCAGTAGGCATGCTTCTCTCATGGTGGTGGCAGAGGCTCACAAGAGCAAGCAAAAACATGTGATTCTTCTTTAGGCCTAAGCGTGGAATTGGCATACTCTCACTTCCACCCACGTGACATTGGCTAAAAGTCATGTGACCAAGACCAAAAATGAGAGGCAAGAAAGTACACTTAATCCGTAATGAGGATGTGAAAGGGTATGGATAGAGATAGGTATGAAGAATTGAACTCAATTATTCAATCTGCCAGCCTGCCTTCATCTTTATAAATAGTTTCTTTATTAAATCCACCTCAGTTACATTATTTGAGTGTGTCAGGGGTTGCCTTCCAGGCTCTAGACTGATATAATAATAGGTACCAGAAAGGGCTCCAGTAAACAGCTATCCAAAATAGGATTCTGATATTCTATTGCTCTCATATTTAAAAAGCATACAACTACAGGGGGAAGGCTGGGGAGGGTGGGGGGCGGGTGCTGTGGGAGATCAACTGAAGGACTTGTTTGCATGCATGTGAGCATAACCAGTGGATACAAGACACTGGGGCGGGGGGGATAGGTGGGGACATGTGCTGGGGGGTAGGGGAGGCTAGGGGGAGGACAATGGGGGCGGGAGGAAAACATATATACTACTATTAAATCTAAGGTATACTGCAAAAAAAAATAAAACATATACATTAAAAAATAAATGAAATAAAAAATAAATAAAAAGCATACAACTAGCCTCCTTACCAGGAGGAAACGAGATACTGGTCATCCATGGTATTCACAGATATCAGTGCCTTGGCTTATTATTGGTGGTGACAAGGAATAAAGTGACTGTTGTACTTGGTCATCATGGTGACAATAGTGATTATAAAGATTGTGGAGTTACCTGACTGCTTCTGATGGCTCCAAAGAGAGTAAACAGAGAAAAGAACACACGAATAACCAACTCAGAACCAGGTAGAAAGTCAGAAAGCCTTTATGGTAACCCTAAAGGACTCCTTCTCCTATAATCTCCGGACTGATATGGATGTAGACCAAGTTACAGAAAATGATTTTAATGGTTGCCGAGTTGAAAACCTAATTGAATACTCAAATTCTTCAACTTCAGTCTCTTACAATAAGCTGAGGCTACTGATGGGGGAAAATGGGACACCAAGATATGGGAGGGAAACATTTGGGCAGACACAAATGGGACCACGAACTTGAATGTTCAAATTCTCTTAAACTGCCCTGAATATCCAGCAACCCCATTTCCACACGATGAAAACCTTTCAGTGACTGCGCCAGGGAAATGCTCCTCTGGACCCACCTCCACTACCCTCATTGCGTCCAGATCCTCACGGAGAGTTTATTGGCAGCACAGTTCAGATCGTAAAATGCAAGACCTGGGCCTAGAGGAGATAGGCAACATGTCAAAAGAGTTGTGGGACTTCAGTAACTTGTATCAACAGGAAGCCAGGGAGTATTTAGTGGATTCTGAGGTTGTTAAACCAAGAAGAACATAACTTAAGACTTGATTAGCTAATTTTTTTATATGAATATATAACTGGGAATTGGGTTTTAATGTCATGGTTTGAGCACTTGGGAAGTGGTATTAATAGTCAATGATGCTGGCAATCTCAAGAGTGAGCTACAGCCAGTAGGAGTAAAATGCCAGGACTTGCCTGGCATACTACAGGAAGAGAAGTTTAAATGTTACAGAATGGGAGTGCCAAAATGGATCTGTTACACAAAATCCACTCAACCACTGCCTAGGAGGTCCCAGAAGATGCTGATTCTTTAGGGCATTAAGAAATGAATTGAGAGTCTGGACTGAGAAAGGAAACAAACAAGCAGCAGAAAGGGAATAACCCCCAAAATAAAGTTTACTTTGGGGGGAAAAAATGAATTGAACTCTAATCCTAAAACCTGAAATGCCACCTTGGTTCACTCTTCAGAGTTGCAAGTCAAGTAAAAAGATGTAGTTTTCATCCCAGTCCAGTGGGACCATGGATCTACTTCGCATATTTGGAATAGATATACTTAGTCACTGGAAGAGTCTTCATGTCAGTTCTCTTACCCACAGAGTGAGGTCTGTTATGGCCAAGAACTGCTTTATCCCAATATGCTTCCCGCTGCCAAGCTGGTAATCCAATAGCCAACCCACTATCCTGGAGGAATTGCAGAGTTAGTGCCTCCATTAAAGACTGAAAGAGGCAGAGGTGTGAGTCCAACTCCATCCCCCTTTAACGTCCTGGCTCTTGCAAAAGCCATATGGCCTTGGAGAACGGCTGTGGATTATCACACACTTGATCAGCGGGGCCATTTGCAGCTGATTATGCATGTGGTAACTTTGCTGGAGCAAAACAACGGAAGCCCTTGGAAGCTGGTACACAGATATTTGCCTAACAAATTCTCTCCCACTCCCCATACCTATCACCAAAGGTGGTCCCTGCCATCTGTCTTCCTGAGGCAGGGACAATAGTATTCCTTACTGATAATGCTCCTACTCTTTGTCATCATCTTGGAGAAAACTTGTCTCAATAGCATCTGCAACATCATAGTAGTCCATGACATTGATACAGTGATAGGAAGCTCAAGGGCATGCCACATCAGTGAAGTCCCTAAGGCTCTCATGTCGAGTTCATGTCAGGATAAACTCTCTGTAGTAACAGGCAATTGGTTGCAGCTACCCACAAAAAAGAGGCGCAATGCTTGGCAGGACTCTTTGGCTTTAAAGGCAATATGCCACACACAAGTGTGTTGCTTCCATCCATTTATCAGGAAACTCATAATAAGGATGTCGGTTTGGAGTGAGGGCTAAACGAGAAGAGACTTTGCAATAGGCTACCAAGTGAGCCATCCTGTCACTGTTTCTGAAAAAAAAAAAAAATATATATATATATATATATATATATATATATATATATGTTTTTTACAGAGAGGAAGAGAGAAGGATAGAGAGTTAGAAACATCCATTAGAGAGAAGCATCAATCAGCTGCCTCCTGCACACCCCCCACTGGAGATGTGCCCGCAACCAAGGTACATGCCCTTGACCGGAATCGAACCTGGGACCTTTCAGTCCGCAGGCCGGTGCTCTATCCACTGAGCCAAACCGGTTAGAGCCATCCTGCCGTTTTTAATTGTATGGCACAATACTGATTGGTGGTAAGTGGATGAGACGGGTGGGACATTCTCCCGAAGACTATTTTGCACAGCTATGGCCCAGGAAAGCTTCTTGTGGTGGGAGGGGGAGGAGAGGTACGGGGTCATACGTTGAAAAGGAAGAGTGAGTTCCTTCTAGTCTGGGAAATAGCTCATGTGTTTGCATTCAGCTTTGTTTCAAAAATAATCCCAGTCTAAGGAAGAAGTATCATTCTTAAATGAGAGGGGTCACCTGAAGCTCAAAGTTTCCTGTTCTCTGGTGACACGGCGAGGATTAGGAACCATCATGCGCTTCTGCTACCCAAATTCTTCCAAACCCCAAGGCAATCATCTGTGTTTGAAAGTAAATCTTTGCCAGCAGCGCCCCCTCCGACCAAAATGGGCATCAGGCGGTGAGACAAAAATGGGGAAGGACCGTGAGGTCCTGAGTAAATAAATCTGCACCGCGCGGCGGCTTTGGCCACTCCTGCCCGATGTGCTCCAGGATGGTTACGAATTGCGTTTTATTCGATATCAACAGGCTCCTTCCCAGGAGCAGAGCATGGTTGTCTGAGAGGTGGATTCCCTTCGGACGGCGACACTCCGGAGCCGAGGGCGGGGAAAGCGGAAAGGGCGCCCCGTCTAGCCTCGCCTTCCCTCTGCCCGCGACGTGGCACGCGCCCCCCCGTCGCCCTGACAGCTGGGGGCGCCCAGCGAACAGTCAGTGTATCCCGGCCTCGTTTGGGGACCAGCGGAAAGGGATCGGGACACAAGCTGCAGCCACCCCCACGCCGCCCCGGCTCTCTCCGGGATCTCTGCGGAGAGAAATGGATCAGAACCCCGGCTGCCAGTCGGCGCTGCGGGAGGCGGGAGCACCGCGAATCCCGCACAGCCCGGCTTCCTGGAGGAGGTGGGGGTGGAGTGGGGATGCGGGGGCTGGAGAGCAGCCGGGGCTGGGCAGGCTGAGCGCCGTTCCAGCTCCAGCTCCTGGGAAAAGAGCCGGTTTTCCCGCGCCGCCTGCGGGCAGGGCCGCAGCCCCTTCCCCGAAGGCTCCCAGCCCCTGGTCGCGAGGCCCCGCTGGAGGGAGAGCCGGTGTGGGAACAGCGGGGACAGCGGGGAGGGGGCGGGGGGACAGAGCGGGCAGTGTTGATGTTTTCCTCGTCTTGGTTAGCACGTGGCAGCCCTCCCAAGACTTGGCCCGCGGAGACCTGGCGCGCCCCCCCACCCCCGCAAGCTTTCTCTCTGCGCCCCCTTCCCCTGCGCACCCCAGCCACCGCGTTGCTGGGGAAGGCGGCGCGGCGACGGTACTAATTGTGTTAATGGAAATGACAGACACATCCTTTCCATCTGGCAGTGAAAGGAGAGGCCGGTGGGGGTGCAGTAACCGCCGCGGGGAAGAGCGAGAGAGGCGTCAGGTTTAGCGATAGCACTAATATCCCCGCTCACTGGGCCCTCACTGAGGCGCATACAAAGTGTCTTTCTTTCCTGGCTGCAAGAAGGAAGACGCTGACGCACCAAACCCGCGGTGCCAGGTGCCCCAGGAAGCTCTGCCACGCACAGGCGGCTGCCATGTCTGAGGGTTTAGGGTGGCAAAGCTGATGCCGCTGGTGCATGGGGTGGGCACGGGCACCCGGACACTACCACCCCGGGTTGTGTGTGTATGTGTGTGTGTGTGTGTGGGGGGTGTCCATCTACAGCCTGTACTCCCAGGACCCCAGAGGGCTCTGGACAGTTCCAGACCTTCGTGACCGGATGTCCATGGATCCCACCCACCTGTGGCCACCGCGTCCCTTTCCCCCGCCATCCTCGCTGCCTTCCAGGCTCCTGTAGCAAGTGGCTGCAGCCCACTGACGGCCAGATAGTTCTGTAATTTCCGACATTATTTTCCTTCGTGAAATTTGTGTATGGCAAAGTCGGCGTGCTTTAGGCGGAGCATATGCTCCATATTTATTGGAATAGGTTATTTAGTTCCTTAGCATTCTGTTCACTGATATTCCTTATGTTAAAAATATCTCAGCTCCCCTCCTTCCCCCAATACTCAGTAGTAGGCAGCTGCAGTTGTCCTCTGCAGGTTTCCTTTATTTTGGGGGGAGAGGGAGGGGGGAGGTAGAAACCAGAATCTGCTCCACACCCAGCCCAGGGGAGTCATCCGTGGGGTGAGAAGGATGACCTGACTCCCCACCCAGGAAGAGAAATATATTTTTCTTTAAAATATATTTTATTGGGTTTTTGCAGAGAGGAAGGGAAAGAGAAACATCGATGAGAGAGAAACATCGATCAGCTGCCTCCTGCACACCTCCTACTGGGGATGTGCCTGCAACCAAGGTACATGCCCTTGACCGGAATCGAACCTGGGACCTTTCAGTCCGCAGGCCAATGCTCTATTCAATGAGCCAAACCAGTTAGGGCAAAATACATTTTTCTTACTCGCCACCAGTTGCATGGAGATTGGTATTAGGCAGTCCAAGCCCAAGGAGGGAGGACTCTTGTTTTAGAAATGAAAAAGCCAAGGCCAAACTCTTTGTCTCTCACTTAAAGATTCTGTGTTCTTGATTGATTGATTGATTTCAGAGAGGAAGGGAGAGTGGGGGAGAGAGAGAAAGAAACATCAATGATGAGAGAGTCATTGATCGGCTGCCTCCTGCATGTCTCACATGGGGGATTGAGCAGAAATGGGGGCATGTATCCTGACCGGGAATCGAACTGTGACCCCCTGCTTCATAGGTCGACGTTCAACCACTGAGCCAGGCTGCTGGGCGGGATTCCGAATCCTGATTCCTCTTGCAGGTCTGCAGTGTGCTCAGTACAGGAAGCACAAAAGGATCCCAAGGCTGCAATGAGCCTGGGACTCCGGGAGACTGCACATCAGCTCAGTGGGTGCCCTCCTCCCAGGAGGAGTGGGCGGTGATCCCCTGAGGCTCTCACAGACCAAGCCCGCAGCGCCAACAGCCTCAGTGATTTCCCAGAGGGGCCATGGGGAGGCCATCCTCCCTGCCAAGCCCCCAGGAGAGGCCGGGAGCTTCTGTCTCAGCAATGGGGAACTGACTTTTATGACAACTCCAGCAGCAAGAGAACAAGAAATAAGCCAGCACTAGCCACATTTTAAAATCAGAATTTGGATTTAAGATGGTAGAATTGATACCCAAACTCCTAAGTACATGTCTGCTTATCTATGTGTGGGTGTGTTTGTGTGGAGGGAGAGAGAGAGAGAGAGAGAGAGAGAGAGAGAGAGAGAGAGAGAGAGAGAGATTGGGGGTTGGGTGATGTATACAGCTTCGAGGAGAGAACAAACCACCGCTTGGGGAGACCTCGGTGGAATATGCCCCATCTGCTGGAGAGTGGGACAGAGATGAAGTTGCCAAGTCAAAGCTGACTCTCCATTTCACTGGCCCCCTAGTCCTCACAGGTCTCTTTGGAAGGCCTTCCCCCCAAACCCACTTCTGTGAGCAACCAGAAGTTTGTCTTCTCTGAGCCAGGACGCTATCCAGACCTGGGCTACAGGTCATGCATGGTTGGGTAGTCCCTCTAGCAAAGTGGTCGGCAAACTCATCAGCCAACAGAGCCAAGTATCAACAGGACAACGATTGACATTTCTTTGGAGAGCCGAATTTTTTAAACTTAAACTTCTTCTAACGCCACTTCTACAAAAGAGACTCACCCAGGCCGTGGTATTTTATGGAAGAGCCACACTCAAGGGGCCAAAGAGCCGCACGTGGCTCGCGAGCCTCAGTTTGCCGACCACTGCTCTAGCAGATCGGGTACCCATCCCGGACCCTGACCTGTCCTCTCCCAGCCTGGCCTCAAACAGATTCTGCAAGAAGGCCAAACAGCAGCTCCTTGTGTTTCAAATATTCTTTGGTAAGCTGGTTATCTTTCATTTGAAATGCCGCTTCTCACATAAACAACACCAGTTGGTTCCTTCACCCAGCCATTGTTTATTGAGTGCCTCCTCTCCCGTAATGGCGCTCAGTAAACAATGGGACATAATGGCAAAAATAGCACACCTGTAGGTTACATCCCCAAATCAGTTCATTAAAAAACAACAACTACTTAACCAATAGCGAGGGCAAGCTGATTTTTGTGTGTGGGAGAATTACATTCTGAGCTCCATCTTGGGCTACCTGGAAAATAGCAGCCCTTGTCTTGGCAAAAGCAGCTGAAATTCCCACCTGGTCCCTGAGCAACAGCAAGCCCAAGTCAGAAGCACAGAAAGCACTCTGCGTGCAGTGCCTGCTGTGTGTCTGGCTGTGCTCGCACCTAACATACAGCTAAGATATGGCTGCACAAGACAGACGCAACTGCTCTCGGTTTGCAGATAAAAACATCCAATTCTCAGGACCTACGCTGCTGAGGATGCCCAGGCTGCCCATGGTCTTTCTTCCGGCCATCAGCTGACTGCCTTCGTTGAGGCTTTGGCCCAGAAGGGCAGAGCAGCTTGGCGGGGGGAGGGGGGGGGGACTGAGGGCACCTTTCTAGGGTTTTGGGCACGGGGTGCCCCAGGGCCATGGAGAAGGGAAGCATGCAGACCTGGAGGTCCTTCGTAGCCAATGCTTCTGAAAGAAAGCTCTAGGACAGCAGCCATTTCCCTGGCCCTGCTTGTAGCTGTAATCCACCTGCTCCCTGTCCTAGAATCCTTGCCATTGACCGTGCATTCAAGTAGCTAAGACTCGGCTGGAACTGAGAACCCTCTTCTTCCTCTGTTTCCGGTGAGATGCTGGAGATGCGCAGGAGGACGCGGACTGTGAGCAATGAAAGAATGGCTTCTGTGACAGGAGATCACACCGCCTGGGGCATGACTGCTCGGGGAACCAGCGAGCCAGGATTCCGGGGTGCCTACCAAGTTCTACACTTGGATCTGCCCCCTCAAGCAACCCTCACCAGCCCTTATCCAGTCTCCTCCCAGGGAACCTAGACAGGTGGTGCTCTTCCTTCCCTTTCCCACGGAGAGGCTCCCCGGAATGACTGCACAGTGGCCACGGGGAGCTGTGTGCATCCTGAGTGACAGACATCCTCCTCTTCCTCCCCCTGCGGCACCTCTCACATCTCCAGATGCTCATTGTCCGTGGCGCTCCACGGGGGAGGGAGAGCTGGAAAAGAGCATTTAATGTCTCTCAGGTGTCTTCAGACTCATGTCATGTGCCGAAGACGAGTGGTCTCCTCCCAGGGCCCAGCAATGTGATCATGGCCTCCGATCGCCTGGCTGCGAGCCGAACAGGCCCGCAGCAGCTTCGCCTGGAGGTGGGAGGAGTCTTGGCCTGACACCTGTTCTCTGGTGTCACCTCTGCCACTGATCCATCTGTGTCCTGGGAAGTCATTTGCCTTCCTGGGCCTGTTTCTTCCTTTGCAACAGAAAGGATTCAGCCCAGTCTATCTAAGAGTCTCTGCAGTTTCCCTACTTGGATCCCCTTATCTCGGAGTCTGAGCAGTTTTTAAACTTCCTTTTAATTTCATAACCTCCAGAGAGACAAGGCTCCCTTGGGTTGCTTCAAATGGACAGATAGAGACATGCGTTCAAACCCAGGCCCTTCCCAATCGTGCAATTGGTTAGACCCCTCGTGTCAGGTTCTGGAGGCACCATTCCGACTACAGCTGTCAGGGGGTGTCTTAAACTGGGGGGGCGGCTGTCTCGCCCGGCCTTTACCTCCTCCCGGTGCACAATCCTCTGCCTCCAGTTCATGGAGCCTTTCTTCGGCACAGCAGGTGGCTGCCCACCAGGCAGTCCCTGTCGGAAGTTAGAGGGACGAAGCTGTGACAGGAGACATCCTCGCCCAAGCCACCAGCATCCCAGCCCCAGGACAGCTTCGCTATGCTCCGCACGCCCTGCGTGGGCTGGCTCCTGTTGCTAGGAGAACCTGACCATTTGCATTTCCGCTGCTTTTATTTAGAGCAGCAGCCACTGCTGCAGGAACACAGGGTATTTTAAGAAAGACGGAAAAGGGAGGGGTGAGGGGAGCCCCTAGCCTGGGTCTTCCTTCCCAAAGGCCTCCAAAACCCTCACATAACAGTAGCACCCGCCCCAGGCCCCCCACCCCACTCAGACCTCTTGCCTCCTCTTCCCTGAACACTCCATCGCCCAGTCCTGACACCTTCACAAGCACCTTCAAGTTCAGGAACAAACAACACAATCACTTTTGAGATGATGGCCAGGCCTTGCGCTCAACCTAACAAACACAGAGCATCCGTTTCCCCATGTGAAAACAGACAGAAAAACTTCTAGATTCCATTGCAATTCTCCAACCACGCACAACACAGACAGCCCATGCTTTCTCCTTTCTTCCTGCCCCTTCTCTCCCAGTCATGCCCAGAGGATGGGGTTTGACTTTTCTTCAAGGCCTCACCCAAATCGATTACCTTCCCAGATCCCCCTGCTCTATTAAACTCTCGCCCTGTTCTAAAACTACCCCTAGGCTAGGAACTCCCAGAAGCCAAAGTCTACATAATTTTTACTTTTTAACTCCCTTCTTAGTCCTAGAATAGTTTGCTGACAGTGGCTGCTCATTAACACCTTTTAAAATTTGTTCATTCACGTCAAACTTGCATTGAGCCTACCAAGAGCTGTCTGTGCTAGGTAATCACGGAGCAGTCTCTATCATTAAGCAGCTCTTAGTCCAGTGGAGGAAGACAAGCAAAAAGTTTTAAACAACGTGATGAATGTCGTAATGAAAATAGATTCAGAATGGCAAGAAGTTTCTTGTGGCAGAGGTGGGGGTGGGATGGAGTATGAGCAAGAGAAATCAGGACCGGTTTCATGGCGCTAACTCATGAAGGGGATGAAGAGTCTATCATGGGTTGACCACGCCGAGGAGTTGACCACTCTTGCTTCCTACCTAGAAGATAGATGTCCAGCTAAGATTCTAGCCTCTGTCTTGAACCATGAGGTGACCTGAAAGATGGGCACCTCATGCTGAGGATGACACTGTTGGCATCATGCCAGCTCTGATGGAAATTCACAACTCTCGGCATGTGCAGTTTTGTAAACAATTTCCAGGGTTTCATGAGCACTAAAACCACTGCGTGCGCCTCGGGCTAAGAATCTTGCCTTAGCTCAGCCAGTATGGCTCAGTGGTGGAGCATCAGCCCGTGAAACAGGGAGGTCACAGTTCGATTCCTGGTCAGGGCACATGCCTGTGTTATATGCTCCATCCCCACTGAGTGGGGGGAGGGGAGGGGAGCAGGCAATCGATGTTTCTCTCTCATTGATGTTTCTGTCCCTCTCTCTCCCTCTCCCTTCCTCTCTCTGAAGTCCATAAAAAATATTTTTTTTTATAAAAGAATTCTGTCTCAGAGATGTAGGGCAAGTCAGCTCTACGCCAACTTCTGAGATCACGCTTGTTCAAGTGGGAGAGACTAGCACTGCGCTGTGAGCACCCTCTGTAACCTGACAAGCCCTTTGCTTCCCTCTTGATTTCCAGCATCAGTACCTCCCGGGCCTCGTCCTCAGACTGGGTCTGAAGCAGGGCTGCCCACCTCCCCTCCGCTCTTCTCCCACCCGCTCCCCAGCTATTCTTCCTGGGCTGCCAATCCCACTCCGAAGTCACTTTATACAGGAAGGGAATTAGCATTTGTGTTGGGACAGAAAGTGACACTCCTCAGCTCTCGCTGTCATTCTGCTCTTAATTAATATTTGCCTCAGATAGACTGCGTAGTAGACGAACCGGCTGATGGAAGAACAAAGCCTGGGCTGGCTTTCCTTTGAACACTGGCTCCCCCACTTCCGGCTCTTCTCCCAGTACCTATGGGCTCCCGAGAACCCAGCCAGCCCTCTGGGGTGTGAGAAGGAGCGGCAGGGGCCAGCCTTGAGAACCCTCGATTTGATTGCACGTGAACTTGCTCCCTTGGATCTATTATCTTTTTGTTGTTGCTGTTGTTAATCCTTATCTGAGGATATATTTTTTCCATTGATTTTTAAAATATATATATATATTTTATTGATTTTTACAGAGAGGAAGGGAGAGGGATAGAAAGTTAGAAACATCGATCAGCTGCCTCCTGCACAGCCCCCACTGGGGATGTGCCCAAAACCCAGGTACATGCCCCCTTGACCGGAATCGAACCTGGGACCCTTCAGTCTGCAGGCCGATGCTCTCCCCTGAGCCAAACTGGTTTCGGCTCCATTGATTTTTTTTTAGGGAGAGAGAGAGAAATATCAATTGGTTGCTGCCCACACATGCCCTGGCCCTGCAAACACTGAGGATCAAGCCTGCAATCCGGGTATGTTCCCTTGACCCGGGACCCTTCAGTCTGTTGGCCGGTGCTCCAACCATTGAGTCAAAAGGGCGAGAGCTGAGAAAATGAGAGCAGCAGAGCCCGGGCCTGGCTTCCGGTGCCCAGAGCTAGACCCAGGCCTGGCCTGCTGGGAAGGAAGGAGAGACAGGCGAGTGGGGGAAGCAATGCAAATGTGCCCCTCAACAGAGTATGTATAAGGCACTATTTTTAGTTGCCTTCAATCCCTTGGGGTTGTCAGGGCGGTTGCAGCCCCACTCCCCCGGGAGAGGAAATGACAGGCATTATTACCCAGCCCAGAGCTCGGGAGCAGTGCGTGGTGGGTGGGGGAGGTGCTGTCTTGCCAGCTCCAAAATTTGGGAACTGAACTTCCACGGGGAAATTGAGGACACCTAGGAAGATGGGGTGACATGCCCAGGGCCCCCGGGACGCCCTCCTCCACACCCAGCTGGCCTGCCAGACCATCCCCAAGGACACATGCACTGGGCCCAGACCAGGCGTGTGGGAGTCGCCTCAGTCCCCAAACGACTCGAAAAGTAGGTTATACAACACCCCTCGCTGCCAAGTTCTTCCTTCTCTCTAATCTTAGTTCTGCCTTCGGTCTAAGCCCATTTCCCCTCGCAGGCAGAGGCACAGGAGGACAGCTGGTCGCCAGCCCCCAGCAAGAGAGCCCTTCCTTTCCTCTCCTCCAACCTGAGTCATCCCAGCTCCTTTAACCTTTCCACACATGTCATGCTTTTAGCTCATCTCCTTGACACTCCTCTAACCCGGCTCTAAATATATCCCCAAGTACCTCTTTGGAAGCTGAGCAGACACTGGTCCTTCTCCAGGGAACACCTGAGCATCATGTTGAACAGAAGAGCTGATCACATCCTGTCTTTGCCGGGCTTTCTAGTTGTCTTAGTTATCCCGTCTCGCCACAGGACCAAGCTCTCCTATAATCATGTCCTCCACGTCTGAGACCTTCTTCTTTACACTCAGCTAAGTGCAAGGCTTATAAGAAGTGGTGCCTACATTGTCACTGTGTTTAGGTTTAAATGAGAGGCATTTATAAAAATAATGTCAGCAAAGTAGTTATCATTTAGCTGAAACTAGTTTGGCTCAGTAGATAGAGGGTCAGCCTGCGGACTCAAGGATCCCAGGTTCAATTCTGGTCAAGGGCATGTACGTTGGTTACGGGCTCATCCCCAGTAGGCAGTTGATCGATGTTTCTCTCTCATCGATGATTCTAGCTCTCTGTGCTTCTCCCTTACTCTCTGTAAAAAAAAATCAATAAAATATATATTTTTAAAAAGAATTCCTTGTTTTTGTTTAAGGTAGTAACTCCGGAAGAAAACAGAAGCCGAAATAGACCTCTATATCATGATGGCCTTTCCTGGAAGGGAGAAGTGGGATAGAAGATGGTTGCTCAATGGTTTCTTGACTCTTTTATGCATAGAGTGGGAGAAATTCTTCTAGGCAGGAGAAGTATTGGAGTAGCTATGGAGTTAAACAGACTCAGATGGAATCCCAGCATTGCTGCCTACCAGCTGTATGACCTTGTTCCAATTCCTCTACCTCTGTTTCCCCATACGTTCCCGCCTGTAAAACGTTGATAATGGTATTTGCTTCATTGGACTACTGTGACCATGGTGTGACAAGAAGTACTGAGGGGACACATTATTCACTCATCCTGGTCTGAAACAACCCCTTTCTTCTGTGGAACTGCTCCCCACTCTAACCAAATGGTCCTGGGGAGCCCTGCCAATCATATAATCCAGCTGGCCACACGGTTGTGTCACAGGCTGGGGCAGTTATACCTCGCCATCATAGCCACAGGGATTGCTGCAGAGATGGGCGTGCAACCTGAGTTGGGGTCATCAGTGACCTCATCTGCGAACTGTGAAATGATCTATACTAATAAAAGAGTAATATGCAAATTTATCCTCACAGTAACAGCAGGCTGCGTGGGGCGATTAGGCTGGCAATTAGGCTGGCTGAGGGGGCAGTGAGGGGCAACCAGGCCAGCAGGGGGAACAGTTGGGGGGCAACCAAACCGGCAGGGCAGGGCAGTTGGCAGCGAACAGACTGGCAGAGGGGCAGTTAGGGGCCATCAGGCTGGCAGGCAGAGGCAGTTAGGGGTGATCAGGCTGGTGGGGGGCCAGTTAGGGGCAATCAGGCAGGCAGACAGGTGAGCAGTTAGGAGCTAGCAGTTCCTGATTGTGAGAGGGATGTCCAACTGCTGGTTTCAGCCCCAGGAGTCCCAGATTGGAGAGGGTGCAGGCTGGGCTGATGTAACCCCCTCCCCCTATGCATGAATTTCATGCACCAGGCCTCTAGTAATTAATGAATTTGGGATTGAAGAAGGACATTTCCTCCTTGGTTTATGGTGATTTAAATGCAGAGCTGCCTGCAGTCATAGTTCCTGTATCATGGGGATGGCAACCTCAAGCAGAAGGAAGCAGAGAGGCACTAAAAGGGAAAGGAGCGTGTCCTGGTAAGAGTTTGGAAGGCTGGATCTGGTTGTTCCTGCAGCTCCACCTCTGCCCCTGGAAGGAATTGTGCCTACGCCGATGCAAGCTGGGTTTCTGTCCTTTACAACCGAGTCTTGATCAAACGGCATATCGTGGGAAGCAGAAAGCGCGAAATAATGCTAACAGTGAATATTCAGCACAGAAAGTGCCCCCAGGAAAATGGCTTTGGGCTTTCCAGACTTATGAAATCTCTAATTTAAGGTAAATTCAGAAGTCCTTGTATTTGGTACTGGTTTACAATAATGGCAGTGTTTAATATTAAGTGGCCTCCCAGTGTCTCAGAGGTTTCTGCTTACAGGTACAAGCCATTCCCAAGTAGTGGTTAGAAGTAATGCCCATGTTAAAGGAGACAAGCCTACTTTAGCCAAAGAACTGGCAGGAAATCTCTGTCCTGAGGATTTCTATTTAACCCTTCAGAGTTTCAGCAACTAGATGGGCAAGTGCATGAGGACTGATGTTCTGAGGAGTAATGGAGGAGAGGAGCCAGACACTGAACCAATGCTAAAGGCTGTATAAATGAGAGAGTTTGGATGAAAATTAGCTCTGCCTTGAATACAACCGTGGAGGGTTTTATTTCTATTAAGAGAGGTGGGAAGTTTCTGCATTGGGTAGTCTAATATGTTAAATCCCAGTGGCCTTGAGTAAGTTTAAGTGTTAATGACTTCTGCGTACGGAGCTAACCCAATAGCATGCTGGGTAGACAAAGACCAGCTTGTCACTGTCATTTATAAGGAATCGGAGGTCTACCACCTATCACTTTTTAAAAACCAACAAGATCAGCCGAAACCAGTTTGGCTCAGTGGATAGAGCGTCAGACTGTGGACTGAAAGGTCCCGGGTTCGATTCCGGTCAAGGGCATGTACCTTGGCTGCGGGCACGTCTCCAGGGGGGGTGGGGGGGACGTGCAAGAGGCAGCTGGTTGATGTTTCTCTCTCATCGATGTTTCTGACTTTCTATCCCTCTTCCTTCTGCTCTGTAAAAAATAAATAAAAAATAATTTAAAAAAATAAAAACCAACAAGATCAGCCATCTGGCCAGAGACAAAATGCCCAAACCTACCTAGACCTCGTCTATCTCTGACTACTCATCTCTGTCTTAAAGGAATTTTCCTTAATCGTCAGTAAGTCTAATTGTGACAAGCCCTCACACTATGGGACAAGTGGGAGAGGCTGATGTGATAGAAATGCCGAGAGAGACCAGGGGACACAGGCTTTGAGCATGGCTACTGGAACTGTAAGTGGTCACTTAGAACCCTACAATGGTTCCTTCTATTAAGCAGAGCCAACCCAGGACAACCAATTAGGAAGGCAAGCTGTAAGAGATCACATAAATTTGTCTGAATTATCAGCCATTCCACCTTAGAATTCTCAGGGTCTGTCATCAAACGATCCAGGAAAGCAACTTGCAGTTCCCATCTTGTCGAAATGACAGGTGCATTGATCCGATGCACTAGAGCATCGCTTGTATCATTATGGCATAGTAGGACTTCATTGATGTAATTCTTGTAGGAAGTCTGAACGATAATGGCTTAAATATGTAAAAGTGTTTTCCCCATGATTTTAGCATTTGATTTGTGGTTTCATGCATCTCTAGACTCTGGTCTATGTTCAAGGCAGAAAGGAAAGGACTGGTGGTGCCAGCCATGTCTGCCCCCATTCTGTCTGGAAAGGAAAAGCTTTCCCAGAAGAGTTCTCATCAGAAATCTTTTTATATCTCATTGGCCACATCTGGTCTCGTGACCAGCCCTTGTGACCAGCTGAGACAATGGAAACAGATATGGACTCATGACTGCCCGACAAAACGACAGTCCTGTTAGCAAGCAAGAAGGGGAACGCATGGATATTGGCTAGGTAACCAACAGTGTCTGTCTTGATAGTTTTAAGGTCTACACATCTTTTTAAAAATATTTTTATTGATTTCAGAGAGAAAGGTTCAGGGAGAGACAGAAACATCAATGATGAGAGAGAATCATCCATCAACTGCCTCCTGCATGCCCCACACTGGGGATCGAGCCTGCATTTCAGGCATGTGCACTGACCAGGAATTGTACCCCCTCTTGGTGCATAGAGCAATACTTAACCACTGAGCCATGCCGGTGAGGCAAGACCTACATATCTTCACATAGTATCAACACCTCTTCACATGGTAGCCCAAATATGGAATTTTCCTGTTACTGATCTGTCATGTGTTTAGCAAATCATAAAGCAGCATAGCTCAACCCTCCTGTTCCCAATAAAACAGAAAGCACTCTCTTCTTAAAAGATCAAGTCTTATATTCTTTCACTGTGAAAAGCATCTACTACATAGGACTGTGTCTACTGTATAGATCTTTGACTCTGTCTTCTAGGTGTATGGGAACACTGATGAGCTGTAGAGAGACTATTTAAATACCTTGAGGCTTCAGGGTCAAAAGGACAAAGTGGTTTTACCCAATATGACTTCTTTATAAGCAGCGGGAACATTTTTACTAACAATCCAACCCAAAAACAGCTCATGTTCCTGCACTCTCCACCCTCACCCGACTCCAACACACAATCCCACGGCAGGCAAAGCAAAAATAACAAAAGTATGTCAACCTAAATAACTATCAGTGCTTACCTCCTTAAACCGCTCCACCCAAATGACAGACGAACAAAAGTTAGTAATTATTAATCCTTGGCTTTTTGGTCAGTGCTCAGTCTGACCAAAAAGAAAAAAAAAAAAGTCAAACAAAACAAACATCGCTTCCCAAGATTAGAGCCAGGGTTAATCTGGTAGAACGACTCAAAGATCTTTAACCAAATTATCAAATTCCTGTGTCATAGTCTAGTCCTAAGGGTGAATGATGTGGTTTTCATGTTGAATGGTGCCATTAAAGGAGCTTTCTCTTACAGGTGCCCTGCCACCAGGCCCTACAATGGCTGAATTCCAGTATCTGTTCACCTGTATCTTGGCCATACAGGATGACAGACTGCTAGGACAATTTGCCAATGTCTCCTTCCTTTTGAAGTCCAAAAGTATAAGACCTTTTTATGTCAACATTTACTGTCCTCTCAGAAGCTCATAGAAAAATGTAGTAGAAGACAATGGTTGGTAACACCATCTAGGTGGCTGATCTGTATTGGTTTAAACAAAGTAATAGATATTAGGCTCTCGATTCCTTGTAAAATGGCAGTGTCAGGCTGGTCTTCATTCACCCAATAGGCAGAAGTCATTAACACAAACTCATTCAAGAGAATTGAGATCAACTATGATCTCAGGCCACCCCAATAAAAGGAACTTACTACTAATGGACTAAAAATAAAAATAAAACCGCCCTATTTGGTTTGGCTCAGTGGATAGATCGTTGGCCTGCAGACTGCAGACTGAAGGGTGCCAGGTTCGATTCCGGTCAAGGGCATGTACTTTGGTTGTGGGCACATCTCTAACAGGGGGTGTCTAGGAGGTAGCTGATTGATGTTTCTCTCTCATCAATGTTCCTAACTCTCTATCTCTCTCCCTTCTTCTCTGTAAAAAAATCAATAAAATAAATTTTTTAAAAAATAAAATAAAATAAAATCCTCCAAGACTATCAATGAAAGAGAGACTCCAAATGGGACAGGGCAGCATGAGCACAACCTGACACTGAATCCCTGACAGCCAGCTTCCTCTTGAGATGCTTCACCAATCACGGTTGCTTGTTTCATCTTGGGCTCTCTGGCCCATGACTAAGTATTACTCAGTCTTCAATGTAAAACTCTTCCTTAAAAGTCCCCTTGAATAGCTAAGTCAAAGTTGAAATGCTCACCCAAGACAAAGGACGGACATAACAAAACAGAAATAGGTGGAAACATGAAACTAGAGAAACTGGTTTGTAGGCATGGCTCCTTCCCAGGCTCTCAGGGCCCGGGATGTTCTCTCTCATGCTATTCCCATGACGCGGGGCCACCTCGTGTGTCTATAAACGTAAACATGTAGCTCTGTGTCTCAGCTCCTCAGAATGGAAGCCCTGAGACTGCATCTCAGATGGATCAGAAGTTGCCTTCCTATTTATGGCCCACCTACTGAGTTCTTACTGAAGACATCCTCTAACTTCATTTGTGTAATTCTTGTAGGAAGTCTGAATGATAATGGCTTAAATATATATGATATTTAAGCCGTTATCATAGCCCACTTCACATTAGGTCATGCCCGACCACAGAAATATGCACTTTTCTTTACCCCTTGCTCCCTCTTGACAATATTATTTATTCATCCCCTTATTCATATGATCATTTGAAAAATACTTATTGAGTATCCACTATGTCCCAGACGATGCACTAAGACTACAGTGGAAAAAAACAAACAAACTCTAATCTCTTTCCTTCTGAAGCTGCTAGTCTAATAAAAATGTGCTTTAAAAATAGGTTTTTGAAGAGTCCTTATATTTCAGAGACATACTAAAATATTTATGAACTAGAGGCCAGGTTCATGAATTTGTGCACAGGTAGGGTCCAGCCTGCTCACCCCCATCAGGGCTGATTGGCCTTGTTGACCAGGGAGAGGGGCTGTGGCAGTCGGCGGCTGGCCCTGCCCCTGATTGGGGTAGGGAGGGAACAATCTGGGGTGGGGCCAGTTAGGGGGAGGGGCTACAGGGGGTTGGCCAGACCCATCCCCTGGCCAAACTCCCGGGTGAGGGGACAACTTGCATATTAGCCTTTTATTATATAGAAGATTATATAGATAAGCTGGTGATTAAGAGTATAGTTTAAATAAGTTTGATGATGAGCTGGGAGTTATTGAATATGGTGATGGGTGCAGTGGAACTTATTATAGACTATTTACTTTTGTGTGTGTTTAAATTTTTCTAAAATAAAACAAAAAGGTTTAGAAAGGCATTCATACGGCAGTAATTGTCAGATGCCAATGAATATCAGTCAGTGCATTCCACACTCTCAGATTAGGACGTCAGCCTGGAGGAGTGTGGGGCTGGGACACTGACCACATACGCACACTCCCAGAGATGCCCATTCTGGGTGGTTTGAAGAGCGTGGCCATGTTCTGGATAAGTTTCCCCCTTCTGCCCTGAGACAGACAGTGAGGGAGAAAATGGCCTGAATGCTACCTGACACGCATTGCTGGTAGAACCAGGAATTTCTTTTATCGAAGCATCCTGCTAAACCACAAAAGGAGAAAGGGTTTTTAAATGCACTAAGGAAAAAAATTAACAAATGGACTAAGGAATAAGAATTATACCTTGTGTAAATCCTTTTATAAAAATGAACTTGTCCTAGTTGGTTTGGCTCAGTGGACAGAGCATCAGCCTGCAGATTAAAGGATCCTGGGTTCGATTCCAATCAAGGGCACATGCCTAGGTTGTAGGCTCCATCCTCAGTCGGAGGTGTGTGCAGGAGGCAGCCAATCAATGATTCTCTCTCACCATCTCATCATTGATGTTTCTATCCCTCCTTCTCCCTTTCACTCTGAAATCAATAAAAATGTTTTAAAAAATGAATTAAAACAAGCATTATTCAAGACAACCAAGATCAACTGTGATCTCAGGCCACTCCAATGGAAGGAACTTCTCACTTTTAAAAATAGAAATAGAACTCTCCAAGATTATCCATGGAAAGATTTTTTCGGAGAGCCAGGAAAATTGAGGTGGTTATTGGGTTTATGCTAGAATTTATTAAACTATTAACAAAAATCATTGCTATAAAAATGATTGTGTTGGCCTGATTTTCACAGGCAGGATGTAGAGGCCCAGGATTGCTTGACCATTACTAGCTTCCTCTTTTTCAATATATATTTTTATTGATTCCAGAGAGGAAGGGAGAGGGAGAGGGAGAGAAACATCAACGATGAGAGAGAACCCTCCTGCACGCCCCGCAATGGGGATCGAGCTGGAACCAGGCCATGTGCTCCGAGTGGAAATCGAAGCATGACCTCCGGGTTCTTAGGTCCACACTCAACCCCTGAGGCACGCTGGCTGGGCCGTAGCTCCGTATGCACGCAGCAAATTAAGGAAAGGGGAGTAGAGTGGACTAGAACGAGTAGATGTTTGGGGCAATATACAAACAAGTTGCACATCAGATCCAGGGCTTTGAACTGCACTAAGACAGAGAAAAGGGGAGTGGAGGGAAAAGCAGACACTGCAACACCAGCAGGAGAAGGGGGAGGTGTGTGTGAGAGCTCTAAAGGACAGCAGGAGCGCATTTTTGTGAGCCCCTGGCCGGCTCTAAGATGTCACCCTAAAGTCAGGGCGCTGAACTGTTGACATAAAACCATGTGTGAGGAGAAGGAAACTAGGATCGCTGTCCTCGGGCCCTTTCTGGACTAGGGTAGCATGAGCTAACAGTGACGCTAAACGCAGTGCCTGGCTCACAAGTCTGCTGCTGCCCGAGATGTCCTCCCACCCGTTCCCAGGCCCCTCCCCTTCCCTGAGTCCTCTTCTTCCTCCAAACGATCCTTCTCCAGGAGCCCTTCCTTGATCATCTGAATTCTCAATTCTGTCTCCCACACCACAGCTCCCATAACATCGACTGTCGGCACCATTCGTTTGGACTGATGGTTACTTTAGAAAAAATAAATATATCTCATACATAGATACATATTTATACAGATAGATCTGCGCACACCCATACATTATTTCTGTCATCATCACACTGTCAGGTCCAAGACGGAAGAGGCTACATCTGATTTGTAACCACTGTGACCCATTCCATCCAGGCCCGTGCGAGCGGTCCGCGGCAGCTTCGAGGTGAACGTACACGGAACTTAAAGTCAGAATTCCTGCCTTTTCAGCCCTAGTTCTGCCACTCCCTAGAGGACAAGTCACAAGTTACTTCACAGAGGTTTCCTTGGCCTGGTTTCCTCCTTGGGGAAGGGGTTAAAAATTACGAATGCTCGCCCTGACTGGTGTGGCTCAGTGGAAAGAGCGTCGGCCTGCAGACTGAAGGGTCCCAGGTTCGATTCAGGTCAAGGGCATGTACCTTGGTTGCCGGCACATCCCTGGTAGGGGGTGTGCAAGAGGCAGCTGATCGATGTTTCTCTCCTATCGGTTTCCGACTATAGCTATCCCTCTCCCTTCCTCTCTATAAAAAATCAATAAAACGTATTTTTAAAAATAAAATAAAAATTGCAAACGCTCCCTCAAAATTAAATGATGGAGCTGGGAGCTCTTTGTAAAGCACTAGTGAGATTTAGAATAATGTTATTATTCTGCTCTGAGTTTTCCTCTGACTGTGTAGCCTTGGGCACATTATTAACCCCTGGCAGCCTTCGCTTCATCGTCTGTAACACAGGAGACAGACTGCTAGCTCACAGGGGTGTTTTAGGAATTAAATGAAATGGCACAGACAGTGTGACCAGCGCAGCATGCGGCGCCCCAGCTCGCTCAGACGTCGGTTGCTTCTGGTCTTACGGGGCACGTTACATTAAGCCTTCGTATTGTGTCCCCAGCAGCGCCCTGCACACAGAGTTCAGAAGTATTTACTCTCCTGGGGAATGCTGCTCAGGATGATGCTGATGAGGATGCGTAAGAACTGTTGGCGAAGATGAGTTATTAGTCACCGAATGTCCAGCAAACCGACTTTACATTTGAATACACGCATGGAGCCCTGCGTCGCTCCCCCTCTCCTTCAGGATACGTGGGTGAGGGTGGGAGGAGGCCTCCAGTCTGGCAGCGGCCCCTTTAAAAATGTGCCTGGGGCTCCTCCTCTGCCAACCAAGTTGCTAAAAATACTGCCACAGCAAAGCTGAAATATTTGCACAGAAAACTGAATTTCTTGCTACCTCCACGCCTTCCACTCAGATGGGTAAAATCCTGACCTAAGAAGCCCTCAGAGGGGCTCCACCACCAGCACAGGCCTCTCCTGGTTGCGGAGCCCCTCTGTGGGCTCCAGCGACGATGTTCTGTTCAGACTGTGCCTACTCCAAGGAGGGGGAGCCACGAGTATTGGCAAGTAGCTTGCCACGTGCTTTGGCGTTTCTCTCTGCTTCCAAGGACCAAACTCTCTCCAAATCCCCTCCATCTGTCCCATGAAGGATCTGTGTTGTACCCCAGAAGCTTCCCACTAACCCATCTTTTACCTTCTCTTTCCTCTAACCACTCCTCATCCTGGGCTTCTAGGCAGTGTGCCTCCCCCTTTATGCTCCTTGCTGGGTCCAGCCCACCAACCCTCAGGCCCAGCTCCCTCTCTCCTCTGGCCCTTCTGGAGCTCATCAGCCTGAAGTCCATGTACCTTCAGTGGCTTCGGGGGTGGAGAGGTTTTGAAATGGAAGAGTCAAGGAGGACCAGGACGGGCCCAGGCCCAGCTAGTGAATAACAGGTAATTCTCCAAAAGCTGAACTTGACACCAAGGTCGTTCCTGATCAGTCCTCAGTGGGGAGCATCACCTGGCACAGCTCTGAAAGGTCCAGAGTCTCGCCCTGACTCGTTTGGCTCAGTGGATAGAACATCGGCCTGCGGACTGAAGGGTCCCAGGTTCGATTCCAGTCAAGGGCAATACCTTGGTTGTGGGCACATCCCCAGTATGAGGTGTGCAGGAGACACCTGATCGGTGTTTCTCTCTCATGTTTCTATCCCTCTTCCTTCCTCTCTGAAAAAAAAAATCAATAAAATACATTATTTTTTTAAAAGTCCAGAGTCTCATAGAGCGAGGTAGCCAGACCCACACTCCTGCTGCTGGGGTCCCTTTTCCTAGCGCATCCACTTGAGGTTCAGAGGCTCAGAGTTCCACCCGGCCCTCCCCACCACCCACCTACCCCCATCTTGCTGACAAACCCTGGCTTCCTGGTGCAGAAGAGGAACCCCTCACCAGGGGAAGCATGTCCCTGGCTTCTGTGCATGTGCTAGGCTGTGTGTCTGCGCTTCTGGGTCTATACGGATGTGCTGTGGACACAAAGCCCTACGTGTTGCTGCTCCTGCCTGGGGATATTTGAGTTTGTGAGTGTCTGCCTTCTCATCATGGTCTCTGTCTTCCTCTCTACCTTTTTTCCTCGCCCCAGAGCTTGCCCATCCCCCAGGGCAAGCTCCTGGCCAGTGCTGCGTAGGCGCCTCAAGTGGGCTGCTGCTGAAATGGCTGTTTTGAGGATGAAACCGACAGTTGCCGGACCCGGTCCCCCATGGGCCCGCCAGCATTGAGAGACACCCTCGCCCCACTCAAAAGTGCCTTTTAGGAAGAGAGAAGGGCTGTGCTGCCCGTGTGGGAGTTTGTGGGGAGGCGTGATGTAAGGATACCCTCTCCCCTTCAACTCTGACCAGCAGGAAGGGCGCCCAGAGGCAGCGCAGGCTGCCGAGGGACTGTTGCCTAGCAACTTGGGAGACTTTACTGCAAACTCACTAAATCCCGAATTCTAATTTGGGAAGAGAAAAGCACAGGGTCCAGGCCTGATATCCACTCTGCCCCCAGTTTCCTCCCTTTTTCCTCTCTTCTATTCTGGAGTTGAAGTCAAACCGGAAGTGGCACATCTCATCTCAAGGGCCCAGACGTGCGCATCAGTTCGGCAAGGGCCTGAGCTGCCCGGGGGCATCCTGCCATTTGGTGGAGGTGGGGGATGGAGGATGTGCCAGGGACAGATTGAAAAACAGATTTTCAGCTGCAAGGTGGGTGGGTCCCAGCCATGCTGGGAGAGACACCCTTACACCCCTAGCCCTGGAATCCCAGCCAGCATCCAACTCAGCTTGGGGACCCGAGCTGGCCAACCCTGTCTGCATCACCAGTGGCCACCAGAATTTCCCTCCCACTCGTTTTCCCTCTGGCGAGCAAAGCCCATGGTGCACACATGCAGGTGGGAAGGAAGCATGGAGCAGCCATGCTCTGCCTGTCTGGCGGCTGCTTCAGACTCCCCAGTCCCAACCATACCCCCCGAGCATGCTCCCTCCTGGTTCTGTCTCAGGCAGCAGGCCTGAGGAGCAGCCATCCATTCTTCCTTCCCTCCTGCGGGATGTTAGTTGCAAAAGACTTGATAGTTTTTTCAAACATGGCCCACCCCATCCATGTGACAAGCCACACTGCTGCTCTAGAACCCGGATGGGGCAGTGGCAGGGGACTGGCAACCACAAGAGTGGTGGCTGCTCCTCCTAGATGTTTTGGCCGTATCTCCCCTTCCCAGCCTCTTAGGAAGCCCACATCCTTCCTTCGTGGACCCAAAGTTTCAATGCCGGTGCTGGGGTTTAGGGTATGTGTCTTTCCAGGGAAAGAGTGAGAGTGGCCAGTTTTCCTCTTACTCTGAAGCAGTGGAGCAAGAGATGATGGAGCCTATGGGTCGGAAAATGGGAGGAAAGGGTCTTTTTCCCAAGTCAGTATCCACATACAAACACATACAAAAGGAGTGCTGTGTCCATAAGACTTTGGAGAAACGCATACAGAGAGATAGAAGGATGGATAATAGAAATGGAATGCAGACATCTGGGTTAGGCTGGCTGCCTGTGTAGAGAGAGGTCTGTGTAGTTATATATATATAATATTTTTTATTTATTTCAGAGAGGAAGAAAGAGGAACAGAGAGGTAGAAACATCAGTGATGAGGAAATCATTGATTGGCTGCTTCCTGCACACCCCCTACTGGGGATCGAGCCGCAACCCAGGCATGTGCCCTTGGCTGGCTTCCAACCTGGGACCCTTCAGTCCGCAACTCAATGCTCTACCCATTGAGCCACCAGCTAGCGCTGTGTAGTTATTTTTTGCAGGTTGTGCCTGTAGGGTCTGCATGTTGGAAGTGTACATGTAGTGAACCTGGGGAACCATATATAGACACGTGGGCCTGTGAACATTTGTGTTTGCGTGTCCACGAGCCGGTTGTATACCGACAGCGGTCTCCATTCCGCAGCTGTGTGTTGGTGGGACTTTTTAACCACCCGCATTTGGGGCTTTTCTTTGAGGGCTGAGCGGGAGGGAAGCTAGAGGGAGCCCTATTGGGGACTCTGGCTAGGTTGTGGAAGTGTGAGGAGGTGGAGAGGGGTGCGCAGTTTTCCATTTATGCGCGGGTGTTGTGCCCAGATGTGTGTTTGCGCCTGGATGTGGGGGGGGCCTCCATCTGCCTGGCAGTCTGCAGCCTCAGCAGCCAGGGGTTGGAGAGGGGAGGATGAGTGTGTAGGAGGAGTGGATGGAAATGTGTGGGAGGAGAGGCTGGGGCAGGAGCTGGAGCACGGCGGAGGGGGCGTGGCCATTCCTCCCGTTTCCCCGCCCACCCTGTCCGAGGCGACTCGTGATTGGCTTGTGGACCGCAGGGCTCAGGTTACATTCGCGAGCAGAGCCGAGCGCGGGAGAGCGGACGGAGAGCGCAGCTGAGGGTTCGGCGCGGGTCAGCCCGTGCTGCTCGGCCCGGCGAGGCTCCACCAGGCATCGCTCGGACCCACCCCCCACCCTGCGCCCGCTCCGCCCAGGCGAGGACCCCCCAACACCAGTATGGACTGCTGCACCGTAAGTTAGAGGGCCCGGGGGGACGGGCACCCTGATTGGTCTGGGGCAGGGACTCCAGGGAACCCCCTGGAGGGTAAGGGCAGGGAGAGAGGGGAGCGGGTGCAAAGACCTAGGAGCTATAGGTGTGCCTGCTGAGACCTGGTGGAGAGGGTGGTGGGAGGCAGCCGCCTGACTTGGCAGCCCTAGGAAAATGCTCCCCATTTGCGGGGGCGGCTGGGCGTCTGGGCGCCCATCCTCCAGGCGGTCTGGGTTGGACCGGGAACTCGGCATGGCTCTGCAAGCAGGGAAGCTGCAGGTTGGAAGAAAAGAAACTTCCCCCTAGAGAGCGGGTAGAAACCATCGCCTAGTGATGCTGCATCGACTCCCTTCTGACTCTTCCCACCTGGCGTTCGGCCCCCTACCCATTCCCCCTCCGGTGGGTGGGCGCACGGTGTGATCCTCCGGAACCCCGAGCCCTGGTTTGGCGCGGGGTCGGATAGCCAGTTCATATTGGTTAGCTTGGTAATGGTGCTGGACAGCAAAGAGCCTGGTCAGTGTGGCTCTGGGGAAGGGTTGGCCCGGCTCCCAACGCCTTCTAAGCCCCCGAGGGGACTGGGTGACCGCGAGAGAGCCCTGCTGGCGAGAGAAGGAAGTGTCTGCCGTTTGTCAGCGCCCACGGAGACCTACATGCGCAATCTAACACCAAAGTGGATTGCTGTGCAGGGCACTCTGGTATGAAAGTGCCTGGCTCACCAGAGGAGTACAGTGATCATACATACATAACATTTATTTTTCTTCTGTAATTATTGATTTTTAGCCCCCACACATGAAGAAAGACCACTGCAAAGTCCTTGCATTCCCAGCCATTCATGCAACCCAACTAATGATATATGAGCTTATGGCTTTGCTTATTCCCCACCATCCACCCTTTAAAAAAAAAAAAACGAAGAAGAAGAAGCAGCAGCAAGGTTTGGAAGGAAAGGATAGCCCAGACTATAAAAGGTGAGAAATCCTTATAACTGGCTACCAAGAGGCAGAGAGAACTTAGGCTCAAGTCACTGTAGTTGTTTCTATGATTTCAACTCATATTTATAGTAATAATAGTTGTAAATTTGTGGATGCTTACCATGTACCTTACACTTTACATTTAATCCTCATAATGGCCATGTGAGGTAGATATTTCCCCCATTTTACAGATGTGCAAACTGAGGTTTGGAAAGATTAAATGATTTGCCCATGGAGGCACAGCTTCTAAGTGTAAAGGCAGGATTCAAACATAGACTTGTCTGGTCCAAATACATTACCTCCCCTCTAAATATTTACTATTTCCCTCATTATGAAGGTGATTCACTCACAAAAGAAAATGTAAAAACTACAGATAAGCATAAAACAAACATGCCAATCATCTACAACCCCACCCCCTGGAAATGCCCTGATAACATTCTTCATTCCAGTCTTTCCCTTTTATTCTCCAGGAAGCAATTTTTGTTTGTGGAAGGAGTACTGGGCTCTTAATGGAGGCTTTTGGGTTCCACCAAAGAAGAGCTCCTTACCCCTAACCGTATCTTATAAAGTAGAGAAAATAAGTGGGTGGAGGGTTCTGCATATGGGGGCGGGGGGGGCGGGGAGGACAGGGGCAGTATTGCCGAGATGGTAAGAATGATGGGGAAGGGGAAGCAGGCAGCATGGTGAGTGAAAAGAGAAGAGAGAGTACAGAATCCAAGAGGCTGGGGAAGGCATGTAACTCACCTCAGATGGCGCCTGCAGGAGTGATTAGGGTAGAATGTTGGGTCTCTGCCTATAGGCCCTGGTGTGCCCTGACCATGCTCTTGAGTGCCCAGAAAGCCAAACTGAGTGGTTGGTAGGCATGTCTGGTATGAGAGTCCCCTAAAAAGGGGGACCCCCACACACAAACACTGCATAAGAGGCAAATACACAATTATCCTGGTTCTAGCTGGGAGGGGTGGAGACCATAGGTTAGTCTGAGTGTTGTTGGGGAAAGAAACTCCTTCCTCAGTTCAACCTCCGCAGCTGCCAACTGAGGACAGGTGGCCTCCAGCTGAGGACAGGTGGCCTCCAGCTGAGGACAGGTGGGCTTCCAGCTGGGGACAGGTGGGCTCCAGCTGGGGACAGGTGGGCCTCCAGCTGAGGACAGGTGGGCCACCAGCTGAGGACAGGAGGCCACCAGCTGAGGACAGGTGGACTGCCAGCTGAGGACAGGAGGCCACCAGCTGAGGACAGGTGGCCTCCAGCTGAGGACAGGAGGCCACCAGCTGAGGACAGGTGGCCTCCAGCTGAGGACAGGTGGGGTGGGGCTGGTTTCTCTGGTCATTCTCCTCTTTTGAGGAGAAACTTCCCAGTTCCCTGAGAATAACCCAAGAAAGGCTTAAGCAGCGTTACTTTGGTTTCTTGGTGGGGAATAAGATGTCCAGGAGAGAGCACAGACCAGGGGGGACAAAAAGTGTGCCAGGCCCTTCATGATCACACTGGCCTCTTGATAATCCCCTTTCACTGCATTTAACTAACGATGGGCACAGCCTGAAGAACTTTGAGATCTATGAAACTGAGGCAGCCTTCGGAAGCATGACAGGGAAAGGCATTTATAAATCTGTGCTTAGGCCTCTGGGGTTTAAATCTGTGCTCCTGGGGCAGGATCTAAGTGTGTGTGTGTGGGGGGGGGGGGGTGATCACTGAAACCCCACAGATACCCACCCCACTTCTGTGAACTGGCTGGGGAAGTGCACAGAACGGAATGACTGTGTGAGATCTGGTCATCGCCCGCCCAGGAAGCAAACCACAGTGAAAGCAGTGGAGTCCTCGGGCTACACAAATGAGGGCAAATTCCTGGAAGCCAGAGGGTCAGGTCAAAGGAGAAATGCTCTTCTGATTTCAGAGTAACCATCTGGGTCCCAACCCACATCAACACTGAGCACACAGGGGCCAGAGCCTCTGAAATCACTGTGGCCAGTCAGTGCCCTGCCCCTTCCCACTCTCGGCTGGGGCAGGCTGGGGGAGAAACAGGAAGCTGGGGTATGGGGTGAGTCTGATTATTATTAGGTTGACCCATATGAAACTTTTAATTTAAAAAAATAGTTTCATTGATTTCAGAGAGGTAAGAAGAAGGAGAGAGAGAGATGGAATATAAATGACGAGAGAGAATCACTGAACGGCTGCCTCCTGCACGCCCCACACTGGGATGGAGCCCACAACCTGGGCATGTGCCCCCTCGCCTATTGGTTCAGAGGTTGATGCTCAACCACTGAGCCATGCTGGCTGGCCTGAAATTATTTTTGACCAGGTTCACCTACAAAAACAACTAGTTCACATCAACTCATGATTTAAACGGATTCTAGTAATACCTGCCATTTACCGCACAACTAGATTGCATCAGAAACTGTGCACATTGTGTTGTTCCTTCTTCCCCACAACCCACCGAGGTAGATACTATCCTGAGTTCAGAAGGGGCCCTTTTGAGTTGGAGGCACTTCTGGGGACAGGGGAGAGGCAGCCACATCCAGGGGTGCCTGCTGTTCACGTGGCTCCTCCAACCCCGCCCCCTCCAGGCCGCCCTACAGCTCCCCCTCTCCACTGATGGCCATGGGCCCTCGGCAACGGGTCTCCGGCCGCCTTGCATCCCATCGCACCATGCGCTTCTCTTTCCTGAGTGGGGAATACAGCTGTGTCCACCTGAACCGTCCTTATTTCCTGCCACTACCCAGGAGGGACACACACACACACACACACGCACACGCACACACACGCACCTGCGCCACCCCCTTCACCACCCCTTCCCAGCACTTCCCACTCCCGCCCCGCCCTCGTCCACCCCTGAGGCTCTGCTCCCATCCAACTCTCTCCGAGCCCCGGCCCGGGCACCGCACCAACACCCCGCCCCGCCCGCAGGAGAGCGCCTGCTCCAAGCCGGACGAGGACATTCTAGACATCCCCCTGGACGACCCCGGCGCCAACGCCGCCGCTGCCAAGATCCAGGCGAGTTTCCGGGGCCACATGGCGCGAAAGAAGATCAAGAGCCGAGAGAGCGGCCGGAAGGGCCCGGGCCCCGGAGGGGCTGGCGGAGCTGGGGGCGCGCGGGGAGGCTCGGGCAGCGGCCCCAGCGGAGACTAGGCCAGGTGAGCGGGTCCTGCCCGGCCCTGGGGTCCGCCGAGAGCGCCCGCTGCTCCTCCGAAGGGGCCAGGAGGACCGAGGGCGGGCGCAGGGAGAAGAGGGGGTGGGGAGCTAAGATTGGGGGACTGGGAATCTGGGTGGGGAGACGGGGGGCGGGAGGGCGGAGAGCTTAGGGCGCTGCGGACCGGAGAGTTCACCCATTTCTCTCTCCACTCTCCTTACTGCCCTACCTCTCCCGGACGAAGAACTGAGCATTTTCGAAGGTAACAAACAGCACGACCTGGAAGGATGGGGTGGGACCCCGAGTGGGAGGGAGGAAAGGATGCAGTCCCCATCCCTTCCCTCGACCCGCCCTCCCCCCTCCCAGCGCCGGGAAACGCCCGCCCGGTGCGACTGCGGGGGTTTCCGATCCGCCCAGACGCCCGAGGCTGCGATGGGGACACACCTGATCCAACACGGACACGCAGTCACGCCGTTTGGCTCCTGGACCGCGGCCGCGGGGCCTGGCGCTCGGTGGTGCGCACGTACCGGCCGCGCCCGGGTTCAGCTCAGTGACTCGGCGGGGGTGTTGGGGTCCCGGGTGCCTGGGGCCCCCTGGCGCCCCCGCCCTGTTGTCCGGGTCTAGGACGGGGGAGAGGAAGTAGCGGAGAGGGCAAGTGCTCAGACCTTCTCTGTCCTCAGTTCCCCAGGAGAGATGGATGCCGCGACCCCTCCGCAGTGACGCGACTTCCCCGCAGTGTTTGTGACCCTCCCTCTCCTTCCCGCCACCCTGCAGCTTCACGAGCCCCACCCCGCGTCCTCAGAGACCCTGGCCCGGGCAGGCTCCGTCGAGGAGTCGCCACGTCCGTGCCCTTCCACTTGGTTCTCCACCCCCGTGAGGTCCGTCCGGTTCGCCCTCCTCCCCACCGCGCCCCAGACCTCGCACTCCCCGAGCGCAGGCCCCGCTTCTCGCCCCGCCTCCCCGCACCTGCATGCAGTTTGTCCTCCGCAGCCTCCTTGGCGATCCCCCGAGTGCACCGCAGAGGGCGCCCTACCCTCCGCGTGGCCGGGGACAAGCACTTGAAAAAAAAGCCCTTTAGTTCCCCGCACCGCTAACGGGGCGTCTTTCTCCTTCTCTGTGCCGATCTCGCCCTCCTCCAGCCCCAGCACTTGGGATCCGGAGCGAGGAGAGGGGAGGAGAGTTTTTATGGTGTCTGGTACCCCTGGCTCCGATGAGAAGGGAAGTCCCTATTTTGTGCACACCCCACGCCACGCCTGCCTGTAACCGGCCCTCCGCTCACCCAGGCGCCGGAGAGCCACCCCTCCACCAGCTCGTCTCGTTTTGCAGACGCTGAGCGAGGGGTGGCTCGGGGGGAGGAGTCTGTTGTGGCCCGGCCCCTGCCCTGCTGGCGCCGCCCCCGACGGGCTCCTGGGGCTGTGGCCGGAAGGTTTTTTTGTGTGTTCTTTTTTTTTTTTTTATTTAAATCTACGATTGTGCATGTGACTGTGCCGGGTTGGAATGTGAACAATAAACAGGAATGTCCAAGCGTCCCAAGGGTGTCAGAGGGGAGGGTGCCCGGGTGCACAAGGCCACTGCTCACAACTTGACCAAGTCGCCTTTGGCCGAACCAAAATTGGAGGTGGGGGAGGGGGTAGGAGGAGGGGGAGGGATCTGGGGTAAAACCTCCCCGCAGACAGCATCACATCCGGGCCTGTAAGCCCACTCCCTCCCTGACTGGCAACACTCCGGGGCTGCCTAGGGGGTTTGCTACACCCCCGAAGGAAGAGGGAGACAAGATGGTACCCAGAGGCTTTAATTGTGGCTATTCGCCCTCGGTGATGGGCAGGGAAATCAGACAGCCACAGGGAGCTTGGACTTGTTGGTCTTCACAGAGATGGCAGAGGGGGGCTTGTCCAGGAGCCCATTGCTGGGATCCGTCACCCCAGAGGTTTGCTCAGAAATCCCAGGAGCAGTGGCGTCCTCTCTGTGGTTGTAAACACATTCTTGGTGAAGGCTGGAGGCACCCCTCCCCCCCAAGGACATTCCTCCCCCCACCCAGGGACCTTACACTTTACTGCACCTGGGAATGAATCATCTGCAGAACTCCGATTGAAATGAAGATTCCAGGCCCCATTACCCCCAACACGCGCACACACACACACACAAACACACACATGCTACTTTCGGGAAGGGTTAGGAGGTGGCCTGAATCTGAATCAAGCTCCCAGTCATTTCTGTTCAAAGGAGATGGAGCCCATAACCTGGGCATGTGCCCCTAACCACGAATCGAACCATGGCCTCCTGGTTCATAGGTCAATGTGGGGACCACACTTGGAGGAATACTGCTCTGGTCCCTAGTTTGGACCCTGCCATTGACAGTAGATGACAGAGGCAGCTCTTATGTCTCCTCTCCTTGCTGTGCACCCTACCCCTCCACCCCCCGCAACATACACAAAATTAACACTCAGCTGAAGGCTCAGGGCAAATCTAACTCCTGGAATCCACGTCCTGTTGATATTTATGAAAGGCCTAGAAAACTGAAAATTCTTAAAAGTGTGAGGAAGGTTAGGGCAGCTTGTACACTTGCTCACACACAAATACACCCCTACACACACCAAATTCCAGGGCTGAGTGGCACTCCATACCCCCCAAAGATGTCACAGTTTCACGCCTGGCATCTTCTACCCTTAATCCAAGCCCCGTCCGCCCTCTGCACTACCCTCCCCTCTGCTCACCGAAGGTCACTACCCCTGTAAGTCTCCTTAGGCCTCTTCCTCCTCTCCTTCTGGAATCTCATGAGGCAGAACACAGCGACAGACAGGACCAGCACACCCAGGAGCACTCCGATCACCGCCCCTGCCATTCGGCCTTTGGAGGGGTCTAAGGACACATAGGACCCTCAGAGCTGCAGCCCCTCCTTGGCCCCTCAGACCGCCTCCTGCAGCCTCTGCAGCCCAGGCCTGCCCGCCCGGCCTCTGCTCAGCATCCCTACCGGTCACAGACAAGGTCAGCTCGCAGGAGGCACTGCCCATCTGGTTGGTGGCCACACAGCGGTAGGTGCCCGAGGTGGCCCGGGAGAGATTGGTGAGAATGAGCTGACCGGACACCTCGTCTAGAGAGGGAAGAGGAAGTAAGTGTTCCATTACTGGACTCACACGTGATGACGAAAGCATTTTTTCATTTCATCCTGTCAGGAAGGGACTAGCCTCCATTTATTAGTCTCTTCCTAACGAGTAAATGCCAAAGCCACTGCAACTTCTGTGCACTTTCCACCCCGCACAGCTGCCTTCCCAGCGAGGGGCAGCCTGCACACACACGAAGGGCTCAGGAACTGGCAATGGAATTGCCGGGGGGGGGGGGGGGCTCATTGGCTGATGTTGGGTTCCAGGTTGCGGGGGGGGGGGGGGGGAGTCTTCATCATCACTAGAAACTGTATCCTCTGGGATGGCTCTTAAACTGGACCAAGTGGTTTTCTAAGCTGCTTACCTTCCCCACTTTTTAAAAAAATATATATTTTTTTTATTGATTTCAGAGAGGAAGGGAGAGGGAAAGAGAGCTAGGAACCTCCATGAAAAGAGAGCATCATTAATTGGCTGCCTCCTGCATGCCCCCTACTGGGGATCGAGCCTGCAAACCGGGCATGTGCCCTCGACCAGAATCAAACCCAGGACCTTTCAGTCCACAGGCCGATGTTCTATCCATTGAGCCAAACCGGTTATAGCTAACTTTCCTTTAGATTCTAAAGTTTAGAAGGCAGAGTACACACACCAGGAAGTGAACGGGGCTCTCCGGCTTGAGGGAGGGTGGACTGGGGCTGAGGAGAGAGAGGGTACTGGAGCGAGCTTGCGGAAGCTGAGAAGCCAAGGCTCTTAGCTGGTTACATGGTCCTCCAGAGAAACCAGCTAAGTGATCAAGACCATCCATGCTATTCTGCCTCAGTTTCCCTTCTAGGAAGTTTGAAAATGATACATGACCCTGAAGAAATCTCAAAGAAACCGCTCCCCAACAGACCAGTGGGAATCACGGAATGCCCCTGCCTTCCGCTCTCGTTCATAATATCAGGAGTCTATTGTGTTTGAGAAATGCTTCCAGGGTCGCGCAGTCGCAGACTGTGCAGGGATTCAGACAGGAGGACCCAAAAAAGATGCAGGGAGAAGGTATAGCGTTTGTCCCATGCACACAGGCCTGGAGCTGACACTGTGAGTGTGTGGGATTGAGAGACCAGGTTTGCCCAGGTCCTGAGTCTCCTCTTCCTTGACGCCCCGGCCCTTACCTTGCACCATGCTGCCAGGAGGAGGTGTAGGAAGAGATCCAAGGCGGACCCAGCTGTACACGGGCCGGGGAGTTCCTTCAGAGGAACTGCACCTCAGGGCAGCAGAGCCTCCCACAGACGTGTCACCAGTCTGGCTGCACCGGGGGCCGCTGGGGGGCACTGCAAAGGTCACAGAAAGATCCTCAGTGGTCTTCCCATCCCACCCTATTAAATGCTGGATTTCCTCCTTCAATACTCCTACCAAACAGCGGTCCACTTTTGGGGTAGCGATCTGGCGGACTGGGTCCCGTGTCTGCATCCCCAGGAAATGACTCGCATTATTGGAAATTCCTATTGTTAGAAAAATCTTCACGCTGAGCCCAAATCTATGTTAATATCTCCCTATTGGTCCCAGTTCCCGCCCTGTGGGCCCACAAAGAGAAATGAAAGATCTCTCCCTCACAGGGCAGCCTTTCAGGTTTCTGGGTACAGCTGCCATTCGCCACCTCCTAAGTGGTCTCCTTTCCGCCTAAACATCCCCAGCGCCTTTAGTAGATTCTTCTGTTTGCTCATCTCTGAGCAGACTCCAGTCCGGGGAGAGCTGGAAGCTCTGAACACAAAATTGGTGCTTGGAGGCCCTTGTTCCTTTAATGGTCATCCACCGCCTCTGCCACTCACCTGGGGAGGGACAGACTCTGAGGTACAAATGGGAGGTTCCCCAAAGATGGAGCGGTTGGGGGCATGACTCAAAGTCTGCGGGACCTTTGTTCCTAGGGCCTGAGGGAGGAGCACCCCGTGGAGGGTGGAGCAGGAGCAGGACTGGCTGGGTCAGAAGGCTCCAGGAGTGAGGTCCTCCTTTCCCTTGGGGTCCCCAGTGCAGCTGTGCGCTTGGGCTGGAAATCAGGATATGGGGGATCTCTCAGGCCCGCCTAGTCTTTCAGGGTGTGTGGGTCCCCAGCCTGCCTTACCCAGCACAGTGAGGTTGACCAGCCCCAAGCCATTGGTGTAGAAATCTGGTGGATTGTTAACTTGGCAGAGGTAGGTTCCGGTGTCTGAGGGGTGGACATCAGCCAGTTTCAGGGTGGCCACGCCTCCTGTGGGGGGGTTCTGGAGCAGGCTGGCTCGCTTGGCCTTAGAACCCGTCGGGTACAGCTGTCCGTTGGTGAAGTACAGGATCTGGGGAGAAGCAGAGGATACACACGCATTCCCTTTCCCGCTGGCATCAACTTCGATTCCTTCCCACAAGGCCCGTCCCTCACACCAGCCAGGGCAGCTGACCCTTTGTAGCTGGAACCAGGAAGGTCTATCTCCCCAAATACCAGCCCTTCCCAAGTGGGAAATGAACTATATTGGTGGCTTTCAACTAAGGATGGCTCTCAATTTGGGGAACAAGGTACAAATAGTCGTGGAAAGGGCAGCATTTTATCCTCCTTTCAATCACAACAGCTGAGCATCTGTCACTAGCTGTATTGACTGCAGCTGGGCCCGCACGGACGCGGGGGTGGAGGGGGGCTGGGGGGGAGGTTGCATAGGGAGCTGCGGATAGGCAGTGGCTACAGAAGCCGTGTATGTGACCTGGGATCACCCAGATGGCTCAGAAGATCTAGGAAGAGTCCGCTTCTTTTCTCATCCAAGCATACTGATCTCTCACGAACTCTCCCTGCCCTCAGCCTGTGTGGGTTCCCAGGTCCTGCCTCGCTGGGCCCACCCAGCCCCAGGCCAGAGCCGCCCCCTGGCCCCCTCCCGCACCCCCAGCTCACGGGCGAGGACGCAGAGATGGGCTTCCCGGGCTGCACAAAGCTCCACTCCAGGGCGAAGCTGTCGGTCACGGACGTGCTGTAGGTGCAGGTCAGCTCGGCCGTCTTGCCCACCGCCGCGCTCAGGGGCTCCGCGGGAACACGCACCTCCACCGCGCGGCCGGGGGCTGGGGGCGCACAGGGAGGGCCGCTCAGACGACCAGCCAGCTGGAGGCCGAGAGGGTGGGGCCGGGGCCGGACTCCCAATCTCGGGGTGTCTGGAGCCCGGCCCACCGGTGGGTCTTCCACCAGGAGGCTAGGGGTTCCCTCCACCCCTCCTTCTCGAAACCCAAAATTTCAGGAGGGAGGAGCGCACATCGCGGCTGAGTTTTGTGGGTAAAAGGACGAGCCTGGCCAGGTATGAGGGTGTGTTTGCCCGGGAGAGGAAAACAATGGTGCTGCCGGGGTTCAGCCCTCCCGGGGAGGCCCGGCTCCAGGGCCCTGTCTTGGCTCCGGACGCCCCGGCCCAGCCTCGCGCGCCCCCAGCCCGGCCCCTCCTCACCAGTCATGAGAACCAAGCCCAGCAGCGCCCCGCACAGCAAAGGCCCGGGGAGCCGGGCCATGGCCGCGTCCTGCCGTCTCGGGTCCGGTGTCCCCGCGCAGGAAGGGAAGGCGGTGCCCGCAGGGCAACCTCCCGCGCTGGTCGGGCCCAGACTGGCTATCGCAGAGCAAACAAGGGGCGAGGCCGGCGCCCTCGCTAAGGAAACGCCTCGCCCTCCTGCAGGCCCAGTTCTGACTCCCTTCTTCTGTCCTCCTCCCCCCCAAAGTCTGAAGGTGTGGGGCCCTGGGGAAACTGGACAGGGGGTGTGGAGTGGCCGCAGCTCTGCAGGGAAACGCTGCCCGGGAGGCAGAGGGAGGTGGTCTGACAGCCGGTGAGCGGGCAGCAGACACCACCGCGTTGGGGCTTCACCCCAGAGACCCTTTCTGAAGCCTGGAGAGATCCAGTTCCTTCCAAGCCCCTCTTCTTCTCCGAGATCTCTTCTCGGGCACTTTTACCACTGGCTTATGGGTGTCTCCATGGAAACAACAGCTGCCTCTCACTTCCCTTTTTATGGGCAGGGAGGCTGAGACTTGGAGGGTGTGTGTAGTAAGGGTTTGGTGGTCTGGCATCAGGGGAGCCCCTTCTCTGCCCTTGAAGAGGAAGCAAGAAGTGAAATGTACCCCCCTCCCCAAGCTCTGGGCACTCAGACTCCTGCAGAAAGTGCACCCCTTTCATTCTTGCTGCTCACAGCAGGTTAGGGTCTTCCCAGCCTCAAGCTCTCTGTGCCTCTCCCATGCCACCAACAGCAAATGACCTTTTAAAGACTCTGGAAGAGCCCTCACTGGTGTGGCTCAGTGGATGGAGCGTAGGCCTGCGGACTGAAAGATCCCAGGTTCGATTCCGGTCAAGGGCATGTACCTTGGTTGTGGGCACATCCCCAGTAGGGGGTGTGCAGGAGGCAGCTGATGGATGTTTCTCTCTCATGGATGTTTCTAACTCCCCATCTCTCTCCCTTCCTCTCTGAAAAAAATCAATAAGATATATTAAAAAAAAAAAAAGACTCTGGAAGACTTAGCCGGTTTGGCTGAGTGGACAGAGCGTTGGCCTGTGGACCGAAGGGCCCTGCGTTAGATTCCCGACAAGGACATGGTACTTTGGTGGCTAGATCCCTGGTCAGGGTTCATGCGCAGGAGGCAACCAATTAATTGATGCCTCTCTCACACACATCGATGTTTCGCTCTCCTTCCTCTCCTTTCCACTCTCTAAAAAAAATAAATGGAACGAAATCCTCAGGTGAGGAGTAACAAGAAATAAAGGCTTTCCACCAGCTCTCCCCAGCCAATAAGGTGGAGGCTGTGTGGAGAAGCCGGCCTACGTACACGGCCTGGGTAGGGGCCCTCGTTGCATCATCCCCAACTTCTCCCGGGAATTCCAAATTTGAAGAGGGGATTCAACTCTCACTTTCCATACAAACACAATATATCTTTATTGAAGTTTGTAAAATAAACATAAAAAACACACACACACATCTTAAAACACACATTTCAAGTTAGTTTAACAAGTATCTTCCCTGTCTCCTGCCCCAACAAAACCCAACCAAGCCAGCAGGACAGGGCACACTAATGCAGGAGCTGGAGTGGGAGTGAAGGATGGTGTTAGATGGGGGTGGGGTAGAGGTCGAGGGGGCCTGGAGGACTCACTGATTGGCAGTCTCTACCAGGGCTGGGCATAGGTGGTAGCCAATCTCAGCAGCATTCCTCTGCTGTATTAGGGTGGCCCCAGGAGGGAGGTTAGGCTCTTCCCAACCCCAAGTCCTTTTCCTATTCTTCTTCTCCGTCCTGGAAGTTTGAGTCTTCACTAAGACCCAGTTTTCCCCATAGTCAAGAAAGGTGGTTGCAGAGGATTGGAGATCGAGAAGGGGACCACCTCCCCCCAGACTCAGGCCTTTATGCTGGGGTAACCCACACGGTAATGACTATAGGAAACAGAGAAACCAGATGGCTCTGCCCACAAATGGCTGGGCCGTCACACCAGAGACCCAGCCTGATTCTGGGCGGGCACCATCACGGGGACAGCACCCTTGCGATACAGAGCAGAGGGCGAGACCCAACCGAGGCTGCGCGTGGGGGTCGAGGCACCAAGCCTGGAAGGGCCGTGGGGTGGTCTGAGGGCTGGTGACGAGGTGACGGAGGAAAGGGTCCCATTCTTGGAGATTGTGTCTGAGCCCTTAGGCCAGGGCAGGGTCGGAGGAGCAGTGGCATCTTCCCTAGTCATCAAAGAAGTCATGAGGTCAGAAACGGGAAGTGAGGGAGTCTCTACAGGCATGTCTTACTCTCCCCGCCCCCCACTTCAACTCTCCTCGCCCTTAAAATCTCCCCATCGGAGTAAAGCTTCGGCCAGGGCCCACACTTCCATCAGATGAGAGCTGTCTAAGTTCCCAGCCTCCCTCAGGGAGCTAGGAGAGCCCTGTCTGGCCACTTACTTGATATCATTGGCCACCTCATCTGGGACCTTGCCCTGGCGTTGGTACAAGAGGACCAGTCCAGCTAGCAGCCCCAGTCCAACCAGGGTGCCCACAACAGCTCCAGCAACCACTGCAGCCCCAGGGCCTGGAAAAACCATGGTGTCAGAGGGCCACATCCAGCTGTCCCCCATCCCTCTCCAATGCAACTACCCCGCTGCCACCATACACCTTTGTCTTTTTCTCTGTTAAGAAGAGGTGGCCGGCCCTAACTGGTTTGGCTCAATGGATAGAGCGTCAGCCTGAGGACTGAAGGGTCCCAGGTTCCATTCCGGTCAAGGGCATGTACCTTGGTTGCGGGCACATCCCCAGTAGGGGGTGTGCAGAAAGCAGCTGATTGAGATTTCTCTCTCATCCATGTTTCTAACTCTCTAACCCTCTCCCTTACTCTCTGTAGGAGGAGGGGAAGGAGGAGAGGAAGGAGAAGGAGAAGAAGAAGAAGAAGAAATGGCTGTTAAGCAGAAAATGGTCACCGACCCAATATTTTGGACAAACATTTGATCAGAACCAATTCGTTGCCCTGTTACAATGAGGGGCCTCAGTAGACAAGTCTCCCCACCCCCACCTCTATTGCAACCCCACCCGACCGCTGAGCAGTCTTCTCCTTAATCCCACTTACCCCTCACTGACCTGTGCTCACTTCCAGGGTCACGTTGCAGCTGGCACTGCCCACCCTGTTGGAGGCCTTGCAGACGTAGACTCCGGACATAGAACTGGAAAGGTTTCGGAGGCTTAGGAAGCCAGACATGGCATCTGTGGGCACAATGTAGCCATCAGGCAGGGACCCTATTTCCCATTTAAAAAAAGAAAAATCGTACCCCTCCTCTGGAATGTCCTTGGGGGACGGGGGGGGGGGCTAGTGGGAGGGGCGGTGGGAAGGTGTGACAGTAAGCACACTGGGTTCTGCTTCCAGATGCAGAACTGCTGGCTCAATATCCTTCTCCATTCCCAAGGCTCAGTGTCCCCAGCTGATTCTGAAAGGATGCGAGAGAAATGATGACCAGCCCAGTCGGTGTGCTCAGTGGCTGAGTGTGGAGCTAGGAACCAGGAGGTCAGGGCACATGCCTGGGTTGTGGGCTCGATCCCCAGTGGGGGGCGTGCAGGAGGCAGCTGATCAATGATTCTCTCTCATCACTGATGTTTTTATCTTTCTCTTTCTCTCTTCCACCCTGAAATCAACAAAAAATATTTTTTAAAAAAACGAGGAAATGGAGGCAGCTAGGGACCCAGCTAGTGAGCAGCAGAGCTCTAGAGCTTCCATAGGAACATAGTTATTCGGGAAAGCACCCAGCACAAGCTTGCACCTGGTAGCCCTCTTTCTCCACCACTGCCCGCACCCTCCTCCACCCCAGTCCTTTTCAGCACTGCCTTTCCTTTTCTCCCCAGTCCCTCTGGTACCCCTTTCCCCAACCCCATCCCCAGCTCCTATTGTCTCTAGAAGTCCCTCACCTAAAACTGGTGCAAAGAAAACCTCAACAGATGGCTGTACCCGCTCCCACTGGTACAGGGCAGCGGGTTTACTCCTTGGGGATTTGCAGCTCAGAGTCACATTGGTCCCCACACGGGCCGTACCCAGGAGGTGGCAGGATGGAGGAGCTGGAGGAACTGGGGAAGGGGAGACAAGTTAAAAACACACCCAAGAAACCGACGGACACCCACCTACACACACACACCAACTTCTACACACACACCCTTCAGTCACTCCGCTTAACCCTCCTCCAACCTGTGCACTCAGCCATTTGGGGGAGAGACCTGCCTGACCTGGGCAGCGGGGGGGTGGGGAGAGGAAGAGAGGATAAGAGACAAGTACTGGAAAGCGTGTGCTTCTTACTCACCCCACACGTCCAGTTTTAAAGTTTTGCTGTCGTGGCCCCTGCTTGTGCCTTGCTTGTCCTGCACGTTCACAGAGCAGCGGTAGGACCCGGAGTCTCTCTCCCGGACGCCCTGCAGCTTCAGGGACACGTTCCGGGAGGGCATGGGGTGGACCAGGGACACTCCATCTTCGCTTGTGGTGGCCCCACTGATGTGCGCCAACACCTGGTGTGGGCAGAACCCCTGTCCATCATCGCATGCCTGCACTGTGCCCTCAGGCTCAGCCCATCTCCCTGCCCCAAACTGTCAGACCTCAGATACCCCTCACCTCACCCTCTAACCTGTGCCAGCTCCCCATTCACCCCTTCTCCCGGCCACCCTCTCCCCACCCAGGTCCTCTTCACCAGATCCCCTGTATATTGTCTCCGTCTCCCACTTGGGGTGTTCGGAAAGTGGATAAAATGGGTGAGAGAGAGCTCAAGTAAACAGGGGTTATGTCTGAAAGGAACCAAATGCACACCTACAGGCCCCGTGAAACCAGGATGGACCCCTGCAACCTCAGTGTCTTTCATACACACCCCAGTTTATCAAACGGCCTCTCTAAGACACGTTCTAGGGCAGTGGTCGGCAAACTCATTCGTCAGCAGAACCAAATATCAATGATACAACGACTGAAATTTCTTTTGAGAGCCAAATTTTTTAAACTTAAACTTCTTCTAACGCCACTTCTTCAAAAGAGACTCGCCCATGCCGTGGTTATTTTGTGGAAGAGCCACACTCAAGGGGCCAAAGAGCCGCATGTGGCTCGCGAGCCGCAGTTTGCCGACCACTGTCCCAGGGCTTCCGAAGGAGCCATGCCAGAGAAGGGCTCTGACAGCTACGTGTCCTTGGCCTCGGGGTGAATCTGCCTCTGCCCTCCCTGCGATGCCAGGGGAGGCCAGGAGAGAGATAGGGAGACTGCCCCTTGCCTCTCAAGGTGGGTAAAGAGGCTGCAGCCTGTGACTCTCCAAAGCACAGAGAATGTGATAACAGGTGGATAGGCAACTTTTAAAAAGTTGCCTGAGGCCCCGCTGCTGCTTGTTGACCTATGAACCGGGGGTCATGGTTGGAATCTGGTCAGGACAGGTGCCCAAGTAGTTGTGGGCTCAATCCCCAGAGTGGAGTGTGCAGGAGGCAGCCCATCAGTGATTCTCTCTCATCATTGATGTTCCTAGCTCTCTCGATCTCTCCCTCTCCCATCTTCTCTAAAATCAATATATATATATATTTTAAAGTTGTGTGATACTCGCCCTAACGCTTCCCACCTCCACCCCCAGTCCTCACTCCCCCACCCCCATAGCAAAGTAAGATGCCTCTTCACCTTGCAGGGTTTGTGGCCAGATTTCTAGGGAAAGTTGGGGGAAAGAGAATCCTTTTGGGACGCCTCCAAGATCGGAACAAAATTAAACCAGTGAGGCCCAAACTGGTTTGGCTCAGTGGCTAGAGCATCGGCCTGAGGACTGAAGGTTCCATTGCGGTCAAGCGCATGTACCTTGGCTGCCGGCACATCCCCAGTAGGGAGTGTGCAGGAGGCAGCTGATTGACATTTCTCTCTCATCGATGTTTCTGACTTTCTATCCCTCTCCCTTCCTCTCTGTAAAAAAATCAATAAAACACTTAAAAAAAAAAAAGGAAAGAAAGAAAGAAATTAAACCAGTGAGGAAGACCTTGCTTTCCCTTCTCCCCACCCCAAAATTTTTCTGTCACCCTTTCCCTGGCTCCTCCCCTTTCCCCTCCCCCAGGTCGCCATCCATGCCCCCCCCCCCCCCCCACTCTGCTACGCTGAAGGGCTTTCAGCCTCACCTGCTTCAGATCCTGCCCTTCCTGCTCCAAGAACCACATCAGGGTGAGCGTCTCCCAGGGCCGAGCGGTGGCCGCCTCCCCTTGGAAGGTGTACCACGCCGGGAGCACCACCTCATCTCCCTCCGCGGCGAGCACTAGGTCCAGGCCCGAGGGCACGTGCAGCTGGAACTGGGCGCAGGAGGCGGGCGCTGGGGAGGAAGCGTGAGCTCAGACCTGCCCATCCTGGCGGGGCGGAGGTGGGGGACAGGAAGCCCGGCTAATAGGAAGGACCACAAGAGGCCTGTCCTCCTCCCATCCCTCGCCCTAACCAGTTTGGCTCAGTGGATAGAGCATCGGCCTGCAGACTGAAAGGTCCTGGGTTCGATTCTGGCCAAGGGCATGTGCCTTGATTGTGGGCACATCCCCAGTAGGGAGTGTGCAGGAGGCAGCTGATCGATGTTTGTTACTCTCTATCCTTCTCCCTTTCTCTCTGTAAAAGTCAATATATATATATATATATATACATATATATATATATATATATATATTTTTTTTTTTTAAGAGTTCTGACCCTGGAGGGGCTCGAGGACTCCCCACTACCGGGAGGCGGGACCTGTGGAGCCTGCTTGCAGCATCAGCAGCGTCCCGGGCGCCATCTGAAACCTCAGCCTTTGGATGTGTAGTGCGGAGGAGGGCACAATTATGTGCCATTTATTTGTATCCAGAGGCGCAGATTTCCAGCGAGGAGGGGCAGGTTTCATAGTGTTGATGTCTATGCTGCGTAGCCCACTTGCTCCCGCAGTTTCCCCAGAGGGAGGGAGGGGGGAGGGGGAGGGAGCGACGGGGCAGGTCTGGATCGGAGCGTTCCTGCCCCGAGGGGTGGAGGGGCTGGGAGGCCACTGGGAGCCGCAGCTCCGGAAGAGCGCCTTGGGCAGAGATCGGAGCCGCCCGGTGACTGCTGCGCTCCCCCCCCCCCCCCCCCCCCCCCGCTTCCCTCCCGCCCTCTTAGCCCCGACAGGTGCGTTCCCTAGGAGAGAGGAGAGAGCTGGGGCCCAGAAGGCTCTCACGGGCCCTTTTGGGGTTCAGGCTATCAGGGCGGCTCCTCTGAGGCCACAGGGAATGTCGGTAGAGCTGCGGCTCGAATGAAGGACCCCAACCATCAAGTATGAAGTTGTGGCTGCGTGTGTCCAAGTCCAGGAGGTGGACTGGGGTGTGGGTTTCAGGGAGGGGACTAAGCAGATAGAGGTTGCTTCTAGAAAGGCTCACTTTTTGTCCTTTGGAGAGGTGATGGGCAGAGACCTAAGCCGTTGGTCTTCGTGGTGACCAGGCAGCCCAGGCACAGACAGAGGCCACAGACCGGCCGGGCTCTCCACCCTCCAGGAGCCGGCTGAAGCCTCTCGGGCCGGAGCACCCCAGGCCAGGATGCGCACCACCCCCACCGCTTCCCGCCTCGGCCCTTGGAGCCCCCACACCTAGTCCTTAGCCTTCTCAGCAGCCTCCTTCCCATTTCCTGGCAGGCCGGGCAGGAAACTTGTGCCCGCTGATAAGCCAGAAGACAATGAGGGAATGGGGCGGGGGAGGGGGAGCAAGGCCAGAGGTTCTACAGCTGGAAACAAGCACTGTCTCAAGGAGCCTGAGGCCCCCTGGGGACACCCCCTCCTGAGGCGGGGCGGCCTCTCCCGGGCTGTCCGCGTGCTCCCAGAGGCCAGGCAGTTCCTGCAAACAGCATGTTGGGCCCTCAGACCCCAAGTGTATTTCATTTTGCAAGAGGTGGAGGGGGGTGAGATGATGGCAATGGATACACTTCTGGGCAAATGCGCCCTTTCTTATCGGCCCATCGGAAACCAGGACTGCAGAGGCCTGAGGCTCCCGGGGAGTCCGTGGGAGCAGAAGTCCCCAACTCTTGGTCCCTTCTCACTCTAGGGTCCACAGTGTCGTCCAAAGACAAAGGGGTGGTTGGGTTTGGGCAAAGGCGACCTGAACAGCCCAAGAAAGGGACCCTCTGGCCCACTCCCCAGAGCACAGGCTGAGAAAGACTGAGAACCGGCCTGCTCTCCAGGGCTACTATTTTTAGTCTCCCTCCTTCTCTGAGAAACTCCCCCCTCGGGCTTCTCACGCCCCAGGGGCAGCAGCGCTGGGCCACTGAGGAGCGCCCAAGAGCGCAGAGCCGGTGCGGGCCCTGAGCCTGGGTCCCCAGCGCCATTTAACCCTTGCATAGCCGGGGAACTCCTCAATCTCCCTGCCGACAGGTAGGAACTCGGAGCTTGGGGCTGGTACTATGAAAACTGGAGCTCAGAGTTCACACACACACACACACACACACACACACACACACACACACACACGACCAGAAAGCTGCGGAGAAGCCCAGGCTTTGGAAACCTCCCAGCAAGAAGGAGGATGGGGGTTTGGGGGGGAGGAAGTAGGGGAGCAGAGTGCAGAAGGAAAAGAGGTGCTGAGGTTGAAGTTGGGGAGGAGGGTGCTGAGAAATGGAGGTGCCCTGGAACAGGCCCACCAAGGGAAAGGGGCAGGAAGCTGCCCAGATTTGGTGGCTGGGGAGCTGCTCCCGAGCCCCACTTGGTTTGGGGGGCTCTGCTTCTCCCTGCCCCAACATCCTGGTTTGGGGGGCTCTGCTTCTCCCTGCCCCAACATCCTGGCGGCACAGACCAGGCGAACAGGGACACACGGGCGGGTGCGGTGGGCCCGGCTCCGGCCCTGTCACTGCCGGATCTCACTCTGTGCCCCTCCGAACCTTGCCTGCCCCGGACTTTCCACCGGAAAGAAGTGAGTTCAAGATGGCCTCGCCTAACCCAGGCTTCACCCCTGTGGGGTCCTGGAGGAGGAATGGAAGAAGGTCTGGGAGATGGGGTGGAACAGGCTTGGTTCCTGCCCGGTCCGAAGCTTAGAACGCCCCTCAAAGCACTTGCTCCGGGGCGGTGGCCTCCCTCTCGGACTCTTGGAGGCTCCGTATTTCCTATGTCCCCTTGACCCTGGGAACCAAGGACGCTGGTGGACCCCTGGGGGATGGGGGGGGGGTCACCATTCTGCTCCTCTTGGCACCCAGGCCCCTCCCCCACTTCCTGTATCCCAAATGACCTCACGGTTGTGCTTTGGGGGCACCTCCCTGGGTTCCTAGGACAGGAAGCAGGAGGAGGGGGCAGAGGGAGGCCTGGGCTGGGGGACTGAAGAGAAGTGGGGTGTCAAGCCCAGTACCAGGGAATTTCCCAGGACCAGGGCGGGGGCAGGAGCGGAGCTGGAGTTAAGTCCTTAAGCTCTTTAGCCAGTATCTCATCTAGCAGCTCAGCTCATCCAGCTCTCCAGGGGGGTGGTAGGGACAGGGGTGAGGAATGGTTCCCCTAACTCACCCTAGAGGTCCACCCTGGGGATGCCTGACCCTCTCCCCCACCACTCACACACCTGGGATGGAAAGTGGGGGCGGTCCCCAAGCGGCAGGGATGGGGTCAGGGGCAGCCAGGATGCCCTGGGTGGGGAGAGGGTCAGACTCAGAGGCGGGAGTCTGGTCCCACCCAGTTCCTCACCAGGCCCCAACCCGGCTCCCGCTGGGTCGGAGTCTCCCCATCTCCCACCAGAATGCCCTCCTGGGTCTGGGTTTAACTCACCGAAGGAACTCAGCCCCAGGAGCAAAACTCGAAGCAGGCTGCCCGCAGGGAGCCCGGGCGGCGACACCATGGCCTTGCCTGGCCCCGATGGTCAGGGGCGCGGGCTCCGGGACGCAGTGGCCGCCGGGTGCCGAGGGCGCGGGACAGGCGCAGGGACGACAGGTGCTGAGGCCGCGGGACAGGCACAGGGACGACAGGTGCCGAGGACGCCGGGCGCCCGGAGAGCGGACTCGGGAGCCGGGCGCTCACACCGAGGGCAGCGCTGGCCGGAGTGTGCGCGCGCGGCCGGTGGCCGGGTGGGGACCGCCGGGGACAGGGGCGGGGCGTTGGAAGGGGCGGAGAGGTCGCTGTCCTCCCGGGCGGGGCGCGCGGGTGACCCTCCCGCAGCTCTGGGATCCGGTGGCTTTGACCTGTCAGCGCGCAGGGCGGGGTCCGGTGAGCAGCCCGGGGCGGGGAAGACCAGGGTCCCGGCGGCCACAGCGCAGCCACCGTCTCTCCGCGGAGCGGGTGGGAGGAGGATGGGAGGGAGGGAGGTTTGGGGGTCCCTCGGTGTCCAGGGACCATTCACACCCTCACACCGTCGATCGCAGAGCACTGGCCCCTGACTAACTGACTCCGAGCCTAACCCGGACGACCTGCCTGGAGGAGGAAGAGGGGAACAGTTTTCCCCGGGACCATTGCGGGGGGCTCCCCAGTGTTGGGGGGCCGGCAGGGAAGGCGCCCAAACCGGAACGGCCGCTTTCCCAGGGTGGGCGCGGGGAGGCAGGGGGTGCTGGGCCGGACCCGCACGGAGGAGCAGGTCGGGTGGCAGTGATGGCCACCTGAGCCAACAAGCCCGGGGCCGCTCGGCAGGAAGTCAGGCTCGCAAGGGACTCGCCTGCGTGGGGACGCGGGGACTCTGTCCTCCTTGGGGCGACGAGGAGAGGGCTCGCAGGCCACCGGGTCCAGTGCCCGGTCCCAGGCGCTGGGCGGGGAGAGACCGGCGGGAGGACGCCTGGGGAGTAGCGTGGGAAAAGGAAGACTCACCTTTGCAAACATCCCCCCTCCCCCGCTAGACCGCATGCTGCCCGGGGAGGCGGGGGCTGCGGGGAGGCCGCGCGGAGCCCCTGTGGTTTTATTCCCGGGACCAGATCTCTTTCCTGCGGGTTTAATTTAACCGCCCCGCCCTCTCCCCTCCCCCCTGCGCCCCCTGGCGGCCGCGGCCCCTCCAGGAAGCGCACGCACCTGTTCCAGCTTCTCAGTCCCAACACCCAAAACAAAGACGCTCCGAACATCCCGGCACAGCTCAACCTCCGCGCAAAGGCCCCGGGGACACCAAGCATAGCCGCGACCTCCTGGCGCTGCCTGCGCTGGTGGCTGCTGGCAGGGGGGAAGAGCAGCCGGGCTCCTGGGTCCCATGGGCTCCAGAGTTCTGCTCTAACGCTGAGTCTGTACCCGGTGCCTGCGTGCCTGCGCTGCACAGACCCTCCCGGCTGCTGCGTTCTATTCTGTCACACGCAAATACCTGCGGGGCGCCAAAACCGGTTTGGCTCAGTGGATAGAGCGTAGGCCTGCGGACTGGGAGGTCCCGAGTTCGATTCTGGTCAAGGGCACATACCCAGTAGGGGGTGTGCAAGAGGCAGCTGATCGATGTTTCTGACTTTCTACCCATCTCCCTTCCTCTCTGTAATAAATAAATATATTTAAAAAATAAAAATAAATACCTGCGGGGCAGTGGCTCTGAGAAATGCCTGTGCAAACACTACACTGCCGGTGTCAGCTCTGGAGCCTAACACTTGGCAACTCAGTGGCAGCCAAGGCAACAGAGATAGATAACTGCCCGTCTCATATTCTTATGCAGCGACCTACACATGGAATAGTCACCGAGATTGTGTGTGTGTGTGTGTGTGTGTGTGTGTGTGTGTGTGTGTGTTGGGGGAGGGGGAGTGTTGGCTTGCTCTTTCTATTCGATCACACTCAAATTTTTCTTGACGTTAACATTGAAAACTCCTGTTGTAAACATCTCTCCTTTTGTTTCCAGGTGAGGATTGTCTCCCAAAATAACTTCAGAAACACAGTACAAAGCCTCTTGGTTGTATATCCCAGGAATACCAAAGCATCCAATTACACAGGGCAGAGGTCGGCAAGCTCATTAGTCAACAGAGCCAAATATCAACAATACAATTGAAATTTCTTTTGAGAGCCAAATTTTTTATTTTATTTATTTATTTGTCAAGTTTTGCTGTCACCATTACTTGACAGACACATTTATTTTTTAAAAAAAAAAATCATACAATAACTCCTTTTTCCCAGAACCAGGAGAGATTTTTCTCAACAAAAGAGTAGATACATTTTTTTCCTACCAGAATTATTCTCAGGGAGAGCATAGTATTTGCTGGAAGAAATACTTGGGTAAAGTGCTGGTGTGGAGGGTTCAAGCACCACGCATGCTAAATTGCTATGCAGAAAGCGGGTGAAGAATTTGCTTTGCTTCTGAAAAGGATTAGAGTGGATGAGAGAAAGGGGATGGGAAAAAGAAAGGAAAGTGATATTGAAATGACTCTCTTATGACCGCACATATCTTCTGGGAATGCTACTAAAATTCACAAGCTGTTGGGGGAAGTGAATTTCTAATGAAAGCTCAGGAGGGGCATAGTCCTGGGAAGGCTTTAACGAAAGAGGGACAAAAACATGTGAGTCAAAGACAGAGATGATCATGATGTTATAAGCCACTGGATCTGAACCGAAATCCGTATCAGGATTTTGGATTTTACAAATCTCAGAAACTGGGGAGTGAGTTCCTGTGGAGAAAGCAGGTCCTCCAGCTGACATCTGAAGTAATCCTCAGAGAGAGAATTCTTTTTTTTTTTAATGTTTGAGTCCCAGTTTCAATGTCAAATAGTTCTTTATGTGTACATGTCAGCAATGGTATCCAGATGGTGGACACATCGTGGCAATGCAAGATCCATCCTCTCTGGTTTGGTCCTGGGCCGCCTGCAGCCATGCACAGCTGCCGACTGCTAGCATGGCAAGGTGTCGTCAGTGTCCCCCATCTCTGGACCATCCTCGTGACTGGAACAGACCCGTCAGTTCCTCACTGTCACAGGAACCCACATGGTCTTGGAGTTGTTCTCTGAAAACACACAAACACATTCTCGACCAAAAGTTAACAAAGGGATCCTCTCTGCAAAATAGACTTGGGATTCTTTTTATTTTTGCCTAAATGATTTCCTTTGGCTTATTTTGACACCATGTGTGTTTTTTCATGGGTGTCCTGCAGTTGGTTTTACAAATGGAAATTACTTTTCTGGAGTAAGAATTTTCTAGATGTATTTTACTTACAGGATATTTTTCCTTACATGATATTACCCCACTGCCCCCCCCTCCCCATTTTTTGATCAATGGGGCTTTTGGAAATTTTATATTGCAGTCTTGGTAATTTTAAATTTTAATTTTTGCACACAAATATGACTGCTTTACGTTCTTTGGATGTTAGGCAATTTTACAGTGAGATGAACTACTAATAGATATTTTAGTTAATGTTTTAGGAAAAGCTTTTTGTCCAGTACACTTAAATTTTCTTGAGTGTTCACTTATTTCACTTGGCCAATTTAAATTAATCTGAAAACTTGATTACTATTTTACTGTCAATTTTAATACTCAAACAGAAATCTTAGTTTACCCTGTAAATATTAGTGGAAAGGAATATTTGCATTTTTTAGTAGGTCCTGAGCATTCCTGGTAATAGACTGAATTTAGATATAGAGCAGCTATTGCTGGCCAATTCTCTGTCTGCCACCTGGGTCCTGGTCTCAGTTGTGCGTGGGAGGCGAAGCAGCAGTGGGGGCAGGAGACCTCCCTCAGGAGGGGTGAGAATTCAAGCCCCTGCAAGGTTTGTGGATGAGGGTCTGTGCCCCACCTCTGTTGACCTTTTAGTTCTCTCCTGTTGGCCCCTTTGCGACTGTGCCTGTCTTAGGTTGTTCCTTCCCTGAGGAATCTTACCTGTCTCTGGCTCACCAGCCATCCTCCGGGGCCAAACAGGGTGATGTGAGGTTCAGTCCTGTCTCCTTTGTAGTCTATGCCCCCTGTGGCCTCCACGTCCAGCACCTGCCTTGGGGTGCCCCTGCCTGCTGGCGGGGTCCCGGTACTGATCACATATCTCGGGGGACCCAGGTTTCTTCTCCAGAGAGGGCCCAGCTCACACCATTGGTCGAGAGACAGATCCATGGAGCCAGCTGCCCAGAGGCTTCAGCCACAGCCTGAACTGAAAGCTCAGGCATCAGCTGTGTGTATTTGGATAGTAAGAAGAGGGTCCCTCTTGGCAGAAGGGCAAAAGAGGGGCCAATATAGAATGCCTTCCCAGTGCCTTCATTCCTTCTGAAAGGGATTAATTCCTTTCCTATCCTTTTTTAAATTGCTGCCCCACAAAGAATTAGTTTGTAAGTTTATTTGGGGTAATTGTATGATATGTTGTTGTCAAATATAAAAAATTATAATGACATTGTAGAATAATATCATGTAAGAGTATTATGGTGTCACGGTAGGTTAAAGAGGGCCTCGCCTAAGGACTGGTGTCTATAGGAGAGAGCCAAATTTTTTAAACGTAAACTTCTTCTAACGCCACTTCTTTAAAATAGACTCGCCCAGGCCGTGGTATTTTGTGGAAGAGCCACACTCAAGGGGCCAAAGAGCCTCATGTGGCTCACGAGTCGCTGTTTGCCGACCACTGGCCTAGGCTGGGCGCATCTGAGGTGTAGTCTCAGCGCTCATTCTCTGTAGCTCGTTTTTTCTTTGTAATTCGGATCCCAAAGAAAGTGCAACGTTGAAAGGAAAGCTGCAGCTCAAGGTGTGGGCGTGACTGTTTCCATGTGACACAGCACCAGGCCTTCAGGACTCCCCTGCCCTCGCCCCAATCAAAGAATTTCGGCAGCCTCCTGCCCACCCTCTTCTTTTTCTGAGCCTGAGGCCGTCAAAGTGGCCGAAGTTAGCACAGCAGCTCCATGACTGTAAGTTTTTGCCAAGAGGCATTTTAGGGCAAACATTGCTCTCTTGCGTAAAGTGAGGACATTGGCACAGATGACCGGGGAGTGACCTGGGAGCTGCCTGGGAACCGTGCTGTGTGCAGGGGCCAAGTTCACAGCTCCATGCAAGAGACTGGCAGGGGACTAGCGGTTCTCCAGTCACACCTCACCCTACACCTCTAAGTACTTTCTAATGCAGACTCTTAGGTGTGAAGACAGTGCCTCCCCCCTCCCCCTAATCAGTTACAAAGCTTCATTAAGGTCTGAATAGTCCACTTTTTGTCGTTAGCAGCACACACGTCATTTTCTGACACCTAGATGCCCTCTTTTTCTAGAATGTTCTGGCCAATAAGACTGGATATTCAGTATCAACAAGCTACTTTCTTCGCAGGTCTCCATCTCTCGATGCTCAGCTTCGTCCTCTTGCCGCTGTCCCCCACCCATCCCAAGCCCAGCGGGGGAACCATCCTCCCCTGGCTGCTCACAGCGGTCTGGCAGCCCCATTCTCTGTACCGTGAGGCCGATCTGAACCATCTCAAGCCAGGCTCACAAAAGGCTCTGCTGGAGCTCAGCACCTGACAGCGATGGAAGGTGAAGCATAACTGGTTTGGGGGTGGATCAGTGGTGAAGTTTTGAGGATGCAGTGCTGGTGTTATCCATGCTCTCCCCTCGCAGCTCTCAGCACTGAACTCTATGGGGCCCCGGCTGGCAAACAGCGGCTCTCGAGCCACAGTCGGCTCTTCGGCCCCTTGAGTGTGGCTCTTCCACAAAATACCGCGGCCTGGGCGAGTCTATTTTGAAGAAGTGGAATTAGAAGAAGTTTAAATTTTAAAAATTTGGCTCTCAAAAGAAATTCCAATCGTTGTCCTGTTGACATTTGGCTCGCTTGACTAATGAGTTTGCCGGCCACTGCTGTAGGGTTATTGCCACAAGATGGGCCATGGAGCCTCATTCTGGCCAATTTAATGTAACTGCCCCTCCCCTGCCCCCTGTGCTCCCTGGCGGCCTCGACCCCCTCAGGGAAGGGCTATAGGACTGTAGGACTACAACAAGCCCAGAGTGAGTGTAACCTGCTCGCACTACAACTTCAAGTTGCACAGAAGAGCAAACGCATGAGAATTTCCCAAGGCCTGTCCCTGCAGGGTGCCCAGGGAAAGGGGGTGCTACACTCAGCCCATAATATTTATACTCTCTCTGAACTAGCACCTGTTTTTAGCAGCTCACATCAGAAAACAGCTGATTCCACACACCTAGACCCAAATGACATTGATTATAAGCTCTCTAGCCACTAGAAAAATAAGTACCAACCAACCAAGAGATATCAGAATGAGAAAAATCACTGGTGTGGGAAATAATATTTCTTATCAATATGTAATTTTATCTTCAATTATATAGAAAAGCAGGGAGAATTATAGCTCTTCCCTGGATTTGCAGCCCACTTAGAGCAGAGCATGAGAGCTGGTAGGGACTCATTCCAGAGAGAGTATCTAACAAGTCCCCACCTGACACCAAAGTGACCTCTGACCACCCTTCTAGTCAGCTGGCTCTTAGTCACGAGTCCTGACCTGAAGTGGAGTGCTAGTTGACCCACAGAAATCTCGGGAAGGTGGAAATGTGCTAGTCATCTTCCTAATGGACTGATACCTCTCATTTCCTATCCTACGGATCACTTAGAAACTTTGGATGTTTCTGTCGGCTCTTCTCTCTCTCTCTTCTTTTAAAAATATATTTTATTGATTTTTTACAGAGAGGAAGGGAGAGGGATAGAAAGTTGGAAACATTGAAGAGAGAGAAACATTGATCAGCTGCCTCTTGCACACCCCCTACTGGGGATGTGGCTGCAACCAACACATGCCCCTGACCGGAATCGAACCTGGGACCTTTCCGTCCGCACGCCAGTGCTCTATCCACTGAGCCAAACCAGTTTCGGCTCTCTCTCTCTCTCTTTTTAAAAAATATTTTTATTGATTTCAGAGACAGGGAGAGGGAGATATAGAAACATCAATGATGAGAGGGAATCATTGATGGGCTGCCTCCTACACGCCCCTAATTGGGGAGTTAGCCTACAGCCCAGGCCTGTGCCCTGATCGGTAACTGAACTGTGACCTCCAGCATCATGGGCTGAAGCTCACATTGAGCCACGCCACCGGGGGTGGGGTGGGGGGGGGTGTTTTGTTTTGTTTTTTACAGGCAATATGACGCCAATTCTCCACTTTACTCCTTTGGGAGAGCTGCCCCTGGTCACTGAGTAGAAAGATGAGGAATGAAAGTCTCATTGAATGTACTCAGGGTCAGAAGAAATATCCTAGTCATTTTTAAAAAAGAAATACAAAATGCAACGTCCAAGGGCCTTGGGTACACCCTGACAAGAAATGATGACACTGGGGTGCAGACAGTGCAAGAAAGTGAAGATCTGCTGTTTGCTCAGAGCACAGTACCCACTGCCGGCGTGGCCGCACCCTGCTACAGAAAGCTCAACTACTACGCCAAGAGGCCAGGAATTACTTTAATATTTTTTTTTAAAAAAAGTTTAAACGGCAACACAACCGTCAAGTTGGTACATCACAGAAACAAAGGTCTTTGCAGGCAACACTGATTGGGAATAGCAAAACACTTGGCTGGTGAAAAAATGAAACTCTAAATTATATACAATAGTAGCTAAAGGTGATATTGAAAAACAGTCTTATTTACTGTGACTCGAGATTTAACTTGTCATTATCTATTGCTTATTTATTCAGGGTTGTAAATAATACTTATATAGAGACATAGAGATGTGTAAAAATGAAACGTTGTGGAAAAAATACAAATTTTCAATTTTATATGAAACTCAAGGTATAAGTTTTGTCCATTATGGAATGTACCTATGTTTGTTTATATTAGGGCTCTAATACCCATTTAAAAATGTTTTGTTTTTTAAAAAAAACAGTCGACCCACCATGCAAGTTCGCTGTAAATCTTGTTTGCTCAGAGCACTGTTGGGTGAGGTCTGTGTTGTTTGTCAGTCTAGTGTGATCCTTACGGGCTGCACTGGCCCAGGTGGAGTGCCCACGGAGAGTCTGATGGCAGATCGGGATGAGGGGCAGTCCCGGGGTGAGCGGGGGGGGGGGGGAGCACGCCCAGATCCTTACGAAGGACGACACTCAGTTGTTAAACTTTAAGCGGTACCCGACGGCTTTTTCCAGGCACTCAACTAAAGAGCCGGCGGAAAGGAAATCCCTCTCTACTTCCACGAACTTGATGTAGATGGACCTGGGGGACACTCCGGGGTCCACAATGCAGTTCTGCGACAAGAAGCCGTTGATCCCGGCCCAGTCCTGGCTGAAGGTTTTGGTGTTGGCCTGGAAGTGTAAGAACAGGCACTGCTGCAGAGTCCTGACCTCCGCGATGCCGAGGTAGCAGTAGGTGATCCGCGGGGGCTCGACCTCCGCCCGCAGCGAGGCTGGTGCGGAAAGGGTTCCCGGGTCGCCCCTGCCCTCCTTTCCCGGGTCCAGGGAACTCTGCTCCGTGTGGGGGGAGGAGGGCCTCTTCAGACACTCTTCGTAGCCGATGGCATACAGGCCGGGGCTCTTGGGGATGCCCCCCGGCAATAAATACTGCACGACGTTGCCACCGGTCGGTTTGGAGTGGGCGATGGGGATCCAGTCAATCTCCATGTGCAGCTCCAGGCAGCGGGCCTCGCTGATGGTGATCTCCAGGAATTTGTAGTAGACGTTCTTCCAGTTCATCTTCTGCACGCGGGTCATGATGACCCGGCCCTCGGGCTTCTCCGAGTTGAAGTACTCGCGGAGCCGTTTGCCGAGGGGCACCTGGGAGCTGATCTCGGCGTAGTGGTAGCGGATGTCCTCTTTCCAGCGGGTGTTGTAGCCGATCCCGAAGATGGCCAGTTTATTGGAAAGGTGAAGCCTTGAGAAGTCCGTCCAGCTCTGAAACAGTTCCCATTTCAACTGCACCGATTCCAGGATCTGGACGATATTCTGCATGATGTCTCTCTTCCTAGAAAGAGAAACAAGTCGGATTACTCAGGCGTCCAGATGAGCACTGTCCAGCAGCACTGCCTGCAATGATGGGCACGTCTCCGCTCTGTGCCGCCCACTATGCCAGCATCAGACAGCGGCCAGGGTGAGGGGGGTGCTTTTCATTATAATTTGAAATTACGGTTCACTGAACACATGTGATCAGTAGCTTCCACGTGGGTCAGGGCAGGTTGAGATAACCATAGTATAAAACCTGAGAACACTCTCCCCCTAGGAAGTCTCTAGGAATGCATGATAAGCTGACTTCCATTACTTAGACAGGCTGGCTGTATCAACCTTAGCGACCATGGATATGTAAGACCCCAGGACTTCAGGACTCAAGGGTCATGAACTGTTTTAGAGGCTATTATAATGCGCACGACGGCCTTCAGGCCTCACCAAGAGCCGGTGAAGAAAGCTGTCTTCAGAAAGGTGTCCACCCTGAGAACACTATGCTAAGTGAAGGCAGTCAGTCAGAAAAAGCTAAGCACTGTTTGATTTCACTCCCACGTGGGATAGAAAACTGAAACTTGTGAACACCAACAGCCGTGTGTTGGCTGTCAGAGGGAAGGGGGGGCGGGGCCTAACATAAGGTGAGAGGAGGAGATCTGGCTTTGCTGGTGAGCACCCGGTGCGATATACACATTTTGTGACGTAGAAACCCACACCTGAACCCTATATGCCCAAGTTGAACAGTGTCATCCCCATGAGTCAACCAAAGAGGTAGTAGGTATTCAGTAACATTTAAAATAACGAACATCTTAATTTCAAAGTTGGAAATCCTGAAAGTGCAATAATTTTGGCTGGTACATGCTTGCAAAAAGAAAATGACATTTTCTTCTATTTGTAGAAGAAATTCATTACCTCTTCCAAACTGAAAAGAACTGCTAGTTCAACACAGATTTAAGATCTGAGAATTCAGATGTAGAAGGTCCATATTAGGCTTAGCTTTTAAGCGATAAAAATGTAAGATAATGAGCCCTGGTTGGGTGGCTCAGTTGGGTACAGTGTCGTCCTGTACACCAAAAGGTGACGGGCTCCATTCACGGTTAGGGCACACACCTACATTTAGAGTTCGATCCCCAGTTGGGGCTTGTTCGGGCCGATTGATGTCTGTCTCTCTCTCTCTCTCTCTCTCTCTCTCTCTCTCGCTCTCTCTCTCTTTTCATCCTTCTATAAAATCAATAAAAGTACATGTCCTTGAGTGAGGATTTAAAAAATTCAAGATAATGAATGGAGACTGTTCTAGAAAATATTTTATAAAAGGGAAAACTGTAAAGAAATTTTGATTTGGATAATTAACAGAGTTATGACAGAAAAGGCAGGGAATTCTTTCTGTACATGCTGCTGAACTCATACAACTGTAACTGATACCCCAAGATTCATATGTATGTGGGGATATGCAATTACAACTTTACTTCTCAGGTATGGCAGATCTTTGATATTGGAAGACTGAGGTTTGTTAAATATTAACTTAGCAACCAACTGTTACCCTCTACAATTATAGACTTAAGCTGCAAAAATATTCAATTAACCATTCACGTAACATCAAACGTGTGCAAGAAAGAGGATGTACGTGCCAGTTTTTTAGCTTCTTCATAGGAGACAGACCCTAGAAGCTTCCTATTAGATTCTCAGATCTTCCAGGGGAAAAGCTTTCGTCCACACTGAGAGCTCGCGCATGCAGTCATTCTCAGCCTGACCTCTCACTCTCCTTGACTTCCTTTGCTAGATGACAAAGATGTGACATATCTTGCTATCAGCTGCTTCTTGAGGCCAAACACTGCCCTGGATTTCCCTCCACCCTCCAGGGTGCCTGGAGAGCTTCAAGCGTCAGAATGGCCATCGAGATGAAATCGCTGTGTTCCTGGGAACCTGTCCCTCTTCTCCGAGGACACAAAGGCACGTGGCCACTTTTCTGATGTTTATAATGTGCTACTTGTGAGATTAAGATATAGGACCATGTTTCTCCGTGGGCCAATGCTTTAAAAAAACACGCACCCAAAAACTTATTTCAGAGCCACCATCTGTCCTTGTCCTCTTTAAAATATATCTGTACTGATTTCAGAAAGGAAGGGAGAGGAAGAGAGACAGAAACATCAATAATCAGAATCAATGACTGGCTGCCGTCTGCACAGCCCACACTGGGCGTCTAGCCCACAGCCCAGGCATGTGCCCTGCCCAGGAACAGAGCCACGACCTTCTGGTTCATGGGTTGACAGTCAACCACTGAGCCACACCGGCTCGGCCTCTTTTGAAATACTTTCTGATCTCAAGAAGGACTAGGCTAAGGAGTTGGGATGGAAGGCAAAGACTTCTGTCTGCTCGCTGGTGTTTCCCGATGCCTGACCTACAGAAGGTACTTGATACAAATGTTGAACAAATGAGCAGAACAGGTGACTCTGCCTCATGGATGAAGGACGGTATTTTACTACAGGTTACGTCAGCTAGTTCAGACTGATGCCACCTGCAACACACAGGGAAAGAAATGCAACGCCCGAATGAACGCTTTTACTCGGCACTATCACAGGCCTAAGTCATCAGCAAGGAGTGGCGCTGAGGAAACTTGCCCTGGAAAATAAACTGCCTGTGGGAACCTCTCGAAGCCCTCACCCTGCGAGGGGAAGCCTCGAGAAGAGGCAGCACAGGCTGACTGTGTCTGCAGAGCCTGCTCAGTTCCTTGCCCTGCTGATCAGCCTGCAGCTCCCTGGGCTACAGACTCAGGTCGGCTGAAGCCGGTTTGACTCAGTGGATGGAGTGTCGGCCTGTGGACTGAAAAATCCCAGGTTCGATTCCGGTCAGGGGCACGCACCTTGGTTGCAGGCATATCCCTGGTAGGGGGTGTGCAGGAGGCAGCTGATGGATGTTTCTCTCTCATCGGTGTTTCTGACTTTCTATCCCTCTCCCTTCCTCTCTGTAAAAAATAAAAAAATAATAAAAAACTCAGACCGACTCTTTGGAGCTATGGGACACAATGAGAACGAGACCCAGTTGTTGAAACCGTCCTTGAGAACTGTCACATTCCTGATTTTTAAAATCTCAACCACAGGAAAAGTTCGGGTGGTTTGGGGTTGGTGACCCCAATACTGTGAAGTTAAGTTCATCCCCATCACCCCAGCCGGGCTTCCTCTGCAGGTCCCGAGTGGTTAAAGGAGAGATGGGACCTCGGGGTGAGAGGCACGACGGCCTCTCTGGACAACAGGGCTCTGAAGGTCTGAACTGGCAGCCTCATTCTGTAAAATACTCATCAAAGTTACCCTTCCTTCGGGGTATTTGATGTCATAATTTTATTCTAAATATATTTTTATTGATTTCAGAGAGAGGGAGAGCTAGAAATGTCAACGATGAGAGGGAATCACTGAACTGCCTCCTGCTCGCCCCCACTGGGGATCCAATCCGAAACCTGGGCATGTGTCCTACTTGGGAATTGAGCTGGGACTTCCTGGTTCATAGGTCAACATTCAACCACTGAGCCATGCCAGCTGGGCAAGAGGGTGCTTGTTGACTCCCCAAATGTAACCTAAATGTACGTGTCCTCTAGCCCTCCTACCATTTTGCCTAACATCAGATAAACTCAGGGTCCTGCGACTCATCTCTCTGTCTTAGTAAAACACCCAGGTGTCCAGATCCACACAGGCAAACACCACAAACAGGCTTCTCTTCATGTAGCGTATTTACTTCTTCTTGTTGGATGTAAAGCTCTCACCGTGTCAGGTGAACCACCAGAAGCTTGAGCTGAGGGAGATGGCGGACGAAGCACCTTCCCATTAACCCGACATGAATACACTTTGTAGAGAAGGAAAGCGTCTACTTACTGTGCTTCCTCAGAAGACTCTTGTTTTATTTTTAATGTTCTCTTTGTGACAGGTATTTCATCTGAAAGGCAAAGATTTGGAAACAAGTTATATTCTCCTAAGTGATGGCATACATTTATGCAGATAAGTAGCTATCTGTTAACTGTTCATCCACACATCTCAACTCGAGGACTTGATTCTAGTCTCAAACGGCTGCCCAATGTCAGATTTATATATATAACTCTTTTATAATGAGATGCATACATTTATATGCAAGATCAGAAACCAGCTCTACAAGTATAAAATTCTTCAAGGTCACCAGTAGATTTCTAGCTGCGAGCTTAAAGCTTAATTTCTCCGCAAACATGATTTTCAAAGGAACAAGAATGAAAATAATTTTGCGAGATTTAGATTTTCTAAGTAGGTTTTACAGGGGAATTATTTCCCCAATATCAGGATCCACATATTCTGCATGTTATTTTTTTTTCCTAAAGATTTGGGTGACTTAAATCTCTCTGGCAAAACCAGAGTTATGGGATGTCAAAGTAATTCAGACCTGGTTACTGTTTTGAAGTGACGAGATAGTAATCGTTTAGCACCTGCCCTGTTTATTCTTCCAGTCTTTCTTTTTAAAGAATAACTGATTGATCTTTAGAGAGAGAGGAAGGAAGAGGGAGAAAGAGCGAAACACTGATGTGAGAGCACAGCATCAAAGGGCTGCCTCCTGCACACCCCCCACCAGGGATGGAGGCCACACTGGGCATATGCCCTGACAGCAACCCCACCAGCAACCTCGTGGTGCACGGGACGACGCTCAACCACGCCAGCCCGGCCAGGGCTTGTTCTTCCGATCTTAAAGTCTCTAATCTCTTACACTGTGTCAGTCCTACAGTTATAAGCCTCTTTCTTGTCTCCCTCTCTCTTCCAATGTTTGAGATTAAACAAACAAACAAAAAACAGCATTCATAAGAAACACTAGCATTTAATACTGTTTCTTTTGAATTAGCATCAGGGATGATGATGGAGTAATGCTAATTATCTTGAGCTGGAGAAGTACATCAGTAGTGCCAATCCCACTATCCTCTCTCACTGGAGAGTAAGAACGTTCACTTGTGAATGAGCACCCATCACACAGCTCGCCTGTAAGCTGTAATGGTTGCAGCAGAAACGTGATTAGGACTTCCACGCCATGAAGATCAAAACTGGAGCATTTACTACAAAAAGCAACTTACAAATAAATGCCCTCTTAATTAGGCCACACATGCTCAGCTTTGATGGCCAGGAGTTTCATTTCCATCCTGAACGTTAAGACTGTGGTCAGTCATTTCAGCTGTTGTTGGAATCCTTTGTGAAATTTGAAGGAATATGACCCTGATAAAGCTCAAATATGAGCCCTTTTTGAGATAAATCGAGGCTTCCCTTCATATTTTGTTCAGACCGAAGTCTGGGAGGAGACCATTTCCAAATCACAAGCAGAAAAGGGAAGACAGTTCCTCTACAGCAGCTGAGCCAAGGGCCAGTACCCGGGGCAGGCACCGCAGAACTAAGAGGTGCGGGATATTCCAAACTGCATAGGATTGTCACCACGCTTCCTGGGGAGCTCGGAGTGAGGAATTCCTCTGTGGATTTACGATGTTTGCCGGTACCCACATCATCAAATGACCAACACCAAGCACTAGCTGGTGGTTTAAGGCTACCTCAAGGCCGCCCAAAGTGCCCCAGATAAACGGGCTGTCAGCAGGGACAATAACAGTTCTGGTGCACATATAAAGGCGCGCGCGCGCGCGCACACACACACACACACACACACACACACACACAGACGAGTAGCAGACACGCCGGCTTCCTTACCCAATTCCTGATCTGTTGGGTAGCCATGGAGATCCTGACTGTGGTTTCCCCAGTCCTCCTGTGAATACTCCTCCATAGTGCTGCCATCTGACTCCAGCTCCTGGTACAAGCCACTACTGTTAATAAGTACAGGCTGGCAGGGCTGAGCATCCCATCCTCCCTGACCAAACACCTGTTCCAACTGTTCAAATGTGTAACTGCTCTTTCTTTTCCCAACACCATGTTCTTTCACCCGACTGTAACACCTGCGAAGGGTCTAAGACACAAAGTCTTTCGTTATTCCTTTAAGGCTGTCCTTCCTCTTCCAGGCACGGACCACAGATATTAATTACTATTAGACAGACACAGACAGACAAACACAGACACATTGTTACAGGAATGCTAGATTTCAAATTCATTATTATTATATTAGAAAACAATACTAATTTAGCATTTACTCAAACATGTTATCATTCAAACAATTACTTTGCAATTAATTATCCATTAAACAAGAATCATTACAACATTAATGCATGTACCCCATACACATATTTTTATACCCCCTCCCCCACTTAAAAAGAATAAGAAAAAAAAAGGGGGGGGGGAAACAAGAAATACCAGCCAGCCAATAGGATGCACACCTGCCACAGAAGAGAGAGAGCTGCTTTGGGGCCAGAATTGGGGGAAAGTGAGGGAGGGAGGACAGAAAGGAGGTTCCCTAAAGCAAAGAATATCACCTTCCTGACTTATAAGAAGGAATACAGGGTAAAAACGCCTCCCTAAATGAATCGACTAGTGGACGGTATTATGCAGATGGTTCGCTCACTCACTCTGTTTTGGGGAAGTTGCTAAAATTTAAGAGAGGTCAGATCAATAAAGCTACTGATTCCCAGTCTCAAACATCAAACATCAAAAAATTAGCCAATAAGACTAGTCTGTTCTATCAACTCAAACTGCCCAGCCAAATAAACCAACAAATGAAGGCGCTAATTTCCTTTTTGGGGGGAAAGTGAGGTGGAGGGGTGTCATTTCATTTATCTTCCTGCCTTTTAACGCACAGCACAGAAACACCATTCTGCAGGTCCACATATAAAACCTGGAGGACTTTATTATCTTACACAACCCTTCCATTTTCTTCATGGTCTCCTAAGGCACAGCTCAGTTTCCTTGGTTGAACGATATTGCAAAAGCTAAATCAAAGCTTTAGTCCCAGCTTCCAGATTCAGTTTAGTCGCTCGCAGTCTCTCTCCCATCTCTGCCTCCATGTTCCTTCTACTTGACTGGGCTTCACTCTTCGAGTTTCCTGGAGACAAGACCCTTTCCCTCTGGAGGCTCCCACAAGCTTTCCAACACGCCTGCGCAAAAGCAGTTCGCCTCAGTCTTCCGCGTGTGCGCCTGCCCGACAGAACTGTCTCCTCGACGGGAGACGACGGCCCATAAGCCAACACATCGCCTGCTCTCACCAAACCAAAACAACTCGGGAACCTTTTACAGAACCTCCACGAAAGTTCAGTGTCTCCAAATCGCAGCTGACAAAGCACAAGACACTCCGTAAGATACTTTGCAGATCTCCTCTTGACACCAGAAACCCAGATGGGCAGAAGGATTAGGAAGAGCACGATCCTTAGGACGATATTCCTCAGACACAGAGTGGTGGTCGGCATCGCCCTGTCCCCAAACCAGCCCGCCTGCCCCTGCGGGAGCACCTTCCTCCCTCTTCCTTCCTCTCTCGAGATCCCTTGTGGGGCCTTCACTGATGCCTCAAAGCACTGAGGCTTCTCTTCGTAGAGGATGGTCACAGCACACGGCTCAGACTCGCTAAGAGCACAGCAAACTGGGGGTGTCACGGGCCGACAGCCCTGCAGGGGGAGGAGACATGTCCCAGAGCCCCGGGGACTCTGCTCTCTCCCCGCGCTCCCTGCCCTCCTGGCAGACACTGGAACTGGAATTGCAAACATCTCCTGCCGGTTTATTTTTATCTCACAGTGTCTAGCGGGGGCCTCCAAGAACACCCCAGCCACGCTGTGACTCCTCAAGGCCCGTACATGGCGAGTCCCAGCCAGTCCCTCTCACCCTCCGGGACCATAAATGGCCGTGGGACCCGTGCCAGGCCTGGCTGCCTGAGAAAAGACCCAGCACAAGAAAGGGGCCGTTGGCTGTCACTGAGGGCCGGTTCCGAAGTCGGGAAACCACTGATGTTCCTTTGAGGAAAGGGGCCACGCCTATCAGGCTGGGACGTGGGCATAAACAAGCCCACAGATGGCTGAGCCTGTAGTGGGAAAGGGGAGATCCCCTTTCTCTGAAACCTCCGAAGGGAGCTGACATTCCCTCTGTAGCAGTGACTCAGATCAGCCGTATCTAACGGTCTTAGGTAGGAAGCAGTCAGATGACGCCCTGCACTGTGTGTGTCCCGCTGTGTTGTGTACTTGTGAGATACACCGTAATCGTTAACATGCTGGTATGTAAAACGTTCAGGAGGATCTGAAGGAAAAATGCTTGGTGATCCTCAATCGCTGTGATAAGATTGGATGGACTGAAACGTTAAGAAGATTCCCAAATCGATTTTAACTCTCAGAACACAAATACATATGAGGTATCTCCAGGTTCAGCAAAGATGGCAGGTCTAAGAAGAAGCTGTGGAAATAGGACAAAGGGGGGAAAAAAAAAGTAAGAGCTCAAACTTCAGCTTAACGGCTACTGTACAAAACCAGAGGGACTGAGAAATGAATCAAGAGGGACACACGGAGGTGTCCTCACCGATTCTGACCTCCCGCAATCAGTCAGGTTACACCCTCCACACTCTCCACGGCTAACCGAAGCATGCACCTGCACGGCTGTGTCTGGGTCCTACACAGCCCAGCTTACACACTACGCTCACTTTCAAGAAGACAGTGGCCAGGATCTAGAAGAAACAAAGTCTCGCCTCCCGTTTCCGACAGCTGCACCAGACCCGCGAGGACCTCGCGCTCGCCAGCTCTTCCTGGAGAGCCAGCTCCCGTTTCCTGCTCAGAACAATCCATCGCCTTGCTTCCCTTCCTCCTTCCTTTACCTCACTCCTCTGAACAATGTACAGTGATTCAAGTTCTATTTTTTTTAAAGCTCCAGCATTAAAAAATCACAACAACGAATATCTTGGGGAAGGGGGGAAGGAGATTTGCTTAAAATTATTAAAGACCATTCTATTCACAATTAAGGATGCTTTCTCCTTGTTGTTAGAAATTTCCATGGTAACAAGCCCGGGGAAGAGTGGGAGATACAGGGCATCTTGAATGAGGCCAGAGGGACGGAGGGAGGTCAGGAGTTAGGAAACCGGAAGGGAGGCCCGAGAGTGTAGGTAACAGCTGGATTCGGTGGTCAAATCAGAGGACTTCCCAGGTATTTGATCTCGAGGCAATGCCAGGCGAATGCTTGCTCAATCCCCCGTGCCAGCTGTACCATGGTCAAAGCACCAGAGAAAAGACGTGAAAGGCGTCCCATTACCAAAAGCAGGGAGACAAGTAAGAAGGCTGACAACCGACAATTTGTAGACAGAGGGGAAGTTGTGCCGAGTTTAAGATGAGACTGGAAAGAGACAAGAGAATAAAGATGACATTCATTGTGGATGAATGTAAGGGGGGGTCTACGGGGTGGGGTGGGGGGCGGGTGAACGAAGGCAGGGGTTGGAGACGGGCGGGGTGGGGTTTAACGCAGCAATGCAGAGAAAGACCCAGGGTTACAGTACACGGAACATTAAATGCAGCGCACAATGCAGCTATCTTGCCAAAGTAAGTAAATCCAGTATTGGGTTGGATAAGCAGAGGAATCACATGTAAGCTATGAAGGTGGCTCTTCCTCTCTATTCAGCACCGGTGAGGCCACAGCTGGAGCACAGCATTCAGTTCTGGGCATCGAACCAGCTACAAGAGAGGGAAATTGTAGAGTTCAGAAAAGGGCAAATAATATAACGAAAGGCTTGGAAAATAAGATCTGTAAGTAGGGCCAGTGGTTTCGTCAGAGCCCTTTCTGCCGTCACAGAAGCTACTTTGGGGGTACAGATAACGTTTCTTCTGCCTCGCGGTCCTCCAGCTCCTCCTTGGACTGCCAGGAAGCGAGCGGGAAGAACTGAATTCTCCCGTGGGTGTGGCAAGGTCGGAAGCAAGCTAAGCCCATCGTATGGGCATATGCCAACTGATTCTGCTCCTGGCTCAATCGTTTTCCCAAAATGTACCCCATTTCATTCCATTGTAAAGCAAGTACCATGACAAAACCACTGTTCTAACAGAGCTGACTGCGGAGGGACGGCGTACGAGGAGGGAGAGCAACGGGCACAACAGCCGTATAACCGGACTGTGTGGTCGGAGATGTCAGACGGACACTCAAGCCCGACTGTGGGAGGACCGCGTGGTTATAACAGCAGGAAACCGTGTTGTAAGGAAAAACAAGCCGTGAAACAGATTTCCAAACGTAGCTGCCAAACGGGCCGTTCTAGAAATGGGTTACAGACTTATCTTAACACTCTGCCAACTGACTGTGACAAGTCTGAGGTCCTTTTAACCCTACGGACTAAGTAATGAATACACTTACATTCCACTTACATGCCCAGAGAGCAATTCTTCTGCCTACGCAGATGTGTATTTTGAAACAAAAAAGTCTTTGTGAAACAGATCTATCTTCTTCCTTTAAACTTAATTACTGTATTGTAACTAGTTGCTCTTAGTTAATTGAGGCAAAAACAAAAAACAAACAAAAAAAAAACAGCACAGAGTTCATTCAAAATCTTTAAGACTCAAAATTTATTTAATTAGTTTTATTTTCTGACTGTGAGTACAAAGGTAGGAAAGGGAAAAAACCTGAAAGTAAAAAAACATTTCTATGCACAGTAAGAGGGTTATTAAGAATACTAGGGGCCCCGCCCCCACTCCTGATTAGCTTGGCAGGTAGCATAGCCAATCAGGAGCAAAGGTACAGTCAAATTTGCATGTTTCTCTTTTATTATATAGGTTAGTGTGAATTTCTATAGCTATCTATCTATCAATCATCTACCTATCTATCTATCATCTATCTATCTATCTATCGAGATGTAACTAATGATTAGGGCATCATCTAAGGCAAAATCCATCCATCTGGGGACAGCAGAACTTTTCTCTATTTTCTTAGGATTTTATACATTAAAACCTGGCAAACTGACTTGCCAAATCATCTAAATCCTTTAAAACCAACCAAACACCCCTTCCCCCCCCCAAAAAAAGCACACCCACAAAAATACAGTTCTTGTTTCACACTCCTGTAGTTCTTAGGGAAACATAGGACGTCTTGGCAAATGAAGGATCTATTCATAAATTTTCCTTTTCCTCTTCCTCTCCAGAGCAGAGTCTTAGCTGTTTTTGCGTCATGGATTTCCTCCCCAGAAAGAATACATACGGCACGATTTCAAGGGGAACACGGACTCTGGGAAGAGCACATACAAGAACCTCGTGTTGAAAAACTGCTCTGTGTCGTGTGGTTGTTTCCTCCATAAAAGAGTGTAACAGGAAGTAGCCAGAAACCCTAAGATGAGGTAGATTTCATTCAAGTCTTACATTTTACAAGAGATTCTAAGAATTGGGATATCTAGTTTTAAGTACAATTTACCCATCCAACTCACTATTCTGCTCATTTAGTTGGATAAAGCACCATCAATATTTCCTTTAAGAGGTAAAAGAGCCAAATTCCCGTTTCTTAAATGAAGCATACAAGGTTATCAACTTACTCTTTAACAAAATAGAGTACTTTTTCTATTTCCTGGGAGAGAAGTCTTTTTCTGAAGGGGCAGTGAAGCGATGCTGGGGAACTCAGAGCTGTGCGGGTTACCTGTTCCGACTGTACCGCATCGCACTGCAGCACTCAGTATCTGAGTAGCATCAGTATCAGTGCTAGACAAATCGCCCCGACAACAGCCTAAAACAGGGACACTCACATATCTAGAAACAAGTTCGGACATGAAATTAAGTCTTAGTGGTCACAGCAGCCAAGCTTTAACTCTTCCCAGGTTAATGCTAAAGAGGTCTCAAAGGATTAGGCAACACCTACACTTATTCAATCCCTAATCCAATGGGATTATTCCATTCAGACTGTTCTTACTATGGTCGGGAATGCCTTAATTGTCAAGAAAAAATGGTCCTCAAGCCGACACCGGTTTGGCTCAGTGGATAGAGCGTCGGCCTGTGGACTGAAAGGTCCCGGGTTCGATTCCGATCAAGGGCATGTACCTTAGCTGCGGGCACATTCCCTGTAGGGGGCGTGTAGGAGGCAGCTGGTCGATGTTTCTCTCTCATCGATGTTTCTGACTTTCTACCCCTCTCCCTTCCTCTCTGTAAAAAATCAATAAAATATATTTTTAAAAAAAAAAAAGAAAGAAAAAAAGAAGAAGAAGAAAAAAAAAAAAAAGAAAAAATGGTCCTCAAACCTAGTCCTTAACTCATTTGAGTTTCCCAGGCATTTAATGCTATTCATTGTCTGTGTTCTATCCTTGCCAAATATCTCTTATAAAACTTTCTGTAATAGCCTGGTTGCCAGGGCTCAGTGGTTGAGGCAGTTGACCTATGAACCAGGAGGTACTGTTTGATTCCCAGGCAAGGCATGTGCCTGCGTTGTGGGCTCGATCCCCAATGGGGGGGGGGGGGGCATGCAGGAGGCAGCCGATCAATGATTCTCTCTCATCATTAATGTTTCTATCCGTCTCTCCTTCTCCTTTCTCTCTAAAATCAATAAAAATATGGTTTGTTTGTTTTTTTAAAAAAAAAACAACAACTTTCTATAATATAGTGACTGCCAGGGGTTGCTGGAGCTGCCTGAGGCTCTAATGACAAACCAGTTCTCAACTTCCAAAATATGTGGGAGTTCTAAAATGGAAAAGACTTAGAGATCACCTGGTCCAATGAGGAGCCAAGGCCCCAAGACAAATAAGTATTCCTTCAAGAGACCTGGCATCTGAAAACTACCAGTGCCACCTGACCGGCTGGCTCATGGCTGAGCATCAGTACATGCACCAGGACGTCACAGCTCAGTTCCCGGTCAGGGCACATCCTGGGGCTGCGGGCTCAATCTCCAGTGGGGGACAAGCAGGAGGTAGCTCATCAGTGATTCTCCCTCATCTCTGATGTTTCCATCGCTCTATCCCTCTATGAAATCAATTTTAAATATATATATATATATATTACCAAGTGCCACCCACAAAATGGTGACTCCTCCTCTAGATTGTCAGCTCCAGGAGGTAGGGATTATGTCTGCCTGTTCAGTTTCTCTGAGCCCAGAATAGGACCTATCAGATAAGGACTGCCCAATGTATTTATTAAGTAAATGAATTACTGTAACTTTTTTTAAAAAGTATTTTTATTGATTTCACAGAGGAAGAGAGAAATAGAAACATCAATGACAAGAGAGAATCGTCACTTAGCGGACTCCTGCACACCCCCTATCGGGAATCGCGTCCATACCCCCGGCACGTGCCCTGCCCGGAATCGAACCGCGACCACCATGGAGCCACACTGCTTGGGCTGAATTACGGTCATTTAAAGTAGTAAACCACTTAGTAAGAAGATGACATTTTCTTCGCAAAGAAAATCAGGAAACTCATTTAACCATGATGGTATTTTATAAAATCAATAAATCAAAGTAGGTAGTGCTCCTAAAATCTTTTGAAAAAATTAGGAGCAGAAAGGGTATTTAAAAAAAAAAAAATACAGTGCTATAATTTGCAAAGCCAATTAATTTATTTATAACAAAGGAGGACTAACTGCAAAGGTCAAGGCTGTTTTAAAAACTAGCTAACATCCTGCCCTGCCAGTGTGCTCCATGGTTAGAGCAGCCACCCACACACTGAAAGGTCACAGGTTCGATTCCGGGCACTTACCTGGATTGTAGGTTTGATCCCTGGTCCAGTTGGGGGTGGGGGGGCGGGTATAGGAGGCAACCGACTGATGTTTCTCTCTCACGTGGATGTTTTTCTTCCTCTCCCTCTCCCTCCCTTTCACTCTCTCTAGAAAAATCAACGGGAAAAATATCCTCGGGTGAGGATTAACAACAACAAAAAATAATAAAAATATCTACCATTCTCATTATATTTTTCTTGGAGGTGGGGGTCACCTGCCAAATGAAGCTCTACAGCCTTGTCCCAGGTTTATTCTTTCTTATGCCTTACAAACTATAAAAAATATTTCTAAAGTACAGAGTAGTTCTGTCAAAGACAGAAAAAGGCTGGCGGTGTCCCCTGGATTTTAATAGGGGTCATTGGAAGAACGACCACTGGAAACCGAGATCCCTCTCCGCTCTCCGGGAACTGTCCCAGACTGAATTCTACCGGCTTGCGCTTCCTCCTGAATCCGGCTATCAGCAACTCATTAAAAACATGGTTTTCACTGATTTCAGAGAGGGAGAGGGAGAGAGAGACAGAAACATCAGTGATGAGAGAGAATCGTTGGCCGGCTGCCTCCTGCAGGCCCCACACTGGGGATGGAGCCTGTAACCCAGGCCTGTGCCCTTGACCGGGAATTAAACAGTGACTTCCTGGTTCAGTGGTGGATGCTCAACCACTGAGCCATGCCAGCTGGGCTCAACAGCTCATTTCATGTCTATAACTGGTCAGTACAGTCTTCACACAAGACAGGTTTTTTGCACAGAACAAGTAATTCAGGAAAACTTAATTTTCAGCGAGTATCAACTCCTAAGTTTTCTGGGTTCCTCCACGGTAGCAGCGGAGGGTCTTGTGTCAAGGAGGACAACACTTGAAAAACAAACATCTTTCACTGCTCAAGGAACTACACTCAGATGGCCATAAAGCTTCTAACCTTCCACTGTGGGTAAATCATACAATAGCTCATGCAGGCAGCAATATTATAAAAGCCATACCTAATATGCGTGGTCATGTTCAAGGGTTTCTTTGGGATACAAGAATCCTTCTAGACATGGAATCAAGTGTTTTTCTATTTAAAACAAGACAGGTAAAAAAAATTAGGGTACATTGAATTACTTAACTATTTCTGCCATAGGCAGCAACAAGGGGTTCCAGTCATCAAAGAGAGCCAGATAACACGACTTGTCTAGAACCTCTTTCCAGTAAAGGGCGAAAAAGTCAGTTGTTTGGTAAAGAACTGATGTGCATTAGAGATTGTTTTCATCTAACCTCCTGTATCACCTCTAAAGTGGTATTGAAGATGATATTAAAATGCTAACTTTAGTATCTTATAATTGAAAAACACATTCAAGAGAATCATCTAAAATATTTCTAGGATAGCAGAGAAGAATTATTCATCTTTAAAGGCCTCCCATACAAACGGCCTGCATTAGGCACTGTTTCAGTCAGCCATGTCTAAATATTAAGATTTACACATGCACAAGCATGTACACACATACAAACTACAAAAACGCCACAGCTATGTCATTACAATGATATGTGTGTTGCATTGCATTGTATTGGTTCCTGCACACGATGGTACATTCTTCTATTCATGAGACCAATGTTTAAGAGCAGCTCCCCCCACCCCCAAAATAGTAGGTTATTCTATTCCTTTCATATGCTGATGATGTTATTCTCTCAGTTTTGTAGTTATTTTCTTATTAATGTGGATCCTGAGAGAGAAGATACCTACTAAGAAGGGCTCCCAATGGCTAAAGGGGCTCGAATAAAAAACAAAATAGATCGTGGCCAGTAGCGCAGTTGTTGGAGCATCATCCAGATACACCTAAGCTCCAGGTCCGATCTCTCTGGTCAGGACACGCACGAGAAGCAACCAATCAATGAATGCACCAATAAGCGGTCTGTCTCCCTCTCTTTCTCTCCTCCTTCGCCTCCTCAAATACATTTTTTTAAAAAAAGAAAGCAAACACAGCCTAGCAGCCATGTCTACACGGGGCCTGAGGGCGCCTGCGCTAAACCGCCTGCACTGTGTTCCTGCCACCCGAGCCAGCCTTTATGAAGGAGCTCTTGGAATCCCATTTCAACCAACAGGACTGAGACTTCTCCACCTAATTAGAGATAAGCAGCTATATTCCCATCAGCTTTTTCATAAATCAGAGGGGGCCCCATTCTGACCAAAAAGGACAATGTCCTTTGGACCAATCAAACGGTGAGGATTTAGACTCTTAATTTGCATGAGGACAGACCAATCAGGGACCAGGAGCAGGGACTGGTGTCTCTATAAGTCAGCTCACTTCTAGTTCTGGGAGGGCACGTTCCCTTTTCATTCAAGACTGCCTGTCCTTGGCTGAAACAACAAAGCTCTCTCTGGAGCAGGCTGGGCAGGCACACAGAGCAGAGCGGTCTGGCTGGGCAGGGGCCTTGCCTCGGGGCCTCTAACAGCAGGACTATTTCCACAGACGTGCTGTGTCACAATCGAGCTGTTTGCACTAAATAAAGTTTCCTTCTTCACTGCATCCAAACTGGAATTCATGTTGGTGTTGAAATGATGCCAATGACCTAGCCTCTGATGACGCTAAAAATTACTATCTAGCCCAGCGGCTGAGTGCTGACCTGTGCACCAGGAGGTCACGGTTCGATTCCCAGAGAGGGCACATGCCCAGGTTGCAGGCTCCATCCCCAGTGTGGGGTGTGCAAGAGGCAGCAGAACAATGATTCTCTCTCATCATTGATGTTTCTCTCTCCATCTCCCTTCCTCTCTGAGATCAATAAGAAAAATATTAAAACAACATAAAACCCCTACTATCTATAAAGCAAAAATAACCTATAATACAGATTTTTTCCATTAGTAAATTTTAAAGTGTTGTTTGTGAAAAAAATAATCTTGACACTTGGATAAAATCATGTAAAAATTAAGGCTTCCTAAAGATGGTTCCCTCCATTGAGATATGTAGGAAAAAGCATTAATTCAAGATTCAGTCAATAGTGTGTTTTTATGTGTGTTTTTTAAAAAGGGCAAATACTGAATTACTTCAAAAAGTGTGGGGTTTTTTTCTCTTGCATTTACATGATATAAACTACAGGTCATAAGTGTGTGAAAAGAACACATCTGACACACAGCCTCCCTAGGAAAACCTGAAAATAAGCATATTTTATGTTTATACACTTGTTCTTGGGCAACCTGAACTTATTTAGAAAATTGTTAGAAACTCAAGCAATCATTATATGTGTTTTTTTTTTTGTTTTAAATCTTCACCCGAGGACATATTCATTGATGAGTGAGGGAGAGAGAGAATCATTGATGGGAGAAACATCCATCGGTTGCTCCCCTATTTGCTCCTGACCAGAAATCAAACCTCTTGGTGTATGGGATGATGTTCCAACTAAGCCACTAGACCAGGTCAATCATACTTTTTATAGCTCATTTGGTAGCATTGTACCATTCTATTCTTATCTTTGTGAGGATTGCTAAAAGCAATGGCCATATGAAAACCAAGTCTGTACTTCTACAAAAATCAAACATTTTCCATATACGGCTTAATGTCCCATGTAATGAAAGTAAACCATTACTATTTTCTCAGTGCCTACCGTGCGCTGAGACTGGGGCTAAACAGTGTAAATTTATTATTCCTCATTTTGATAATAAAGCTAAAAAGAGGGGGGTCCCAGAAAACATTCCGAGGAGACTGTGCAGGAGGTTTGCTTGTGAGGCAGAGGAGCAGCAGCACTGGGGAAAGAAGCTGAAGTTGGAACAGAGGCTTTGGCTAATCCCAGAGTGAGGTACGCAACTTCAATGACCCTTCAGAGCTGTCCTGAACTGAGAGGCAAGGAGGCCGTGCCTGTTTATTTCCGCACTGACCGGCCAGTGGACTCGGGCTGTCACAGGACAGGGAGCCTAACCTTGAGGAAGACAGCTCCCTCGGGCAAAGAGAAATTCCCCGGAGGAATCCAACCAGAAGCCGTCATCAACCAGCGCTCCGGGCAGCTGGGGGGCCGAGTCATGTCTCATTCCTGGAGGAGGAATCTGGGCAGTGTTATCACATAAATACAAGACATATATGTGATGCATCCTTATTAACAGAAAAGAGAACTAAGAGGCAGCAACTTGTTCAAGGTCACTACCAGAGTATATTCAAATGTATATTAATCTTTGGTTTCAAAACTGGAACCTGGTATGCTTCTTTTCAGCAGACATGGAAAAGAGTATCAAGTCACTGTATTTACCTTTCTGCTGAGAAGTTTATAGCTCATTTTAATATTTAGCTAAAGTAACCATATTTACTTGGATTATTACTATACTCTGCATTGATTTCTTTTCTGATGCTTAATTTTTTTTCTTCACATGGAGATCCTTTTTATTGGTACATTCATGTGATTTATTACAAAACAGCCCATCTCATCCCCTTCACCTCGTGGGAAAAGGTGAACGATGGCAGGCATAAGGTAATGGGACGCTCCATGGCCACAACCTTTACCTGCTTTTATTGTCAAAAGGTAATTCATTCTACTTAGTAAACATTTCTTCCTACAATTCAAGCTTAGTTCCTTTAAGAGAAGTTGGTAGTCCAATAAACACCATCATTTTAGAGAGATTTGAATGATTGAATGTCTTCTACAATAAAAGTTTTGTTTGTTTGACCTAGCCGGTTTGGCTCAGTGACTAGAGCGTCGGCCTACGGACTGAAGGGACCCGGGCTGGAGTCGGTCAAGGGCACATGCCCAGGATGCAGGCTCATTCCCTGGGAAGGAGCATGCAGGAAGCAGCGATCCATGCATAATTCTCATCACTGATGTTTCTCTCTCTTTTTCCCTCTCCCTACCTCTCTGAAATAAATATATGCTAGAGGCCTGATGCACAAAATTCGTGCAAGAGTAGGCCTGCCTTCCCCTGGCTGCTGGCACGGTCTTCCCTCTGGCACCCGGGACCCCGACTTCCTTCGAAGCCCTGGCTTTGACTGGAAGGTTGTCTGGAAGGATATCTGGTCTAATCAGCATGTTCTTTTATTATTATAGACTAGAGGCCCATTGCATGAAGATTCATGCAATAGGCTTTCCTTCCCCTGGCGGCTAGGACCAGTTTTCCTCTGGAGCCTGGGACCCAGGCCTTCCCTCTGGCTGTTGCCTTCCGTTTTTGCTTTGGCCGCTGGAGGCTTCACTCCAGCCGGAGCCTTCAGTCTTCTCTGCTCTGGCTGGAGCGCCACGCTGCCGCCTCGTCTCCGCCCCCCAAGGGCAGGCTCTCTGAGCCTGGGGGCCAGGCGCTCGCAGCCACTGCCACCACAGCTTTGTCTCCGTCCCCAGGGCTGGACGCTTGCGCCGCTGGCCCTGCCCCCCACTCCTGATTGGCTGGTAGCATAGCCAATCAGGAACCAAGGTACGGTCACATTTGCATGTTACTCTTTTATTAGATAGGATAAAGTTTTGTTTGTTTTAAATCCTTGCAAGGGACTTCCATATCAAGGTTTCTCACTGCATTTATTATTTTAATTTCTATTAAAAATTTTTTGTTGTTTTCTTATCTCATTGTACTTGTTATTTTAGGTGACTATGAACTATCTATAAGAATTTACTTATTTATTATTTAAAATGTTTTTATTGGTTTTAGAGAGAAGCAGAGTGGGAGAGAGAAACATCAATGTGAGACAGGAACATTGATCAGCTGCCTCCCACACAAACCCCAACCTGGGCAAGCGCTCTCCCTGGGAACTGACCCGGCGACCTTTTGGATGACACTCAACCAACTGAGTCACACTGGCCGGGGCTGCCAGATTTTTAAAAATATGTGTCGTCATGTCTATGATACCAAACATGTATGAACTTAATATCCATCTGGGTGCTGCTATGTGATTTTGGTGTTGCATTTATGGCCGTTTACACTCTCAGACTATTGCCAAAATATCACTTCAATTGCCAAAATTTAATAAAGTGCTGATGATAAGGGAGCAATATGTATAACCAAGTAGTTAAGAGTACGGACTCAGACTGCTTAGTTTAGCTTCCCCTATCTACTAGCTTTGTGACACTGGACAAATTAATCATTCTGGTGCCTCAACTTCCCCCCTGTAAGGTGAGGCTAATAACAGTACCTCATTCATAGACTTGTGTTAAAGGAAAAATGTAGCCAAAGCATTTAAAACAGTGTCTGCCCAATAGCTCACACTCCGTAAATATTAGCCATTATTATTATTACTAAAGTGACTGCCACACAATATGCAGGCCAAGGTGCCTTATGAATAAAGGTTAGTTCAAGTAGAGAAAAATTAGCAGCAAAGTTTTATCATAAAGCTAATGGTAGGAATAACAAATTCAAATAATCTAAGTCCAGCACTCAGTATCAAAATCTTGTTTGGAGAAGTAAACAAGTTCCAGTTAGCCCATGTCCTCCAATATTAAAGGAATACTAGCTTGATTTTATTTGTATTTTGTTCATATTTAAAGTATTTTATAAAGTTGTTTTTGTTTGCTAACATGTGAGAGCAATACATAGATTCAGGTTTGTTATAGAGTAACACTGTTATATACATGTTTGTGCTCACCCATTATTATTCAAGTTTCAGAAACACCTGGGTATATCATCACAGCTTCTTCAACTTTTTGGTCATGTTTCTTCATTCACAGATAAAAGCAATCATTTAACCATTGTCAAAGGGTTACAGTCTTGGCAGGAACATGGGGACTAAAACAGTGACATAGAACAAAGGGAGGACAAAGGGATCCAGAGTGAGGCCTGGCCTTGCTTACTGGACAATGTGTTCACAAGAAGCAAGAGGCAGGCAAAGCTCAGCATGAATCAAAGAAAGAGTCGGAATGACCCATGTTTTCCTAAGAGTTCACTAGAACAAAAAGCGTGCAGACCGCTCGCTCATTTTTTGGTGAATGGAAATTTACTGGAATGAAAATCAAATTCGCCATCACTTTTCAAAAAATACTTCATGAGTATGTGGTTATGATGAAGTCAAATTTTTCCTCTTCCTTTTCAATGAGGTTTATATTATTTACAAAAAATATTACTTTATGCTGTGCCTCAGTGGTTGACGATCGACCCAGGAACCAGGAGGTCAAGTTCCATTCCTGGTCAGGGCGCCCTCCGAGTGGGAGGCATTGCAGGAGGCAGCCAGGGCTCCCTCGAGTGGGAGGCATTGCAGGAGGCAGCCAGGGCGCCCTCCGAGTGGGAGGCATTGCAGGAGGCAGCCAATAGAGTCTTCTCTCTCATCGTTGATGTTTCTGTCTCTCCCTCAGCTTTCCTCTCTCTGAAATCAATAAAAATATTTTTTAAAAAGAATTTTTAAAAATTGGCACAACTCTGGTCTATTCTACTCCAACTATTCACCATGTTCTCTAATTTGCAGGAGAGAGAGGGAATATCCCCTGCTTTTGCTGAAGGCGGAACCCAGGAACCCAGCACAGGGGTGCTCATTACCTAATGAGTGAGTGAATTCTAGCAATGTTGCACTCTGTTGCTTGGTGAGGCCAACCTCAGGGACAACTGGACGTAGCACAATAAAAAGGCACAATATAAAATAATGTAAATCATTTTTAATAAAGCAAAGGCAGCCAAAACCGGATTGGCTCAGTGGATAGAGCATTGGCCTGCAGACCGAAAGGTCCCAGGTTCGATTCCGGTCAAGGGCATGTACCTTGGTTGCGGGCACATCCCCAGTGGGGTGTGTGCAAGAGGCAGCTGATCGATGTTTCTCTCTCATCAATGTTCCTGACTTTCTATCCCTCTCCCTTCCTCTCAGTAAAAAAATCAATAAAATATATTTTAAAAAAATAAAATAAAATAAAAATAAAGCAAAGGCAAATGTATTTCTATTTCTTGTGCATGATGTGAGGTAGAGAACTCGAACTTTCAAAGGTCAATAAAGCTGATCTCAAGGACTATCATATTTAAGGGGCTTTCTCATTGTGTTAATTTATTTTAAGTAGCATATCATTTTCTATCAGAATATAAGCTCTTGGAAGGCAGTTATTTTTTCCTGTTCTGTTCACTGATGCATCCCCAGCAGCTAAACCAATGCCTGGCATGCAGAAGTAGCCCAATAGATTTTTGCTAAATGAATGAATGAATAAATGAAACGAATAAAAATCCCTTAAAATTATATATGGCAGTTAAGAGATCCAATATAAGATCAAAGTACTTTTGTTGTTGTTAATCCTCACCTGAGGATATTTTTTTCCATTGCTTTTCAGAAAGTGGAAGGGAGGGAGGGGGAAAGAGAAAAACATTGATGTGAGAGAGACATATCAACCAATTGCCTCCCAGCCGAGGGCAGGGCCCTTGACTGGGAATCGAACCCGCAACCCTTCAGTGCACAGGCTGACACTCTAACCATGCTCCACAGTGGCCAGGACAAGCTCGAGGTACTTTCTAACCTGTCATACTCTTCTTTCTAAGTCATAAGCCAGACCTTTCTTTCCATTTAGAGAAAGGTATTTGCCGATTCAAAATAATAATAATAAAAGCAGTTTGGGGTAGATATAGACTTTATTCTGGTTTTATTAATATCAATTACAAACATAATTGAGTTTTTTGATAAATGAAGTAATCTGAAAGTAGACAGTAAAGAGGGAATAGTGTGAGTTTCAAAAATGTAAGCTATTACAACAAAGCAGTCTTACACAGGCTGAGAAAATGCAGCTAGAAAACATCTAAATGAGTAACTTCCATTCTTCTGTATCAATTTATTTTGAATGGAGTGTTATTTGGTAGCTCAAAATATGTAATTTATGAATACAGCTGAGAACACTTAGATAAAAAAATGATGGCTGTTATGCCTAAAATGTCTGAAAATAAACACAGGTTTGCATTTTCCTCAGGAATAACAGCCCAAGCCACCAAGTGACAACACTTACATGATTTCTTTCTTTCTTTCTTGCTAAGGGAAACATTCCATTAGTGTAAAAAAAAAAAAATTCTATTGGTTCTCAAGGTCCCTCCTCAAATTAGGTAAGTATTATACAGATTTAAATGCATGTCTTTTTCCAATATGAAGGCACTCTTCAATTATTCAGAACCACAGGGAGTAAGACTCCGCACAGATCATAAACTCCAGGTCATCTGTAACGTATGCATTTGAGGCTCGGACCCAGGAAGCCCTCATTGTGAGCGCCGAGTCAAGTTTCTGCAAAGGCAAATAGCAAGCAGGAACACTGCATGGACCACACAATAAATGGAAATAAATGGAAAGAGTCCCTAACAATCAACTGTTTAAAACCCGAAACTCGTTATAGTACTGTTCTTTGTCTTTGAAACTCAAAAAAAATTTTCCTCCCATTTTTCAAAACATTTTTAAACATTGCCCTTATGAACTTCCAAAGGGGACAGAGGCTGAGCACACACTCTGAGTGCCCTCAGACAGTTAACATCTGAGATTTTAGATCTGAATTTTAGGGCCTGCCCTCTGACAATGTTAAAAAAGAGAAAGAAAAGAAAGCAGGGGGGTCACTTCTGAAGACCGGGGAGCAGATCAGAAACCACGCATCTGTAGAGGCTATTCCCCGGGGGAAATAGAGGCTGGGCTGTTCTAAAATGGTGTTAGAGTTGGATCTCATTGATTATAAAAACTTAAGCTATGAAGTATTGTGGTGATCTTTGAGGATACAACAAAGAATCCTGTGTGAGTTGGTACAGCAGCAAACGGGGTTTTGTGACAGGTTAAGATATAACAAATCCTATAAATATGAATTCTCAGATCCTCCAAGCAGCCCCCCGGATATTGATATATTTGAAATCGGTTCTCTTCTCTCCATTTTCCCACCACGGTTTTATTCACTGCTTGTCTAGAATACTGCAGGAAGCCTTCACATGGTCCTTGGGCTTCCAGTCTCACCCTTTCCGATTCCTTTTCCACATCCGAGCCATTCTAGAGCCAAGACTAGCCATGCCGCTCTCCAGCTTAAAATCCCTTGATGATTAGGATCAAGTCCCAACTCCCTGGCACATCAGCTGATCTCTTGCTTATTACGTCTCGTCTCACTTCCTACAACCTCCCACCTCCTCTCCCCTCTTCCCTCAGACCCCAGGCTTCTGCTATCTTGAACACAGAGCATAACACATTTCACCAGGACAGAATTAATGCTTCTGGAGTTTTAAATCCTTAAGTCTAAAAGAGCGCAGTGACGGAAAAGAAATCAATCTCACCTCATTATTTCCTAGCTCTCTTTTATGCCACTGCAGGTTAAGACTCAGTGGTGGGCTGGGAAACCCATTTTGTAGGCTGTGACCCCCTTTCCAAACCCCATGTGAGAGACAGAGGCAATATACAGGGGATCAAGAACCGTTCTGGTGAAGAGGACCTGGGTGGAGAGAGGGTGGCCGGGAGAAGGGGTGAATGGGGAGCTGGCACAGGTTAGAGGGTGAGGTGAGGGGTATCTGAGGTCTGACAGTTTGGGGCAGGGAGATGGGCTGAGCCTGAGGACACAGTGCAGGCATGCGATGATGGACAGGGGTTCTGCCCACACCAGGTGTTGGCGCACATCAGTGGGGCCACCACAAGCGAAGATGGAGTGTCCCTGGTCCACCCCATGCCCTCCCGGAACGTGTCCCTGAAGCTGCAGGGCGTCCGGGAGACAGACTCCGGGTCCTACCGCTGCTCTGTGAACGTGCAGGACAAGCAAGGCACAAGCAGGGGCCACGACAGCAAAACTTTAAAACTGGACGTGTGGGGTGAGTAAGAAGCACACACTTTCCAGTACTTGTCTCTTATCCTCTCTTCCTCTCCCCACCCCCCCCACCCCCCCCACCCCCGCTGCCCAGGTCAGGCAGGTCTCTCCCCCAAATGGCTGCGTGCACAGGTTGGAGGAGGGTTAAACAGAGTGACTGAAGGGTGTGTGTGTGTAGGTGGGTGTCCGTCGGTTTCTTGGGTGTGTTTTTAACTTGTCTCCCCTTCCCCAGTTCCTCCAGCTCCTCCATCCTGCCACCTCCTGGGTACGGCCCGTGTGGGGACCAATGTGACTCTGAGCTGCAAGTCCCCAAGGAGTAAGCCCGCTGCCCTGTACCAGTGGGAGCGGGTACAGCCATCTGTTGAGGTTTTCTTTGCACCAGTTTCAGGTGAGGGACTTCTAGAGACAACAGGGGCTGGGGATGGGGTTGGGGAAAGGGGTACCAGAGGGACTGGGGAGAAAAGGGAAGGCAGTGCTGAAAAGGACTGGGGAGGAGGAGGGTGCGGGCAGTGGTGGAGAAGAGGTACAAGCTTGTGCTGGGTGCTTTCCCGTATAGCTGTGTTCCTAAAGAGGATCTATGGCCTAGTGACTCAGGAGCTACATTACCTGTATTCAGAAAGACTAGAACATACCAGAGAGAACTGAACACAGTTAAGTACAGTGTCATTGCGTGGATTAAATAAATTAATATTTGTAAAACACTTAGAACAGTGCACAGTACTGTGAGGGCTATAGAAGTGTGAGCTATATTCATTATCATTTTGCGATATTTTTTCAGTTACCCAGATGGGAGTACTAGGCCACAGAGTAAAACTTATTCTTGTTATATGTTCAAAAAAGATGCATTGCTGTGGTTTTTCTTTTGGTACGTAAATTAAGGAAAGAGACATATCATGGGTATTTGCATAATGGCAACTCAACACTATAAAAATGTTATTTAGCAAAACTTATAAACTACCTGGATTCAGTACTATTATGTGCCGAACTATCTTTCCTGCCCTCTCGCATGTTTCTGTATGAACCAACCATTCATCTGTAACGTGTAAGTCATACCTTCACCAAATGCCACTCTGTCAATTTTTTCTTCATTTGAAAGGCATGACTTTTATTTATTTTTTCATTAATCCTCACCCAAGGATATTTTTCCATTGATTTTGAGAGAGAGTGGAAGGGGGGGAGAGACACAGAGAGAAACATCGATGTGAGAGAAACACACTGATTGGCTGCCTCCTGACTGGGGCTGGGGCTCAAACCTGCAACCGAGGAGGCGTGTGCCCTTGACCGGAATTGAACCCGGAACCCTTCCGTCCATGGGCCGATGCTCCACTCACTGAGCCAAACCAACCAGCGCAAAAGACATGACTTTTAAGCAGCTGATCATGTATAAACTGCTTAGCTCAAGTGCAGTATTTGGATGGGTTGTTTTGGATTCTTGAGCAAAATGTGTCTAACTGAATTTGCAGTTTGTGCCATTTTAAGGTACACAGCCCCTGGGCCTTTACCCCAATTGCTCATCTGTCTCTACTCCCGTCTTCCAACTCAGTCCCGCCTCACCCTCAGGCCCGCCTCCTGAAAGCCTATGAGACGCCCTTCCTGTGGGCACCTGTGGCACCATGAGCTTAACGCCAACACAGCACAGGCCGTGCTCACACCACCGTGACTGCTGTTAGTCTGACTCCACTGAAGGCGGACACCGTGAGGTGAGTGGTACCTGCTGTATTCCTAGGACCTACTGCAGAAGGCACTCACATAGGTACTGGTAAATGTAAAAAACAAAGTCCTTACTTCAGACCTCAGCATTTACAGAAACCCCGAGACGATTCTATCAATCGGGTGTGATGAAAGAGAATGAGCATGATCTCCAAGCCCTCCCCCCCCCAGGAGCCTGGGTTTTAAGAGTTCAACTGCACACCTTTCCACTTCCTAAGGGAGTGGAATTCAAGGGCCCACTAATCAGTCCAGAAAGACGCTGAGAGTTCTGAAGCTGTGGTCTTCAGCTGGAGTACCCATACACCTTCTTTAATGGCTGATCAAGGAACCTTAAAACCTTAGAGTCCTGTCATTCCCTGTATTTTTCGGGTGTGAAGTTTGGCTCCTTAGTTGAGAATAACCAAAGCAACGGAAGTCAGGAATGTTGTTTGGTTTAAAGGGAAGTGGAGTCCTGGCTGGTGCTCTCAGTGGTTAGAGCCTCAGCCCCACACGTCTCAGGGGCACACGTGTGGGTTGCAGGTTCCACCCATGGGGTGACTGCAGGAGGCAACCAGTCAAAGTGCCTCTCTCACATCGGTGTTTCTCTTTCTCTTCCCTCTCCCTCCTTCCCCTCCGCTTTCACTCTCAAAAATCAACGGAAAGGTGTCCTCAGGTGAGAATAAAACAAAATAAAAAAGTAAGTGGCATGGTGTCTGATCATCAATATTTTCAAAATACATTTAATAGAACTTTAAGATTAAAACTCTGGATGAATTTCTCACCACATTCAGAGCATACTATTCAATAAGTTTTATGGTTAATCCTCATCTTACTCATCTCACACAAGATTTAACATTTTCTAGATCCTGTAAACTTTCAAACATATTATGAAAACATTCTTAATTTCAGCTTTAAAATGTTCAATAAAGTACATGGATTTTAAAACTCTTCTGGGAATACATGAGCAAAACAGTTGGCCAATACATTAACCACTAGCCACACATGAATATTTAAGTGTAATTAAAAATTCACTTTCACAGTCATATTAGCCACATTTCATATGTTCAACAGCCACCTGTGGCTAGTGGCTACTGCACAGTGGCTGCTGGACGGTGCGGACACAGAAACTCTGTCACCACAGGAAGTCCCATGGACAGCACTGTCCTAGAGAGCCAACAGTATGACACTGCCCCAGCCAACGGGGGTCACAGCATTTTAATCCTTGCACTAAAAGCTCCTCCTCCGAGAACGGTGGAGCATTTTTCCTGACGCCTATCAAGGTTCCTCCCACTCAGGGGTAAAGGGGCAGGGAGTGCAAGAAGGAATCTTGAACTCCCCAGAGGTTTGTGTGTAGCCAAGCGAATCCTTTCACTATAAAAAGCCTTTTAATACTCTGAACAACGAGCTTTTTCCTACACTACTCAATATGGTAGGCATTAACAACATGTAGCTAGTTATAATTTAAAATTAAATTAATTACAATGAAACAAAGCCTATTCATCCAGTTTCAACATGTGCCTGTCAAATCCCTTACCTCCAAACGGAAAGTCTATATGAGTAGCACAAGGTCGGTAGTCTAAGTCTGTGGTCATGCGCAGCTTAACGATGAAGACACACTCTGAGAAATACGGTGCTAGGCGATTTCCAGATTGTGAAAAAACCAGAGTGAGTGCCCTTGCACAAACCGGGATGTACTACAGCCTTCCTCTACTGATCATATACACAGGCTATATGCACACCGCCGTCATATATGCGGTCCATTGTTGACTGAAATGTCGCTGTGGGGTGTGGGACTATGTTCTTTTAAGATACACACCAAGCCCCTGTCACAGTCGCGAACAGACAAGCAAACTGAAACACACCAGCTTTGGGTAACAGTGGCCTGGGAGCAACAGACACTGAATTTTGTAAAAAAATGGAAGGAAACAAGTCTGACTAAATCTTTCTTGTGAACTATTTGACAGTACACCGCATTTTTTGGGAAATCTTTCAACGACAATGCAAAGGAAAAGTCTTGTCGGCAAACACAAGAGAAACGTCCTCAGAAGTGGGAAGAGTCTATTAAAATGCTTACACAGAAACAAGCATCTGGGCCCAAGTTACCTTTGCCCTATTGGTGCTCACAAATAAAGACCAGGCTGGACAGGGTGGCTCAGCTGGCTGGAACATCGTCCTGTAACCAGAAAAGGTTGTGGGTTTCATCACCTGTCAGGATGCGTATGGGAAGCAACCAATCTCTGTTTCTCTCACATCGATGTTTCTTTCTCTCTCTCTCATCAATAATCCTTGGGTGAAGATTAAAAAATAATACCAATAAAAAAAGACCAAATATACTATACTGTGATTGGTCTGCTAAAGTATGAAATTTGTTCCAAACATTATGACAATTACTGATGAATAAATCTAAGCAATGTCTCTAAAGACTGAGTCACTGCGTTTGCTGGGTAGAATTCTGCCTACCGCTTGTAAATTGGTCTCGTGAGCACCAGCACGGATTCAGCAAAGACAAGGGTTTTAGGTCATGCAGTCACTTTGCATTTCATCTTCAGGCAGACCTAGAAGAACACACCTGCTTCAAAGACATAAAGCCAACTCTCAAGAGGCAAGTTGTTGGAGAAAACCCAAAAATATGGGACTTGAGAGTGAGTTTTGTGGTCCATCAGATGAGTTGATGGAAGTGTGAATATAGTTATATGCCATCCCTTGTGTTGTCTTGTACAGCTTTTAACTCTCTGATGTGTGCATACAAACTTTGTCCGCATTGTAAGCTCTCGGACTGTGTATTACAGTTCTTTTGTTCAGACTAACATTTGGCAGACAACCTTGCACATAGCAAGCGCTTGGGTATTTGCTGAGTGGAGATATGAAGAAAAGGCCCACATATACAAAAGGATAAAATATCACGTAATGACTACAGACACATGAAAAACAAACAAACAAAAAAACCCCTATTTGTTACCTGGCTCCAAAATTAGGCTGGAATTGGTAGCAGACAAATTTTCTTCTGGCAAACAAACAAAAAGCAATAAGACATCAGAGCCAAACAATAGTGTAGACAGCAACACAGTGTCAAACACATCCATTTTACCCAAATGATTCCACAAATATTAATAACGACATGTCAGAGACTTCTCAATGAAATTCTTTGCAACAATAAACAAATGTTTATATCTGACTTTAAGTTAAAATCCTATGTGCTTAGAGATATACATAATCACTTGGTTGGCATTAAAAATTGTACTTTGGTAGCTAAATCCAAAAGCTCTTAATTCAATTTCAATGTTTACATTTTAATACTTCCATCCTATATAATAAAAAGCTAATATGCAAATTGACCAAATGGCAGAACAATTGGTCACTATGATGTGCACTGACCACCAGGGGGCAGACACTCAATGCAGGAGCTGTGTCCTGGTGGTCAGTGCACTCCCACAGGGGGAGCCACTCAGCCAGAAGCTGGGCTCACGGCTGGCGAGCGCAGCCTCTCCTGCCTCCACAGCAGTGCTAAGGATGTCTAATTGCTGTCAGTTAGACATCCCTGCCCCTGCCCCCAGGGCTCCCAGACTGGGAAAGAGGGCAGGCCAGGCTGAGACACCCCCACCCAGTGCACGAATTTTGTGCGCTGAGCCTCTAGTGCAGTAATCAGCAAACTGCGGCTTGCGAGCTGTAGTTTGCTATTGTGTTGACTAATGAGTTTGCTGACCACTGCCTTAGGAAAAGACACTAAAAAATTTTTAATAATGTCTTTAACATGAAGTCAAAACTTCTGGGTAAGAGTAATGCCTTACAGCAGTGATGGCAAACTCAGTCAACAGAGTGGCAAACCGCGGCTCTCGTGCCGCAGTTTGCCGACCGCTGCTCTAGTGTATACATGAGAGGACTGAGGCACAGCCCAGAGAAGGAAAGTGATGAGCTTTAAGGTTATTCCGGAAGGTGGTCGGGAAAGAGGCTTGGGACAGGATTCAGCTTTCTGATACCTTCACATGATGAGATGAAAGCTGCTACATCAACATGTTGAAACTATGATTAGGGGAGTTTCCTGAAAAAAACAAATTTAAGTTACTGTATTATTTCCTCCCTCTTCCCAAACTCAGAAGAAATTATTAGAGTTTTCATAAGTGAAGTGTGATAGTATCTCATATATATCAGACCAGAACTGTAGCTGCTGCACACTGTGACGGGCCATTGTCATTACCCACTATTCCCTGTGGGCCTCTGCCAGAATCCACATTGAAGTGAGCACATTATATTAGTCTGATTAAGAATTCCTCATGGTCCATTTTACTGCACTACTTTATATCTATTTTGTAAAACCTAAAACAAAAGAGATTACTGAGTTCCTTTTTACAGGTCTCATCAAAACAAGAAAGTGAAAGTTTTTTTCTGAATTACCTGTTCTAAATCGGCATTTCTGAAACTGGGATCTAAAGGTTTGCTCTCAGGGGTTTGGGATTCTCTGAGAATTTTTTAAGGTTTTTATTTTCATAAATATCATCTGGATTACTTGGGACATGCACCTCAGAATTGTGTAAGGCTGTGATTTCACTCACATCTGCCTCTATGCTTAAAATTAATTCATAGTGAGTCTTGTAGAGGGACAGAGCTTAGTTTTCAAATTGGGTTTCAAAGTCTCTATTTTTAGGTTAAAGTTTAAGTAACACTGCTCTAGATTTTTTGTTGTTGTTAATACTCATCTGAGGATATTGTTCTATGAATTTTTAGAGAGAGAGTGGAAGAGGGAGGGGAAGGCAGAAACATCGGTGTGAGAGAGACACATCAACTGGTTGCCTTCTAATGCCCCCGACCATGGCCCAGGCTTGGGAAGGCCCTGCAACCAAGGTATGTGCCCTTGACCGGAATTGAACCCGGACCCTTTGGTCCGAAGGATGACACTCTATCCACTGAGCAAACCGGCTAGGGCTGCTCTAGATTTTTATACTTTTCAACATTCTTCTTTAGACTTTATTTGGTGAATTTAATAAATATGTATCCAGAGTCTACTATATGCTAGGCCAGGGGTGGGGAATATCCGGCCTGAGGACTGTGTAAGGCCTGCGAAATATTTGGTCTGGCCCTGCCAAGGCATTAGGGGTGTGTTAATTAAATGTCTGACCTAATATAGCAGGCTAATTTTTAAAATTGCTTTTTATTTTTTAAATTTATTTATTTTAATCCTCATCCAAGGATATTTTCCCATTGATTTTTAGAGATGGTTGCGAGAGGGAAAGACAGAAATATCAATGTGAGAGAAACACATCTATGAGTGGTAGCAGGCTAATTTCTAAGCTGATAATTTTGAATGGCCTGCAAAAGATGCTATAAATATCCAAATGGCCCTTGGAAGAAAACAAAGTTCCCCACCCCTGTGCTAGGCACTGGCGATACAGCAGTGAATAAGTGACTAGAACTTGCCCTTACAGAGCTTATAACTGTGACAGGAAAGACCAACATTGTTAACGAAGAAGTCTGTTCCTTGGTTGAAGTCACTTAAGGAGTACAGCCCTCAACAGTTACCTGTCCTCCTTGTCAACTGCTATTGTGGGTCACAGAACCCATTAACACCATCTACATATTCTCAGAATATTCTAAGAGCTTGAGGTCTATTTGGTCCTATCTGTTTGGAGACAGGTAAACTGATCCTTTAAAAAATATTCTTCAGAGAAGCTCAATCTCCTTTCCTTGCTTTAGGTTATAGCTTCTTATAACTGGACAAAGATACAACCCGACTAGAGATTTCCTCATTTGAGAAACAATTTCATTGATACATTTATATTCAGCTAATGTTTGAAAGCATAACACTTTTCCCTTTGATTGGGAAATTCTATGGACAAAAATAAATCAAGTAAAAACAGTCACAGATGCCTAAGGTGCGCTTCTAAACTCAAGAAAAGTTCACAGATAGAAGCTAGTGGGCACAGTGCAAAAACTCCGCCTCCCTGAGCCTTACTGTCCTTGAATAGAAGAATGAATGAAAGTCAGAGAACAGTGGCTACTATAATTGATCCCTTCAAAACCCAGAGGTGAGGAGCACTGACCCCATAAACAACAGAAATCCAGAAAATAACTTTCGATTCCCCAAAATCTCAACTACAGCAGGCCATTTGCACCTGCGGATTCAACCAACCACGGTGGGGAACTCGAAAATAAAATACCGTTTTTAATCAAGGTTGGTTCAATCTGGAAATGCGAACCTTGGTGATATGGAGACCGAGTCTATATTTATTCAAAAAACACGCATCTAAGTGGACCTGCACAATTCAAATACTGTCTATAAACTGCCATTATAATGACATTCCTGTTAAAAAAAAAAGGGGGGGGGGGGTCATAAGACCCAAAGGTACATGTTATCAAGTAAACCAATTTAATTTTGTCATTGAGAAATGGGTGTCCAATTCCTTGAACGACAGTTAATAGGTTTGAAATGTCTTCAGTTTCTGGACTACATTTTCTAAGGAACAATGTATCCAGATGAACACTACTTAGCCAAGACCTCTTAAGTTTTGGAGCAATCTCCTTCTTCAGGGTGATTACCATCGTCCTCACTTGGTTCTTACCCCCTCCCCGAGGAGTTCCTAAAACAGTGCCATCCCCATCAGAAAGGAAGTAGAGAGACACTAGGAAGATGAAGGAGAAGTGGTTCAGCGAAGACAGGAATCCTACAGAACCTTTTAGCAGACGTCGTGATGAGGGAACTAACGTACCTAAAACACAACTCCGCATCAACTCATAATACACACACAAACTGCGATGCCTGCAAGTCAGTGAAAACAGCAGTGTGATAACCACATGCGCAGGGACAGCTAGATGCACACTGGTCACCATATCCCGCACAACCACCACATCAGGGGAACACGGGCTTGCATGAAGGAGCCAAGTCAGAAACATACCTCAAGCCAATCTAACTCCGGAGGAAGCACTGACACCCCAAATTCTGGACCAACTACCAGGCAAGCTAACTTCACCAGAACAATGCACTACCTGCTCCAATCATGCCTTTCCAATTCTCCAAAGCATCTCCAGTCTTACTCGCCCTCCACAGCTCCAGGGAGAAGCGAGGCGACCGACACAAAGGCCAGTCAATCTGCAGGCGCTCTCCGTATGGCTCTGCCACCGCACTCATTTGAAAATCCCTAAACTGGGGGGCCCGCCCCCCGCTACCCTTCCTCAATCCCGCAGGGTAACCTCTGCCTAGGCGCCCCCTCAGCCTGAAACAAAGCGGGGCCCCGGCGGCGGGGCGAGAGGCGCCGGGCTCGGGGATGCCCACGGCGCGCAAGGAGAAACCCGGCAACTTCAGAGCGCAGGACCGTCTTCCATTGGCAAGAAAGAGGGGCGGCGGCAGGCACGCCCAACTTCAAACTCAGGAAACCTACGGGCTGGCGGCCATCTGGGAAAAAAACCCTTCCCAGGGAGAGAAGAAAAAGGCGGAGAGATGGCGAGTCGCCCCACCGGGCTCCGGAGGGGAGCCCCGAGCTGGGACCGGCCCCGCCCCCGAGGTCCGCTCCCCGCCTCCTCTCCGCCTCGGGTTCGCTGCCCCGGGCCGGGCGGCCGGTTACCTTGATGCGCTCCCGGCACTGGGACGGGGTCCGCTCGTAGCCCAGCTCGGCCAGGGCCCGGGACACGCGCTCGTACATGGCCGGCCCGGGGGCCTTGCTGCCGAACACCGTGCCGGCTCCCTCCAGCTGCTGGTACCGCGCCTCCACCAGCCGCTCGTTGCCCCACACGGCGATGAGCGCGTTGGTCTCGGCCGGCGTCCACGACATGCCGCGACAGGCGGCCGCGGGGGCTCCCCAGGTCGAGGCGGCGCCGCGGCCCCCCAGCCCGAGACCCCCGGACGCCGCTGCCCCCGAGCCCGCCGCACCGCCCGGCCCGAGCGGGGAGGCGCCCCGAGGCGTGGAAGGGTCGGACAGCGAAGGGTTCCCGTCGCTCAGGCCACCGGGAGAGGCGGGGGAGAGCACCTCCATCTTTGGGATTTTAAGCGGCGAGTTGGCGGGCCGCTCCGAGCCACAGGGCGCAGCCATCTTCCTAGCGGCCGCCACCGCACCGCCCGGAAGTGACGCGCCAGCGCTTCCGGCCGCCGCGCTCTCCGGGGCCGCCCGGGGCCCTGGCTCGCCCTCGGCCGCGCGGCTCAGGCTCTCCGCTGCCGGGCGCGGGCCTTCCGCCCCTCGCGGCCTCTCCCCGCGGGTCCGGCCGCGCCGCCCGCTCCTCTCCCCGGGCGAGGACCAGGGAGGGGGCGCGCCGGGGCCCCGCGCGGAGGAGAAGGGAGGGGGCATGAGGCCACCGCGGTGCGGACCGAGCGGAGCCGCCCCACTTCCTCTCCAATCTCGGCCCCCGCGAGGGAGGGCGCGCGCGGGGCCGCGGTGAAGGGGGGACTGGGCCAGGGCGCTCCTCTTCGCCTCCCCTCGGCCGCCCCTCCCGCCAGCCCGGCCGGGGGCGCCGGGCCGCCGTCCAGGCGGAGGCCGGGGAGCTTCCGGAGGGGCATCCAGGGAGGCGCCCGAGCTGCAGGGCGAGCATCTCCGGGGGAGGCTTGGAAAAGCAGGAACCCTTTTTTAAACACAAGCGCTTTATTTAAGGAACAGCAGCTCTGATTCCAATTAAGATAGATTTTTCCAGGCTCTTGAGGGTGGGTGTGACCGTTTGTAGAAAAATTCGATAACTTGCTGCGTTTGTGCAGTTTATCCGGGGCTTACAGACGATGGGATTCGGGAGCCCGGCAGAAAAAGTTACTTCCCAATACCTTTCTCCATCCTCCCTGGCTTGAAAGTTGAATAGTTAGTTGCCAAAACCGGTTTAGCTCAGTGGATAGCGCGTCTGCCTGCGGACTGAAAAGTCCCAGGTTAGATTCCGGTCACGGGCAGGTACCTTGGTTGCGGGCACATTTCCAGTAGGAGGTGTGCAGGAGGCAGCTGATTGATATTTCTCTCTCATCGGTGTTTCTAGCTCTCCCCCCTCTCCCTTCCTCTCTGTAAAAAAATCAATAAAATATATTATTAAAAAAATAAAACAATTTCAGCCATAACCGGTTTGGCTCAGTGGATAGTGTCGGCCTGTGGACTAAAGAGTCCCTGGTTCGATTCCAGTCGAGGGCATGTACCGTGATTTCGGCCACATCCCCAGTGGGGGTGGGGGGGTCTATCTCTCTCCCTTCCTCTCTGTAAAAAAATCAATAAAATATTTTTTTTAAAGTTGAATAGTTTGCCCATTGTTTGGCATACTCTTCAGTGTAAGGGATGGGGCAGGGAGGGGGTAGTGGGCCACTGGCAATGCGTGTAGATGTAAATCCTGTCTGCTCCGTCTGGATCAAAGAAGGTACACTTTGACCCGGTCGCCCTGTCTGGGCACTGACCCCCTCCCGGAGTGTGCCCCAGGAATGCTGGCCATTCTCGGTCCCGGGAATGGCTGTTTTGACATGAAAAGATGTACTACTACATTATTCATCTTGGAGGCAGACACACTGGCCGAATAACCCGGCAATCCTCATCCTCTCCTCCCCTCCCCGCTGCGGGTAGCTTTTCTTCCCTAGCCCTGTATACGCAGCAACTGGCAGAAGATTAAAAGAGAAGACTTAAATTATGGTAGCTTTTGTGACCTCTAGTAATTAGTGTATTAATCGCTCCAGAAGGTTCCTTAAAGTGCTACAATTTAAGGGACATCGAGCAAATCCAATATAGGTAGCTGTGAGTTATTTAAATATTTTTGAAAGCCAAAAATCTAGTTGTTTATCTCTGATCTTTAACTTAAAAACCTCAGCAGATTTCCCCCCCAAAAAAATTTGAAAAAGCTTTACAACACTTTTTAAATAGCAAACATGTGCTAGGTTAAAATATATAGAGCTGAAGTCAGCTACATTTTTAACTCCGCAAGTCGTCCAAGAGGATGATACAGCTGTCATTGGAAAGCCAAAGGGAATAAACAATAATGATAAAGTAGAGGAGATAATTGTCTTGGTATGTTATATTAAAACTAGAGGCCCAGGGCACGAAATTCATGCATGGGTAAGGGTCCCCAGGCCGGGCCCAGGATCAAGGCTGATCTGTGGGGTGACTGGCTGAGCCATAAAGGGGGCCCCACCTTGGCCGGCCTGGTGCCACTCGCTTCCTGGTCCCGCCCCAGCCAGTCACCTCTCTCTGCACAGTGAACAGCAGAGCGATTTGGGATCTCTGCTGGCACCAGCCTTGGCTGGCCTGGCACTGCCCATTCACCAGCCCCACCCCCACCCCCACTGCCACAGCCAGTTGCCTCCAGAGGCAACCAGTGGGGCGGTGATTGAAGGGCGGTGCCGGCCCCACCCCCTGCTGCTGCCCGCTGGCTGGCCCCCTGGGGCCTGCAGGCTGGGGGCAGCTCCTGCGTTGAGCGCGTCTTTCCCCTGGTGCACTAGCAACTGGTGGTTCCACTAGTTATTCCCACATTTAGTCAATTTGCATATTAGGCTTTTATTATATAGGATGCCACCATAGTTTCTAAGTACCAGTATGGAGAATCAAAGAAGTTCCGGGATGTATTTCTTCCTGTTTTTCTAAGAAAAAGATATTGTCCAACACGTTGGTTAAGATTATAGTTTCTAGAGTCAGAATGCCTGGCTTCAAATTCTAATTCAATGATGTCAGCCAACTTATTTACCCAACCTCTGAGTACCATGGTGCCTTCATCTATACGATGAGGACGATCCCACAGCATTCTTGTGAGAATTAAATGAATTAAAACAGGTAGCGCCCTTAGAATGGTGGCTGGTTCACAGTTAACATTGATCTCTAGCTATTTATCTCACTTGGCCTATGCTCTAGTTAATTGAATCTTCCCTTCATCACTTTCTCTCCACTACTGGTTTCAGTATTTTTTTTTTTTTCAGTTCTCTTGCGGGCTCTAGGGGAATCTCAAACGTCTCTCTAAGCAAATTCACTCTCATTCAGTCCAACAGTAAGTTTTTTGTTTTTTTTTAACTTATATTTAGTGTGTAGGAAAGGGAGAGTCATGCCTAAATCAAACACTAAACCCAAAGAGTTTTCAAATCACTACTTAATCCGGTTCTCGTTCCCCCCACAAGTCAGAAAAACAATTCTCTTGCGAATTCTGGATGATTCTCAAATCAGCTATGACTCATGAGCGAAGCCTTCCTAGATAAAGTGGGTTGACTGAGAAATCTCCCTTCTCACAAACTTCTGTTTCTAGATATTATTTCTATATAACCCTCTTGATTACCTCATCCATCAGTCTACCCAATAAGGAAAAGCTGTCTCAAAATAATTTTAAAAATCCAGTAACATCCTAAAGTTAAAACTCAGCCAATGCTGTAAGAGTTATTCATGTGTATATAGGCAACCAGGGTCACACATTTTTCATCTTGACTTACTGGGGCTGATCCTGGATTCCAGGATTGTGTGATGTGCTGGTTGAGGTCTTCAGAGTTCGATCAGAATTTATGGGGTGGCACTGTGTCTGAAGGAATGTACTGCACCTTTCATTGTGGATTTATTTTTATTTTTTTTAAATATTTTTATTAATTTTTTACAGACAGAAAGGGAGAGGGAGATAGAGAGCCAGAAACATCAATCAGCCACCTCCTGCACACACCCCACTAGGGATGTGCCCGCAACCAAGGCACATGCCCTTGACCGAAATCGATCCCGGGACCCCTGAGTCCGCAGGCTGATGCTCTATCCACTGAGCCACACCGGTCAGGGCTTTCATTGTGGATTTAAATGATAGTTATAAATTGATAAAAACCTATTTGAGAGATGATGTATGAAATGTCTCAAAAATAAAATGTACAAAAGAGTACAGAACAACACACACCTATAAATTATTCTACCTGTAAACTCTCAGCTATTCCCTTTCATTGGATTATCCCCGCGCCCATTTTCTCTGCAGTCTGTCAAGTGTTGGTTCTCCCAGCTTTTCCACGCAGCCTCCCCTCAGCAGTTGGACAGAAGCCCTCCATCTAGTACCCACTCACACAGCCTGGCATTCACAAGCTTAACTAAGTCTGTGGCATACATTCTTACTGCGTTTTATGACTATCAGTGTGTTCGTTGCTTTGTCTTTTTTTTCCCCTTCACACTCTACATCAGGTTCTGTTACCTTTAACTCTAAAACATTTTCTTAAATCTGACTGCTTCTCCACCCTAATCTAAGCCTCCACCAAGAAAACTGGAATTCCTGCTTGTACACTTGTTTGCTTACATAGTAACAAAAGAGAACTTAGTTCTAAAAAACGTTTTCTTGTGAAATATCATGCGTAAATATAAAACATATATATACAATTACTACATGAATTGTTTTATCCCCAAGGATATGTTTATTGATCTGAGAGGGAGGAGAGAGAGAGAGAGAGAGAGAGAGAGAGAGAGAGAGAGAGAGAGAGAAACATTGCCTTCAGTATCTGCTCCAACTGAGAATCGAACCTGCAACCTAGGTATGTGCCCTGACTGAAGACTGAACTCCCAAACTTTTGGTGTATGGGATGATGCTCCAACCAACTGAGCCACCTGGCCAGGACCTGTATGAATTATTATAAAGCAGGTACCACATAACTACCATCCAGGTAAAGAAATAGAATAGCCAGCACTTTATAAGCCCTGTCCTATAACCCCTGCCCAATGCTAACCCCTATCTCCCTTATACAGGTAACCATTATCCTCACTTGCCTCTCTATAATTTATCACTTTGTTATACATCACTCAAAGTTGTATCCGATTTTGAATGTTTTGTGAATGAAATAATGTATTCTGAGTCTGGCTTACCTCATTCATATTATGTTTTTAATTAAGATTCACCTATTCTATATTATGCACAAACTATTTTATGAATATATCTCATTTTATTTCTTCATCCCACTATTGAAGTTACAAGTATTTCTGCAGACTGTACACCTTCCTCCTCCCTCCATCCCTCCCTTTTCTTCTTCCTTCTTTCCATGTGGACACCCAATTATCCCAACTCCATTTACTATAGAGACCACTTTTTTCTCTCTCTCTTAGGCAGTGCTATCTTTGGCATAAATCAATACCTATACATACATGGGTCTGTGTCTGGGCTTTTCTATTATACTAGAAGCCTGGTGCATGGCCGATTCTAGCAGTCCAACATCCCCAAAGGGGTACCGGAGTACGAGAGGGCACTCTGCAAAGTTGTTGTCGCTTCTGCCCCCTGGTGGTCAGTGCATGTCAGCCGGTTGGCCTGTTGGCTATTCATTTAGCCTTTTATATATATAGATTGGTCTATTTATCTATCCATTTTTCTATTTGTGTTTCTTGTGACAATATCACACTGCCCTAATAATGTATCACACTGACTTTATGATGTCTTTTGTCAAGTAGAGAAAGTCATTCCTCCTTCAAGAGTGGCTTGCTCTTCTTGATCCTTCACATTTCCTTATACATTTTAGAATTCACTTGTCAGGTTCTACAGAAAAAGCTGTGGGGGGTTTTGATTGGTATGTATTGAATCTATGGAGCAATTTGGGAAAAACCACAGTTTTATTATAATCATTTTATAATCCTTGAAGTGATATATCCCTTTATTTAGTTTTTCATTTTTCTCACTAAAGTTTTGTAGTTTTTGCATAAAGTTCTTACACATTTTTGTTGGATTTGTTTCTCAATAGTTGGTGTTGTGTGTTTTTTTCTTTAAAAATTATATTTTTACAATTATTTTCTAATTCTTTTTGCCGGTATGGTAATACCCCCTCATCAGCATTTTTACTTTCTGTAGTTCCAGTTATCCGTGGCCAACTGCAGCTTGAAAATATTAAATGGAAAAATTTTTAAATAAACAATTCAGCCTGGCCAATATGGCTCCTATGAACCAGGAGGTCCTGGCTTGATTCCCAGTCAGGGCACAGGCCTGGGTTGCAGGCTCAATCCCCAGTGTGAGGCGTGCAGGAGGCAGCGGATTAAGGATTCTCTCTTATCATTAATGTTTCTATCTCTCTCTCCCTTTTCCTTCCTCTCTGAAATCAATAAAAATCTATTTTAAAAATAAACAGTTCATAAGCTTTAAATTATACAGTGTTCTGAGTACTGTGCTGAAATCTCATGGCATCCACTCTGTTCTGCCAGGGACATGACTCATCCCTTTGTCAGCATCCCCATGCTGCACGCTCCCCACGGCTAGTCACACGAGATCCTCATGGTATCGCAGTGCTCGCGGTCAACTCACGTTATTTTACTTAATAATGACCCCGAAGCTCGAGAGTAGTGAGGCTGACCATTTGGATATGCCAAAGAGAAGCCGCAGAGGGCTTCCTCTGAGTGAAAAAGCGAACGTTCTCGACTTAATAAGAAAAGAAAAAAATTGTATGCTCGGGTTGCTAAGATTTGCAATAAGAACGAACCTTCTGTCCATGAAATCGTGAAGAAGGAAAAAGAAATTTGTGCTAGTGTGGCTGTAGCACCTCACACGGCAAAAGTTATGGCCACAGTGCATGATATGTGCTTAGTTAAAATAAAAAAGGGATTAGCTGAAACTGTTTGGTTCAGTGGATAGAGCGTCGGCCTGTGGACTGAAGGGTCCCGGGTTCGATTCCGGTCAAGGGCATGTACCTTGGTTGCGGGCACATCCTCAGTAGGGAGTGTGCAAGAGGCAGCTGATCGATGTTGCTCTCTCATCGATGTTTCTGATTTTCTATCCTTCTCCCTTCCTCTCTGTAAAAAAATCAATAAAATATATTTATAAAAAGAAACAAGGGATTAAATTTGTGGGTGGAAGACATAAACAGAAAATGTGTTCTGATTCATGGTGATGTGTTGAGCCCAGAACCTACTGAGCCATATGAAGACCTCAGCAAAGGGTGACTCACACAAGTGACACCACGCCATTTACTGCATGCAGGTAGGGGATGGTTACAATAAGACATTTGGGGGGGGGGTGAGGAAGAGAGAGAGAGACAACATTCACCTAACGTTTATTGCAGTGTACTGTTACAATTGTTCTATTGTATTAATAGTTATTATTAATATATTATTTCGCCTAATTTATAAATTAAACTTTATCATAGGTATGTATGTATAGGAAAAAAGAAAACAGTATCTACAGGGTTCAATATTATTTGAAGTTTCAGGCATCCACTAGAGCAATGGTTGGCAAACTCATTAATCAATAGAGCCAAATATCAACAGTACAACGATTGAAATTTCTTTTGAGAGCCAAATTTTTAAAACTTAAACTTCTTCTAATGCCACTTCTTCAAAACAGGCTCACCCAGGCCGTGATATTTTGTGGAAGAGCCACATTCAAGGGGCCAAAGAGCCGCACGTGGCTCGCGAGCCGCAGTTTGCCCGACCATGGCACACAGGGTCTTGGCGCGAATGGCATGTATTGGCATGTACACGTATTTCCTGACACTCTTTCAACAAGAAGTCTGCTCCCTCCCCTTGGATCTGGGTAAATCTTTGTGACTACCTTGAGGAAGCAACTAGGAGGAAGCTTCTTCCGGTTTCTCCTGAGACGCTTGGTCAGAAAACCTTCAGCAACTGTGGAAGACACTGGGCTCCCCTAAGTCCACGTGCGGAAACCACAGAAAGGGGGCGACAGAGGGCCAAGGAGCCCGAGGTGCTCCAGCCTCCAGTTGGTTGTCTCTCTAGCCCAGGCTCCAGACGTATGAATGGGAAGCACTGAGATGACCCCAGCTGAGCCGCCACCTGACTGCCACCACGTGAGAGACCTTTAACTAGAGCCCCTAGCGGAGCCCAGACACCTCCTGGTATTGACCATTGCTGTCTTATGCCACTCACTCTGAGGGTGTTTTCTTAGACAGGGATGGGTGACTGGAACAATGATCTACAGTCTTTTCCTACCTACTACACCTACCTCAACTCCCACCTTAAATGCACTCCAGCCATCTGGCTTTGTGTCTGTCCTATCAAACAAGTCAAGTTATTTCTGTTGTAGATCCTTTTAAAAATATATTTATATTTTATTGACTTTTTACAGAGAGGAAGGGAGAGGGAAAGAAAGTTAGAAACATCGATGAGAGAGAAGCATCGATCAGCTGCCTCCTGCACACCCCCCCACCTGGGATGTGTCCACAACCAACGTGCATGCCCATGTCCAGAATCAAACCTGGGACCTTTCAGTCTGCAGGCCGAGGCTCTATCCACTGAGCCAAACCGGTTTCAGCAAGAACACTGTTCCCTTAGCTCGTTAAGTGCTAGCCTCCTCCTCATAATTCATCTCCTTAAATGTTCCCTCCCCTTAGGAAATCTTTTACTGTCTCTTTATTACACTGCCATTTTACTTTGTTGACACACATTTTAAAAAATAATTTACTTATATTAACTTTTCTTTTGTGCATTTATTGGGTTACCCCATCTAGAATGTAAGCTGTTTGAAGCCAAGGATTGTGTCCATTTTGTTCATTTCTAGTAAATCCAGCACTTAAACAAGTGAGTGCCAAACAGGCTCTTAGCGTTGACCAAGATGGAGTGACAGACTAGAGACACCCTCCTATGCTAAGTAACTGTAAAACCAAACAACATATAGAATACAATGGTTTTCAAGATGCAGGGCATCAGACAATGAATAATAGTGAACCCTGACAGATGGAAAATGAACAAAGTGACTGTGGTAATGGTTTTCACATATGTTACAGATTCTCAAATTGTACACTTTAAATATGTACAGTTCATTATCCTATCTAATAAAAGAGTAATATGTAAATTGACCATACCTCTGATCAAGCTACACCCACAACCACACCCACTAGCCAATCAGGAGCAAATTATGCAAATAAACTCCAACCAAGATGGCTGCCACCACTGAGAGCAGGAGGGAGTCTTGGGTTTCCCTGGCAACGGAGGAAGCCAAGCTTTCCACCTGCTGCTGCGGGCCTAGGCCTCCACTCAATGCTACAAAGTTTCAATTATAGAAGATACATAATCCAACAGGAATGGCAGCCTCCACGGAGCTGGAAAGAGAAGAGGCTTAGGGTTGCCAGAGCAATGGAGGAAGCCAAATTTCTGTAGCTCTAGCCCAGGCTCCACTCAAGGCTACAAAGTTTCAAACAGAAATGGCTGTTGCCAGGGAGTGAGCAGAAGGCTTGGCTCCGCTCCAGGCTACAAAGTTTCAATTGTAGACATAGATTAATCCCAGATACCAAGGCCTCTGCTTGGGTCTCTGGGGGGCATGGCCGGCCTGTAAACCTCCACAGGCCCCTCGCACAGGCTGCCCCTCACCCTAAGGGAACCCCCACCCTGATCCAGGACACCCTTCAAGGCAAACCAGCTGGTCCCCACCCATGCACCAGGCTTCTATCCTATCTAATAAAAGAGTAATACGCAAATTGACCATCACTCCAACACACAAGAGGGCTGCCTCCATGTGGTCAAAGATCCTGCCCTCATGTGGACACAAGATGGCCACCACAAGATGCCAGCAGGGGAGGGCAGTTGGGAGGGACCAGGTCTGCAAGGGAGGGCAGTTGGGGGCAATCAAGCCTGCAGGAGAGGGCAGTTAGGGGTGACCAGGCCGGCAGAGGAGGAAAGTTGGGGGCAAACAGGCTGGCAGGGGAGCAGTTAGACATCAATTAGGCTGGCAGGGTAGTGGTTAGGGGTGATCAGGCTGGCAGGCAGAAGCGGTTAGGGGCAATCAGGGAGGCAGGCAGGTGAGCAGTTCGGAACCAGCAATCCTGGATTGTGAGAAAGATGTCCGACTGCCCATTTAGGCCCCATCCACCAGCATCAGGCCTAAATGGGCAGTTGGACATCCCTTGAGTGGTCCCAGATTGGAGAGGGTGCAGGCTGAGCTGAGGGACATCCCCCCCCTCCCATGCATGAATTTCATGTACCGGGCCTCTAGTATGTTAATAACAGTTCAATTCAGCTGTTAGAAAAGATCCAGGAAGCCCTCGTTGGTTTGGCTCAGTGGATAGAGCGTCAGCCTGCAGATTGAAGGGTCCCAGGTTCCATTCTGGTCAAAGGCACATGCCTGGGTTGTGGGCTCAATCACCAGTAGGGGGTGTGCAGGAGGCAGTCGATGGATGATTCTCTTTCATCATTGATGTTTCTCTCTCTCTCTCCCTCTCCCTTCCTCTCTAAAATCAATAAAAATACATTTTTAAAAGAAGATTCAGGCAAATAGTAGGCATTTGATAAATACTTATTGACTGGCTGTTTACTTTCTTTTTTAAAAAAAATATGTTTTATTGAATTTTTTACAGAGAGAAAGGGAGAGGGATAGAGAGTTAAAAGCATCGATGAGAGAGAAACACTGATCAGCTGCCTCCTGCACACCCCTCACTGGGGATGTGCCCGCAACAAAGGTACATGCCCTTGACTGGAATTGAACCTGGGACCCTTCAGTCTGCAGGCCGATGCTCTATCCACTGAGCCAAACCGGTTAGGGCCATTTACTTTCTTAGGTTGTGATTTCTTAGTGATCAGGGATATTCTGTACATGTTTATGTAACACCCAGCAAAGTACTATGTCAGAATAAGGATTCAAATGCTATTTTATAAATATTATCACAAAACATTTATTACATATCCATGAGGTTAATGTCTTTTAAGTAGAACTAAAGATAATACATTTTTTCCTGACAAAATGTTCAACTTCATTAGCAATAAAAAAAAAAAATCAAGAAGGAAAGCTATTTCCATTTCTCAAGCATTGTATATACCTATTTACAAAAGACTGGGGAATCAGGTGCCCTCTCCTATACTGCAAATGAGAATGCAAGCAGAAATCTTCTGTAGAACAATTTTAATAAATATCAAAAGCAAGAGGGTGGGACATCCGGCTGGCGAGTGGGATCCTCCGGGTCGCTCGTGACAAGAGAGTGATTGAATAAGGGATGATGTTGAGAATGGTAAGATTTTTGACCAAAGTGTGCCCAGGGCCATACTGTGGGAAAGGGAGACAAGCCCAAGACTGGGTCAGATTTCCATGGTCTGTAGGAGGAGAGACGGCTCAGGCCCCTGGATGGCGCTACACAGGAGCCAACAAGAACAAAGGCATCACCTGTGGATGGGAGTGTTGCACCGATGGAGTGTTTGGAGACTCTCAGGAAGTATATCCTGGAACCACAAACGCTCTTCGCTGACATGAAGAAGAGCGAAGAAGGGCAGTCTTGATGGCACTCAGTCTTGCACATGAAGAATGATGTTAGCCGTGAGTGTTTCATAGATGTCCTTTATCAGGTTGAGAAAATTCTCCACAATCCTATTTTATTAAGGCTTTTTTTTCCATAAAGGGATATTGCAGTGTTTGGATTTTGTCCAATATTTTTTCAGCCTCTTTTAAAATGGTCGTGTGCCCTAGCCGGTTTGACTCAGTGGATAGAGTGTTGGTCTACAGACTGCAGGGTCCCAGGTTCGATTCTGGTCGACAGCATATGCCTGGGTTGTAGGCTCGATCCCCAGTAAGGGGGCATACAGGAGGCAGCCAAGCAATGATTCTTTCTCATCATTGATGTTTCTCTCTCTTCCTCTCCCCTCCTCTCTGAAATCAATAAACACACACACACAATAAAAAAATAAAATGATCATGCTATTGTTGTCTATTAATATAATGAATTATATTGACTTTCATATTTAGTTAAACAACTTTGCATTTGGGGGATAAATTGCACTTTGTTATGGTGGATAATCCCTTTTATATGTTCATTTTGTCAGTTGTTGATTTTGTGTGTGTGATGTTGCTGTTGTTTTTGAGGATTTCTGCATCCATATTCGTACTCCACTATTGGGCTCTGCTAATTGCCAGCGGATTGCTCTACTGTTTTCTACAATGACATTGGGGGCACAAGTGACTCCACAGTGTGACCCAGTTCAGTCTGGTCCGCTTTTCAGGGTAGATTTTGAGATCTGTCTGAGGCTCCTCCTGCCCCGAGGAGGGCTGCTCTGACCTGTCTCTTTCCCTGGTTCTCTTCGATAAACGTGTGGCCTACAGTCAGCTAATTATCCTCCTGGAGCTACCGGCCTCCTTTTAATTGCTCACCACAAAAATCTCCAGTATTTTCAAGAGCGCCCTTAAACACTCTTGCAAGGTTCCCTTGTGCAAAGCCTCTGCATTCTCTGTTCTTGTGGCCTACCCTTCCCCTGGGCGAATGTCTGCTCTATTGCTTCAGAGCTGGTGACAAGGACAGCGGACAAGATGCCTCCGAGTGGCCTGCGTCCCAGAAGGCACCGGGTAGGGGCAGTCAGCCTCTGGTCTTGGCTTGTCTCTCACCATGTGAACTGGGCTGAGGGCCATCAGGCTCCCGTCTTCTGGGCCTGTCAGGCCTGCATAGAGGCTCTGACCTATAAATGGGGGCTTGGTGGAAAACAAGAGCCCCCAACCTCTGGGCAGCACGTCCCTGGGGTTCAGCCTCTGTAGCGTAGAGCCCCGAGGTATGAGAAACACTGGTGGTCTGACCTGCAGGGGGAGATAACATGGTCCGTGACTGGGAGCTGGCGGAAAGGGCCATTGCTGCCCAGGACAGAGCTTCTATCGTGTTGAGCTGGGGAGCAGGCCAAAGAGGGAGTGAGCTATGGCTTAAATGCCACAGACTCGACCTGCTCAAACGGATTTAGTAGGTTTTTCTTTCTTTCTTTCTAAAAATATGTTTTTTATTGCTCTTAGAGAGGAAGAGAGATGGAGAGACAGAAACGTCAATGATGGCAAAGAATCACTGATCAGCTGCCTCCTGCAGGCCCCACAATGGGGGTCAAGCCTGTAACCCGGGCACGTGCCCTGACCGGGAATCAAACTGTGACCTCCTGGTTCATAGGTCGATGCTCAATCCTGAGACAGACTGGCTGGCCAGTGGATTTTTCTTGAACAAACATTTCTTCATTTGCTGTCTGCCCTGAGAGCAGTTTGCAGGGACTTAGAGGGCTTGCTTGTTTAGTAATGTCATCAGGGGCTGTCTCACCGGACAGTCTGCAGAGCCCCTCACGCTGCCATCCAGAAGCAACCCTCCGTCTCCTTCCCTCTTGAGCCAAACCTCTCAAAAGTCTTGTCCTCATTTTATGTTCCCTTCCTGTCTCTTTCCTTTCACCTCCCGCCAAATGCTTCGTTGAGCCAACTCCAGTCAGGCTCTGGTCCCCCATAAGCACAGTGAAACTTCTTTGGTCGAGATCACCAGTGCCTTCCATGCTGCTAAGTCCTAAAGTCAAAACCCGATTTCCCTCTGACATGGCGTGGCAGCAGTATCGGACACAGCTGACATCACCTTCCTTCTTCAAGTGTGTTCAATGATTGGCGTTCAGGACACTTCACCGCCCTGGTCCCCAGTTTTCCTCCAACCACGTTTGCTTCTCCTTCTCGGTCTCTGCTGGCGCCTGAGAACCAGTCCTTAGACCTCTGATCATTTTGATCTACACTCACTTCCTTAATCTCATTCAGTCTCACAGTTTTCAATAATCACCCTCTATGCTGGGCTGATGGATTTCAAATTTGTTATTTCCTGTCCAGCTGCCTCTTCTAAAGCCCGCCCTCGCACAGTACACTGCCTATGTGACAGCTACACAGGGTTTCCTCACGGGCTTCTCAAGCAGCTTGTCTTCCCCTCCACGCCTGTTCCTTCCACTTTTCGTCACTATTCCAGTCACTCAGGCAATAAAAACAAACAAACAAACAAAAAACATTGAATTCTCATTGGCTTTTTCTCACCCTGTGTCCCAGCCACCAGGCAATCCTATTGGGTCCCCATTCAAAACGTATTCAAAACCGGACTTCTTACCACTCTCACTGTGGTCTGAGTCACCATTATCCCCTGCCTAGTTGATCTCAAGAACTGCTGCAGAGGGTCTTTCTTTCTGCTTCCATCCAGCTGCCTCTCCGACCTCATCTGTTGCTTCCCACTAGGCCTGCTTGCTCTTTTTTGAATAGACACAGCATGTGGATGAGCTCCTTGGGTTGGCGATACTCCACGCGTTACCCCACACCGAAGCCAGGAGGGAACCACATTCCGGAGGACACAAAAGTTTGCATTTGGAACGCTTTCAGTTCTAGGTTCTGCCACACGTGTCTCTTTCCTTTGGCTGGTTCTAATTGCGTATCCTTTCATTACAATAAAACTATAATCAGCCGAAACAGGTCTGGCTCAGTGGATAGAGCATCGGCCTGCAGACTGAAGGATCCCGGGTTCAATTCCGGTCAAGGCCGTGTACCTTGGTTGTGGGCACATCCCCAGTAGGGGGGTGTGCAGCGGATCGATGTTTCTGACTTTCTATCCCTCTCCCTTCCTCTCTGTAAAAAAAAAAAATCAATAAAATATATATTTTAAAAACCCTATAATCAGAAGTCCTTGCTTCTGTGAGTTATTCTAGCAAATCATTGAACCTGGAGGTGCTCATGGTTGTCCCCTAATTTAAAAAAATATATATTTTATTGATTTTTTACAGAGAGGATGGGAGAGGAATAGAGAGTTAGAAACATCAATGAAAGAGAAACACCAATCAGCTGCCTCCTACACACCTTCCACTGGGGAAGTGCCCGCAACCAAGGTACATGCCCTTGACCGGAATTGAACCTGGGACCTTTCAGTCGCAGGCCAATGCTCTATCTATTGAGCCAAACCAGTCAAGGCCCTCCCCTAATTTTCAGCCAGCTTGCCGTGAGCGGGGAACCAAGGAATCCCTGAACTGCAGCTGGTGCCTAAAGTCTTGGGCACACATGGCAGTCTAGGGGCTGTGCACCTAACCTCGAGTTTGATACTCATGGGAGCATGACAAGGTTCGACAGGAATGTCTAGTATCTCGGACTGAGAGAAATAGTGGCGTCTTGTGAGCGATGGTGGTTTAGAACCGTTGAATTTCCACGCCTCGCATTAGACCCCGGCTGGTATGCAGGACCTCTAGGTGAACATCATAGAACCAAATGTTTGCACAACTTAACCTTTGCAAGTTGCTTTCACATGTGAGCTTCAACACAAGCAATGTTACCCTCCTTTTATGGGTGAATCAACTGAAGTAAAGGGGAAGACACTTGTCCAAAGTCACTAGACTCAAACATAGGTGTTCTACTTTCTTTTTTAAAATATATTTTTATTGATTTTTTACAGAGAGGAAGGGAAAGGAATAGAGAGTTAAAAACATTTTTAAAAAATATATATTTTATTGATTTTATACAGAGAGGAAGGGAGAGGGATAGAGAGTTAGAAGCATTGATGAGAAACATTGATCAGCTGCCTCCTGCACATCCTCCACTGGGGATATGCCCGCAACCAAGGTACATGCCCTTGACAGGAATCAAACCTGGGACCTTGAATTCGCAGACTGATGCTCTATCCACTGAGCCAGACCAGTCAGGGTATAGGTGTTCTACTTAAATGCAGAGCTCTGTACCCCGGGTCCACGAACTGCAGAAAGTAATGACCACACATGTGCAGGGTGATCTTTAGGATCAGCTCTGTTTTAGGAAACTGAAGCAACTACAGACAGGACTCAAGACACCCCCCTTGCATCCCCCACCCCCTACTTTTCCACACCCACCCCGTCACTGCCCTGTGATTTTCTCCTTTGGGGGGCAGTGACATTTAGAAGGAAATATGTAGAAACTCAGGTCTTTTCCTGCTATAGAACCAGGCATTATTTCCTTAGAGCTCCTCATACGACTGGCCCTTTCCAAGGGAGAAGAGAACTTGTTACCTTCAGCAAGACCGAAAATGGGTAAGCAATGCCATTTTTAGTTCAGAGACTCAAGAGAACCCACCCCAGAATTGGTATTCAGTTCTCCTAATATGTACAAGTCCTAGAGCGCATTGGAAGATATTGAGCCAGGCTTACAAACCAAATGGAAAATGGCAAACATGTAAATATGCAGCTTCGAGGGGAAAAACATACAATGGGCTTTTAATAAATAAAACATATCCAATCTCACTCATAATATGCAAACTACAAAATAAAACGACAAGAAGATGTCATTTTTACCTGTCAAATTGGCAGAGGAAAATATATTGGAAACCTCATCTGGCACCCTCTTATGTTGTTGGTGAGATTCAAAATTGGTATAACCTCTGTTAAGGTGACTTAGCAATATTTCACACATACATAATTGCGTTTAACTCAGGAAGTTCACTTTTTGGAATTTCTTCTAACGATGTATCCACATGTTAGTGCAAAGATGTCTGCTATAAATTGAGAAGGATTGTCACAATATTGTGTCACTCTTTCCATTAAGAGAGGAGCAGAACCACAAGACGCTTGGAGCTTCCATTCTCTTGTTCTTGGAGTTCTGCCCCTGGAACAGCTGGTGGTTAGAAGCTGGAAAAACCCCAGAGAGGCTGTTAGCGAAGACTGGGGGAATGGTGAATAAACAGTTGCTGGAGGCCGGGAATGCAGAGAGAAAATGGTTAGTAGAGGCTGGAGAATGGACAACTTGTGTTATATGGTGACGTAATCACTGGCAAAATGTTGCCAATGGAAATTTGAAAGAAAGAAAATGCACCTAATAAACTTTAAAAAAATATGATAATACCTTCAGACAGAATGATAAAAAGTGTTTCTTCTAACTCAATGTCCAGGACGAGAAGAATGAGCTGAAGAAGGAACTATTCAACTTTCAGGCAGAATCTAGAGAAGAAACGGAAGCCCCAAAGATTCGATGGTTTGGCAAATACACCTGTCTCGTAAGATCACCAGTTTTTCCAGCTGGAACTAACTTCTCAAAGTCAATGAGGTCAAAAGTCAAACTAAGGGCATGGCTGTAAGAACCCTTGCTAAGGCCCCTGAATGATTTAAGGCGATGCCCAAAGGACTCTCTCAACTAGGGCTTCTGAGAATATTAAGGATGCTCTCCCACAGCAGCCTCAATGTGTCACCCCAAAGACCTTGATCATCTGGGTACACATAACATGGAACACCACAAAGCTGCCCTGTTTCGATGGCGTGATGTTAATCGGATCACTTGACCACCAGTGGAAAGGAAATAAACCCTAAAATGATTCAGGGGCTTGCCATACGGTGAAGGTTGTAGGGGCCAGTTGTCAGAAGCACGCCAAAACATCCACTGAGTTTGGGGACAATTGTACCTTGCTCCTAGCTCTCGGAGGCAGAGTACTGGTAGGCCTCTTCAGATTACAGAGACAGCATATACCACATTTGGGAACACTGCACCAATCAGTATATTGGGAGACTCTGAAGGATACAAGTTTTGAGAGGAGCCCAGACCAAGACTGGACTCTGCAGCAGGCTCCGGCTGCAGTTTTAGTGGCCACGTGACCAGTGGATTCCATGGTTGTTAGCGATGTCTGTTGTAGATGTGTATGCCATGAAGAATCTCTTGCAAGTTCCATTAAAAAAAGAAAGCTGCAGTGGGCTGGCCGGCATGGCTCAGGGGTTGAGCATTGACCTATGAACCAGGAGATCATGGTTCGATTCCCAGGCAGGGCACATGCCCACGTGGCGGACTCCATCCCCAGTGGGGGGCATGTGGGAGGCAGCCGGTAGATGATTCTCTCTCATTATTGATGTTTCTATTTCTTTCTCTCCCTCTCACATCCCCTCTAAAATTAATTATATATATATATATATGTATATACATGTATCACATATACATACACACACACACACACACTGAATGGCAAGATTATTATGATCTCTGAACGCATAATAATCTGGCCATCCAGTGTATATCCTGTTTAATAAAAGGCTAATATGCAAATTGTCCCCTCGACCAGGAGTTCGACCAGCAGGCAGGCCGGCCAACTGCCCATGTCCCCTCCCCCTGACCAGGCTGGCAGGACCCCACCCATGCACAAATTCATGCACTGAGCCTCTCATATACATATTCAGAGATCATACTAATCTGGCCACTCAGTATGTATGTGTATATATATGTTTTTTTTTTAAGCTGCAGTGTGGACCTGAAAGTTCTGCTATGCCTGTAATAGTTAATGTTCTCGGAAGCAGATCTTAAACAATGAGAGTTAGTAGATAAATATCCCAACTTCCTTGCTCCTCAAATGGGATAACTCTAAAGTGTGCCCAACACCAGCTCCCAGGGTTCCCTGACGGAATTAAACCCCAGTTACTCACAACTCATCCTTTATTGGCTTTCTTCCTTTTCCTCCCACACGTCTATCTCCTACTGGAGGTCCTTTCCCCCAAATAAAGTCTTTGGACTCTAATCCGTGTCTATCCCTGGAAGGCCCTAACCCAGTGATCGGCAAACTCATTAGTCCACAGAGCCAAATATCAACAGTACAACGATTGAAATTTCTTTTGAGAGCCAAAAATTTTTAAACTTAAACTTCTTCTAATGCCACTTCTTCAAAATAGATTCTCCCAGACCGTGGTATTTTGTGGAAGAGCCACACTCAAGGGGCCAAAGAGCTGAATGTGGCTCATGAGCCGCAGTTTGCCGACCACGGCCCTGACTTAAGCAGCCAATGGTTAGAAGGGAAAGACTCTTGCTCATTTTTGACTCTACCCAAAGTAGAGCTTTTTCTCCGAATGGAAAATTCTTATGATGCAGTACTTTGGCTTACTGTCAGTTCAGTGAGTTTTTACTGCAGAATTACAAGTGTATAATATCCTCTTGCCCATGGGAAAGGTCTGCCAGAAGCATCGAAAGTGAAGTAGTCTTCTATTTTCATAGAATTTTCGGTCTGGTGGGCACCAAGAACTTCCATTCACTGATGCTTTATAGTAGATATTATACTAAGCATTGTATTTATTTTAAATATATATATACTTTTATTAGAAGCATTGGACAGATTGTCAAACTACAGAGGGAAGATAGGGGAGGGCTGTGTGTGTGGAGGGTAAGAGATCAACTGAAGGACCTATATGCATGCATATAAGCTTAACCAATGGACCCAAGACATTGGGGGGAGGAGTGTGAGGGCATGTGCCAGGGGTAGGGGAAGCCAGGGGGAGGTCAATGGGAAAAAAAAAAGACATATGTACTACTATTTGTAATACTTTAAACAATAAAATTTATATATATATATATATATATATATATATATATATATATATTTGATTTCAGAGAGAAAAGGAGATGGAGAGAGAGATAGAAACATCAGTGATGAGAGAGAATCATTGATTAGCTGCCTTCTGCATGCCTCCTAGTGGGGATAGAGCCCACAACCCAGGCATGTGCTCTGATGGCGAATCAAACCATGACCTCCTGGTTCACAGGTGGATGCTCCACCACTGAGCCACGCCGGTGGAGCTGGTCTGGCTTTTTGAGCTTGGTGTGAGAGCAGAGGGTGTGTTATAGATGTGAGCACATTTTCATTTACATATGGTCACTCATGGCCTAAAACCAGGGCACCACCTTCCAGGTAAACATTTAACTCTGGAGCACTAGTACAAAATGACTAACTTAAAAAATTTCTTCCTCCCTTATATGAACACTGTCACATTAGGTTTATAGCTTTTAAGTTCATATACTCACACAGGTACAAAGGCATCCACGTATATTATTCACAGGGTGGGACGGTTTGCGTAAGGGCTTCCTTGGTTTTGCATCTCAAATTAGTTCCTGCTAACTTAGTAACTAAAGCAAATTCCTTCATGAAAAAAAGTTTCCAAGCGTGACCTGGTAATTGTTTTAATGGATTTTCAATGGAGGGTGAAGTTCCGTGCTGTGTGCCCTGCGGGTATTCCATAAATATGTTTTGACTGACTCTGTTAACAACCTACATGGAAAAAAAAACCACCCACAAATATGTGCTATTTCGGTTGTCTTTTTTTCTCATAGTCTCTGTCTTTAGTGCAGATATCTAGAAGCACGTAAGGTGAACAGGGGGCTGCTGCAGAGGAGGGGAGTTACCCATGAAGCACTCCGGGCTGGCAAGTTTTACCTCCACTAAGATTGTCTGTGGGCACCAGGGATCTGCCCACCCCAAATGAGGAAGGAGGCCTCACACGGAACTCGTGGCAGCCCTGGCCACTTTACGGAGAGAAGTAATGGCCCAGAAGGGTAATTTCTCACCTACGTTAGAGAACCTAATGTTGTTACAGACAATTCCCTGTTTTCTCCGCAAAGGACAGGTCTGCTCTGACCTTGGCATTGTGGTGGATACTAATATATTGTCAGTATCTGATGTACATACACCTGAGCTAAGCAAAGTGTATAAGGCATCTTCACATCCTCTTCTCCCAAAACATTCATGGAGCCATTTTATAAGAATGTACATGTGTGTTCAACTGCTGTGATTCAATGGTTGAGCGTCGACCTATGAACCAGGAGGTCATGGTTTGATTCCCGGGCAGGGCACGTGCCCAGGTTTTCGGGCTTGATCCCCATTGCGGGGCGTGCACGAGGCAACGGATCGATGATCCTCTCTCGTCGTTGATGTTTCTATTTCTCTCTCCTTCTCCCTTCTGCTCTAAAATCAATAAAAATATTTTAAAAGAAGAATGTACATGTATAACGCTTGCTATAGGTATAGTATGTTGAAAGTCATCTGAGGATCCTAATCCTTTGGGGCCTAATAAAGACCATCCACATGCCCATGAGACAGCAAACCGAACTTCAGTAAGATCACCCCTGAGCAGATTCTAGAATTAGAGTAAAGCTTTTTTGCCCTGACCGGTTTGGCTCAGTGGATAGAGCGTCGGCCTGTGGACTGAAGGGTCACAAATTCGATTCTGGTCAAGGGCATGTACCTTGGCTACAGGCACATCCGCAGTGGGGGAGATGCGGGTGCAGGAGGCAGTTGATCAATGTTTTTAACTCTCTATCCCTATCCCTTTGTCTCTGTGTAAAAAAAAATCAATAAAAACATTTTTTTTTTAAAAAGAATAAAGCTTTTGTCCTTACTTCAAGGAAATATGAGCCACAGAACAGAGGACTCCTGGGCGGCAGAAAGCAGGCGATTGCCTGCAGACAGGTGCTGGAGGAAGAACCCAGGTGACGCACAGGTGAAGTGGCCAGGGCTGCCACGAGTTTCTGTAGTGTCAGAAACCTCCAGTTTGAAGTTCCATTCTTTGCATTTTTCTAGATAAGCGATCCATTGTCTTACCTATATCAGGGGATGTACCTCCTCCTCAGAATAAAGGAACTCGAATGTTTCAGCGAGCTCTGTCACCTGAGGAAGGTAAGGGGCCACTCCAGTGCCTTGGTGGAAGCTACAAAGTGACTTCAAGCAACTGCTCTCCCCGCCCCCACTTCTGAGTCACCCAAGTAGAGAAACAGGCTCTGGTCAAGGCTCTGATGGGAAAGGAGCAGAGTTTAGGCCTGGCTTCCCATGTGGGCACGGTTAAGTCTCGTTCTCGAGGCAAGTTCTGCCACCTGGTGGTAAGAAATAAAATGCCACTCACTCTCCTCATCTAATCTCTATACAGTATTACTTTTAATTCCATTTTTTGCAAACCCGCCCATAGGCTCTGACTTGGGGCTCGTTTGTTTGCCACCAGCCAAAGACCTTTACCTGACACAGGTGACACTGACACGCTGGAGAGAATTTCCTCACAAATATCTGGAGTTCAGGCATCTTTTTAAAAAATATATATTTTATTGATTTTTTTACAGAGAGGAAGGGAGAGAGATAGTTAGAAACATTGGTCAGCTGCCTCCCACACACCCCCTACTGGGGGCCAAGGTACATGCCCTTGACTGGAATCGAACCTGGGACCCTTTAGTCCACAGGCCAACGCTCTATCCACTGAGCCAAACCGGTTTTGGCTGGAGTTCAGGCATCTTAAACCACATTTGAAATGTTTTTGGAAGAGCTGGGAGAAAGGAAAGTGAGGAGAAGGAGGAGCTGGCAGGTAAAGAAGAAAGAAAGCATGAATTCATTCATTCATTCATTCATTCATACAGTCATTCATTGACTCACTGCTGAGTCTCCAAACCGACAGTAATTAATTTACAAATAGAAATGTGTAAGACACCGCCTAAACGGTTTGGCTCAGTGGATAAAGCGTCGGCCTGCAGACTGAAGGGTCCCAAGTTCAATTCCGGTCAAGGGCATGTATCTTGGCTGCGGGTACATCCCTAATAGGAGGTGTGCAGGAGGCAGCTGATTGATGTTTCTCTCTCATCGATGTTTCTAACTCTCTATCCCTCTCCCTTCCCCTCTACAAAAAAAAAAATCAATAAAATATATTTAAAAGAAAAAGAAATGTGTAAGAAACCCATTCATTCTCTCTCTCTCTCTCTCTCTCTCTCTCTCTCTCTCTCTTTCTCTCTCTCTCTCTCTCTCTCTCCCCCTCTCTCTCTCTCTCCCCCTCTCTCCCTTCCTCTCTCTCTCTCTTTGTCTCTCTCTTTCTCTCTCTTCACAAGGAGACAGTGGATGGCTGTTAGGTTGGTAAGATAAATCAGATGAAAATTCTTGCTTGCTTGGGAAGGCCAAGGAGGGGGCACATCACTCAGAGTCCATTAGGGGGAGTGCTAAGTCTCCCAAAAGGAAACAAACTGGGCTAATTCTGGAATATGCCCACAATTCCTTGGGGATTCAGTCTATTATCCCTCACAGGGAGCAGAGATACCCCAGCACCGGGAGAGAGCTCCCAATAACCTTCTCCAGCACTGCAATCACTCCCGTTCCTTCCTCTGCCACCAGCCCTTACTTCTCTTTTCCATCTAGGCTCTCGGAGTGTGGTCCTGAGCATCAGTGCTGTCATCACCTGGGAAACTTTAAGAAATGCAAATCTTCACCCTGACCCGTTTGGCTCAGTGGATAGAGCACCGGCCTACGGACTGAAGGGTTCATTTCCGGTCAAGGGCATGTACCTTGGTTGCTGGTGCATCCCTAGTGGGGAGTGTGCAGGAGGCAGCTGATTGATGTTTCTCTGTCATCAGTGTTTCTAACTCTCTATCCCTCTCCCTTCCTCTCTGTAAAAAAGCAATAAAAAATATTTTTAAAAATTAAAAAAAAGAAATACAGCCAAAACCGGTTTGGCTCAGTGGATAGAGCGTCGGCCTGCGGACTGAAAGGTCCCAGGTTCGATTCCGGTCAAGGGCACGTACCTTGGTTGCAGGCACATCCTCAGTAGGGGGTATGCAAGAGGCAGCTGAACGATGTTTCTCTCTTATCGATGTTCTGATCTATCCCTTTCCCTTCCTCTCTGTAAAAAATCAATAATATATATATATATTTTTTAAAGAAATGGAAATTCTCAGGCCCTGCCCCAGACCCAGTGAATCAGACCCTTGGGAGTGTTTTAACACACCCCTACCCCCAGCGATTTTGATGCATGCTAAAGTTTGAGGACCACTAGTCTATACGGACCAAGGAGATGGGTGGGAGTGAGTTGCAGGCAAGGAAAGAGCAATGGACCCCATATGCGAATCTAGTTCGTCCCCACAGAGTGTAAGAAGAAGCTGAGGAGCCGCTGCAGAGGGAGATGACAGTCATTGCAGAGGCTTGGGCCACCTCAGTTTGGCACTTGTGCCTGGACACTAACCCCTAAACTCACCCTCTGTCAGGTCGGTTATGGAACCAGGGTCTTCAGACCGGAGACTCGGCCTCGGCCCTCCATTCACACTGCTCTAGTGAGGGAGCCGCACCGTGTCCAGGGCAGGGAGGATGGAGCAGGGATAGCCCCCCCCCCCCCGCCCGCCCCACTCAGCTCTAACTCTCTCCACTGCTTTACAGACCATGGAGGCCTCATCCCACCTCCCTGGCTGGGGGGGGGGGGGGTGCAGTGCAAACCCCCTCCAGTGGCGGGTACAACTGGACTGAGCACCAACTTCATTCAACCCCACAGGCACTCTGTATCCTGCTTCCTCCTCCGCTGAAGGAAAAAAAACAACAACAAAAAAACTACTTACTAAAGGGAGTCACTACTTTTTTCTTTTTTTAGTTTTTAAAAGGAAAGTTTACTTGACAAGTTTCACTTAGGCGCAATACACCTAAAAGGAAATCACAACACAATGAATGATTTAAATCAAGGCCTCGGGATTTCATACAAACACCAAGACCAAAATCCTAAAGTATTGGTATTGTGTCTCAAAATTTCCCCATTAACTTAAAAAAAAAAAAAAAGCTTACACTTACACGTTTTGGAAGTTATTAAATGAAAGTAGAATTAGCAAACACGCCAAATGTTTCACTTTTAATTGTAGACACAGCTCCCATATTGAGTTTTAAAAAAAAAAAAAAAAAAAAAAGCATGTCTTTCAACATGTTTCCACAAAGTGTTCGATCTGATGTGGTTGGTGTAAGAGCAACATTTAACATAATTCAACTTCTTTAACCTAAATATACTGACTGCTTAAGCATACCCTGCAATAGAACTAACTTTAAAAAGTCTAAAAATTGTTTAACAGTTATAGTTTAGCCAAAACCGGTTTGGCTCAGTGGATAGAGCATCGGCCTATGGACTGAAAGGTCCTGGGTTTGATTCTGGTCAAGGGCATGTACCTTGGTTTTGGGCACATCCCCAGGAAAGAATGTGCAGGAGGCAGCTGACCAGTGTTTCTAACTCTCTATCCCTCTCCCTTCCTCTCTGTAAAAAAAAAAAAAAAAAAAAAAAAAATCAATAAAATATATTTAAAAAACCGTTATAGTTTACTCAACTTAGTTGTTACATCCTGGATGAATATTTGTGTTAAAAAATAATGAACCTTGCCTGAGACCGGTTTGGCTCAGTGGATAGAGCGTCGGCCTGCGGATTGAAAGGTCTGGGGTTCGATTCCGGTCAAGGGCATGTACCTTGGCTGCAGGCACATCCCCAGGAGAGAATGTGCAGGAGGCAGCTGATCCATGTTTCTCTCTCATAGATGTTTAAAACTTTATATCCCTCTCCCTTCCTCTCTGTGAAAAATTAATAAAACATATTAAAAATAATAATGAACCTTTAAGTCTTTAATTCAATCCTGACTTCCACTAGAGGAAGCAGAAATCGCAAGGGAGTCGCTCCTTAAGTGCGCGAGCGATGCCACTCGGCGGGCGCTATTCCTTCCTATTTGTCCTGCCCCCCCTGGCCCCCCCCGCTCCGGCATCCGCCCGCCGGTGCCTCCCGCGCTGGCGCTCCCAGCCCCGAAGTGGGCCCTTCACCCGGTGAAATAAACCGCGGAGCCTGTTCTGCTGGCTCTCAGACTGGCTTCTAGCGGCTGCCAGAGTGCCAGCTCAGCGCCCAGGGCGCAGACTTCGCCAGTCTGTTCGGAGGAAACCGCGTTTTAGGGGGGAGGGGGAGGCCTACGCTCACTGGGCTCCCTGCCCCCCGCGCCCCCGCCCCACACTGGGCCTCACAAAGAGCAGAAGCCCGTGTTGGGGGACAGGCTCCGGATTCCAAAGTCCGGGGCACCGGGGCCTGGAGTCCATCTAACTCAGCTGCGGACTGGAAGGCGGGCCTGGGGGGGGGGGGCGAGCCCTCCCCCCCTCCCCTCCTCCCCCACCTCCCCCGGCCGGTGACTGTCAGGTCGCATCTGCTCCAAATTTATAGCTCGTCCTCGGGCCGTCGCCGGCCTCTCCACGGCCTCTTTACCAAGTGCAGCCCCAGCTGAGACCCCTCCCACGGGGAGGGGAGGGGACGTGCCGCCCCGGCCCCGGGCTGGGAGCGGAGCAGGAGCAGGTGTGGAGCGGGGTTCGCAGCGGCGCGCGCGGTCACCCTCCAGAGCGCCGCGGAGACCCCGCTTCACCCCCGCGTGCAGACAAAGGCGCGGGGTCTGGCCAAGGGCGGCTCATTACCCCGACCTGCCGGGAGCGGATGATGGAGAGGCCGGGCGCGGGGAGGGCCGAGCGCCCGGGCGCAGAGGGCGGACCCCAGAGCGGAGCGCAAGGTGGGGGGGGGGGGGGGGGGGGCGGGAGCGCGGCCGGACTGGGGGCGCCTCGGGTCTGCGGCCAAGAACCCACCCGCCCCGAACCCCTAAGGCCGGCTCTGACCCGGGCTCCCAGGCGGGGAGAAGGAGCAGGGACAATGAGAGGCCCACGCGGCTGTGCGGGGACCCGCCGCCCCGCGGATGGCCATTGTCCGCCTGCGCCCGCGTCCTCCCCGCCGCGGACTCCTCCTCGCCCCGGACCGATTGCTGTCTGCGGAGGGAGGCGGGTGGGGGACTGAACGGAGGCGGGCGCCCTAAGACACCCAACAGCAATGGCACGTCCCCAGGGGCCTTCGGATGAGGGGATCCCCGCCTTCATTAGTCCCCCCCCCACCCCCCCCACCCCCCCCCCGCGTGTGCTGGATGCCTTTGTCTGGGCTCTGGATGCTGAGGTAGAAGGTGAAGGTTACTAGGTAACTAACATAGCCGGAACCGGTTTGGCTCAGTGGATAGAGCGTTGGCCTGAGGACTGAAGGGTCCCAGGTTCCATTCTGGTCAAGAGCACACAGTGGGGGGTGTGCAGGGGGTAGCTGAAGGATGTTTCTCTCTCATCAATGTTTCTATCTCTCTCACTTCCTCTCTGTAAAATTTCAATAAAGTATATTTTTAAAAAGTAACTAACATAGTAACAATACCATGATGGCCCCTAAAAGGTATAATCCATTTTCAAACTTCCCCAGTTGTCTCAATTCTTTTTCTCCATGGTGGTTGTTGTTCGGGTTAGGCTCCAAATGTGTCCATCGAGTGGACTGTCTCTTTAACCTCATGTTTTCCCCTTAATCTCTCTCTCCCCCTCCTTGCAATGTATTTGCTAAAGAAGCTAGGTAATTTATTCAGTCTGGATTTTGTTGGATATATCCCCGTGGTGTCATTTAACATCTTATTCTGCCTCTATATTTCCTGTAAATTGGTTGTTAGATAGAAGAGGCTTGACCAATTAATACTTGATTTTTTTTTCCCCAAGTCTACTCCACAGGCAGTATTGTCTCAGGAGTGATGCCTGCCTGTCTGTCTCATTGTTGTTGTTAGCAGCCAGGCATCCTCGTGGCCCGCGTGCATTTGTACATTAGAAATGGCCACATCAGCCAGGACCGGTTTGGCTCAGTGGATAGAGCCTTAGCCTGCGGACTGAAGGGTCCCAGGTTCGATTCTGGCCAAGGGCATGTACCTTGGTTGCAGGCACAACCCTGGTGGGGAGTGTGTAGGAGGCAGCTGATCGATGTTTCTCTCTCACTGATGTATCTAACTCTCTATCCCTCTCCCAAAATCAATAAAATATATTTTTTAAAAAAAGAAATAGCCAAATCATGACATTCTACTTCTGTGAGTCCGTTTTCATGTATCCGCTGGAATACTTCTCTGAGGAAAACTGCCCCCAACTGTTTGCCCTGAGGTGCCTTTGGGGTAGGAAGAGTAGGTAAATACTCCATTCGCTTCCTTTACTCATTATTTCTCAAAATTGCCGGTTGACTCCCTAACATTCTCCAGAGGTGAACCATGATTTTTTTTTAAACATCATTATGGACTCATGGATTGAAATATATGTTTCACACTAAGCGCCTTTTGATTCCATGGATCTTTTACTTTATTTTAAAATATATTTGTGTTGAACTCAGAGAGGAAGGGAAAGGGAGAGAGAATCATTGGGTAGGCTGCGTCCTGCCACGCCCCGCACTGGGGCTCGAGCCCACAACCCGGGCATGTGCCCTGGCCAGGAATCAAACCGCGACTCCCTGGTTTGTAGGTGGCTGCTCAACCACTGAGCCATACCAGCCCGGCTGCATGGACATTTTAAAACTAGGAAGCATCTTATTAAAAATCCTGAGTCCTGCCGAAACCGGTTTGGCTCAGTGGATAGAGCGTCGGCCTGTGGACTGAGAGATCCCAGGTCCTTGGTTGCCGGCACATCCCCAGTGGGAGGTGTGCAGGAGGCAGCTGATCGATGTTTCTCTCTCATCGGTGTTTCTGACTTTCTATCCCTCTCCATTCCTTTCTGTAAAAAATAAAAATAAAAAATAAAATATATATGTTTTTAAAAATCCTGAGTCCTGGCTTCTCCGCTGGACGGCCTGGCAATCCTGGGCCCCGGCCAGCACGGCCAGAGCAGGCTGTGGCCGAAGGGCACTGCCCTCTGTGGCAGGCATCTATTCTTGCCCGGGTCTGCTCAGACCTTTTCCGTCTCCCTGGCCCCTGCAGTTGTGAGTTTATAAAGCCGTTCCAATCTGTGTTTCCTCTGACAGATGACAGAACTCCAAAGTACCCCAGCCTACCTAGGACCATGAGTCTGCTGGCTGCCTCGGCAGAGGAGAGACCAGCCGGACTCAGCCTGACCTTCCATGTGGGCTGAGTCAGAGACACCTTGGAACACCTGGAGGTAACCTTGCTCCCAATCCCCAAAACACCCTTTGCAGAGGAAACTTGGGACTATTCCAAACTCCTCTCCTTCTCTTGCCTCCCACACGCAGTCAGTCACCTCGCCGCTAATTAGCCTCTCCGCCTCCATGTCTGCCCCGCTCCAATTCATCCTGCTCACTCAAAATTGTTTTTCCCCAAACCTAAGTCTCATCGTGTCACTCTCTGGCTTTAAAATTCTTAAAATCCAGGAGTTAAAATCCGTCAGTAAGTCCCCCTCACATTTAGGTTGGACCTCAGTCGACCCTTTGCGCCTGACAAGGCCCCCATGACCGGGGTCTTTGCCACCCCTGCCTCCGGACCGCGAGCGGGGCCCCTGCCGAGGCCCGGTCCTCCACCCCGGCGGCACCACGCACAGCACTGCACGTACTGTGTGCTTTGGGTTTTCTGTCTTCCCGGAGCACCCACTCCTCCACCAGCTGGCTCCCACTTCGTTTGTCCCACTTCACGCTTTGATCTTCTCAGGAAAACCTTTTCTAGCGGCACTTGTCCTGCTCTGCACGACTGTCGCACCCTGTGCTTTCTGTAAGAACAGCACTTGCATGGTGTGTGTGTGTGTGTGTGTGTGTTTCTGCATGTATGTGTATGTGAGTGTGGGAGATTGTGGCTGTGTGTATGTGTATAGGTGTGTGTTTCTACATGTGTATGTGTGTATGTGAGTGTGGGAGATTGTGGCTGTGTGTATGTGTATAGGTGTGTGTTTCTGCATGTGCATGTGTGTATATGAGTGTGGGAGATTGTGGCTGTGTGTATGTGTATGGGTGTGTGTTTCTGCATGTGTTTGTGTATACGTGTATATGCATGTGGGATATTGTGTGTCTATATATGTGTATATATGTATATGAGTGTGGGAGATTGTGTGTGTGTGTATATGTGTATATGAGTGTGGAGTTTGTGTGTGTATGTGTATATGTGTATGGGTGCGTGTTTCTGCATATGTATGTTTGTGTGTATATGAGTGTGGGAGATTGTGGCTGTGTGTGTGTGTATGGGTGTGTGTTTCTGCATGTGTATATGTATACATGTACATGAGTATGGGAGATTTGTGTGTATGTTTATAGGAGTGTGGGAAATTGTGTATGGGTGTGTGTTTCTGCATGTGTATATGTATACATGTACATGAGTATGGGAGATTTGTGTGTATGTGTATAGGACTGTGGGAAATTGTGCATGGGTGTGTGTTTCTGCATGTGTATATGTATACATGTACATGAGTATGGGAGATCAGTGTGTATGTGTATAAGACTGTGGGAAATTGTGCATGGGTGTGTGTTTCTGCATGTGTACGTGTGTATGAGTGTGGGAGATTGTGGCTGTGTGTGTATATGGGTGCGTGTTTCTGCATGTGTATGTGTGTATGAGTGTGGGAGATTGTGGCTGTGTGTGTGTGTATGTGTATATGTGTGTATGAGTGTGGGAGATTGTGTGTATGTGTGTATGAGTGCATGTTTCTGCATGTGCATGTGTGTATGAGAGATTGTGGCTGTGTGTGTGTGTATGAGTGTGGGAGATTGTGGCTGTGTGTGTGTGTGTGTGTGTATGAGTTTGGGAGATTGTGGCTGTGTGTGTGTGTGTGTGTGTGTGTGTATGAGTGTGGGAGATTGTGGCTGTGTGTGTGTGTGTGTATGAGTGTGGGAGATTGTGGCTGTGTGTGTGTGTGTGTGTGTATGAGTGTGGGAGATTGTGGCTGTGTGTGTGTGTGTGTGTATGAGTGTGGGAGATTGTGGCTGTGTGTGTGTGTGTGTGTATGAGTGTGGGAGATTGTGGCTGTGTGTATGTATGTGTGTGTGTGTATGAGTGTGGGAGATTGTGGCTGTGTGTGTGTATGTGTGTGTGTGTGTATGAGTGTGGGAGATTGTGGCTGTGTGTGTGTGTGTATGAGTGTGGGAGATTGTGGCTGTGTGTGTGTGTGTGTGTGTATGAGTGTGGGAGATTGTGGCTGTGTGTGTGTGTGTGTGTATGAGTGTGGGAGATTGTGGCTGTGTGTGTGTGTGTGTGTATGAGTGTGGGAGATTGTGGCTGTGTGTGTATGTGTATGTGTGTGTATGAGTGTGGGAGATTGTGGCTGTGTGTGTGTGTGTGTGTGTGTATGAGTGTGGGAGATTGTGGCTGTGTGTGTGTGTGTGTGTGTATGAGTGTGGGAGATTGTGTGTATGTGTGTATGTGTGTGTATGAGTATGGGAGATTGTGGCTGTGTGTGTGTGTGCGTGTGTATGAGTGTGGGAGATTGTGGCTGTGTGTGTGTGTGTGTGTGTGTGGCACCCTTCTCCTCCCGCTGGGAGGATAATTAAAGCACCAAGCTGCAAAGCTGGCAGGCAGTGTTCCCCGGGGTGCGTTTCATGGGGTTGATTAATGAGGCCAGGGAGTTAATGAGGAGAAAGCTAAACAGAGGGAGCTGAGCAGTGGGGAGGAGGCGGTGGGGGGGAGGGCTCCGAAGGCATCTCCGCCCTTTCTTTTCAGGGAGCTGAGCGCAGCCACATGGTGCGCTGGCTCTGCACAGCCGGCCCAGCAGAGAAGGGGCGCTGCCTCACACTGGCTGCAGTGGGGACGCCTCTTCTTCCCCTGTGAGCGCCTAACCTGGAGAAACAGAGAAAGAACACGCCCTTGCGACGGAAGACTCGGGGGCACAGGCCCCCAGGAGACCACCCTCTTCTTTCCACCTGGAGGAACTGGGCAGGGCTCCCAGGTCACCTGCAGATTTCATTCCCACCTGAATTAAGAACTCAGATCTGCCCTGACCGGTTTGGCTCAGTGGATAGAGCCTCGGCCTGTGGATTGAAGGGTCCCAGGTTCGATTCACATCAAGAGCATGTAACCTTAGACAAGTTACTCAGTACTTTGAGCCTCAGTTTCTGCATCTGTCAAATAGGATCATCCTCCTTACCCCATGTAGTGTGTCCCAGACATTACTCTAGGCCCGTGGTTGGCAAACTGCAGCTCGAGAGCCACATGCGGGCACGCAGGTACAGTGCGAATGAAACTTTGTGGCCCGTGCACAGAAGTCGGTTTTTGGCTCTCAAAAGAAATTTCAATCGTTGTCCTGTTGATATCTGGCTCTGTTGACTAATGAGTTTGCCAACTGAAGTGGGGGATCCAAGCAGAAACTGTCCTCGGCCTGAGCCCCCACCCCCCCATATGCACACTCAGTGCACACCCCTCTGGTCAGGCTATGGACACACCAAACAGTCTCCATGTCCCCATAGGAGCGGTGGCCTCAGTTTGAAAGGATAGAGTCCGGTGCCAAGGGATGGGGCCGAGTGTGGACCCAGCACCAACCGTGTTCCACAGGGTCAGCGGTTGGCCAGCTGTGTGCACCTGGTGAGTTGGTGATGCCGCTGAGCCTCACCTGGCGGCTGGAGGAACTGCACCCGCTTCCCGGGCAGCTGCAGGCGGACCAACGTGGAGCTTTGCTTGTGAAAAGCCACCGTAACTGTGCTTTGGGTCTAGAAATGGCTGGCAGGGCAGTCCGGTTCCTTCCCTGGGTGTGCCAGGGGGTCCCACCGATAGGCGAGAGTGCGAGGTGCCTGGACTGCCCAATCGATACCCCCCTCCTCTCTACCCCCCGCCCCCAACTGCCCAGTGCCCTGACTTTAGGATCTGCAGCTACTCATTGACCTCCAGTCAAGAGCAATTTGAGGCCAGAAGCCAATCAGCTCCAACGATGTCTTGAGGAGCTTGAAATGAGCCAGTTTCCTCTGGCTGAGTTCCTCCTGCTGGATCAGGGAAACCGAGGCTGCCTAGGTCCCCCTCAGAACATATCCGTCTGCCCCCCTCTTGTCAGACCCCACCGCCTCCCCACCAACAGAACTCCGAGACCTCTGGGCCTCACTGGTGACTCCCACCGCCCACCCCCTCCCTCCCTGTGGGAGCCGCCAGCGCTGGCACCACGGGGCACATCAATAATTTCTCAGAGAAGGAGCTTGTGTGTAGAGAAACCAATATTTAACATCCCCATTTACATTGAAAGCGTGATTCTGATTATGAGATGGTAATGAGGGGATTAGCCAGAGGAGAGAGCTCTCCCCCCCTCCCAACCCGCGCCCCCTCCATCGCCCTTCAGTGGGCTTATTCCTGACGGAGGAGGTGTGGGGGAGGGTGCGGGCACTCCTACTGGGAGAGCATCAGAGATGCCAGCGCAGGGCAGGGGTCCTCCAAGGCCCCTCACTCATGTCTGGAATCAATTAGTCCCAGGCGGGTGATGGGTGAGCTAGGAGCCCCTGACTCTGAGGGCCTCCCGTTGCTTTCCGCTGGGCTGGGCTGGGCTGCTCCGGGCTGGGCTGGGCTGCGCCGGGCCGGGCTGGGCTGGGCCGGGCTGGGCTGGGCTGGGCCGGGCCAGGCCGGGCCGGGCTGGGCTGGGCTGGGCTGGGCTGGACTAGGCCAGGCTGGTCCTCCAAAGAGTTTCTCCAGACAGGTCAGTTTCCTGTGACCGCTTTCCCTCTGAAGAAGAGGGTGGAGGGAATAAGTCTGTTGGCAGAACTTTGTTTTGGTTCCCGGTGCCTCTGGCTTAACCTCAAAGCCAGCCCCGCTAAGTCCCCTGAAATGGCATCCTGGTTCTCCCTGTCCCAGACCGGCCTCTTAACCAGGCAGCAGATTATCTCTGGCTCTTCCTGTGGGATGGGAGGCAGAGAGGGGTTAGGGGGGTAGGACAGAACCCAAGGGGGTCACCCATCCTGAGGCCCATTTGTTGGTGGACAATTGCGCTCAGACGCGATAATTCAGTGTGTGATTGTGGTCACGCCCCCCCTTTTGTGCCCCTTTCAGAGCCAATCTCCCAGGCCCAGATGGGTTAATCCATAATGCAGACGAGCAAGTAATTGGCTGTCAGCCCAGCCCCCTGCACCCCTTCCCCTATTAGTGCCACTGCCCTAATGAAGCCCAGCTTGGAGAGCCCCCTTCTCAATGAGGCGCCAGCCCCAACTCAGCCAGGCACACATGTGTCTCCGCTGCTCTGCCCGAAGCCCGGCTCCCTTTGGGGACCTCCAGCCCAGCCTCCCCGGGGTGACCCAGCTGCCAGGGCTGCGGCAGCCCAGGGGGGAGGCTGTGATGGATGGGAGGGAGTTAGTTAATAGAGCCAAAAACACATGGGCCCTGTCCCCACACCGACCCTCCAACACGCACACACACACACACACACACACACATACACACATACACACACACACTCACACACACACACACACACACACTCACACACACACTCACACACACACATACTCACACACACACACACATACACATACACACATATACACACACACACACATACACACACACACTCACACACACACACACACACACACACACTTTGGCAGCTTCCTCTGCCAGCAGCCCTGGCCTTGGGAAATAGCCCATGGAATATCCCCCACGCCCACCTCCTACCTAAGCTGGGCCGAAATGGGGCCTACGTTGGGGGGAGGGGGGGTTTGAAGCTGCCTCTTTGGACAATGGTCCAAGTCATTGCTGCCAGCCCTCCCCAACCTCTGCCAGTCTCAGTCCCCCGTGGGTTGGCTGAAGGCAGCGTGAAAAGATGTGCTGGGCCCTCAGTCTCTGATGTCTGAGCTCCTATTGGAATCTTACCAAGAGGGTTTCTTTCCCTTCATTCTTGGGCTCCATCTCTGTTTCTTGATCCGACTTCTTTTCCTACCCAACTTCCCTACCAACGCTTTGCTTAGAGACAGAGCTAGAACCACGCCCCTGACAGGAGACGGGGATACCCCCCAAAAGAGCTGCTCTCTCTCCTCCAGGAGCTGCCTCGAACTGTTACAGAGAAACCAGACAAGAACCCAGCAGCACTCAGAGAGATGGAGTTACATTTAGTACTGTTACGCACGGGTCCAGAGGAAAATGTCTCTCAAATTCTGGGCCCCAACATGCAGGAATTTTCCCTATCTATATGTTTTTACCTTCTTTGTCTCCCAAATATGGGGTGTTTTCGGCCCCTTCTGCAAGGTCTTAAAGAGCCCGTTTGTGCAGGGGGCCTTGAGACCGAAACCAATGGCCTGGCCTGGCGCCAGCACTGATAACCTTGTCCGGAGAAAGTTTAAGGGCCTCTCTGAAGTGGGAGTAGTCTTATTTTCCTCATTATTTAAACAAGCGAGCATGTACAGAAGCCAAATAGCAGGGTTAAACTTTTAAACAGCAGTTTTTATATAAGATGGATGCTTCAGTACCGGGCTTCCCCATCAGCTTATGAGCTCCCTGTCTCTGCCAGGATTCAAGTCCAGCCGGCTAAGATCTGTTTAAAATATCTTAGGCGAGATTTGGGGGGAAGGTGTTTGCAAAGGGACCTCCACTCTCTGATTCCCTGCCCTTACTTCCTGTTCCCACCTCTCTGTGCCCCCTCCCCTCAACACAAACAGCTTTGCCCGTCCCTCTTCCAAGCCAAAGGAGGCAAGAAGAGACTGACTGGGTACTGCCTGGGCTGGAGCTGTTCCGGGTGCCCATCGAGGCGGGAGCTCTGTGTCCTGAAGAGACCCCTCGACCCAGAATGTGCCTGCTGGCTTTCTCTCATTAACCCTTTAAAATGGATACTTTTATATTTTTCATTATTAATAACACAATATTTTTATTTTAACTATACTTTATTGATTTTTTTACAGAGAGGGAGGGAGAGGGATAGAGAGTTAGACACATCGATGGGAGAGAAACATTGATCAGCTGCCTCTCACACACACCCCCACTGGGGATGTGCCTGCGACAAAGGTACATGCCCTTGACTGGAATCGAACCCGGGACCCTTCAGTCCACAGGTTGATGCTTTATCTACTGAGCCAACCCGGTCAGGGCCATAACAAAATATTTTTAAACAGGGGAAAGAAACATAGAAAAAGTGTACATATACCTTCACGCCTAATTCAACCATTAATTGCACTTTGGTTGTATTTTCCACTTTCATGTGCATATAGGAAACCGCTCAGCACCATGAAAGTGTGTATTAAATGTCTTCTGTGGGCCAGGTACGGTGCTTATAATTTTCCTACCTGGATCGTAACTCCAGCTCCATTCCTAGCTTTCTTTCTCCTCTCTAAATGCCAGGTTATTGCCATGGAATAGGTAAACCTCATCATGGAATATTTGAAAATCCTCACATTTAGAGACAAGTCTCGGGGCCTATCCAGATTGGAGCCATAAGGGGCACCAAAGCCACAGCGGGCAGTCCCTTTATGATTAAGACCCCGGGGAGGAAAGGAAGGCCCCATGCTGATGAATGCGGGGCTCAGGGGGTGGAGGCAAGCAACCCTGAGAAAAGTCTAGCCCCATTTCTGATTAGATGGGGGAACCACACCAAACAGTGAAATAGCATTCCGAGGTTGCTTCTAGGAAATGTTGAATATTTATGAGCGATGCAATCAGGGGCTCGGAGGTAAGGCTTTAAACATAAAAAGGCAGTGGGATGGGGGTAGGGAGGATGGAAGAGAGACATAAAAGGGACGCAATGGGGAAAGGAGAGGGACACAAGAAAGGAAGTAAAGGTGCCCTGACTGGTTTGGCTCAACAGATGGAATGTCGGCCTGAGGACTGAAAGGTCCCAGGTTTGATTCCAGTCAAGGGCATGTACCCTGGTGGCAGGCACATCCCCAGTGGGGGTGTGCAGGAGGCAGCTGATGATGTTTCTCTCTCATCGATGTTTCTAGCTCTCTATCACTCTCCCTTCCTCTCTGTAAAAATAAAATATATTTTTTTTATAAAAAAAAAAGATAGGAAAGGAAAAGTAGGTTCCCATGACTTGTCAGAGGAGTGACTTCCCTGCATGACCCTAAAATCCAGTTGCATCCTACCCATTGTGTAGATAAGGTCACAATGAGGCTGAACTTTTCCAGGTCAGACTGCTTTTCTCTAGGGAAACCTAGAGATATCTTGGAGTCATCTTTACTTCAAGGAATTTAGCTCCAGGATATTTAAGAGAAACAACGCCCTTCATGATGTAAGAAGGCCCTTGATGATGAAAGAAGGTCAGTGTGGGAAGAGGGACTCCAGGGCCGAAGGAACCCTGCAGACACTGGAGATAGGCCCAGTGTGGTAGGAATACAAATACATCTACCAACAGCCACACAAGCAACCCAAAAACACAGACTGAAGCCTCTCACATGTGTTCAATGCAAATGCATCTTCCTTTGAATGTAAATCATTAGAGGCCAAGGGAATATCCTTTTTCATTGAAGAAGGGGACATCTTTCTTTGGATGCAGGGGATTTGAATATATTAACTAGTCTCTTCCTTTGTGAAGTTGGTGCTCACCTACAGAGAGAGAGAGAGAGAGGGAGGAAGGGGGGCATGAAGACAGACAAATTGAGATGGAGAGTGATACAGAATAGAGTCTACTTCTGACTAACTGCAAAAGTGCCAGCAGTCCCAGAAATGAGCAAATGCAAAGAGCAGCAGGATTAATTATTGATGGGTAGCAGGGACCCTAGGAACTAAACACAGAGTGATAGAAAAAGATCTGGCGGTTTTAGTGCTTATACTCAGCAGAGGACTGTAGAAGTCATTCTGTTGCTGGAATTATATATGTGTGAGTAACATGTTGGAGAGGAGGGGAGCAGGACGAGTCTTCCTTCTGTTACCTCCAGATGCAAGTCTTTCACAGATATGTGGTATACAAGGCCTACAGGTGTGGGGCCAGCCTGAGTGATATGTGGTATACAAGGCCTACAGGTGTAGGGTAAACCTGAGTGATATGTGGTATACAAGGCCTACAGGTGTGGGGCCAGCCTGAGTGATATGTGGTATACAAGGCATACAGGTGTGGGGCCAGCCTGAGTGATATGTGGTATACAAGGCCTGCAGGTGTGGGGCCAGCCTGAGTGATATGTGGTATACAAGGCCTACAGGTGTGGGGCCAGCCTGAGTGATATGTGGTATACAAGGCCTGCAGGTGTGGGGCCAGCCTGAGTGATATGTGGTATACAAGGCCTACAGGTGTAGGGTAAACCTGAGTGATATGTGGTACACAAGGCCTACAGGTGTGGGGCCAGCCTGAGTGATATGTGGTATACAAGGCCTGCAGGTGTGGGGCCAGCCTGAGTGATATGTGGTATACAAGGCCTACAGGTGTAGGGTAAACCTGAGTGATATGTGGTATACAAGGCCTACAGGTGTGGGGCCAGCCTGAGTGATATGTGGTATACAAGGCCTACAGGTGTAGGGTAAACCTGAGTGATATGTGGTATACAAGGCCTACAGGTGTGGGGCCAGCCTGAGTGATATGTGGTATACAAGGCCTGCAGGTGTGGGGCCAGCCTGAGTGATATGTGGTATACAAGGCCTGCAGGTGTGGGGCCAGCCTGAGTGATATGTGGTATACAAGGCCTGCAGGTGTGGGGCCAGCCTGAGTGATATGTGGTATACAAGGCCTACAGGTGTGGGGCCAGCCTGAGTGATATGTGGTATACAAGGCCTACAGGTGTGGGGCCAGCCTGAGTGATATGTGGTATACAAGGCCTACAGGTGTGGGGCCAGCCTGAGTGATATGTGGTATACAAGGCCTGCAGGTGTGGGGCCAGCCTGAGTGATATGTGGTATACAAGGCCTACAGGTGTGGGGCCAGCCTGAGTGATATGTGGTATACAAGGCCTGCAGGTGTGGGGCCAGCCTGAGTGATATGTGGTATACAAGGCCTACAGGTGTGGGGCCAGCCTGAGTGATATGTGGTATACAAGGCCTACAGGTGTGGGGCCAGCCTGAGTGATATGTGGTATACAAGGCCTGCAGGTGTGGGGCCAGCCTGAGTAATATGTGGTATACAAGGCCTACAGGTGTGGGGCCAGCCTGAGTGATATGTGGTACACAAGGCCTACAGGTGTGGGGCCAGCCTGAGTGATATGTGGTATACAAGGCCTACAGGAGTGGGGCCAGCCTGAGTGATATGTGGTACACAAGGCCTACAGGTGTGGGGCCAGCCTGAGTGATATGTGGTATACAAGGCCTACAGGTGTAGGGTAAACCTGAGTGATATGTGGTATACAAGGCCTACAGGTGTGGGGCCAGCCTGAGTGATATGTGGTATACAAGGCCTACAGGTGTGGGGCCAGCCTGAGTGATATGTGGTATACAAGGCCTGCAGGTGTGGGGCCAGCCTGAGTGATATGTGGTATACAAGGCCTACAGGTGTGGGGCCAGCCTGAGTGATATGTGGTATACAAGGCCTACAGGTGTGGGGTGAACCTGAGTGATATGTGGTATACAAGGCCTACAGGTGTAGGGTAAACCTGAGTGATATGTGGTATACAAGGCCTACAGGTGTGGGGCCAGCCTGAGTGATATGTGGTATACAAGGCCTACAGGTGTAGGGTAAACCTGAGTGATATGTGGTATACAAGGCCTACAGGTGTAGGGTAAACCTGAGTGATATGTGGTATACAAGGCCTACAGGTGTGGGGCCAGCCTGAGTGATATGTGGTATACAAGGCCTACAGGTGTGGGGCCAGCCTGAGTGATATGTGGTATACAAGGCCTACAGGTGTGGGGCCAGCCTGAGTGATATGTGGTATACAAGGCCTGCAGGTGTGGGGCCAGCCTGAGTGATATGTGGTATACAAGGCCTACAGGTGTGGGGCCAGCCTGAGTGATATGTGGTATACAAGGCCTACAGGTGTGGGGCCAGCCTGAGTGATATGTGGTATACAAGGCCTACAGGTGTGGGGCCAGCCTGAGTGATATGTGGTATACAAGGCCTACAGGAGTGGGGCCAGCCTGAGTGATATGTGGTATACAAGGCCTACAGGCATGGGGCCAGTCTGAGTGATATGTGGTATACAAGGCCTACAGGTGTAGGGTAAACCTGAGTGATATGTGGTATACAAGGCCTACAGGAGTGGGGCCAGCCTGAGTGATATGTGGTACACAAGGCCTACAGGTGTGGGGCCAGCCTGAGTAATATGTGGTAATCAAGGCCTGCAGGTGTGGGGCCAGCCTGAGTGATATGTGGTATACAAGGCCTATAGGTGTGGGGCCAGCCTGAGTGATATGTGGTATACAAGGCCTACAGGTGTGGGGCCAGCCTGAGTGATATGTGGTACACAAGGCCTACAGGTGTGGGGCCAGCCTGAGTAATATGTGGTACACAAGGCCTACAGGTGTGGGGCCAGCCTGAGTGATATGTGGTATACAAGGCCTACAGGTGTGGGGCCAGCTTGAGTGATATGTGGTATACAAGGCCTACAGGTGTAGGGTAAACCTGAGTGATATGTGGTATACAAGGCCTATAGGTGTGGGGCCAGCCTGAGTGATATGTGGTATACAAGGCCTACAGGTGTGGGGCCAGCCTGAGTGATATGTGGTATACAAGGCCTATAGGTGTGGGGCCAGCCTGAGTGATATGTGGTATACAAGGCCTACAGGTGTGGGGCCAGCCTGAGTGATATGTGGTATACAAGGCCTACAGGTCTAGGGTCAGCCTGTGTTTAAATCCTGGATCCTCTATTTACTAGCCAAGTGATTTGGGGCAAATTACTTAACTACCCTGTATCCGTCTCCCCATGTATAAAATGAAGGTAACCACAGTAGCTATTCATAGAGCTCTTAGGAGAATTAAATGAGTAACCCAGTTAGAACAGCCCTAGCAATAGTAAGTTCACAGGTGATGTTACCTACTATAGCTCATATCTTCACATACAGTAAATGAGTAGCGACTATATGCTACACATCATATCAGGCACCAGGAGTACAAAGGTAAATAAGAGCCTGCCCAGCCTGGCTCAGTGGTTGAACATCAACTTATGAACCAGGAGGTCATGGTTTAATTTCTGGTCAGGGCACATGCCCTGGTTGTGGGGTCCCAATCTCCAGTAGGAGGCATGCAGGAGACAATGATCAATGATTCTCTCTCATCATTGATGTTTCTTCCTCTCTCTCCCTCTTCCTTCCTCTCTGAAATCAATAAAAATATTTAAAAAAATATTTGCTGCAGCGAGTTGCAAAGTGTCTCCCCCACAAGCAACAATCAGTATGAGATGGGGGTGGGGCAGGATTGTCCTCAGATGGAGAATCAGATAGAGCTCCTGCTCTCTAAGGGGAGATGGCAGCTTATGGGGAAGATAGACATGTAAGCGAAACATTAAAACATCCTAAGTTATACCGCAGGGGAATAGATCAAGTGGCTTGGGAGGACCCTACCATCCGGGAGAGCCGGGGAGGACTCACTAATCGGATGACTGAAGTGGGATTGTCAGGATGAAAGGAGCCAGCAGGTGGAGAACAGAGGGGAGAGGCATTTCAGGAAGAGGGAATGGCAGGAGCAAAGGCATAAAAGTAGAGAGAGCACCGCACATTAATGATAGAGAGTAGCTTGGTGGTGGGATATAGATGGCCAGAGGGGAGAGGGGAGGGAGAAAGGAGAAGATCTTGGAAGGGCAGACAGCATGCACACTATGGTGATTCTCATTGCCACCTGTGTGGAGTCTATCCTGCAGGAACTGAGAAGCCGGCATATTTTAAGTGGGCCGGTGACATGCTCAGCTTTGAACATTAGAGACAAGCATGTAGCTGAGTGTCTGGCCCTTAGTAGGTGCTTGCTTACTAAGCAGGGTTGAACAAATGCAGGACAACTCCCCAAAGCTGCAGCACAGAGGATGGACTCTCAGGGGGAGGCTGGATGCAGAGAGTCAGTTTGCGACAGTCAGAGTGAAAGATGGTGAGAACCCAGACGAAGGCGATGGCAAGGGAGGTGGCAGGAGGCACAGAGTGGACGGAACACCTCCCAGAAACTGACGGGGAGGTGTGCTCACAGGGAGGTGGAGAGAGGCAGAGAAGGCAGTGGGCTCTGAGGGGCCAGTGGTAAGGACTAACAAGGTCACAGATGATTTCACTAAACCAGCCCTTATGGAGGGCTTGCTCTGGACCAAGTTTTCTATAAGGAACCAAGCACGCTCTTGCTCCCCAGCCGCTGTTCTGTTTGTACCGGGACTGATACAAACTTCTGCCCAGTTGCCTCCAGATTTCCAGACTGGCTGGAGTGAGTTGCAAAGTATCTCCCCAGATGCTCCCCCACTGGAACCCTGTGGGGAGAGGGGTCCTCTCAGGCAGCAGGGCTGGCTTATTATCTCAGCAGCTACAGGGGCTGAGCCAACAGACCCTGGCTCCGGCCAGGGGTGGGCTCCTGCCGTCTGCTTTCCTGCAGATGCTGTTTGCTTTCCGAGTCCCCCTCCTGTGCGGCCCTCTGGCCCTTGCTGGCCGGTCACTGCCCCCTGGCATCATAACTCTGAAGCCAGCAACCCTGCTGGTCATTCACAGACATAGCCCAGTGAGGGTGGGGGACAGATGTTAGTTTCTCGTCTCCCCGCCCCCACCAAAATACACACATATGCTCAGTGTACATCAGTGCCCTGGGAAGGGGTCCAGGCAGGGAGAGTGATGGGAAGCCCCAGGCTCTAGGGGGATGTAAATGGACTAGGCGGTGTGTGTGTGTGTGTGTGTGTGTGTGTGTGTGTGTGTGTGTTGGGGAGAGACAGTGGCAGTAATCAGTACGAGATGGGGACAGGATTGTCCTCAGACTGCCCTCTGGGGAAATTACATGCCAGCAGCTTCAGCCACTACCAGCTGGCATGCGGGCTTGGGACCACCAAGAAGCCTCCCATCCAGCCTCCAGCCTGGGCACTGAAAATTCCCAGCCACATTCCCTGGCCAGGGTGCTGGCACTGGGACAAGAAAGTTGGCCTGATGGGTAACTGTTCTCTCCCTCAGCACACACACACACAGACACCCACACACACAGACACAAACACAGACTCACACATAGATACACACAGACACACACAGACACAGAGTCACCCACACACACAGACACGAACACAGACTCACACGTAGATACACACAGACACACACAGACACAGAGACACAGACACACACAAAACACACACAGACACACACACACAGAGACACCCACACACACAGACACAAACACAGACTCACACATAGATACACACAGACACACACACATAGATACATAGAGACACACACAAAGACACACACACAAAGACACACAGACACAGAGATAAACACACAGACTCACACATGCAGACACTTCTTCCCAGATGCCATAACACTACCAGGATGAACTTACCCTCTACCTCCACACACTCAACTCCCCCCAGCCACCCTGCCTCCTGCTGCCCTCTCCTTTTTCCGCCAATCCCCCTGCTCAACCTCCTTTTCTCTTTTCTCCCCTTTCTGAAGTGCAGACTGTTATGGATAAAACCCTGAAAGGAAGCAGTTTCCCAGGGCAGCAGAAGGGGGGGAGGGTGTTCTGAATTCAACCCTGATTCTTTCTTCAGCCTGAGGAAACTTCCAAATCAATGGGATGGAACCCCAGTGGACGCAGATGCAGTGAGCTACCTACCCTCTCTAAGCAAGAGGCACAGCAGAGTTGTGTGAGCAGTTTGGGGGGGAGTGGGCAGGGCGTGAGGAGATAGGGTTGGAAATGCCTTCCAGAAGGGCCTGTGTTCACACACCAGAGAGAAGCTTAGCCTTGAGAAGGTGCAGGGCCAGGAGGGCGTGAAGTAGAGCTGGGGGGGGGGGTGACCCCTGCGAGACCTACTCCACCCATCTGCCCCGCCCCTCACTGGGCCAGAGGTTCTAGGGACATAGATGGGGGGGGGGGGGGGTAGGATAGGAACTAAGGCTATGGGGGGAGGGTTTTATTCTCCAGTATACCCCAGTTGAGTGCTCCACCCTCTTTTGGCCTTAGATCTGAGTGGGTTTAAAGGGAGAGCATTCCAGAGATACAGAGAAGTACAAAGAGAAAAAGACCAGGGGAACAAGTGGGGAGAGGGAAAAGTATGAAGAAGGTGCAGAAGAGATATAGGAGATTTGGGCCAGAAGAGTCCGGGAAGGAAGGAGAGGGAGCCCAGCATTTGTCCAGCCTCCAAACCCAGAAGATGGAGATCGGGAAGCAGCCATGCCCAGGGGCTGACTGGCAGCCGCCACTCAGGGAACTCTGAGCAAACACTCCCTGATCCCCACATAAAAGGCCAATTAACTGGGACGCCTCTGCGAACAAATCCGCTAACAGGGTGACAAGCCCCTAGACACTGGCAGGCCCTGTGTTTGCTGAGAGGCTGATGGGGAGCAAATCAGGGGATTAGGACGGGGCAGGAGCCACATGGCAGAGCTCGGTTTCCGGTCTGGACGATCGGCCCTGTCCTGCAGGACCCCCGATTTCTGGCCTGGCGCAGCCTCTGGTGTGATGGAACCCAGGTGACCTAGGTCAGCAGGAGGAGGAGCGGAGGCCCCAGCCCCCAGATGGGCAGCCACAGGAGCAGAGTGGCGATGCTTCTAACTGGCCAATGGAGGACTGGATCCTGCTTCCGGGCTTGTCATCCCAAATCTACCCTGACCACCTCTCTCACGGAATGCACCCTGGCCCTGGAGCAGGGACACACGCCAAGTGCCATCTCTTGGTATGCTGGCCCCTTCCAAAGAAGAGAGCTGTCACTAGCCCCTTTCCCACCTACTGCAACTCTGAGCTTCAAGGTGGGCTGGGACCAAAGTCCTCTGGGGCTGCCAGACTCCGCAGAGAAGGGCTCAGAGAACTGTTCCCAGGGGGCTGCCTCCCTCCAACGGGGCCAGCCAGGCCCCCAAGCCCCCAGCAGCTTGTGTTTGGCCCTGCAAAGTCTCCGGCAGAGCTGAGGCGGGGCAAGACACCCAACCGCCAATGATTCTGCGGCCTCAGGGCTGGCGTGTGGACTGAGAGAGGACAAGTCCCCCACCCCTTGGGAAAGTATGGGGTTCCCTTGTCGGCTGTGTGCCTGAGATACTCCAGCCCTCCACTCGGCTTACTCTGGAGTCAATGACTGGGCAGCATCCACTTCTCTGGCTCTAGACCTGGTCACCTGCCCCCTCCCGTTCAGAAGCCGTCACCCAACGGAGGTGAGCTCATCACACAGAACCTGCGGCTTAACCACAACCCGACAGACAGACAGACAGACAGACAGACACCCTTCAGCAGGGCCTGACCGCAGATAAGAAGGCTGGCCTCTCTCTTCCTCTGACCTCCCTTCCTCCCTCTTCCCCCCACCCCCTCCATCCCAGCCTGGGAGGGAGAAGGAGAAAAAGAGAGAGAGAATGGGCTGGGGGTGTGGGACAGGGAGATATTCAGGTAAAAAAGACAGAGAAGTCAGAAGCAGGCTGGGACTGAGTGAGAGGGCATGCCCTTCTCCCCCACCCCAGAGAACAAAGTTATCAGGTTTGTGTATGTGTGTGTTTTAAATTTATTTTATTGATTTTTTACAGAGACGAAGGGAGAGGCATAGAGAGTTAGAAACATCGGTCAGCTGCCTCCTGCACACCTGCTACTGGGGATGTGCCCGCAACCAAGGTGCATGCCCTTGACCGGAATTGAACCTGGGACCCTTCAGTCTGCAGGCCCATGTTCTATCCACTGAGCCAAACCGGTCAGGGCCAAAGTTATCAGGTTTTAACAGATTTGCAGGAGTTTTGCACCAAGCCCGTCTCTTCTCTCGCACTTGTCTCCATAGGAGAAATATTGCTCTTTGTCTTTGTCCCGCACGCACGCCCTGGCTCCCCATCAGCCTCCTCAAAAAGGTGAAACAATTTCGTAAAACGTGTCCGAGCAGAGTCATATGCAAAAGTATGCAAATCGATGCGAGCGGCTTGGCGCCCCTGAGCGTGGTGCCCGCAGTTTTATCCCGCTGCTCAGTCTCCTGCCGGAACTGCTAGTTTAGGGTCCAGACGCCCCACCTCATCCCCTGGCTCTCCGTTGCAAAGCGGGTGACTGCGGGCAGAAAGGGTGGACACGCGTGCAATTGTCTCCACTCCCCCCCCCCTCCCCTTTCTCAACCCAACTCCTTCCTCAAACCTCCGCTAAACCTCAGGGCCTGCGAGGAAATGGAGCCAGGGTTTTGAGAGCTAGAGGAGCGAGCTTGGGCTTTGCCTCAGTTTCCCCTAAGGGCCCGGAAAAGGGAGGGAGGGACTCCGTTCTAAAGTCAGGCGGGACAGAGTGGGACAAGCAGAGCCTGCTTTCTCATCTCGGGGGCCCTAGACCTGTTCACCTGCCCCCTCCCTGGTCAGGAGCCGTCACCCAACGGAGGCGAGCTCATCACAACCACTCACCCTTCAGCAGGGCCTGACCCCAGATAAGAAGGCTGGCCTCTCTCTTCCTATGACCCCCCCCTTCCCCCTCTTCCTCCCCTTCCCATCCCAACCTGGGAGAGAGAAGGAGAAAAAGAAAGAAAAAGAATGGGGTGTGGGGGTGGGACAGGAAGATATACAGGTAAAAAGGACAGAAAAGTCAGAAGCAGAAGCAGGCTGGGACTGAGTGAGGGGTCATGCCCCCTCCCCACCCCCGGGACATCCAGACCGGGGCTTGGGGCTCTGGGCTCGGGGCGGGGACTCCAACTCTGGCTGAGCGACTCCAGGCTCTGGCCCGGCTCCTGGCCGTGGGGGGGGGGGTGGGGGTGGGAGGAGGAAGGGTGTCGGATTAATCCCTTAATTACGCTGCGGTCGGGTGGCACCTGCTTTCCGCCGCTCAGCCCCCGGGGACCGCGGCGCGGAGGGGTGGAGAGAAGGACCGGGAAGGCGGGCGCGCGGAGGCAGCGCGGCACCCGGGCGCCGGCCGGCGGGACAGCGGCACCGTGGCTGGGGCGGAGCGCAGAGGCTGCCGAGGGGCTGGCGGCTCCCGGCCCGCGGGTCGCGCACCCAGGGGCTGGGTGCCGAGCCCCCCGCCCGGGCCCCGGTCCGGCCGCGCCGTCATGCTGCGCTACCTGCTCAACGCGCTGCTGCAGATGAACCTGTTCGCCGACTCCCTGGCCGGGGACGCGGCCAACGCCAGCGAGCTGCTGCTCTTCGGCTTCAACGCCTCGGGGGCGGCGCTCAACCACAGCCTGCTGTCCCCGGGCGAGCCTCCTCTCAACGGTGAGCCCCAGCCCCTCGGGGACGTCGGGACCCCAGTGGGGGTAAGGTGGGAGGACGGCGTGGAGGAGGAGACCCAAGCGCTCCAGCTCCACCTCGAGACCCAGGGGTGCCTCCCAGCGCCTCCCCGGGCGGGGATCAAGGGATGATATGGGGCTTTGCGCACCGGAGTGTGGGTACCGGCGGGGGTCGAGGGTTTGGGGGGAGATGATCGCTGAGTCCCCAGGCCACGCCAAGGCGAGGAGAAACATGGGTGGGTGCAAGCAAGTTGGAGCTAGGAGAGGCCGGGACACCCCGCCCCCCTCCCCCCCCCTTGCGGGGAGGACAGCGGAGGGGCGTGATCGCCGGGCCTGGGCCAAGCCGGGTTGCAGGCTTCCCACCGGGAACCCAAGTTTGCCAAGAACTCTGAACTTAGGACCATGGCGAGGAAGCCCAAATGTTGGGTGCGTTTGCAACAGAGCTCGACAGAGGCGGCGGCCGTTTCAAGGAGCTTAGGAGTTTGCCCCTCGGAGGCGGGCTCGCAGCTGGTGCACCGGGCAGAGCTGGGCGGGCAGGCTGCGCTGGCGGCGAGGTCGTCATCGCTAATGACGGTGATTAATAAATAATGGCCGGGACCGCGCGCTCCTCCGCGCGTCCCGGGAGCCGGGAGCGGTCCGGGCTCGCCCCCTGCCGGCCGCGTCGGGAACTCCCAAGTCCGCTGGCACTTGGGCCAGGGTTCCCCCTGGTTCTTCCCCAGCCGGGGTTCACGGGCCTCCACCAACTGGAATCTAGGGCGAGCGGAGTGCTGGAGACCCCAAGGCAGCGAGAAAGGAGACTGGGCAGTGGTGTGTGTGTGTGTGTGTGTGTGTGTGTGTGTGTGTGTGTGTGTGTGTACTCAGGTGTTGGGAGAAGCCCCAGAGCCCCATTAGCATGACCCTTAGCTATTCATTAGCTTCTGTGGAAGCCTCTCCTGAGACCCCAAATGACAGGGAGGAAATTCCAGGGAAAGGGAGCCTGCAGATGTGTCTACAGGAATTAGGGGAGAGCGCAGACCAGCAAGGTGAGCCATGCAGGGAGGTAGAGGAGGGAAGATGGGGAATGAGCTGGAATTCTCCCATCTGCTGCCCTCCCAGTTCGCCAGGAGGACCAGCACTGAGCCCTCTCACAGGCACATCCGTTCTCTGTCACCGGGTGCGTTCACTCCACACTGTCCCAGCGAGGGTGTGGGGAAGGAATTGATGGTCACGTTCGCGTGGAGGAAGCAAATTCAGAGAAAATAGACAGTACCCCAGTGGGCACAAAAACTGCACAAAGCTTGGCTATAACAGACCTGCCTGTTCCCATGACGTCTGATCGGTGAAGGGCAAAGGGGAATGCTGGGGCCTGGTAGAATCCGATTCAGGTAAAGACTATAGGAGCTGAAACCGGTTTGTCTCAGTGGCTAGAGCATCGGCCTGTGGACTGAAAGGCCCCAGGTTGGATTCCGGTCAAGGGCATGTACCTTGGCTGCGGGCACATCCCCAGTAGGGAGTGTGCAGGAGGCAGCTGATCGATGTTTCTCTCTCATCAATGTTTCTGACTCTCTATCCCTCTCCCTCCTCTTTGTAAAAAATCATATATATATATATATATATATATATATATTTAAAAAGACTATAGGAGCCAAGGTCAGGTCAGGCGGACGAGACAGAAGACCCCGAAGTAATCTTAGTTCAGCCGTATTTATTGAGCCTTCCTCCAAGTGCTTTTGGGGAAGTACATTATGGTCTTATGTCGACCCCATCACTATTCTTTTTAAAATATATATTTTATTGATTTTACAGAGAGGAAGGGAGAGGAATAGAGAGTTAGAAACATCGTTCAACTGCCTCCTGCACACCCCCCTTCAGGAATGTGCCCACAACCAAGATACATGCCCTTGACTGGAACTGAACCTAGGACCCTTCATTCCGCAGGCTGATGCTCTATCCACTGAGCCAAACCAGTAGGGCCCCTATTGCTATTCTTTATTGCCATAAATAAGCTGAGACTCAGAGAAGTTCAAGAGCTGCCCAAGTTCTCACAGGAGTTCAATGTCGAGGCCTGAGACTCCCACCCTGGCTAGTTCCAGCCACCCCGAACTCTTCATCACTCCGGTGCTGCTCACCTGACCGGGGCCTGAGGTCTGCCTCAGCTGGGCCTGGGACGGGATGGAGGGGAATGGGGTGAGAACCAGAAGTTTCCATCTAGAAGGGAAACCGAGAAAATGATTCCTTTTACGTGGGAGGAAAACTGAGCCCTGAAATACACGCTCCCCAGAGCAGCACCCCTAGGGGCAACCCACCCAGCGCCCTGTCCATCAGGACCTCTAAGAGCAGGGCTGGAAGTCGAGGTTCCGCGGATTCTGGGACCGAGTGGAGAAGCGGAGGAGGGGTGAGGAGGTGGGGGACAGAAGCCGGTCCCATAGGTTCTGGTCAGTGAAGGGCACAGGAGCCCTGAGGCGGCAGCGGCGTCTACTGGCCGCCAGGGGTCACGAAGCCACTTTGGATCAAGCTGGGGTATCAGCCTGACTGGCTCCGGGTTCCGTGCTCCCAAACCCCTGCAGAAGCCAAGCGAGCACAAGGCGGCAGGCCCGGGGAGGGCCGGAGCAGGATGCACCAGGGAAGGGGACCAATTCCTTTCCCCGTGGCTGGCGGGTGGCCTTTCATTCCCGGAGAACAACCTGCTGGGACCTGTGCCCGCTCAGAAAAGAGCGTTACCCACATTTCCACCGCCGTCTGCATCGGTTCAGTCCCGGTGGCTGCACAGGAGCCCCAAACAGGACTGTCTGGGGTGCCCCTAGACGGGCTCTGTGCCAGTTCCTGGGCTCCCGGGCCCCGCCCATCACTCAAGCCTTCCTCCTCCCCGGGGACCCCGGGCCAGGCCACGCTCTCCATGTCGCTGCCCGGGACCGCGCCGAGGCGGGGAACCCAGTGTGGGCCTTTGCTGTCCCACTTATGGCGCAAGGACATCTGGGGACCAGTCAATGCGGACTGGGGACGAGGCCAGGCAGCTGGAGGCGCAGGTGGCCCTCCCCATCCCCCTTAGACCTGGCCGAGGGGCAGAGGCGGCTGTCCTGATTCCCTGGCTTACCTGCGTCTTCCCAGAAGGATGTACCCGCCCCTACCGAGAGAGGCGGGGTCCTCTTTTCTCCCTGGAGCTCCCATCTTTCCCCCTCGACTCGCCGGCCTGAACGCTCTGCGTCCCTTCCCGTCCTCCAGGGTCGAGGGTCGAGCCGGAGGACGCCATGCCGCGCATCGTGGAGCAGCCGCCAGACCTGCTGGTGTCCCGAGGCGAACCGGCCACGCTGCCCTGCCGGGCGGAAGGCCGGCCGCGGCCCCGCATCGAATGGTACAAGAACGGGGCGCGCGTGGCCACGGCGCGCGAGGACCCGCGCGCTCACCGCCTGCTGCTGCCCAGCGGCGCGCTCTTCTTCCCGCGCATCGTGCACGGCCGCCGCGCGCGCCCGGACGAGGGCGTGTACACGTGCGTGGCGCGCAACTACCTGGGCGCGGCGGCCAGCAGGAACGCCTCGCTGGAGGTGGCAGGTGAAGGCGGGGCGTCAGCCGGTGGCCCTGGGGTCTGGGGTGCGGGAGGGCGCGGGCAATCCCGCCTGGAGCCAGCTCCCATCTCCGGCGATTCCTCTCCCGTTGGGATCGTGCCTTTGGCCTCTAATGCCCACCTGTGGCGGGGTAGACGGTCATAGTCATGTATGTACTCATGTTCTCTCTCTCTCTCTCTCCCTCTCTCTCTCTAGTCCTTCGCGACGATTTCCGGCAGCCTCCTGGGAACGTGGTGGTGGCCGTGGGGGAGCCAGCAGTGATGGAATGCGTGCCCCCCCGCGGCCACCCGGAGCCGTCGGTGTCCTGGAAGAAGGGCGGTACCCCCGTCCAGGAGGAGGAGGGAAGGATCACGGTGAGGGCGGGGCCAGGCAGGGGATGCTACAGGGAGGGGGGCGGAGTCAGCAGCCACAAGGGGGCGGGGCCATGCGCTAGGTGGCCTGCCTTTGAGGAGAAAAGCCTGAATCCAAGGGTCTTGGAAGGCGGGGAATGATGCTCGCTCCCGGGTGAGAAGGCAGGAGATCTGAGATCAGGGCATCAGCTCACTGGAGGCTGAGAACCAGCTGATGAGTGAGGGATAAATGAGAATGGGCAGGATGGACTTGGTATAAGATAGAGGGTGGCTGCCGAAACCAGTTTGGCTCCCTGGATAGAGCGTCGTCAGCCTGCGGACTGAGGGGTCCCAGGTTTGATTCTGGTTGGGGGCATGTGCCTTGGTTGCGGGCATAGCCCCAGTAGGGGGTGAGCTAGAGGCGGCTGATCAAAGTTTCTCTCATTGATGTTTGTAACTTCCTATCCCTCTCCTTTCCTCTCTGTAAAAAGTCAATAAAACATTTTAAAAAAAGATAGGGGGGTGGAGCATGATGCCCCAGGGACCCTTGGGAGAAAAAAAACAGACCTGAGCCCCACCTTGGGCAAAGATACAATTTCTTATCTAGATGGATCAGCTTCACTGGTTTACTTCATGGGTTTGGTGTGAAAAATCAAATAAACATGCTTTGATGGCTATAAAGGACCAGAGCTCCTGTGATTACTCCGCAGATCCGTGGGGGGAAGCTGATGATGTCACATACACACAAGAGTGATGCAGGGATGTACGTGTGTGTGGCCACCAACATGGCAGGGGAGCGGGAGAGCGGGCCGGCGGAACTGCTGGTGCAGGGTAGGCGCTCGGCGGTCTGGCGTGATGGGAGCATGCAGCCGGGGAAGCACGGGGCTGTGCAGACCCCTGACTGTCCCCTCGCTCCATGCCACAGAGCGTCCCTCATTCCTCCGGCGACCCGAGAATCAGGTGGTCCTGGCTGACGCCCCTGTACATTTCCCATGTGAGGTGCAAGGGGATCCCCCACCTCGTCTACACTGGCGAAAGGAGGATGGACAACTGCCCACAGGCAGGTGAGGAGAGCCAACCAGCTCAAGTGTGTACCCCGCCGCCCTAGGAGACGGGAAGGCAGATGCCCTCTCACACAGAGAGGTCTGGTCCCCGGAGCCTGTGCCCCTGCCCTAGCCATTCCCCAGCTCCATGCGTAGAGCTTCTGCCCCTGTTGAGGTCTGCCTTGTCCCTGGTGTCTGTGCTGGGGGAGACAGAGTGGTCTGTAGCTATGGCCAACCCAGCCTGGGGGCGGGGAGTGGAGCAGGTCTGAGATCCGGAGTGACCACAGCCTGTGGATCGGGCGTGTGAGTGCCGAAGACGAGGGGACATACACCTGTGTGGCGGAGAACAGCGTGGGCCGAGTGGAAGCGTCCGGCTCGCTCAGTGTTCACGGTGAGGCCCCGCCTGGTTCTGCTCGCGGCAGGGGTGAAATGAGGGGAAGGGAGGGTGGGCCAAGCAGGAAAGCACAAGCAGGAGATGTGGGCTCGTCTGAGACTCGGGCGAGAGAGAGAAGGAGAGAGCTAAACAGACTTGAGCAGGAGATGAATGAGAATCTGCTCCTACTTCAGCCAAGCTTGGACTTCTCTCTCTGCTGCTCCCTCGATCTCCCTTCTTCGTACCCCTGACTCCCTGTTCCTTTATCCCCCCTCCCCTCGCCAGTGCCGCCGCAGCTGGTGACCCAGCCCCAGGACCGGATGGCAGCGGCTGGAGAGAACGTGACTTTTCAGTGCCAGACCAAAGGAAACCCGCCCCCCGCCATCTTCTGGCAGAAGGAGGGAAGTCAAGTAGGTGCCCACTCCGGGGGCTTCCCACCGGCTTCTCCTGGGGTCCTAGCCCCCCTCCTTCTGCATTCTGAAAACTGCTCTCAGGGTCCTGCTCTACCTTTGGTCCTCCCAGGAACCCTTGCAGGTTGTTTGTGAAGATTAAATAAGATTCTGGTCGGCAAACTGCGGCTCGCGAGCCATATGCGGCTCTTTGGCCCCTTGAGTGTGGCTCTTTCACAAAATACCACAGTCTGGTATAAGTCTATTTAGAAGAAGTGGCGTTAGAAGAAGTTTAAATTTAAAAAATTTGGCTCTCAAAAGAAATTTCAATCGTTGTACTGTTGATAATTTGGCTCTGTTGACTAATGAGTTTGCCAACCACTGAAATAAGATAATATAAAGGGCCTGAGACATAACTAACACTTTTGAAATAAATGGTAATATATTTAGGTGGTAGGGAACGGTCCTATGTAATTCCTTGAAATCTTTCTCTTTGGGTCAAGGACCTCCTGAGGATGCAGCAAGCTCAATTAGAACCCTCCTTCCCCAAGCGGTGGGGCCTTGCATTGCTCTAGAAAGCAAAAACTCTGTATCAAAGCTGTGGAGAGCAAAATAGGACTTGCTTTTCTATTTATAAGAGACCTCCACCAGGGAGCACGAAATAGCAGCAAACAAACCTCAGGAACAGTGGTCCGCAAACTCGTTAGTCAACAGAGCCAAATATCAACAGTACAACGATTGAAATTTCTTTTTTGAGAGCCAATTTTTTTTAACTTAAACTTCTTCTAGCGCCACTTCTTCAAAATAGATTCGCCCAGGCCGTGGTATTTTGTGGAAGAGCCACACTCAAGGGGCCACAAGAGCTGCATGTGGCTCGTGAGCTGCAGTTTGCCGACCACTGCCCCAGAACATAGAACTGGAATGAACTTTAACTGAAGTTACAATATAAGTAACTTCCTGTAAGGGAAAGGCGGGAATTTTGCTACTGGAAAACAAGACCAGTATAACACAGTAAGTCTGATGAACTCCACCTGCTGGGAAACCTGGCCACTATTCCCTCAATCCAAATCCACAGCCACGACTTCCCCAACACCTTCTCTATTATCGGAGTTGCTGTGTTCCCATTAGATTCTGAAAGGAATAAAAGTCTGGTGGCGGTAGAGGGTGGGAGTAGGTATGAGTCAGGGGCTCAGCATGGTGCTATATGTCCTGAGACCCACACCTACTCACTACCTTTCCCGTATGTATCTAATGTAAAACGTTAGACCAGAAAGAAGGGCAAAGTAGGTAACATTTATCACGCAATGTATTACGAGCGTCATATGATTACTGCATTTAATCTTCTTAACTATCCTCTAAGAATCCTATTCGGGGGAAATTTGGGCTTAGGAAGTTCAAATAGTTTGCACAGAGCTGGGGAACACATCCCCAAATCATCTAATCAAATCGCTCGTTTTTGTGAATAGGTATAACTAGTTTGCCCAAGGTCACACAACTGGCTGGGGACAGAGCATGAATCAGCACCTTGGGAACGCTCTGAATTCTGGTGTTGGGGGGAATGGGGAGCTGCCTGCTCATTCCCTTCCTTGGTTCCTTGCTCTGTCCCCAGGTGCTGCTTTTCCCCAGTCAGTCCCATCAGCCCACGGGGCGCTTCTCAGTCTCCCCCAGAGGCCAGCTCAACATCACTGACGTGCGGAGTGGGGATGCTGGCTACTATGTGTGCCAGGCGGTCAGTGTGGCTGGCAGCGTCCTGGCCAAGGCCCTGTTGAAGGTAAAAGGAGGTATGTGCCTATGGAGATAAGATGGGACCCAAAGGCCCGGAAGGAAATAATGGCTTCAAGAGATGTTTTTCTCAGATTCTCTACAATGTGTCTGCAAGGGGGGTGGGGAGTGGGGGTGGGGGCGTGTTCCTGAGACATGCCCTCAACGTTTCAAAAGAAGCCATAATAATAGCTTGCTGGTTCTGGGCAGAGACTACAGTTGGTATGGAAGCCCCTTCAGTCTCGGGGGTAAGGGGCTATGGGAACGAGCAGAGAATGAGGACAAGGAGCTGGTTGCCTGAACCTGGGATGCTCCTCTGAGGTATCTAAGTTCTTCCTCTCTCAGCCTCGGTGGATGGGCTGCCTCCCATCATCCTCCAGGGACCAGCAAATCAGACACTGGCACTTGGCTCCTCTGTGTGGCTGCCATGCAGAGTGACCGGGAACCCTCAACCTAGCGTCCAATGGAAGAAGGACGGGCAGTGGCTGCAGGGGGGTGACCTGCAGCTCAACCTAATGGCCAATGGCACCCTGCACATCACCAACGTGCAGGTGAGTCTTAGCCCGGGGCCCAAGTAACTGGGAATGCCCAGATGCAGTTAAGTACCTGCTGGGGCCGAAACTGGTTTGGTTCAGTGGATAGAGCATCGGCCTGCGGACTGAGAGGTCCCAGATTCGATTCCGGTGAAAGGCATGTACCTTAGTTGCGGGCACATCCCCAGTAGGGGGTGTGCAGGAGGCAGCTGATTGATGTTTCTCTCTCATCGATGTTTCTGGCTCTCTGTCCTTCTCCCTTCCTCTCTGTAAAAAATCAATAAAATATATATTTTTTAAAAAGTGCCTGCTGGGACTCTAACTCCATCCTAACCATCTGTTCTCTCAGACCACCTAGAGTGCAAACACCCTCCCATCCTTCTGAACACCAAGCTCCACCCTCTCACCCTCCCTTGCCCCACTCCCAGTTTGCTGGTCCTCTGCCCTCTCCTCCAGGAGGCGGACATGGGCCTCTACAGCTGTGTGGCCAGGAGTTCCACCGGGGAGGCCACGTGGAGCGCCTGGCTCAGGAGGCGGGGTGAGTTTCTCCTTTGTCCCTTCTTTGCCAGCGCCTTTCCCCAAACCTTCTTCAAAGGCAGCCCATACTCACCAACCCCCAGGACTGGTTTTATTTTCCCAATGCCATGGCCTTGGTAGTGGGAGGAGGAGGAGGAGGAGGAGGAGGAGGAGGTGAGAATGGGTGCCCTGGGGAGGCGGATGTGAGTGGAGGTTGGTGCACTATGCCCCTCTCTCCACCATCACCACTGTCGCAGCTCCATCCTCCCTCTGGGAAGGAGGCCGGTGACATTCCTTCCCCAGTCTTCTACTTAAAAGATTATCTTCTCGCCGAAACCGGTTTGTGTCAGTGGATAAAGTGTCTGCCTGTGGACTGAAAGGTCCCAGGTTCAATTCCGGTCAAGGGCATGTACCTTGGTTGCAGGCACATCCCCAGTGGGGGGTGTGCAGGAGGCAGCTGATGGATGTTTCTCTCTCATTGATGTTTCTAACTCTCTATCCCTCTTCCTTCCTCTCTGTGAAAAATCAATAAAATATATATTTAAAAAAAAGATTATCTCCTCACTGCAGAAGACTGGGGAGAATTACCAGGCTCGCCTCCAGAGCCCGGTACCCCTCCGGGGGCTCCCTCTCAGCCAGTGGTCACCGAGATCACCAAGAACAGCGTGACCCTGACCTGGAAGCCCAGCCTGCAGGCTGGAGCCGCAGTGACCTCTTACCTGATAGAGGCATTCAGGTACAGAGAAGGCCGTGAGTGCCAACCTGGGCGGTTCACAGCAGGGGCCCCTGTGTCCTTAGGGTCTTTGCTATCGTGGGGAGAGGTTTGCCAGTCCCCTTTCCTGGGGGAGGAGGCAGTAGGGGGCCAAAGAGAATGCATGAGATGGAGTAGGCAAGTTGGGGGTCCCTGGCTCAGACAGCTCTGCCACCTCTTTCCCGTGGTAGCCAAGCAGCTGGCAACACATGGCGGACAGTGGCCGATGGTGTGCGGCTGGAGACACACACCGTCGGCGGTCTGCAGCCCAACACCATCTACCTGTTCCTGGTGCGAGCGGTGGGAGCCTGGGGCCTCAGTGAGCCCAGCCCCGTCTCGGAGCCTGTCCGCACCCAGGGTAAGGGCAGGGTCCCTGGCTCATGGTTATGACACGTGACACTGCATGGCACCCCCGCCCCCAAACCATGGCACCATGGCAGCTCTTTCCTGTGGTGCCAGGTCTGTACTGGGGGCTGGCCTGAAGCAGGTGGTCATGCTTCCCTCTCATTGAGGGAACAAGAGAAGAAGGACAGGAGGGAGAAGGGAGGAGGAAGGGGAGGAAGAGGAAGAAAAAGGAGGAGGAAGAGGAGAAGGAGAAGGAGGAGAAGAGAGAGAGAACAGACAGACAGGACAGACAGACACGGGGTGAGGAATGATTCAGTCACTTTGGTGGCACCTCACTCCTGAGTCCTTTACAGCGGATGTAGATTATCAGGACTAGAAGGCCCCCCTCTGTCCCCCCTCCCCCAGCCTCTCTTGACCCTGGGGTGTGCTCTGAAGCACTGAGTAGTACTGTGTGCAGGGCAGGGCAGAGGCAGGACACAGCGCACTGTCACGGTGACTCCCTGTCCCTGCTGAGTGGGCTCTTTGGTCCACAGACAGCAACACATCCAGGCCAGGGGAGGACCCCCGGAGAGGTCAGCCGGGCCTGGCTGACATGGCCGTGCGTCTGCAGGAGCCCATTGTCCTGGGGCTCCGCACCCTGCAGGTGTCCTGGACTGTGAGTGTGGCATAGGGATGAGGCGAAGGGCAGGGATAACGATGGGGGGGGGGGGGGGGCGGCATAGGGGCCTCCAAGAATGGGCGGGGCTGGGCCTGGTAAGCTTCCTCTTTTCTCCTGCAGGTCGATGGCCCTGTCCAGCTGGTGCAAGGGTTCCGGGTGTCCTGGAGGGTAGCAGGGCCTGATGGAGGAAGCTGGACGGTGCTGGACCTACAGCCCCCAAGCCAGCAAAGTGCTGTGCTAAGGGGACTTCCCCCGGGAACCCAAATTCAGGTCAAGGTGCAAGTCCAAGGCCAGGAGGGGCTGGGTGCTGACAGTCTCTTGGTGACCAGGAGCACTCCCGAGGAGGGTAAGGGGCGGCTGGGAGCTGCTGGATGGACAAGAGGGAAGTGGAAGGGGGTCTGCTTGGGAGGGGGGGAGGAGCAAGGCAAGTGGGTGGGCTTAGTTCCCTAAGATGTTAGAACTGGGGGTAGGGGATGGGGGTGGGAAGAGGTTGGGGCCTGAGGGGCAGCTTGCAATGGCTGAGTCCTTCTCATGTCCCACCCTGGCCAGCCCCCAGCGGCCCCCCCCAGGCAGTGGCAGTAGCCTTGGGGGGTGAAGGCAACAGCAGTATCACTGTGTCCTGGGAACCTCCGCTCGCCTCCCAGCAGAATGGGGTCATCAGGGAATACCAGGTACAGGGTGTGTGGGAGGGAGAAGACTGGGTGGGAGGGAGAGGAGGGCCCGGCTAGGATTGGAAGGGATCTAGGGCCAGCCTGGTGGCTGGGGGTGAGGCTCTGGGGGGAGGAGAGAGGGTTCCGTGCCTCTCCAGGCTGAGTTATGCCTGGCTGAGCGTCCCTGTGTCATTCGGGGCGTCAAGTTTCCACGTGAGGCCCTCTAACCTGGGTCTCGGCCTCCCCAGATCTGGTGCCTGGGGAATGAGAGCCGCTTCCACCTCAACCGGTCCGCCGCAGGGTGGGCGCGCTCGGCGGTGCTGCAGGGGCTGCTGCCGGGGCTCCCCTACAGGACCCAGGTCGCAGCGGCCACCAGCGCCGGCGTGGGTGTGCCCAGTGCCCCGGTGTCGGTGCAGCTGCGTGAGTCTGGAGGTGCGGGGTTAGGGGGGATGGAGGGGCTGGAAGTGTCCAGGCCACTACCGCGCTCACGGCTCTGACCCCCACAGCGACCCCACGGGAACGGGAGCCCGCGCTCGAGGCGGGCCAGGGGCTGGCGGAGCGGCTGGCGCGGGTGCTGCGGGAGCCGGCCTTTCTGGCGGGCGGCGGTGCGGCCTGCGGGGCGCTGCTCATCGGGCTCGGCGGCGCCCTCTGCCGGCGGCGCAGGCAGCGCAAGGAGCTCAGCCACTACGCAGGTGAGAGCTGGCGGGGTGCGGGGCTAGGGCGCCCTCGGACGCGGGGAGACGAAGCGGAGTGCCTCGGAGCGGACCGAGCCTGGAGCCGCCTTCCTCGGAGGGAGACGGGCCGCCCCAGAGAGGGAGTGGGAGGCTCAACCTCTCCAAAGTGCGAGGCGGGGGCTGGAGCTACACCCCTGGGAGCAGGGCATTGTCCGCAGCGGGGACCCCACAGCAGGCGGGAATGAAGGGGAGGAGCGGGCCGGAAGGGGTAAGACTTGCCAGTAAGGTGCCTGGGGAGGAGAGAGGTGGCTCTGCAGTCAGCTTGGGTAAAGGGGGGCGAGTCTAGCCGGGCCGGTGTGGCTCAGTGGTTGAGCATCGACCTATGAACCCAGGAGGTCACGGTTGATTCCCGGTCAGGGCACATGCCCGGGCTGTGGGCTCCAACTAAGCGTGGGGTGCTGATCAATGATTCTCTCTCACCATTGTTGTTTCTAGCTCTCCCTCTCACCTTCCTCTCTGAAATCAATAAAAATATTTTTAAAAAGAAGTAAATAAAGGGGGCGAATCTAAGAAGGTATAATCGTGAGGGGGGTCCTGGTAGGAGGGGTGTGACCAGGACCCAGGCAATACATTGTGAGGCGGGGTTCGGGGGGGAAAGGCCCCGCTGCTACCCCCTCAAACCACCCCCGCACGCCCTGCCCCCTTCCTGCGCATCTGGAGAGATCTGAGAGCACCTAGACCAGCGGTTCCGTCTTGGCTACACATGGGAATCGCTTGGGGAGCTTTAGAAAAATGCTAACGCCCGAGTCCCCCTCACTCTTGGCAGTTCTGATGGAATTGGTCCAGGGTGCAGCCTGATGTTGGGACGGGATGAAGGAGTGGACAAAAGTATGGCTATTTCTGACCCCTTTTCCATTTTCCCTCTTCTTTCTCCCATGGGATCCTTTCCGGAAGCCTCCTTTGCCTACACCCCTGCAGGTGAGCCAGCACTGACTGTCCTGTGGGGTTCAGACCCCAACACAGGCTCTTCTCTCATCCCGTCTCCCCTCTTCTTCCCCAGTGTCCTTCCCACACTCGGAGGGCCTCTCGGGAGCCAGTTCCAGGTAATCCACTCAACTTCCTACCCAAGGAGAGCCGGATAGTCCCCTCCAACGACAGGCCGCACCCCTTCCTCTGCAGGCCTCCCTAGCTGACATGCCCACCATCCCCACTTGCTATCCCCTGCCTCCACATTGCCCCTGCCTCCTCTGCTTCCCAGGCCTTCCCAGGCTCTCCACCCCAGCGACCACTTGCTCTCCCCCAGGCCACCCGGGGGCCTCGGCCCTGCTCCCTACCCTTGGCTGGCAGACTCCTGGCCACACCCATCTCGGAGCCCCTCTGCCCAGGAACCCAGAGGAGGCTGCTGCCCCAGCAATCCCGACCCAGATGACAGATACTACAATGGTGAGGAGTTCTCCTTCCCTCAGGGGCCCACGGGGCCCCAGCACCCTTCTCTCCTTTCCACCTACTGGGGTACACTGCAGGGACCCCCAGTGCTTCTGAGGTTGGTCAGCGCTCAGGAGGATGTGAGTTGGGGGTTTCCTCTGGCCTCACCTGTACCCTGGTTTGGGAAGTAAGGTTTGGGGTAGGGGGAGAAGCGATCCGGTGGGGTTTCCTTTTGCCCTCCATTTTCCTGTTGTCCTGTTTTTCTGTGTCTGCCCTGCCTCCTCCCTGGGCCCCCTCTTTCTCCTCCTCAGAAGCTGGGATCTCCCTGTACCTGGCTCAGACGGCCCGGGGCGCGACCGCCTCCCCCGAGGGTCCTGTCTACAGCACCATCGAACCGGCCGGGGAGGAGCTGCAGACCTTCCATGGGGGCTTCCCCCCAAACTCCTCCGGGGACCCGAGCACCTGGAGCCAGTATGCTCCCCCAGAATGGAGCCAGGGGGACAGTGGTACGCCTACTGGTCCTCTCGCCCCACACTCCTCGGGACTTGGCCCAGCACTTGCTTCTGGCAGGTCTCATCTCTGCCCCCTTTCTTGCTCTGCTCAGGGCCCAGGGCAGGCAAAGCAAAGCTTCTGGGGAAACCTGTGCAGATGCCCGCCCTCAACTGGCCAGAAGCCCTGCCCCCACCCCCTCCTTCCTGTGAACTGAGCTGCCTCCCGGGGCCTGAGGAGGAGCTCGAGGGCAGGTAAGAATGCTTCTTGCTGCAGATGCTCCAGCGTGGGACCAGCCCTGGCCGCCTGCAGGGAAGGCAGAGAGCTGGAGAGGAAGGGAGGTGGCACTGGGCAGCCAAGGAAGGGTGTGGAAGCTACTCAGTCATCCTCATGCTCCTGCCTTTCCCCAGCTCAGAGCCAGAGGAGTGGTGCCCACCAGTGCCCGAGAGGAGCCACCCAGCCGAATCCAGCTCCGGTGGAGGGTGCTTGGTCCCTGCGTCCCGAGGGGAGACCCCCTCTCCCACACCTTCCTACGGACAGCAGTCCACAGCCACTCTCACCCCCTCACCTCCCGACCCTGCCCAGCCCCTCACTGACATTCCCCATCTCCACCAGATGCCCAGGTAGGGAGGCGCATGGTGTCTTGCACGTTACAGGCCCTCAGTACATATCTGCTCAGTGGATGGACGGAAGGATGGGTGGATGGATGGATGGATGGATGGAAGGATGGTGGATGGAAGGGTGGATGGATGGATGGGAAAATGGATGGATGGATGGAAGGATGGGTGAATGGAAGGGTGGATGGATGGATGGATGGATGGAAGGGTGGTGGATGGAAGGGTGGATGGATGGATGGGAAGATGGATGGATGGATGGATGGAAAGATGGTGGATGGAAGGATGGAAGGATGGATGGATGGATGGAAGGATAGATGGATGAAAGGATGGATGGATGGAAGGATGGGTGGATGGATGGAAGGAAGGATGGATGGATAGATGGGTGGATGGAAAGATGGATGATGGATGGATGGAAGGATGGTGGATGGAAGGGTGGATGGATGGATGGGAAGATGGATGGATGGATGGAAAGATGGTGGATGGAAGGATGGATGGATGGAAGGATAGATCGATGGGTGGATGGATGGGAAGATGGATGGATGGATGGAAAGATGGTGGATGGAAGGATGGATGGATGGAAGGATAGATCGATGGGTGGATGGATGAGTGGATGGGTGGATGGGTGGATGGGTGGATGGGTGGATGGAAGGGCAGATGGATGGAAGGATAGATGGATGGATGGGTGGATGGAAAGATGGATGATGGATGGATGGAAGGATGGTGGATGGAAGGGTGGATGGATGGATGGGAAGATGGATGGATGGATGGAAAGATGGTGGATGGAAGGATAGATCGATGGGTGGATGGATGGGAAGATGGATGGATGGATGGAAAGATGGTGGATGGAAGGATGGATGGATGGAAGGATAGATCAATGGGTGGATGGATGAGTGGATGGGTGGATGGGTGGATGGGTGGATGGAAGGGCAGATGGATGGAAGGATGGATGGGTAGATCTAGGGTGCATGAGGGTAGGAATATGATTTGGGGAGAAACCTGGAGACTAACAAGGTCTCTCACCCCTTTCGGACTATTTCTCCCTCGGAGTGACTTTGCCAGCTCCCGGGAGCATTTTAAAGACATGGCTCCCCCATGTTGCACTAGCCTGGGAGCCTGGTGGGCCCGGCCGTGTCTTGTTTATTTGAGTATCGGGCTGAGTGGCTAAGACAGTGCCTGGCACACAGCAGGCGCTTAGTGTTTGCTGAGAGAACAAGTGCTCAGGCCTGTGTCGTTGCAGGAGGGTACCCCTTGAGCCCAGTTCCCCACTCAGTGTGCCCCAGCCCGCTCTGAACAGCCACGAGGGGAGGCCTGCTGGCCCGGGGGCTGGCCCCACAGCCGCCCATCACTTCAGCGCCAGCCCTGTCCCCAGCACGGCCAGCAGTGCCTCAGGTGAGTCTACAGAACCCTCACCTCATCCCACTGCCCCCAAACGCTGAAGCTCTTCTAGGCCTTCTCTTGCCTACTCCTCTCCCTTCTCCGAATACTACAGGGAGAACCCGGCAGGCGCCCAGGGAGGTGACTTCGCCAGTTCAAGGGCCCCGCGCCCATCGGAAGAAACCCAAGGCCCTGCCCTACAGGCGGGAGCACAGTCCTGGGGGTGAGGGGCCACGGGCCTGAGGGAAACCAAGGGCAGGCTCTGAGGCTGGAGGGGGGGAGCAGGCAAACTCACACCCTGGGCTGTTCATTGGCACCTCCTGGCGCCAGGAGTGGGAGGGACCGGTCTCAGGGGAGTGGGACGCTCTGCTGACACTGGCCTCTCCCCAGACCTGCCCCCACCACCCTTGCCGCCCCCAGAGGAAGAGGCGAGCTGGGCCTCAGGGCTGAGAGCAGCGGGCAGCATGTCCTCCTTGGAACGGGAGCGCAGCGGGGAGAGAAGAGTGCTGCAGGGGGGCGCCCTGGGGGCCCATCGGGGGCCCCTCCCAGATGGTAAGGAGGCCAGGGCGGGCCAGAGGGCAGTGCTAGACAAGGTGGCTTTAGGACCGGAGGCTGATAGCACAGTGCAGACGGAGCCACTGATGGGCTCATTTCCACCCAGCTCACCCCTCACGCTCATTGGGTGCATGCACTTGATCAGCATCAAAAGCACTTGTCTCTCAGCAAAACCCTCCGAGGCTCTCCAGTCGTGTCCTTTCTCAGGACCAGCCTCAGTGGGAGAAGCACAGCGATGGGTGTTCCCTGCAGGTTTCTGAGCGCCTGTGATGTCAAGGCCGCCTACTGGCCACTCTGCTTCTCCCCCCCAGGATGGCCTGAGCCCTTCGCCTGCCCTCAGCTCTCCTTCCAGAGCTGGGATGAGGGCTGGAGTGGCACAGGGGGCGTTCTGCCCCCCGCCTGGGCCCAGCTCCCCTTTTCTCTTGTGTTGCAGAAGAGGCCTGGCTCCCTTACAGCCGACCAAGCTTCCTGTCCCGGGGCCAGGCCGCCAGCACCTGCTCCACCGCCGGCAGCAACTCTTCCAGGGGCTCCGGCAGCTCTCGGGGCTCCAGGGGCCCTGGCCGGAGCCGGAGCCGGAGCCGGAGCCAGAGCCAAAGGCCAGGACGGAAATGCCGAGAGGTGGGGGCTCGGGATGGAGAAACTGAGAGGGGAGGACTAGGGATGACTGGCAAGAGGGGGACAGAGAAGGGCTTGCAGGGTAAGTGAGGAAAGGAGGCGGCCCAGCGAGTGAGGGGGCAGGGGGAGTCTTGGGGAACAGTGACGAAGGTGAAGGCAGATGACACGTTGCAGAGGAGGCTGGGCTCCCAGAGAAGTGGTTCAGGAGAGGCGGGTGAGAAGTCAGCCCAGGGATCCCCTCCCGTGGTGTGTTTGCTGGGGGCCAGGCCTTTCGAGCCAGCCTGTGTGTCTCCTTCTAGGAGCCAAGATAACGCTGGATGGAGAATCAGCAGTTCCGCGCGGGAAAGGCTTGTCCCAGGCCAGGAGCCTGGATGGGAGCCCCTCCCCTGGTCAATGAGGGGGTGCAAAGAGGAGCAGGAGGGGTCTCTTCCTTCCCGGCAGTGACCATGGGGCTCCCTAAGGACTGGCTGAGAAGCCAGGGAGACGGCTCTTCTGTTTCCGTCCTACCTCCCTGAGACCCGTTTGTAAAGAAGGACAATAAAGAGTCTGCGTGATCCTGGGCCCTCGTCTGGTTTCCATGGGATGAGGGGCAGGACGGGCCGCCAGGGGGTGTACAGGGCCCTTTTGAACTTCTGTTAGAACTCTAGGTGAGGATGGGCTAAGAGACCCAACCTGTCCTGCCTCCTGAAGTAGCTGAAGTCACTGTCCCCCCCGTAACGACCAGCAGGACTTTCCAAATAACGGACCCGGAGAAACTTGTCCTGCCCTCGGAGAACTGAGCCCGCCCCTCCCTTCACGCCTCCTCCGGGTGCTGCTTCTGTCTTGCAAGGAAATATGCCCACGTCATAATAACTTTCTTTAAAAATATATATTTTATTGACTTTTTTTACAGAGAGGAAGGGAGAGAGTTAGAAACATCCATGAGAGAAAAACATCGGTCAGCTGCCTCCTGCATATGCCCTACTGGGAATGTGCCCGTATCCAAGGTCCATGCCCTTGACCGGAATCGAACCTGGGACCTTTCAGTCCTCAGGCCGACGCTCTATCCACTGAGCCAAACTGGTTAGGGCCATAATAACGTTTTAACTCAAAGAGAGGAGGAGCTCCTGGGGGACACCCTGGTCATGAAGGGAAAACAGGCCCTGACCCGGTTGCTCAGTGGTTAGAGCGCCAGCCCACGGACCCCAGGGTCTCAATTTGATTCCCGCGGTTGCAGGCCCCATCCCTGGCCCCAGATGGGGTGCATGCAGGAGGCAACCAATTGATGTCTCTCTCTCTCCCCTTCCTCTCTCCCACTCCGTCTGAAAACCAATGGAAGAATTTCCTCAGCTGAGCATTTAAAAACAAACAAACAAACAAAAAAACAGAGGGATGATGGGCTTTTCAAACCTCTGAGCCCCTCTTCAGAGGGTGTGTGCAAACAGGCACCTCTGGTCAGAATAGGCCCAGATGGGATTGGTTTGGCTGGCACAGAATTTTAAACCATTTGGCCCACCACCCCCTCACGCACAGCCAGTGCCACTCGTGGGTAAGCTGAGGCCTGTTTCCTTCCTATTTGCTCTCCCCTTCTCCTACTCCCCCCCCCCCTCGGCTCAGGAACCACCCTGGGCTCTGGGATTGCCACTGCCGCATGCCCGGGCTCTGAAGGCTCCTGCCCCCTTGTCCTAAGTAGGTGCAGTCCCTTTCTCTCCTGGGGGCTAGCAAACACAATCGGAGTATTTTTTTAAAAGGAATTTTACCAGGAAGCTAAGAGAAGCAGATTCCAGGAAAGGAAAATCCCTGGGGGAGGAAGGATGGTTATCTGCAGGGAGGTTCCCTCCTCTGGGTCACACCTTCCAGCCCAGACTGGCCAGGTCCGGGTGGTCCGGGCAGCACCACCCCCGGCCCTGCCTTCTCAGCCTCCAAAGCAGAGTGGCCTCCCGTAGAGCCCCAGCGCTTTGGGGGATGATCACCCCCTTTCGGAGCTCTTTCCAGTCTGCCCTCTTGAAGGTGTCTTCCTGTGGCCCTGCTCATGTTCACCCTCCCAGCCCGAGGATTCTGCTCCTGACCCTTCCTGCTGAGTGGAGAGATGCCCTTACCCAGTGGTCGGCAAATTGCGGCTCGAGAGCCGCAGTTTGCCGCTCAGTTGATTAATGAGTTTGTGGACCACTGGGATAGAGGCTTAATCACAAGAGAAACAGCTTGTAATGATTGGAATCAAGAGTCTAGGTCAGTGGTCAGCAAACTCATTAGTCAACAGAGCATCAGTTTGCCGACCACTGCCCTTACCGGCTCCCCTCACTGCCTGGGGCGGAGGCCCTGGGAGTCCCAATCCTCCACTGGTTTGCTCTGTTGTTTTGGTGGAAGGTGTGCACCTGCCAGTCATGACAAGTGGCTCTACCTTTGGTGGGATGAGTTACTTTGTTTTAAGAAACCACCTGGGACTGGTCTCTGGGGAGGGGGCTGGGGCTGCTGGAGGCAGGAGTTGTCTTCTCAGCCGGACTGTACCCAGCCCTCCCTTGCCCGGGTCCCGCTTTCAGTCTGATGGATGAACATAATTCTCCCCTTAGGCACTGGACGGAGATGAGTGACATTGCCCAGTGTCAGCGAATGCCTGCTCTCTTTCTGTTCAGGCCATTCTCTATCTCCAGGTGCACCCCGCTGCCCTCCCTCCTCCCACCCTCCACAACAAGGCTCCAGGGAAAGAGCTCACAGAACTCAAGCCATCGCCTGACATAGTATTAGTTCCTGGGGCTCACTTGACAGCAGCCTGAGGACAGCAGTTTTTGTCCCACATTCCACACCTCCCGCACTGGAGCTCTTTCCCTGATCCATTGGGACTTCGCCTTGGTGCTGGGTTGGGCTCAGGGCTCTGCTCTGTGTCTCCTTTACAAGGTGTGTGTGTATATGTGTGTGTGGTGGGGGGGAGGGCAGGGTTGAGCCCCTGTATGGAACACAGTCCAGTGAGGCTGAGGGGAGACTTGAGGCGCTCCTTCCTCCATGGCCCACCCCCACAAGCTGCCGCTGGCCCTCGGAAAGACCCCTGGCTCCCCCAGGTCTCAGGATCCTCGTGGGTGGGACATCAGGAGATGGGCTGTTCCGTAAGCCACACAGTTTGGTTGTGGGGTTGGACAGAGCAGAGGACGTGCAGGGCGCCAGGCGGAGCCCATTCTCTGCTCCGGGGGCTCCAGGTCTGCTTGGCTCTGATCGTGTGTTGTTCCATTCCCTTTCACCATCAAGGAGGGCGAGCTCTCCTGGAGACCAGGTGTGCCCAACTGCAGAGATGCACCCACCAAGATCTGCAGTCCAGGGCCCAGCCCTCCTCAGGGCCCGTGGCTGATAGGAGAGGGAGTTCCGAGTCCCTTCTTGGAGAAGAGGGGTAGACGGAGGGAGTCCCGGGGACATGCCTCAGGAAGAGTCTATGGGAGAACTGGAGGAGAGTGGAGTTACCCCCTGCTTGCAGACCCCCGGCTCCCTCATGGCCCCACCCCCGAACCACACACAAGCCAGGCAGACGGACACTCACTGCCAGTCTTGGGTGCAGCACAGCTGAGATGGTTTCTCTGGGGAGAGGTCTAAGAGTCGGGGGGCCAGGGCAGCAGCCCTCTGCCCAGTCGCTGGATATGGTTGCTCTCCAGGTCCTCTAACCAGTCTGACCTCCACTCCCACAGGGGCAGGGAGAGGGTGCGGGTCAGCAGGCGGTCATCCCGGGGGGAAGGAGGTGATGAGGCACCTGTGTGGGAACAGAGATACCTGTGGAGGGCTGGCCTTCACCCCTGGGAACCGGTTTAGGGAACAAAGCTTAAAGCATACACCCAACCCTAAGGATCATCTAACCCCAACTTGGCCCATCAGTCTCGGCGGCTCTGGCCCCAGGGACAGGAGCCATTAGTTTCTTTAGAGAGAATATTTCGAACTGGCCTTTGCCTATCCTCTCCCAGAATCCTCCTCTCCCTCCATTAGGGGAACTTCTGGATAATCCTTGCTCTCTCGTGCACCACAAGCCTGGTTGTTGTTGTTTTTTTTTTTTTTTTTGAGGGGGGGCGGCAGAGGGCAGAGTTAGGGTTCACACGATGGGAATAGGGGATCTGATAGAGCAGATGCTGCAGGGAACAGCTAAGGGGAGCCCTGACTACCTCTGTTGACATGGAGATAATGGTCCCACTCCACTAGACGTGTGAAGGGTGAACCCAGTTGCTCCTCCCCACAACCACAGACAAGGCTAGAAGGAGGGCATGGGAGCCCAGCAGGGGGAAGAGGAGACAGAACGTCCCACAGTGAGGGGGAATCTGAACACTGGGCTAGAGTGAACAAGGGGCTAGAGCCACCCTTCCTGGAGACCCCTGTCTGGGTGAGGGGAGCGCCATGCAGGTAGGGGAGTGAGTTACACTTGGCTGCCTGCAGGCTTCAGACTTGAACAATCTGTCCTTGTTCTCATGGGTGACCTTGGGCAAGTTAATAAACCTGATTGACTTACCGTTTCCTCATTTGGAAAAGAACAAAGAACATTCCTCCCAGAGGTGTCATTGAATGTATGTAAAATGCTTATCCTAGGGCCTGGGAGGTATTGATCATTTAATGAAAACTGGCTGTTCTGCCGAAACCGGTTTGGCTCAGTGGATAGAGCATCTGCCTGCGGACTGAAGGGTTCCAGGTTGGATTCCGGTCAAGGGCATGTACCTTGGTTGCGGGCACATCCCCAGTGGGAGGTGTGTAGGAGGCAGCTGATAGATGTTTCTCTCATCGATGTTTCTAACTCTCTATCCCTTTCTTTACTCTCTGTAAAAAAAAATCAATAAAATATATATTTTTTTAAAAATTGGCTGTTCTAAGGACAATGATGAAGACCATGATTAGGAACTTGGCCTCTTGGTTGGGAAGAAGGGGGTGTTACAGGGGCTGGCCCACTCCAAAGGGGGAGGGTGAGCCAATGTACCTGCGAAGACACAGTCTGCCTCCCTGGGTTCCAGACCAAAGCCAAGGCTGTCCACAGCCACTGCCAGGGCCCGTGCGAAGTGGGCATCGGCGAGGAAGGACCCGTCTGAGGAGCTGACGAGGCTGGCTCTGGCACTGGGCGCGTTGTCCTCGGAGGCGGAGCCCCAGCCATTGGCCAGGGAGCCCTCACTGGGGGTGGGGGTGAGGCAGGGCCGAGGTGGGCACAGCAAACTCCCCACCTCGGACCCTACCCCTCCGGCAGCTCTGCCCATGTCTGCCAGCTCTGACGCTGTGGGAACGCTGATGTACCCGTAGGTGCTGGGGGGTGAAGGAGCCCTTGGCATGGGAGAGACGCTGTTCCTAGGAAGAGGCAACATGAGAGACTGCAGGATTATTGAGGTGCGGTAGGGCGGGAACATCCTTTTGGGAAGAGTGGAACGAGGTAGGGTCTACTCACCTGGGGGTCTCCTCACCCTCACTGAGCTCCAGGCACAGGGCCACCTCCTCAGGAGTCAGCACGCTGTCCTGATCCTCCCCCAGGGATGACAGCGAAGAGCTGGACAGGCGACTGGAGGTTGGGCTGGGCCCGGAAAGGGAGGAGGCCCGATGGCTGGAGTGGCTGGCGGTACTGGAGGGCCTGCAGGTGGGGATGGCGGCTGCTGACAGGGGGAGGGGGGAGGGAGCTCGGGGCTCTGCCACGTGCCTGATTGGATAAGACAGATGGCAGGATGGTTAGTGGGGTCCTTTCAGCCCCTGTCCACGCCTCCCTCACCCCATCCCACCCCCCACCCTCCCACTTTTTGACCCCATGCCCTCTTACTGGGTCTGTTGGTTCTGAGTGGGGAGCTCATGAGAAGAGAGGGGTGATGGCGGGAGAGGGCAAGTCAGCTTGTTGGAGGAGCTGAGGATCTGCGGTCCCAGGGCCCGCCAGGCAACCAGAGCTCGGGGCACAGGTCCTGGGAACAATAATGGAACCCCCATCAGCTGCATACCCCAGCCTGCCCCCTGCCCAGCTCTCCCCTCAGCTTCCTGCCCCTACACCCCACCCATCACCTTCCTCAAGGACAGCTGAAGCCAGCTGTAGGGGCTGATGGGCCCCTGCACCCCACCTCGCCGCCTCACTTCCTCTCACCTGGGCTTTGGCAAAGGTTCTTGGAGCCTTTATTTCCGGCCTCCCAGGCCCAGAGCTCCATGGGGTGGCTGGCCCGGAGCAGCGGGGAGCTGTTGGCCTGGTGCAGCTCTGCAAAAGGAGAGTCGGCAAGTGAGGGACAAGCCAGGGCGGACCTGTCAGACCCCAACCTCAGGCTCCAGCTTTGACCTTGTTATTCAGTTATATTTTTTAAAAAATATATATATTTTATTAATTTTTTTTACAGAGAGGAGGGGAGAGGGATAGAAAGCTAGAAACATCGATGAAAGAGAAACATCAATCAGCTGCCTCCCGCACACCTCCTACTGGGGATGTGCCTGCAACCAAGGTACATGCCCTTGACCAGAATCAAAACTGGGACCTTTCAGTCCTCAGGCTGATGCTCTATCCACTGAGCCAAACCAGTTTCAGCTCAGTCACACTTTAAGGCCCTGAACAAGGAGAAAAGAGGGAAGAACCTCCCCCATCTTCTCCTCCCCTTCCCACCTTCGGCCAGACAGCTGTAAGAAGGTGGAGAAGCACGAGGCTTGGAGTAAAAACAGGGGCCCTCGGAGCCCAGCTGAGCCATGCCATAGCTGTGTGCCCTCAGGTAAACCCACAAACCTTTCTGAACCTGTTTCGTCTGTAAACACCCATGGCAAATGATGGTTTTTCCAATTAATTAGAAACAGATCGGAAAGTTTCTGGCAACTAATAGCTTCCCCCCCTTTGCTGGATCTCTATAACCCCCACGGTTACTCTTCTCAGTAGTTTTGGCTCTGTGAAGGCGTGTGCTCCTTCTCCTCTTGGAGAGAATCGACTCATTTCCATTCTTCACATTATGAAAATCTCACGTGGTTCTGGCAGCCCTGCCCTGAGCAACCCGAGTGTCTCTCACCTGGGACATGGGTTAGACCAGTGGCTGGCAAACTCGTTAGTCAACAGAGCCAAATATCAGCAGTACAACGATCAAAATTTCTTTTGAGAGCCAACTTTTTCAAAGTTAAACTTCTTCTAACGCCACTTCTTCAAAATAGACTCGCCCAGGCTGTGGTATTTTGTGGAAGAGCCACACTCAAGGGGCCAAAGAGCTGTATGTGGCTCGAGAGCCGCAGTTCGCCGACCACCGGTCTAGTCGATCTGATCCTAAAGCCTTGGAGGCCATCATGGCCAGTTCCGAGCAGGGACAAGACTAAGACCCCATCTGGGCCCTGGGAATCCATGGACAGGGGCCTAATCTTCTGAGCCACTGGGTTAAAAACCCGCACAATGGCTGGGCTTCCTCTATTGAAGTTTGCTTTTGTACTTTGGCTGATTTGGTTTTCGTACATTTCCTTTCGTTATATCACCTAGTTCCTGGCTTTGTAACTAAGCTCAGAAGTGGGGACACATGTTGGCTGGTTGGTTGGTTGCATGGAAAGGGCAGGGAAAGGCCAATTCTGGAAAAGGCCATATTTGTCCCAGCCCTTTCATTTCCTCTAAAGGACCCTCGTCACAAAAAGCCCCCTTCCCCCTTGCTCAGCAATACTTGGGGTTTAGTTTCAATGTTAGTTGAATAATAAACTAGGCAATAAAAATGTCATCAAGGTCAGGCCAGCCCTGAATTGCAATAAACATTGGTTTGAATTCATGAGACTATTCGGTGTATGTATCTAGCAAAGTACAGGGAACTAAGAACCTGGTGTAATGGATGAGACCCGGGAGAGTGTGGTAATATCTATCATGGAGCAAAACCCCAATGAAGGTCAAGTAGTAGGAAAAACAGAAGGTCACATAGTAGGAGTAGGTTACGGGGAGGAGGGGTGCTGAGAGAGCCTGCCAGTTTTAGGAAGTGGAGACGCATCAGTCGTGGACTAGGTGACAGCAGTGGAGCCGATGCCATGGCTCTGGACAAGGTCAGAGCGGATCTGCTGAGGACTGGTGGGGACTTGGCCCCCACCGGGGATCGAACTTGTAACCCGGGCACGTGCCCTGACCGGGAATTGAACCGTGACCTCCTGATTCATAGGGTGATGCTCAACCACTGAGCCGCGCTGGCTGGGCAGAAAGCTGGTTTTTAAATGAGATTCGTACAACTTCTTTTTAGTTGGTATTTCATGACCACTGAGATTTTCTGAGGCAACAGCTTTGAGGCAAAGCTGGAAAAAAATGCCGGCTTCATTAATATTTAGAGTCATAACATTTTGGATATTGGACAAGCTCCTAATTACTCTGAATCCACATTTGTCTTAATACAAATTCGATTATCAACTTCAAAACTATTGGCTGTGGAGCCTGGCCCGTGTGCTCAGTGGTTGAGCCTCTACTTATGAGCCAGGAGGTCAGGGTTCGATTCATCGATTCCAAGTAGGGAGCATGTAGGAGGCAGGCAATCAATGATTCTCTCTCATCATTGATGTTTCTAGCTCTCCCTCTCCCTCTCTGAAATAAATTTTAAAAAGGTATTTTAAAAAATGGCTGTTGAGCAATTGTAAGTTTTACTAATCAGTACAGAAGGCTCCTTAAGGCAGTGGATAGGGTGCAGGCCAATGTTCGAAGAGGGGAGAACAGAGTCCGCGAGAGGAAAGGATTTCCCAAGGACGTTCCCAGAAACAGTCACTGTGCCCTGGGAGCAGACCACTCTGCCTTCAGCTCTGAGGTCTGCCCTTATCGACGTGGGATTTTGAACGAGTTACCCAAGTCTGCTCCTCTTTCCCTATCTGTGAAATTAGAGGAAATAATACCAAGTCAATATGATGTGAGGCTTAAGTAAAGTAAATATAAGTAAAGCACCTAACATAGTGGTTGCTAAAGAAACAGAGACTAGGCTGGATGGTGTGGCTCAGTGGGTGAGCATCGACCTATGAACCGGGAGGTCACGGTTTAATGCCTGGTCAGGGCACATGCCTGGGGTTGAGGGCTTGGTCCCCAGTAGGGGACGTGCAGGAGGCAGCTGATCAATGATTTTCTCTCATTGATGTTTCTATCTCTCTCTCATCCCTTCCTCTCTGAAATCAATCCTATCTAATAAAGAGGGAATATGCTAATTAATCCTCATGCCATCACAAAGATGGTGGCACCCACAGCCAATAAGGAGGAATATGCTAATTGACTGCCCCATCCTCAGAAATGGCAGCACCCGAAGCCAATAAGGAGGGAATATGCTAATTGACTGCCATGCCCTCAAAGACGGTAGATGGCGGCACCCACAGTCACAAGAGGGCAGCGCCCAGTCTTCCCAGCACTGCTCAGCTGCTCAGTATGCCTGCCTTCAAATTTCCCCAGTCCCCTCAGTCTCCCAACCAAACCCCCAGGGCAGGTCCAAGGCACAGGCAAGTCTCAGATGGTGGCTTCCCAGCCACCCAGGGCCACCCAAGGTGCAGGTAACCAGGGTTGGCCAAGGCTTGTGCTGCCGGCAGTGGCAGCAACAGAGATGTGATGGGGTGTCACCTTCCCCTGAGTGCCGGCTCGCCTCCTGCCCCTGAGAGCTCCCAGACTGTGAGAGGGGGAAGGCCGGGCTGAGGGACCCCCCCTTCCAGTGCATGAATTTTCATGCACCGGGCCTCTAATAAAAACATATTTTCTTTTAAAAAAGGAAAGAAACAGAGACTATAATGATTTCTCTCTGGAAAGTCAAAGCAGGCTGCTGGGAGTCAGGAGAGATTTGGCAGAAAGGACCTGCTCCTCTGGGGAGCAAGCTGAGAGTCGGGCCCGGGCAGACCTGTGTGGGGCACGAGGGGAGTTGGTCATGGGAACCGGAGGCTTTGTGCCAGCACTGGGCGCATTCTGGGCGCATTCTGGGCGCATTCTGCCAGGTTCTGGGGTCACTGGTGTGCTGGTCAGGCACTTTCATTAGACTTTGAGCCCTTAGGGGGGAAGGACCGTGTGTGGGGTCTCTTGGGCCCTGGTGCTTATCAGCGTGCTGAGTGGAGCTGGTTGCAGAGGCAGGGCCGCTCCTGGTGCAGCCAAACCGAAATCAGAGCCCGCGTGGAGAAAAGCCGAGGCCACACAGCCCTGGCCGAGTGCGTCAGTGATGGGGGTCCAGGAGGACAGGGGATTCAGAGCTGTGGGTGGGGTGCTACCCATACCCATTGCCCACGGTCCAGGCCACATTCCCGCCACATTCCCACGCCTGGGCCTCCTCCCGCCTGCTCCGGGCTGGGGCTGCGAGCCAGGCCTTACCTTGCTTCTTTTTGGCCTTCCAAGCCTCTGCGGGCGCCGCAGAGAAGCGGGGGGAAGAGAGGCCCCTTCGGCTGCAGAGGCTGTCGGAACTGGGCCAGGGACTAGAGAGCCTCGCCAGCTGGGGTCGGAGATGCCTGAGAGCCGGGGCCTGGGGGCTTGGCCGGGCTGGGGGGCTGGAAGGCAGCTCCGCGATGAGGGAGCCATAGAAAGTGCGGGTGTCCGGAAGGAGGGGTACGCCAGGGCTGCGGGGATCCCAGGAGATCACTGCAGTAAAACACAATCGGAGGGACGATGGTGAGGCATCCTGTCCACGTCTCCCTCCTCCGGCCCTGGCCACCTCTGGGCATGCTCACAGGAGCGACGGTCCAGCGGGTCCCGGGGGTCCGCTCCCAGGCGGCTGTTAAGACTGCTGCTGCTGCTCAGGTCCCGAGAGCCAGAGGTGGATCTCCAAGTGTCTGCCAGCCAGGGGGAGTCACTGTGGTCCATCCTGCAGCATTGGGGGGAGGGGTTGGGGAGGAAGGGACAGGGGCAGGAGAAACAGGGTAAAGCGAGAACCACGAGGTAGCTGAAGGTGAGGAGATGGTGCTAGAGGCTTTATTCTTCCTACTTTTAAGCCCTTCCGACTCCTTAAAATCTCTGCACTGATGTCTCCAACTCAGTGCCCTTTCTTATCCTGGGTATCAGAGGAAGTCCAGCTTGCCCAGAGATAAGAGGTATTAAAAAGAAACAGCTGTGTGCTAAGATAAAAAGGATATCTACCTGGAGCCAGACAAACCCAGTTTGAAAATCCCTGCTGGCAAAAAAAAAAGAATTAATTGAAAAAAATCTCCCTTGGTCGCAGCCCAGCTGTGCATCCCTGAAAGCAAGTCTGTGGGCCTCTCTAAGCCCCAGTTCTTCGTCTGTAAAAGTCACAGCGGGCGGGCCTTCCATATAAGGCTGGTGCTGAGCGCCGGGACCAGGAAACATGAGGTCATGCGCCGGCAGAGCAGAGCTCGTTCTGTGAATGTGGCCTCCTTGCCTCTAGCCTGGTTCCCTGCGAACAGGGGGCCATGCAGGCTGCCTGGGGCATCTCTCAACCACGGGGACCAGACCAAAGCACTTCTCTGCCTGAAACCTTCTGTGACTCCCATTCACCCAGAGAGAGCCCCGCCCTGGCATGGCGACAGGGCCCTGTCTGGTTCCCAACGCCCCAACCAGACCCACCTCCCACGCTGTGCCCCGGCAGACCAAATGGCGTTCCTTTCCCTGGGAACATGACGGCTATTCCCGGCTGCCCTCCTTGTCCTCCCCCTTCTCACTGTCAGGGTAAATGTGAAGTTTTCCTCCCAAATTTCCCCACCCCAGTCTCCTCCCTGTGTCTTGTACGTGCGTCCGCAGTGCCAGCTCTGGCCTGCATTCACTGGATGTCTCTGTCTAGAACAGCGGTTCCCCATGTGGGGCACACGCCCCCCCGGAGCACAGTTTGATGTTGAAGGCGGGCAATTTGAGAAAGAGTTAGCAACAGTGAATTTTTTGCATTTCTGATGGTTCTGGGGGCCTCATTTACAACCTATAAATATACATCGGGACATATTTATGCATTCCAGTTCTCTATTACCAGTATATGTTTTGAAACTTTATTTGCTATTTTTTATATCACTTCTTCTTAATGTTATTATTTTAACAATTTCTTAGTCATTTCTTCCCCAGTACTTCATCTGTCCTTTCGTTCTTTTATTTTTCTCTTTCGTGGATGCCATGTTCTTTGGAATCTTGTTTAGACCAAGTTAATGGCCTTTTAGGCTTCCTCCACATGAATAGGAGTTCACTTTTTAAATAATATTAAGAAGGATATGTCACAGGTGAAGGGTGGGCATCAGGATTTTAGAGATGCTTAGGTGGGGCATGCTTAGGTTGGGAACCACTGGTCTAGACTGAGTTCCTGGCAGATGAAGACTGTTCTAAAGAAATGAACGAATCTCCCTCAAGGCCAAGGATGAAGTCCCAGGGGGACAGAGAACGTTCAGGGCAGAGCGGACAAAACCCAGGTGGTAACTAAAGAGAAAGGCCAGCGAGCACAGAAAACACAGGAGCCTTGCTCTGAGCTGAGACACTGACAGAAAAGTGGTCTGGCTGGATGTATCTGGCACTTAGTAGGCGCTCGATAACGTTCTGTTGGAGGATGCAGACCTGGGCTGCGAAACCTCCCAGAGGAAATCTAAGGCGATAAAGAGCAGGAGAATGTGGGCAGACGAAATGGTTATTTTAGTGTAAAACTCGGCCAACAGGATTAAAAAGTGTGCTTGCTTTCTTAGTATCTTGTAACCGAAGACTTGAAGCAGAGGTACCTGCAACCGCCCTATGGTGTAGGGGCAGAGCGCCCTCTACTGGAACTGTGGGTGGACTGCCGCGAATGAGAGATGGCTCCATAGGTTGAGTGATGCACAGAAACCAAAGGTACTACCAGGTGAACACAGTGCGTGGAGAAAATTAGGAGTTAGACTGCTCCTCCGTGCTAATGGTTCTCCAGCCGGGAGAACGACTCGGCAGGAAGGAGTAGTTAGCATCATTAGTGAGAGGTTGGTGACGAGAGCCCTGGATGAGGATTTCAGAAGGCCAGCTGTGCTGCCCTGGGCAAAGCCGCTAAGGCTATGATTCCGCTTACTCTGTCAAGTGGTCTGTTAGTAGCATTATTGAAAGAGAAAACAATTCTCACTTGGATTTGAGGAGAGATATAGATACCAGGATTCCACACTGCCTGGAGTAAGGGAGACTCCATCCAATTCTCTGTTCCAGCTCCACCAGCCCCCTAGGTCCCCCGACCCCTCCCTCACCTCAGGCCACACCCCTCTCATGTCTTACCTGTGTTTTAGGATGGCGTCCTCACTGGTATACCTATACAGACCTGGGAGAGGCAGGAAGAAGGCTCAATCTAGAGTCCCCAGCATCAGGCTAGAGATCTAACCCCCAAAGTGTTCTATTACATACATACACACACACACACACACACACACACATACATATATATTGATTTCAGGGAGAAAAGGAGAGGGAGAGTCAGAAACATCGATGATGAAAGAGAATCATTGATTGGCTGCCTCCTGCATGCCCCCTACTGGGCATCAAGCATGTGCCCTTGACCAGAATTGAACCCAGAACCCTTCATTCTGCTTGCTGACACTATCCACTGAGCCAAGCCAGCTGCCCCCCCCCCTATAGTGTTCTTACTGGACCCAGCGAATCCTGACCCCCTGGATTCTGCTTCTCTCTCTCACCTGGGCCCAGGTGCACCCCAGCACGGCGCCGGCGGTGGATACACACAGTGGTGCCCAGCAGCAGCAGCCAGAGCCCGACACCCATGGTGGCAATGACCTCTGGACGCTTCAACGTTGCTCTCAGCTGCTCCAGGATCCATGGACCGGGGTCTTTGGGTTCTCGGGTGGCTCGATCCATGGTCTGCTCTGTAGAGGATTTGGAGCTCAGGGGTAGGAGGCAGGGGGAGCAGTGAGGGTCGGACAGAGAAGGGGGAAGAGCTGGAACTGGGAAGTGGGAACAATGAGAGGAAGGTGGGCTTTGGGGCTGAGGGATTGGGTGAGACCAGTGGAGACTTTCCTCACCTAAAATGAGGCAGGCGGGGCTGCTGGGCTCCCCGGCCCCAGCGCTGGTGACGGCAGCCACCTGCACACAGTAGGAACCTGGCGTTTGGGTGGCAATCTCCAGCTGGGTCTGCTCACCGGCCACTGTCCAGTTGGTCAGGGGCCAGGAGGTGTTGCTCAGGCTCCACACCTAAGGACATGCAGGGTGAGCAGGGCCCCCAGACACCATCCCAGCTGCTGGGCCCTTTGTCTGCACTCAGACTCCGAGCCTGTGGTCACCCTGCCCTGGGGTTGACCAGGGAACACGCCCCTCACAGCCACCCACACTGCTAATCTCGTCCTGTGCCCTACATCCAGCCTCACTTCCCATGTCTGTAAATTGAGGATAAGAACCAGGTGGAGCCGAGACCGGTTTGGCTCAGTGGATAGAGTGTCGGCCTGCGGACTGAGAGGTCCTGGGTTTGATTCTGGTCAAGGGCATGTACCTTGGCTGTGGGCACATCCCCAGTAAGGGGTGTGCAGGAGGCAGCTGATCGATGTTTCTCTCTCATCAATGTTTCTAACTTTCTATCCCTCTCCCTTCCTCTCTAAAAAAAATCAATAAAATATATTAAAAAAAAAACAAACAAAAAACCCCAGGTGGACTGGGGGATGCAATGAAACCAAAGAGCTAACTGCTTGGCAGGGACTGGCAGACACTCGTCTATCAATAGTGGGTGCTCCTCACTTCTCTGCACGGGTTCGTTTCTCAGCGCCCAGAGCAAGGATATGCAGGATGCCAGGGGAGAGGGAGGCCTCAGCACCACTAAGAAGGAGTGTGTCGCCAAGACCGGTTTGGCTCAGTGGATAGAGCGTTGGACTGCGGACTGAAGGGTCCTGGGTTCGATTCCGGCAAGGGCATGTACCTTGGCTGTGGGCACATCCCCAGTAGGGGGCGTGCAAGAGGCAGCTGATCGATGTCTCTCTCTCATCGATGTTTCTGACTTTCTCTCCCTCTCCCTTCCGCTCTGTAAAAAAATCAATAAAATATATTTAAAAAAAAGGGGGGGGGTGTCAGCTTGTGGGGGTACCTGGTAGCCACGGATGATGCCATTGTGGTTTTTAGCAGGTGGTGGGGCCCAGTTCACAAGGATGCTGCCATTGCCCAATGTTAGGGTCACCTCCTGGGGAGGGGCGCTGGGCACTGGGGGGAGGGAGAGAGCAGATAAGGAATGAGGGGACTCTGGGGAGAAGGGCTTGGATGGGGACACAGGGGCAGGGGCCACACTGATGAGAATAGCACTCTGTTTGCCTGACCAGGGCAGAGGGATCCAGGAGCAGGACCCACCATCCCCCCAGACTGGGGGCGGGGGACAGTCCTCCAGGCCCCCCCCAAAAAAAATTGGAGTGGGACAATCCTCCAGGCCCGCCCAGGCTAGAGTGGGAGAGTCCTCCAGGGCCCCCCAGACTGGGGTGGGACCAGAGGTCCTTGTTGGTTGTGGGCAGCGGCCCTGACCTTGCTCAGGCAGCCTCAGGAGCAGCACGTTGCTGTCAGGGCCCAGAGCCCGGCCGGAGGACGGTCTCACTTTGAACTCGTAGTCTTGGCCCCAGCAGAGCCCCCCGAGCTTCGCGCTCTGCGAGCCGGCCAGCAGGGCCTCTGCCCACGGCGCCCCCTGGCCTCCTGGCACCGGCTGGGTCCTGAACAGCGCCGTGTAGGACTGGGCAGGGGCGGCAGGCCCGCTGACCTGGGAGAGAGTCCGCAGAAAGGCGGGGGGTCAGGGACGCAGCGCTGTCTGGACCCGGGACTGGCTCCAGCCCTGGGCGCCAGGCCTCACCTTCCAGCTGAGCCACACGGCAGGCCCCGGCTTGGTGCCCTGGGAGGGACCCGGGTTCAGCAGGGTCACGTTTTCCAGCTGAATGCGCACGGCCAGAAGCTCCAGAGGCTCTGGGGGAGAACAAGGCTGGGATGGGGGCTACAGGCCTGAGTAAAGGAACTGAGGGGTCCAGGACTCCATAGCTGCTGAGAACCCCAAACTCCCAGCCTCCTCAGAACTAGAGCGCTCCTATTTCCACTGTAGGATGGGGAAGCAAACCTCCTTTAAGATGGGGGTCCACCATCTGAGGCCAACCCCAGGTTGAACCTCACATTCCCTAATCTCAGCCCAAACCAGACCACACCAGCCTAACCAGATCACCCACCCTAACCCCCTGCCTCCAGTCTACACTGGCCCTGATGTTAGCTCCCTCCCTTACCCTGGACAGACACCCTGGCCGCCCGGCTCTTCCGCTGTCCTGCGTTGTTGGTGGCCACACACATGTAAGTCCCCGAGTCACTCTTCTCGGCTCTTAGCATCTGCAAGGAGCCACTGGACACCTGTCAGGACAGGCACATGCGCAGTCTCCCGTGAGGGCGGGGCTCTGACAGGGGAGGGAAGCTGAAGGCCTTGCTGCCTTCCTCTCCTCAAATTCTGTGGGGACACTCAGAAGGCCGGTCAGTCCCAGGGCATGCCCTGTAGGGGGCACTCAGAAGGTGGGTCATATCCGGGACATGCCCTGTGGTGTGCACTAAGAAGGTGGGTCAGATCCCAGGGGGTGCCCTGTGTGGGACACTCAGAAAGTGGGTCAGACCCAGGGGGTGCCCTGTAGGGGGCACTCAGAAGGCAGGTCAGACCCAGGGGGGCCCTGTGTGGGACACTCAGAAAGTGGGTCAGACCCAGGGGGTGCCCTGTATGGGGCACTCAGAAGGCAGGTCAGACCCAGGGGGGCCCTGTGTGGGACACTCAGAAGGCGGGTCAGTCCCCAGGGGGTGCTCTGTAGGGGGCACTCAGAAGGTGGGTCAGAGCCAGGGGGTGCCATGTATGGGGCACTCAGAAGGCAGGTCAGACCCAGGGGGGCCCTGTGTGGGACACTCAGAAGGCGGGTCAGTCCCCAGGGGGTGCTCTGTAGGGGGCACTCAGAAGGTGGGTCAGAGCCAGGATGTGCCCTGTGGTGTGCACGGAGAAGGTGGGTCAGATCCCAGGGGGTACTCTGTAGGGGGCACTCAGAAGGTGGGTCAGACCCAGGGGGGCCCTGTGTGGGACACTCAGAAAGTGGGTCAGACCCAGGGGGTGCCCTGTATGGGGCACTCAGAAGGCGGGTCAGACCCAGGGGGGCCCTGTAGGGCTGGGACAGGAGGAGGTAGGGGGAAGGGAGCTGTACTCACCCTGTGCCGGCCCGGCTGGAGGGCCAGGGGTTTCTCATCCTTCCACCACAAGACTGTGGGCTCTGGGTGGCCCCAGGGCGGCCAGCACTCCAGGATCACCTGCTCGCCCACCGTGGCCACTGTGTCCTGGGGCTGGACCCGGAAATCCTCCTGAAGGACTGTGGGGAGGAAGGAGGCTCTGGGGGGAGCAATGCCCGGTCCTCTCTTCCCCAAAGGCCCCCCTTGGTGTCTCCTGCCACACCTGTCCCATTCTATTTTTTCACGACTGTGCCCACTCTTCAGAGACCCACCTCCTAAGCGTTCCATGTAGGTTCACCCCCCCCCCCAACTCGGCTCTCTCCTCCCAGTTCCCCGTCTGATATCCCTTCAAACCTCCTTCTGACGCTAATCCCACGTTGAACCTCAACCTCAGCCCAAACCAGCCCAACTGGAGCCCCCTCCCCCCCTCAACACACACACACACACACACATTGATCCTCACAGATTCCCCCTCAAACCTCCCTCAGCACAGGCATATCACCCAGGGGTGCCCGCCCCGGGTCCCCTCCCAGGCCTCACCAGCTGCAGACAGCCGCGCGCCGCGGCTCACCGCTGTGCCCAGCCGGTTGCTGGCCTCACACGTGTAGATGCCCAGGTCTGTGGACAGGGCCTGGCTGCTGCGGGCGTGTCCCTGGGCGGAGGGCCGATGCAGCAGCAGGGTTCCATCAGGTAGGAGCTGGTGTGTGTCTGGGGGCTCCATGCTCAGGGGCTGCCCATCGAGCAGCCAGTGGATGGTGGGAGGCGGCTGGCCAGAGGCTTGGCAGCGCATCTGGACGGGCTCAGGGCCCTGGAGCAGCTGGTCCTGTGGGTGGACTAGGATCTGGGGTGGGGAGTCCAGAGCCGTGCCTCCTGGGAGGGAAAGGGAGGTGGGGCCCAGTCTGACTACCATCAGGCACCCTGCGTTCCTCATCTGCCTTCTCTCCTCTGAAGATCAATTCAAAGGAAGGAGACCTTTCGAACTCTCAGTCTGTCAGTCTCTCCCTGCCCCCCCTTCTCTCTCTCTCTCTCTCTCTCTCTCTCTCTCTCTCTCTCTCTCTCACACACACACACACACACACACACACACCATCATCATCATCATCATCATCATCTCTTGCAAAGGAGCAAGGGGGCCTCTTCTTCCCTGTCCAGGCCCTGGATGGAGGGAGCATGAGCTAGGGGAGGGGACAGCCACACTCACCCATGCCAAACAGAAGCAGGAGAGGCAGGGGCCACCAGACCCCAGGGAGACCCGCTCCTCTGGAGCCCATGGCTGCTGCTCTCAGGTCTCTGTCCTGGTCCCAAGCACTTTGTCTTGCGGCTCTGAGCTCACAGGGAGGGGAGGGGCGGGCAGGCGGTTGGTGGTTGTTTGTGGCCGAGCCTGCCCCAGAGGGAAGCAGCTTTGAGGAAACCGATGCTTCCTGCCTGGCCCTCGGGGGCCTTGAAGAATTGGGAGGAGCCCTGAGGAGAGAAACTCCCTGGCTCCAGCCTCAGCTCTGAGGTTTACCTTGTGATCTAGTCTGGGATTTCTTTTTATTTTATTATTTTTTTTAATATACCGTTATTGATTTCGGAGAGGAGAAAGAGAGCGAGAGAGAGATAGAAACACCAATGATGAGAGAGAATCATTGATCAGCTGCCTCCTGCAAGCCCCCTGCTGGGGATTGAGCCTGCAACTGAGGTTCATGCCCTTGACTTCCTTGACCGGAATCAAACCCAGGGTCCTTCAGTCCACAGGCGGACACTCTGTCCACCGAGCCAAATCAGCGAGGGCTAGCCTGGGATTTCTTAAAGGCAACTCTCACACTCACCACAACTCTAACCACAGCTTTGACCCTTGAACCCTAAGCCTGTATTTAAACCTTGAGTTCCCATCCTTATTCCTTTGCTTTCAAGTGACCCTTGCTAGAGTGGACCGGAAATCCAGAGGAAACTAAGTCGAGTGGAGCAGTCATTCCTCGGTCCATTCCTCAAGGATGGGTGGAGCAGGGGGCTGGGTGGGACGGAAGACAGGAAGGCTTCAGAGGCTCTGGGACAAGCTGGAGATGCCCACCGTGTGTTCCTGTTCAGATGAAATAGGCTGGGAGACCGTGGGCACGTTCCTCAGCCCCGCAGGTCCCTCACCTGTAAGTGGGGATGATAGTAGTGCGTACCTTGGGAGAGGGAGTAAGAATGAGATGAGATAAAACATAAATCACTTGGTCCGGTAACCTAATGCATTATCAGTGCTCAGTAAGTTTAACCAATACTGTCATTTTTATGCACATCCCATCTGTAAACTATTCAAGTGTCCTCCACTGGGATACTCCAGGCCCTGGGCTGGTGGTTTGAGTCTGATATTTAAGAGTCTTCCCAGCTGAAACCGGTTTCGCTCAGTGGATAGAGTGTCGGCCTTTGTACTGAAAGGTCCTGGGTTCGATTCCGGTCAAGGGCATGTACCTTGGCTGTGGGCACATCCCCAGTAAGAGGCAGCTGATCAATGTTTCTAACTCTCTATTCCTCTCTGTAAAAAATCAATGAGATATACATTTTTTTTTTAAAAAGAGTCTTTCCAGCCCTGAAACCAGAGACAGGCCTGTAGCTTCTGTTCCCCACCCCCCTCCCTAGAGAAAGGCCGCATTCCCCTCTCAGAGCCCACCTCCTGTTTACAGGTTTCTTCCTTCCAAATCTGGAATCTCAGCCATTTCCTGGAGCTGTTCCCGGAAAGCCAAGGCCGGGCTCTGGGGGCTCAACGGAAGACTGTCCAGCCTTTGTTTCCAATAGCTCCTGGCCAGCTCCTGCTCGAGGCCCCTAACCCAGCTGACTCCCTCGCTTCCTCTCCTCCCCATGCTGGCACTGTACCAGCCACAGCCACAGCCCTAACGGCCTATCAAGAGGAGTTAAGGCCCGGCTGGTGGCTGGCCTGGCTCAGTGTGGAGCGTCAACCTATGAACTGGGAGGTCACAGTCTGATTCCCAGTCGGAGCAGAGGCTCGATTCCCAGTGTGAGGTGTGTAGGAGACAGCTGATTGATTCTCTCTCATCGCTGATGTTTCTATCTCTCCTTCTCCCACCCTCTCTGAAATCAATAGAAAAATAAAAGAGGAGGGAAGGCCTCCTTCACAACTCCTCTTCCCCTTCAAACGCAGACCAAGACCGATGGAGACAATTAGAACAAGAGGACACAGTGGTTTGCACAACCTGAGCGCGTCCGAGGGGTGCAGAACAGACAGGAGGAAAGGAACGGAGTGACAGAGCTGGAAGGATAGGAACTGGGACCGGAGGAGAGCTTGGTATTTCAGAACTGGAGGAGTTAAGGGCAGTGGTCAAGCCCACGGCATGTGTGCCAGGCGGAGTGGCATAGAGTTTACGGGGTCAAGGACCTGCGGAGCCAGGGGGATAAAGGGGTATTCATGCGGACACGGCAGTCATCCAAGGGTGACACAAGAAGGATGTGGTGAGACAAAGGAATTTACTGCACGTCCTGCCAACCTGAGATTTCCCAGAGACAGAGCCCTGAAGCCTGTCTGGCCCCCCCGATTGCTGGCTCCCCAAGAATGTTGCTGTCAGTAGTCCTTGTTAGCCTCTCCTGCTTGTACACTGGACTTGGGGAGGTTAAGTTCTCTATTAAGGACTGAATGCCAGCTGGTTTTATCTCAAATGTGTGCAACCTGGAAAGATGAAATAAACCCTCCTCAGGGGGAAAGAGGGCAAGTCCCAAAGGAATTCAGATTCACGACGAGCCCTGTCCTCAGCGGAGTGAGAATGGACAGGTGGCACAGTGCGGAGAGGTGCCAGTGCTGGGCGGCAGGAACAGAGCCCCAGAGGCTACGGCGGCCTGAGGAATGGCCCCCACCCCACAGTCATATGCCTCATCCCTGAAGATCACCTCCATTCCATTCCATTCCATTCCATTCCATTCCATTCCATTCCATTCCATTCCATTCCATTCCATTCCATTCCATTCCATTCCCTCTATTCCCAGACTCCGGAGGGCCGAGTGCAAAGATCTGATGGGGATAGAAGGGGCCAATTACTTTGAGCTGCTCCTGTCCTTCCCCTTACTTGGCCCAAGCATCAGGGATCCATGGAGTGATTGCCCAAGGGGATTTCCCAAGAGTAAGGTGGATCCAGATGGCTCCCGGAGACCGCAGTGCTCACGTCTGGCAACCCGGCCCATCGACAACCTGGCCCATCAGCGTCCTGATTGTCTCATTCCCACACACGAAGGAAGAGTCGGCTGCATGAGTCAAACGGATAATGTCAGTGGGAGTTGCCTTCAGTTGTAAGGAAGTTCTGCTCCCTGCCCTGGTGATCCGAAGACCCAGTGACCAATTTAGAAGGTACCTTCCTTTGCCCTCTGGTTTTAAAGTGTTGAGGCTTCTGAGTGTCTCAAAGTTGCCTGTAAAAGGGGAGAGGAAAGGCAGGGATCGAGTGCCCTTTTAAAGGACCCTCCAGAGGAAAAATGTCCACCTCTCGCTCCTGGCTTCTCTGGCTTCCTATTTCATGTTCTCTGAAGATGCAGCCGGGGATGCCTGCTGGCCAAGCTAAGGGGGTAAAAGGTAAGGATTCAGGTAGGACTGAAGGCAGTTACACTATATGGAGATCCTGGTTCCACTGGCAGAGAGACCTTCAAAGGCACATAACCTTTCTGAGCACCACTTTCCTCATCAGGATATGTCTGTATGCTGTTTATGGGGAAGGGATGTGCAAGTGCCTTGAGAACACTAGCTATGCACTAATTATCCCTTAGATGTTCTGGAAAGGGCACATCTCCTCCCTGACCAACCTCAGTCAGCCTCAACCACCACTACGTACTCTTGGTGGCTTTCCCCCCCCACCCCCCTCAATTACTTCTCAGTTTATTTTGTTCATTTTAGAAAATTGTTGTTGCCGAGACCAGTTTGGCTCAGTGGATAGAGCGTTGGCCTGCGGACTGGAAGGTCCCAGGTTCTATGCCGGTCAAGGGCATGTACCTTGGTTGCAGGCACATTCCCGGAGGGGGGGCGGGGTGTGCAGGAGGCAGCTAATCGATGTCTCTCTCTCATCGATGTTTCTGACTTTCTATCCCTCTCCCTTCCTCTCTGTAAAAAATCAATAAAATATAAAAAAATTATTGTTGGCACTCAATATTACTAGATTCAAGTGTACAGCATAGTGGTTAGATATTGATGTAACTTGCAAAGTGATCCCCCTGGTAAGTCTACTGCCCACCTGGCACCATCCATAGTTTTTCCATTATTGGCTATCTCCCTGAGCTATACTTTACAGCTCATGGTTATTTTGTAACTGACAATTTGTACTTCTAACTCCTTTACTTTTCCACCAGTCCCCCAGCCTCCTCTCATCTGGCAACCATCAGTCTGTTCTCTGCATCTATGAGTCTGTTTCTGTTTTGTTTGTTCATTTATTTAGTTTTCTAGATTCCATATATAAGTGAAATCATACGGTATTTGTCTTTCTCTGTCTGACTCATTTCACTTAGCATAATACCTTTTAGGTCTATCTATGTTGTTGCAACTGGTAAGGTTTTGGGGTTTTTTTTTGTTTTGTTGTTTTTTAATGGCTGAGTACTATTTCATACTATATAGGTACCATATCTTCTTTATCCAATTGTCTATTAATGAACATTTATGTTACTTTTATATCTTGGCTAGTGTAAATATTGCTGCAATGAACATCTGAATGAATGCATATATCTTTTTGAATTAGTGTAAAAATGTGTTGGATTTCTTTGGAGAAATACTCAGACGTAGAGTTGCTGGGTCATCCGGTAGTTCTGTTTTTAAGTTTTTTAGGAACCTCCATCCTGTTTTCCATAGGGGCTGTGCCAATTTACAATCCCACTGACAATGCCCAAGAGTTCCCTTTTCCCACATCCTCACCAACACTTGTTGTTTATTGATTTATTATGACAGCCATTCTGACATGTGTGAGGTGAGATCTCACTGTGGTTTGAATTTACATTTCTCGGATGGTTGGTGACATTGAGCATCTTTTCATAGTGGCTGTTGGTCATCTGTATGTCCTCTTTGAAGAACTATCTATCAGGTTTTCTGCTCATTTAAAAAAATATATATTTTATAGATTTTTTACAGAGAGAAAGGGAGAGGGATAGAAAGTCAGAAACATTGATCAGCTGCTTCTTGCACACTTCCTGCTGGGGATTTGCCCATAACCAAGGTACATGCCTTTGACCTGAATTGAACTTGGGACCTTTCAGTCTGCAGGCCGATGCTTTATCCACTGAGCCAAACCGGTCTCGGCTCTGCTCATATTTAAATTGGAAAATGTTGTTGTTTTTGGTGCTGAATTGAGTTCTTCATAAGTTTTGGATATAAACCCCTTATCAGATATATCGTTGGCAAATATCTTCTTCCATTAAGTAAGCTATCTTATAGTTTGTTGATGGTTCCTTTGCTGTGCAAAAAATGTGTTTGTTGATGTGGTACCATTTGTTTATTTTGTCTTTTGTTTCCCTTGCACATGGAGATATATCAGAAAAAAATATTGCTAAGAGAAGCGTCAGAGTTTCCTGCCTATGTTTTCTTCTTCTAGTAGTTTTATGATTTCAGGTCTTATGTTTAAGTCTTTAATCTGTTTTGAGTTTATTTGTGTGTATGGTATAAAAAAGTGGTCATTTCAGTTTTTTGCATACATCTGTTCAGTTTTCCCAACACCATTTATTGAATAGATTGTTTTAACCCCATTATATATATTCTTGCCTCCTTTGTCATGGCACGGGCTTATTTCTGGGCTCTCTATTCTGTTTCATTGATCTATGTGTCTGTTTTTATGCCAGTACCATGCTGTTTTGGTTACTATAGCCGTGTATTATAGTTTGACATCAGTTAGTGTGATACCTTCGACTTTATTCTTCTTTCTCAATTGCTATGGCTATTTGGGTCTTTTGTAGTCCTATATAAATTTTAGGATTATTTGTTCTGGTTCTGTGAAAAAATGACATTGGTATTTTGACAGTGATTGCATTGAATCTGTAGGTTTCTTTGGGTAGTGTGGGCATTTTAATCTGGTTGTCCAGCAAGGCGGGAAACTTGGTCTGTGACTGGCAGCGTGCGCCACTGCTGTGGTTTCACTAAACGAATACCTTCCTGAACGCCCAGCATCGGCACCAGCTGTGACCTCACAGAGAGGACAAGAAGGCTATGCCACCTCCTCTGCCCTTCGGCTGCTGTCGTGCAGCCTTTAAAGCTACTGTCTTGACTGCCTTTTTCTTCCCAAATAATTCAAGGACCCTGGAGTAATCTCATTCTGATACTTCCTTTTCAATTTACCTGCTATTATTTTCTTGTATTTTATTTGTCTGAACTTTGGGAACCACAGATTAGATATTATTATCGTTTTATAAAGGACTGCTGAGATTCGCCTTTCTCTTTGTACTCATCTCTTTGCTGACCACTCTTTCTCGTACCTTAAACATTTATTTTGGAATAATCTTCCCTCTTCCTAAAATATTTTAGGAGTTTTTTTTAGTGTTGATGTAAACTGTAGTTTTTGTTTGTCTGATAATATCCTTCTTTTGCCTTCATGTATTGAAGTTGGCTTTGCTAATTATTCTAGGTCAGTGGTCGGCAAACTCATTACTGTCAACAGAGTGGCAAACGGGGGCTCGCAAGCTGTATGTGGCTCTCAAGCCGCAGTTTGCCAACTACTGTTCTAGGTTAACAGTTATTGATTTTTTACAGAGAGGAAGGGAGAGGGATCGATGAGAGAGAAACATCGATCAGATGCCTCCTGCATACTCCCTACTGGGGATGTGCTTGCAACTAAGGTAAATGCCCTTAACTGGAATCGAACCTGGGACCCTTGAGTCTGCAGGTCAACAGTCTAGCCACTGAGCCAAACTGGTCAGGGCCACATTTGTTCATTTTTTGCTAGTCTCTTGCTGCTTATTAAATTTTGCCTTTTATTTATTGAATATAATTATTTTATATCCCCTAATTATTTTATATCTGATAGCTTCAATATAAGAAGCTTTTGGGAATCTACATCTATTGCTTTTTAATCTGCAGACTCTCCTTCACGGTGATTTATTTCCATCTGTGTTTATGACCTTTCATTGTAATTCATCTTTGGTTGGTCTTAATCTCTGAAAATTTTAGGAGGTGCTTTTCTCTAGAGAGGATTTGCAATTTTATTTTATGTGTTTTAAAAAAATATTTTAAAATTGATTTTTAGAAAGAGAAGGGGAGAGGGAGAGAAACATCGATGTGAGAGAGACCCATAGATTGGCTGCCTTGCATGTCTCGCCACCAGGTATTGAGCCCCTAACCAGAATGATGCCCAACTTCCTGTGCAACCCCAGCCAGGGCTAAATTTTTCTTTCGAAGCCTGGGATACTACCAGCTGGCGGTCCTTCCCAGACACCAACTTAATGCGGGCGTCCCAGCTCAGTTCCCCCACCTTGTCACTTGTCCAAGTCGTTTCCATTACAGAGCTGTGTGAACATGTGTCCCTGGGCAATCCACATTGTCTGGGGACTAAGTATAGACTCATGTTACATTGCCAAGATTTCATACATGCTGCTCCTTCTGCCTCGAATATGTGTTCTTTCATCCTTTTTTCCTTCTCTACCACCTGATTAATCTTTCTAACACTAAATTCAGGCCTATTCTCCTCCAAGATACTTTAATTTGGGTTAGAGAGCACTCCTATATGCTCTCAGAGCACCCTGTATCTGCCTCTATCGTTGCATCCTCCATACTTATTGTCATAATATGTTTACCCATCTGTCTTCCTCCATGAGAATTCTGGGTAGGAGTCATGGCATAGTTATGCTTGTTAGGTTTGATCAAATAATTGAATTGACGTCCCTTCCCTGGGAATTAACCTTTAGGCCACTTCACAAGGGACATTTATTTCCTTTCCCTTAGGCCACATTCCATTTGTTAAGACCATTATCTCTCCGGACTTTCCCAGAATCTCCACCTGCCCAGAGAATTCTCCGCCCAGAAAAAGCTCTCCTACAGTCCTTTAAAATCTCCGACTCCCGGCCCCTACGTGCTGGTGCCAGCTGGGGGCTCAGCCCAGTTGGTATCCAGATGACCTAATAAATTTATAATCCCTCACCACTTTGACCTTGTGCATTCCTCCTTCGGCAACCCTAACAATGCTGCTTCCTCGGTGTCTATAACATGGCAGAGTAACAAATGTTTATGAATCATTAGAAGAATACCTGAATGGATGAATGTGGGTGAATGATTTTGGAATGGACAATTTGGGGTTCTCAAAGAGGATAAAGGCTAAGTGAAATAAGCCAGTCAGAGAAAGATAAATATCACTCACTCATTTGTGGAATATAATGAACAACATAAACTGATGATCAAAAACAGATTCAGAGACAGAGAAACATGGATCAGACTATCAAACCTCACAGGAGAGGTAAGGGAGGGTGGGGGTAAGGGAGAGAGATCAACCAAAGGACTTGTATGCATGCAAATAAGCCTAACCAATAGACACAGACAACGGGGTGGGGTGGGGTGGGGGGAGAGGGCATGAGTGGGGTGGGAATCGGGGGAGGTAATGGAGAAATAAGGACACATATGTAACACCTTAAGCAATAAAGTAATTAAAAAAAAAGAGGATGAAGGAAGACGAGAAGAAAAAAGGGAAATGACTGATGTTAAGTTTGTTTTGTTCTCCTTGCTTAAGTGAAAGAAAGTTGTCATTTCATTTCATCAAAAGTTTATTGAGCATCCAGTATGTGCTAGGCACTCTGCTAGATGCCAGTAATACAAAGATGAAGATCCAAACAAAATACAATAGAAACAAAATCCACTTCCTCACTCCCCCAACCTCCCCAACCTCCCCAGCCCCACTCAAGGTAAGTTTGGCTTCAGCCAGGGAAGCTGGGTCTTGGCCCTCAGGGATTCAGCATCAGGGTATGGGATACCACAGACTCTCATCTCATCCCCCCCCCCCCAACCTTCACCCCTGCCTCTCCAGGCTGACCAGCATCTTCCCCTTCTCTGAGTCCCGCATCTCACACCTGCCTGAGCAACATACCCTGTACCTATGTATTATCTCTGCATGGGGCACCTGGGAAGGTTAGGGGAGCCCTTCTGGACAACGAAGGGGAGCTGCACAAGCATGCAGGCTCCAATGAGCCACAGGCACGCTGACAGGCAGAGAGGGAGGGCCAACGAGAGATGTTTTTGCCCTTGGGGCTGGGACAAAACTTGCTCCAGTGTGAAGGATGGAGACAGGGGCCTTAGGAATTGCTCTGTGGGATGTGGAGAGTCAGAACTGGAGTTTAGGAGGTTGAGGCGGGGCCTGGGATGCAAGGACCCCTAGAGGCATCGGAAAACAGAGGGTAGAAGGCCCAGAAGGTCTCCTTTTTCAGCTTTTCAATCGCCCTCTCTCCTCACACAGTAGATTATTGTCTCTCCTACAAACTGGTCCACAGGCTGGGGCATGGGCCCTCCCTCTGTATTCAGATGCTGTGTGATTGGGGAGTCTGCCCTTTTCCAGTCTCTGGGGATCCAGGTATCGGGGAGCAGTGCAGGCAGAGGCGGGAGCCAAGGGTTGGATCACGTCTCCCTGAGGTGCTGGGAGCAATGAGCCCCCCCCCCCCCCCTTCATTTCTCTGGAAAGTCAAACCTTATTCTCACAGCTGGAGGGAGCCCACAGCCTTTCCTGGGGATTGTGATTGTTTGAAAGGCTTGTTGTGTAAGGTAGCCAGGGAGAAGGCACAGGTGTGAGGGTTAAAACTGTTCTTCACTTGGTCTAGCTTTCTGGGCTAGGGCAGTGAGAACCCTTCTCTCTAGGATCAGAGACAGAAGGAACGTTCAGCAGGCCTCTCTCTGAGGGAGGGCGGGCTTTGGGAGGAGGCCAAGGCGGGGCTTGAATCCTTTGTTCTCACTAGGGCCCAGGTCAAGGGCAAAAGGATGCGCTTGAGCTCCTCTCGCATCAACCCCTAGGTACCCAGATACCAGGTGTCCAGAGGCACTGCCTTCACCGTGATTTCTGGATGTTCAGAACAGCGCCCTGTGCGCACAGTAACCGGCATCTGACTCCTTCCTTTAGACAGTTGTGCATTTGGAGCACAAGGCCTCTGTAACCTGGGCTTGTCCAAAACGTGCCAGGAACCAGGGAAGGGAGGCGGGAGGGAAGCTTGAGCGCTGCCTGGGAAGAGCGCGGGATAGTGGCGGGAGTTAGGTTACTGATGTTAGTCTCCATAAGACCCTGGGAGGGCTGGGCCGGAAATGGAATAATCTATACAGTCCTAAGGGGGCACCACCCTTATGCACCGAGAACACTGCCAGCGAACCAGAAGCGAACGCGACCCGGTTTCACCCCTGAAACGCCCGCTCCCCGCTGCCGCCTCCACCTGCTCAAGTTCATCCACGTCCTCAGGCGAGACCCGCGCGCCGTGCGCTCCTGCGGGGACCTCCCTTCGCGCCGCTTTCTGGCCTCTCGGGCCTCCCCGCCCCCCCGCTCCCCGGCCGCAGCGCGTGCGGGCTTTCCGGAGGGAAGGCGGGTCCCCGGCGGCTCAGGCGCTGATCCCCACCGGGGCGGCCTCCTCCGGCTCGCGGATCAAGCGCGCGCCCGCAGTCCGAAGTATGCTCGAGCGACCAGGCGAGCCGGGGGCCCGGGATGGAGACGTGTGCGTCCGACCCGCAGCGGGGGAGGGCGCGGGCGAGCGCGGGTACCGGCGGGCAGAGCGCACGGGCAGCCCGGGCGAGCGGCCGGGAACCGCCGGCGACACCGAGTAGCCGGGCGGGCCGGGCTCCGTGGCGCGGGGCTCCGGAGCGGGCTCCTCCTCGGGCTCCTGGGCGTCCTGCAAAGGACACGCGCCAGGGTCAGCGGACAGAGGACAGCGGCCCGGTTTAGGGGCGCGACTGGCGTTCAAGGGGCGCTGGGCAAACCTAAGTGAAGGAGATAGTTCCCTCCACACTCCCACCTCTTGGAAATGGCAGGCAGAGGTCTAGTCCCCCGCAACCCCCTCAATACCAGACATGAGCATGGCGCCTGGCAGATAACAGGTGCTCAGTAAATGGGAATGCATTAACTTGAGTGCTTTGTTTCTCACCGTCCTCCTTCCTTGTCTAGGATAGCCTGGGGCAGCGTTAGTGGAATAGAAAAGAAATTAGCTGAGGTTCAAAGACCTCAACTGAAGGCCTAGACCTGCCCCTTATTTCCTTGGTTGACCCTGGGCAAGTCCCTTCACCTTCATCGGCCTTATTTTCCTAACCTGGAAAATGGGGACGACACACCCATTTCTCAAGCCGTTCTGAGCACCATAAAGGGATCTATATATAAATATATATACACACAAATATATCTATATTTATCTATATATCTATATATACTCTATCTCTAATTATATCTATATCTCTAACTATATATCTATATCTCTAACTATATATCCATATCTATATCATCTATATCTATATCTATATCTATATCTATATCTATATCTATATCTATATCTATATCTATATCTATATCTATATCTATATCTATATCTATATATCTAGCACCAGGACACGGTAGGGCTCAATGGTGTTTGTGAGGCACCCAGTCCACAGCTCCGCTCACCTTGTCCTTCAGAACATAGAGCGCCATGGGGTTCTTCCGCTCCTGCTCTCCACTTCGGGGGAGGGTGTCCGCTGCACAGGGCGAAGAATGGGGTGGCTGGCCCAGATCCAGAACCCTCCCCACCAGCTAGCACCTACTTCTGCTCCCCAAGTGGCCAGCCAAGGCCCCGCCACAACCTCCACCAAAGGATCAGCAAAGCGTGGGGTCCTACCTTGTCCGCACCTCTCCCTGCTCTGCAGTCTTCGTGCAGTTGGTGGAGGAAGGGGCCCCGCAGGGCCGGCTTCCTTGTGGCCCCGTTCTGCCTTTTCCCAGCAGCCCACTGATCTGAGTGAGGATGGGTTGGGCGAGTGGGCCTCTGGGAGCTCACCTTCTGGCTTCAGGCTGTCATCGTTCTGATCCATATATTCCAGGGAGTTTTGTTTTTCCAGTTTCTTCTTCTTTCTGCAAATCAACCCAGCACCCCACGAACAGAATTACTGAGTGTGAGCAGGAGGAGTTTTGGGGGTGGGGACAAGGGTGAGTTGATGGCTATAAAAAAAGGCCTGATAACAGGAGGATGGGCTGGAATGAGTCAAATCTAAGTTTGCCGCTGGCATTGTGAGTGTGGACAAGTCGTTTAACCAATTTGAGTCTCAGTGTCTTTATCTGTAAACTGCAGGTAATGATCCTTAAAAGGTAGGGCACTGACCACAACCACAGTGCCTAGCCCAGGAATGGTGCCCTGCAAGTGAAACCATTATCAACAGTGGGGTCATCGGGGCTTGTGAGCACAGGGAGTGGTTCCATACAGTGTACACACGGTAGTGAGAAGGATCTCCTGGGGAGAAGTGCAGGTCCCTAGGAGGAAATGCATTTAGAGACTTAGAAAAGAAGAGAGCTTGGCTGTGGATTGAAGGATTAGGGTGCTCAAGGAGTGGAACTTGAGGCGTTACCTAGACTTTTTGGAGGGTTTCCAGCAGGCACAGACTGTCACCAAGGTCACAAGGAGGAAGATGCCTCCCGTGGACAGGATGATGTAGAGGGAGCTTCTTTCTAGGGAGAGAGAAAGGCAGAGAAGGGTGAGAGACCTGGGTGTGGTGAGGAGAGCTTCCTGCAGTGGGTGGAAGGGAAAAGGAGCCCCAGGCAGTACGGCTGGCTCAAGGCAGAGCTTACCCACGGCCCACTTCCCACCTGCTACTGTCCTCCATGGAGAGCTGGCCCATCTCTGCCTCTCTCCCCCTCTGTCTGGGGTGACTGCGGCCCCTCTTGGGTTTTGAGCCCTGAAGGGAGGGCAGACAGGGAGACTCACTGTACACGGTGATTTTGATGGGCAGGCTGCGGCCCTGGCTGATGGGGTTCTCCACCACACAGCTGTACTGGTCGTCGTCCTCCATGAGCACACGCGTGATGGTGAGCACCTTTTGGTCGGAGGACAGAAGCATTCTCGAGTCATTGAGGAGGGGCTTGCCATCCTTCAGCCAGGTGTAGCTGGGCTTGGTGCCGTTCTCATGGGAGCAGTTCAGGGTGAAGGCTTCGCTGAGCTCCAGCACGGTGGTCGAAGCCACTAACACCTGTGGCCTCGAAATGGGCACTGAGCCCGGGGAGGAGAGGCCGTGAGCCAGGGGCCAAAAAACTCCTCCCACCTCCCTCTCTACCTTCAACACAGCACAACTCAGCTTGTGGTCAGAGAGGCCCATCAGAGATCATTAGTCAAGTCCTTGACCACTATCCATCCATACATTCATTTACTCATTCATTCAGTTGTTTATTAATTTATTTTTAATTTATCTTTATTGTTGAAAGTCTTATAGATGTCCCCACTCACTCATTTATTTATCAGCTACTTATGGAGTATCTACTAAGCACAGGAGGTACAATACTGAACCAGGCAGCCATGGTCCCCACCCTCATAGACCTGTCCTTACTTCCCTTTTCCCCCCAAAAACTTTCCTAAGATGTCATAAACTGACCCAGTGTGGAACAACTAAGACTAAGTCCAGCTGCCTGGGTTCAAATATTGGCTCAGTCACTTACTAGCTGCAAGAGTCAGGCAAGTTACTCAACCTTTTTATGCCTCGGTTTCCTCTTCTGCAAATAGGGACGATGATATTTCCTATCCCTAGATTATTGTGAGCATTAACAGAATCAATATATATGCAAAATACTTAAAATAGTTTCTGGAATATAGTAAGCACTCTTTACCTGTTTAGTGTAGCCTATTCTGCTAACTGCTAATGTCCCACTGGCTTACTCTCAACTCCTCAGCGGTTTTTGTGTTGGTGTTCCAGGGCCTAACAGACCCCCCAGTCTCAGGACCAGCCCCCCTCCTCCCCTGCCAGGGTCCTTTACCATCAACAGTGAGGTTGATGGTCTTCTCCCCGGTGAAGGTGTCGTCCGTGATGGAGATCTCAACCTCGTAGGTGCCCTCATCGGAGAGCTGCAGGTCGCTGAGAAGCAGGGAGCCATTTTCAAAGAGGCGGATGCGGTCTCGATAGTCAGGCCGCAGGTTGCCAATGACCTCCGTGCCGATGGACTGCACCACGGTCACTGGCTTGTCCCGCTTCAGCTGCCACTTCACCACGGGCTTGTCGCTGCTGGTGCTGCTGTACTGCACGGAGAGCAGTGCGGACTTGCCCACGGTGCCATGGATCAGGCGGACCTGGCTGGTGATGTTCACCGCCTGCAGGGGCCCTGTGAACAGAGGCCCCGGGGAGAGGGCAGCATCAGACCCTTGGCTCCATACCTCCTCCCACCTTTAATTCCTCTTATCTCTTCAAGTCTCCCCATTCATTCTGGGCCCTTCACAGGTGTCCTTCCTTCTTGTTCTCTGGTGCCGTCTCTTCTCCTCGTGGCGTTCTGGGCCCCTCTGCTCCTCCATCATCTCTCACATCCATCCCATTGCCCTTAACTCTTCTTCTTTTTTTAAAAAAAAAATATTTTATTGATTTTTTACAGAGAGGAAGGGAGAGGACAGAAAGCTAGAAACATCAATGAGAGAGAAACATCGATCAGCTGCCTCCTGCACATGCCCCACCGGGGATGCACCCGCAACCAAGATACATGCCCTTTGACCGGAATCTAACCCAGCACTCTTGAGTCCACAGGCAGATGTTCTATCCACTGAGCCAAACTGGTTTCGGCGCCCTTAACTCTTCTCGCATCTGGCCCTCTGTCTCTGGTAGTTTTCCTCTGGAAGAATCCAGCTCACCCACACCATTTATAGAAATATTTATTGAGCACTTACCCTGTGCCTGGCACTGTTCTGTATCCTTGGGATATATCATTGAGCAAAACAGACAAACGTTCTTTATCCTCTGTAGCTTATGAGTGATTAGACCTTAGGGTGAATTTGTCAAGTTTTCTTGATTGAAAATCGGGAGAGTGAGGTGGGGTTAGGTGGTGGAGCAAGCATGGGGACATAGATTCACAGAGAAAGGAGTATGTCTCATGATGGTGCATTAAAGGGGATGTTTAGGGGTCTAAAGACAACTGGGCCACCTTCCAGTTAGACCAAGAGCCTCTCCTATCCTTGCCCCAGCTGCATGTAGCATCTTACTAGATCTACATAGTGCAGCACAGCCCTGCAACGGGGTAGATGATTTTGAAAATTCACCCAGACTCCAGCCCAATTTGTATTTCTTTCAGAAGAGGGATTTAGGATGAGTGAAACAAAAAGTTTGGGATCAGAAGGCCTTGTAAGATTGGGCTCCATGTGCTCTTTCTGCCAATTAAACATGATTCTTCAGGATGAAAACACTGAGAAGCTATAGCATTTGGATTGCCCTAGGCCAGTGGTCGGCAAACTGCTGCTCTGCTGACTGATGAGTTTGCAGACCACTGCCGTAGGCCTTACCCTCCTCTAGGTAGGAATCTTCCTCCTGCCATGACTCACAGGGGTATGTACGGGTGTTCAGAAGTGACTGGAGCAGTCTTTCTCAGAAGCTGACAAAGAGAGCATTTTGCCAAGCAAACACTGTTTCCCAAAATTCTTGTCAAAACTGGAGTCTGTATTAAGCTCAAGGTTCCACAGCTTTCAAGAGACACAGAGAACTGGGACAGGAGCCAAAGCAGGACACAGAAGTGAGGAAGTGGCTAACAATTGTGAAATAAAAGGGACTAGGACTATTCAACCTTGAGAAGTGATTAACTTAATTACTGTCCTCTAGTCTCTGAGGCATCATTATGTAGGAAGTGTCTGTTCCCACCCGAGGCTGACCCAAAGGAAATCGACTGATCAATTTAAACACTGCCATACTGGGTCAGGTAGGTGGCCTTCATCAAGTAGGATTTTGACCTCCTGTGACACCAAGCAATGTCAAGCTGTAAAGCACAAGAATGTATCTCTCAATAGCCCTGGATTCCCTTAATAGCCTCTTCCTTTAAAGACACCACCATCTATTCATTTTTATGTGCTAACTTTGCTTTGCAAAAGTGTCCACTTACTAGTATTTGCCTTAAATTTATACTATATAATAAAAGCTTAATATGCTAAGTGTCCAATTGTCTGGTGACTGGTCAACTGTTCAACCAATCAAAGCATAATATGCTCATGCTATGCTAAGGCCACTCAACTACTCGCTATGACATGCACTGACCACCAAGGGGCAGATGCTCTGACTAGTAGGTTAGCTTGCTGCTGGGGTCCAGCCAATCGGGACTGAGTGAGATGGGCTGGACCTGCCCTGGAGCCCTCCCAGAGTCCTTCCCTGGCTGGCCAACCTCCTGTGTCCCTCCCTGGCCCAATAATGCATCGGTGGGGTCCCTCAGCCTCCCCTGCACCCTCTTGCAATCCTGGACCCCTAGGGGAATGTCTGAGAGCCGGTTTCAGCCTGATCCCAAAGGTCACTCCCCTCAGGCGGGCGCCAGACACAGGGCTCACCCAAAGGAGCCCCACCTGTACACGAATTCATGCACCGGGCCTCTCATCCTTTATAAATGACAAGGAGATGGTGTCAAACATGTATTGTAGAATTTGGTCTATATACATAGGTATAATCTCTAACACCATGAACAGCAGTTATAGCCCTTTTTTATGTGAAGGATTTTTTGTTTGGTTTGGATCTGTCTCCACAAGGAAGTCCCTTCATCCCTTTAGCCATCATAGATACCCTCCTTTGGCCTTTTTCTAATTCTATTTTTAAAAAATGTTCTTATTGATTTTAGAGAGAGAGAGGGAGAGAAAAAAACATATGTGAGAGCACAACATTGGTGGCTGCCTTCTGCACGCCCCCTACCAGGGATTCAGCCTGCAACCCACGTATGTGCCCTGACTGGGAATAGAAACAACAGACTTTTGATGCGTAGGATGATGCCCAACCAACTGAGCCACACTGGCCAGAGCTATTCTTTCTTTTTGAGATGTGGTGACTAGAACTGTATACAATAATCCCAGGGCAGTACACAGCATGGTTTTCTAAAAGAAAAAAAATATTGCTTTCTGATTTTGGTTTTTAATATTCTTCCTAATGAGTGATGCTCTGAGAAAACAGCCCCACTCCTCAGCACCTGCTGTATGGGGGCATCGTCAGTTTGTGAACATGTTGTATTCTTATGTTGTTATCCAGACCTACAAGTGCCTACAAGAGTGTGAAATTATTTTAAGTGTCAATCACCAAGGAACAGAAATGATGAAGAAGGACTTTGGGGTTCAGGATGAAAAGGATCCTTGGTAGCTTTTTATCTACACTCTTTAGAGTGTAGATGTTCAGTAATATGCACCCAGTTAATGGTATTAAAATGGCAGACAGAGAATTCTATGTTAAGAACCACTGTTGTTAAGTTGTCAATTCTCCTAAACTGGCTTATAAATTTAATACAATACCAGGATGTTTACTTTGAAATATTGGCACAGATAGACAAGTCGGTCAATGGGACAGAATAGAGAGAGAGTCCAAAAATGAATTTGTATATGAGCACTTGACTTATGACAAAACTGCTATTGTCATGTAGTTGGGAAAGAATTTTTCCCCCCCCCAATAAATAGTGCGGGGCCATGTAGGGCAAAAAATGAACGTTAAGGCCTAGCCACTTTGGATCAGTAGATAGAGCATTGGCCTATGGTCCCAGGTTCAATTCCAGTCAAGGAATCGTACCTCGGTCAGGGAGCAGGCGGGAGACAACCAACCGATGTGTCTCTCTTACATGGATATTTCTTTCTTGGTCTCTCCCCCTCCCTTTCACTCTCTCTAAAAATCAATGGGTTAACAAAACAAACAAACAAAACTTGATCCTTACTTCATACCTTACACAAATATCAATTCTAGATGGATTGTATATCTAACTGTGAAAGGTAAAACACCAATGTTTTACAAAGAAAACATGGGGGAATATCTCCATAACTTGAGGACAGACACAGACTTCTTAGATAGAACACAAAGGTGTGACACTCATAAAAGAAGAAAATGATACATTGGACACAATAAAATTAAGAGCTTCTATTCATCAAATAGCAGCATTAAGACAGTGAAAAGGCAAGCAGTAGGGTGAGAGGTATTTGTAATACATATCCTACCTATAAAGGACTTACACCCAAAATATGTTTTTTTTAAATTCCCACAAATCAATTTTTTTTTAAATCCTGAAAACTCAATAGAAAATGAGCAAAAGACTTGGAATAGGTATTTCACAAAAAGGATATCCAAATGGCTCATAAAGACTTGAAAAAGACGCTTCATTAATGACCATGGAAATGCAATTCTAAATCATAATTTGATAGCACTTCAAACTCACTAAGATGATTAAAATAAAAAAGAATTGTTGGTGGTCAATGGGGCATCTGGGACTCTCACATAATGCTGGTGGGAATGCAGATTGATACAACCACTTTCAAAAACCGTTTGGTCCTATTTACTAAAGCTTAAGACGTGCATATAACTCAGTAATCCTATTCCTAGGTGTATCCCCCAAAGAAATGTGTATCTCTGTAACCAAAACATGCACCTTAGAATGTTTTAACAACTCTATTCATAACGCCCCAAACAGGAAACATGCATGAATCTTACAAATTTGGTGTTCAGGGAAAGAAACCAGACAAAAAATAGTGCATACATCTGATTCCATTTATATAAAGTTCAAAGACATGCAAAATTCATCTGTATTGGAAATTAGGGTACCACTGTGACCCTGGTGGGAGAGCAGCAGCCCCTGAAATTGTATGAGGGGCTAAAGTGACCCATTACTTGATCTTGGGCACTGATTACACGAGTTTGTTCACTTTTCAAAGGTCCATCCAGCTGTATCCTTATACTAAATGCATTTTTCTGTATGTAATTTTTAATTGAAAAAAAAAAAGAGGATGGAATAGTTATCAGATCCCAAAGATTAAAATCTTGCCAATCAGATTATCTAGATTTGTGGCATGCTGTGTTTATGTCTGTAAAATGCTGTCCGGGCCTCCAGGAAAGCCTTAGTTGCACATTCCATGAATTGGGCTGTGATGAATTTAAGAAAGTTTTATTGATTTATATTAGGGACCGAGCATTAAGTATTGAGTGTTACTTATCTGAGGCTGGCTTCGTGGTTGCTACCATAAACACATGGGATTAAGATAAATCTTTGGGAGCTTGGGTGACATGGTCCAAAGCTTCTCTTTTAGTGCCAATCTTAAAAACTATATTTTCCAGCTTCTCTGGATGTTAGGTTTGGCCAGGTGACTGAGTTCTAGCCAATGAACTAGTGAAAGTGATAGGTACCATCTATAGGCTGGCTTAGGACCCCCCCCACACACCCATTAAAAACTTTTTCTCTACCTTGAAGAAATGGAAATAAATCTCAGAGTGACCATTGGAAACACATGTCAAAGTTGACAGAGCTCCATCATTTTTGACCCTGAAAAATTTCATGGAGCAGAGTCCTTCCTCTCCCTACTCCACTGTTTACAGACTAGCTGGAACTTCATCATACCACTACATGGTTAACACCAATAACTTAAATTTTGGCATTTATTTGTCAAAGAAGTTGGCATTTTCCTAACTGATATATTGAAGATGGCAGAAACGTCTTATAGAATGTTAGCTCTTTATTGCTCTCATATCACAGCAGTACAATGGCCTGACCCTGCACTGATTTCTTACCTGTCATAAGTCCTAACTAATAACTTATTAGCATAGTTTATATTTAGAATTTTTTGTTATATTTATTAATTCTCCCATACTTTAGACCCTTTGCCAGTCACATTGACTAACAATATATTTCTGTAACTTTTTCCCCTCATCATGTGATGGCCTGAAGGAGTTAGGGACAATTTTGATTTGTATATTTCCTATACACTTTGTATTCCCAAGTCCCCAAACCTACAGCTCTCATTATTTCCTTAAGTTATTATCATTTCCACTGAGACTGTTCTCAGTAGGATCAATGGTAACCTCTTAAGTGCCATATCTAACGGACTCTTTTAGGTACTTATTGTATTGGACCTCTTCGATACATTTGATGTTGGTTCTCTAGAAAACTCTCAACTCCCTTGACTTTCTGCACAAGGGAGTTCTCTCTCTGTCCCTGTGACGGTTCCTTCTTGATCTCCTCAATGGGATTTTTTCCTCTACAAATCTTGGGGTTACTCCATGTTCCACTTTCAGCCTATCTTCTCATTCTAGGTGCTAATATCCATTCTTTGTTTTAAATCTTACCTATGGGCTAACAGCTTTCAAATACCTCCCATCAGCCCTGGTCTCCCTGCCCCCCAGGTTCAGGCTATTCAATATTTTCCCACAGATGTGTCATAGGTATTTCAACCTTAACATGTACAATAGCAATATCCCCACAATTTTTGTTTAAGATTTCACCTAGAACCCATACCTTTCCTTCTCTGAATCCTCCCACTTCTTACCAATCACTAAGTCCTGACTTTCCCTCCAAAATATTATCTCAACACTCCTCTTTATTCTAATTCCAGCCCATGCTATTTCTCTCCTGAACTACTGCAGTAGCCTTTTATGGGTTGAATTGTGTCCCCTAAAATTCATATGTTGAAGTCCTAATCTCAGTACCTCAGAATGTGACCTTATTTGGCAATGGGGTCATGGTGGAGGTAATAAGCTAAGATGAAGGTGGGCCTCTAATCCAATATGACTGTTGTCCTTATAAAAAGGAGAAATTTGGACACAGACACATGCACAGGGAGAATATCATCTAAATAATGAAATTATGCTTACATAAGCCAAGGAATTACTAGAATCAGAGAGGCCTAGAACAAATCCTTTTCTATCTCCATCAGCTGAGTTTTGCTGATGCGTTGATCTCAAACTATTAGCCTCCAAAACTGTGAGACAATAAATTTCTGTTTTCCAGGCCACCCAGTGTGTGGTTCTTTGCTATAGCAGCCCTAGGAAATGAATACATAAGTCCATTTCTCCAACATGTCAGAGTAAGGACAAAGGTGACATTCTTTCCCATCTTGTTTACCTCCAATTCCCCTCCAATGCCTCACTGCAGAGTGAGCTATCCCAGTGGTCGGCAAACTCATTAGTCAACAGAGCCAAATATCAACAGTACAACGATTGAAATTTCTTTTGAGAGCCAAATTTTTTAAACTTAAAGTTCTTCTAATGCCACTTCTACAAAATAGACTTGCCCAGGCCCTGGTATTTTGTGGAAGAGCCACACTCAAGGGACCAAAAAGCTGCAAGTGGCCCACGAGCTGCAGTTTGCCGATCACGGAACTATCCCAACACACATCTATCCGGCCCTCCCAGGCCCCAGATTAGAACCTTTCAATGCTCTCCCCACTCCCCTGTTTACAGACTATTCTGATTTACTTAGTCTAGTTCCCCAGGCTCTTGCCTAACTTATTCCCACTTTTCCTCTCCAGCAGTGGAGAACAGCTGGGCTGCTCCTAAACACAGGATGCCACCTCAAGCTGTCGACCTTTGCCCATTTCCCCAACTCTAATGCCCACGGCCACACCTACCTATTTTATCTGATCCTTTAAAATTTAGTCAGACATTCCCAGGTGACTTCCCTTGATATTTCCCCAACCCCACCCTGTACCACCATCACCTGTTTCCTGGTGGGGTAGGTGACTTCTCTCTGCTCCCAGGCATCCTCTGCATCTCTGACTCAAAATAGTTTCTGCGTTTTACTAAAACGATCTCTGCATCTGTTTGCCCAACTAAATTGTGAATTACTAAGCTTTCTGGAACAGTGTGTGTGTGTGTGTGTGTGTGTGTGTGTGTACATAAACAAATATACTTAAAATAAGATGAATTCCCCAAATAGTTGGTAGGGGGTGGAACAGGAGACAGGTGTTTACGGTGTAGGCTGAGTTATGGGTAGTTTGGTGTTACTCTCCAAAATCAGGAGGCTCGTTATAGCCACAGCTTCTTCTATCTCTTGCTGTTTTACACTCAGAAAAGTGGGGGCAGGCGGTTGGGGAAGCACAAAACCGAGATTCTGCCACCCCTCCAACCCTCACCATAATCCTTGCAAAGAATGCCGAACTAGCCCGAACCAACTAGTCATCCTATAAATATGGCTCATTGCCCTTCATCTAATGTCCTGAATGCCGTGGGAGCTCCAAAGTCATGCAGCCTTTTGGGGGAGGGGGCAGGGGCCGTGCAGAATGAAGAAATACATTCAACCCTAATGCCTGAATTCACTGGGATGCTTCCCACACAGCTGAGCTCTCTCCCCTCCTCCCACCCTAAAGACATTCTGGCCCTCCACTCTCCCCCTCCCTCACCTTTGAAAGTCCCAGTCCCTTTTCCAAACCCTTTCTTACCCTTCTGGTCTCCTACCTGTCTGGATCAGAAGAAGGTAGACAAAAGGAGTGAGGCGCAGGGCACTGAAGGCTCTGGACAGGGCTCCCCTTTCTCTCTTCATTTTGGGTGGCATTCTCCAGCTTCGGTGCAGACAATTAGCATGATTTCTTCACTCTGGGCACGTCCCTTTGTACCACTCGGAGTTTCTCTGCCCGAGCACAACCCTGCCAACTTCTCTCTGAATACACAGAGCTCTGTGTGTTGCTGGACTTGTTCTTTCTTCTCTTTCAGACCTGGCATTTTCTAGTTTCAAAGCCCTACATCCCCAGTTTAGAAGGGTGTATTTGCTTAGGAGATAATCTTCAGAGGGCGTGCCAATCTAATGAGTCCTGGGCCCATCAATTCTTCCCTGTGATAAGAACCAGTATGAGGGGGGACTGAACTGGGACACATGTAAAATTGGACTTGTGTCCCAATCCATCCTGTCTCCACCTCATGCTCCTTATTTCTGAGAAGGAAGGTGTATGCCAGGGATAGACCTCCAATTAACTTTGAAGAGGGAGGGATTGAAGCTTTGAAAAGGCTGGGGAATGAGAGACTCCAGAGAACTACTGACGAGATGGAAACCCCTGTTCCATCCCAAAGGAAGAAGATTGGAACATGGCCTGAATTCTATTATTTTCATACCTATTGAGTCCTACGTGGGGTTCTCTTTCCTACACAGAATTACGTAGATACTGAGGTCCTCTTTCCAGAAGCCACTCTGTTTATTCCCCTGCCTCCAGCTAATTTTCTCCAACATGTCAGAGCAAGGACAAAGGTGACACCCTAACAGCCAGCATCCTGGGGTTCTGTCACCAGCTTCTCAGCCTGGTGGCTTCTTCTTGTTTCCAGGCTTCGAGGCGGAGTGTCACTCTAGCTCTCCCGCCTCCTCATCGCTATGTCCACCTTTCTCATGAGGGCTGTCAGTAGAATGTATGCTCACTAACTTGTGCAATCTTGAAACCTGGCTCACAATTTTGTTAGCCTTCAGTTTCACATCTGTGAAATGAGGAAACAGTAGCTTCCTTGTAGGAATTGTTAGGGGAGGATTGTTGGAGATATGGTACAGTAGAGTGCCTAGGAAATTCTTTGTTAGAAAGACATTTTAAACTTAAAAAAAGAACTCCTCCTCCTCCTCTTGTTCTTTTTCTTCTCATTCATTCCTGTAAGGAATCTTTATATCATGATGAGACCAAAGTTTACAGCTCCCCTCTTGGTAATCTCTAACCCTGGTCTTAGTTTCACAATAGCTGCCTCTCAAAATATTCTTTTCACATCCTGGAGGAAAGCCTGAGCCCACCAAGTTTTTACAACGAAAGACCCATTGTGGATTTCAATGAGTCAAAGGCTGGAGAGAAGAGTTGGGAAGCATTGGCTTTGAACTTCACAAAGGAACTCCCAAAATCATTCTGATTTATATAAATAAGATTTTTTCCCATCTGTATTTCTGTGTCTTTAACTTTTCTCTAGACAGCTCAAGGCACCTGACTGTCTCTGGAAGAGTTATTGTTTCAGCAGGTATGAAATGGAAAAGAGAAAGTCAATATTTAGCTTCTGACATAGTCTTTTAGAGTCAGTAGCAAGATAAAAGGCTTGGAAGCCAAACTCTGTAAGAGACAAAAGGATATTTTAATTTCTTCTATCTACCCCTTTGAAATATCATAGAACAACAGCCCGTGGACTGGATAACAGAGTTCTTCTACAGGACTGTAGACAAATGGCCTCTTTTGTCTGTGATGGCCAGGCCTTAAGGCTTATTGTCTGAGGGTACAGAGAGTATATGATGTTCAGGAAATAGTCTGAAGTCTGCCTTTTTTAGCCTTAAGTCTGTGGAAAGGAAAATGTGACAGAGGAGCCCAGCTTGTGTGGCTCAGTGGTTGAGCATTCCATTTATGAACCAGGAGGTCACCGTTCAATTCTCTTTCAGGACGCATGCTGGGGTTGCAGGATTGATTCCCAGTGGAGTGCATACAGGAGGTAGCCACTTGATAATCCTCTCTCATCATTGATGTTTCTTTCTCCCTCTCTAAAATTATATATATATATATAATCAATAAAATATATTTTTTAAAATGTGGCAAAGGAAGACTAAAGAGGAATGTAAAGGCTCAACATCCCCCCTTTCCCTGCCCAGAAATGAACTTTTGACTTATATCCACGCAGAATATGTAAACGCTTCAAAGTGCCCACAAGCTTCCTTGAGAAGACCCAGAGATACTGAGTGGGTAAAGAACCTATAGAGGGTTGTCCTGGAGCAAAGGGACCACACTATGCAGGCAATGACTGGGGCCACCAGCTGCCCTGGTGGGGGTCATACACAGAGCTCATCAGAGACCAGTGGGAATACTGAGTCCACATAAGTCCATGCACATTGTCTCCTTCTGTTGCTACAAGGTCACCGAAGCCACATCACCTAGACTACCCCCACCCTCTTAGACAGGAGCTGGGTTGGGGAGGAAGTGAATCACGGATTAAGCGATTGCCAGAGTTATCCAAGCAGAGACTTGGCTTCCTTAAGAGAATGTTAAAGTGGTTGGTCAAACTGAGTTTCTCAGGATGGATTAACATTTAGTTTCCTTTGCTGCCCTGGGGGTGGGAAGCTCATGGGAAGATCAGAGCAGCTGCAAAGGAGCAATTCTGCAGTCCTCTTTCAGGTCTTTTTAAGATGAGAAGACCTATGGAAATTTGCATCATCTGCTAATGTAGTTTCTCTCCTAATGAGTAGAGAGCTTTTCGATTGAAAGACTGTGTCTTACTGGTCTCTGAGCCCTCCTACATCATACAGGGCAGGATACATAGTAGGTTCTCAATAGAGTTACTGAATATTGAATGGACAAGAATTTGAGGGAGTTTCTCAAGAATAAAGAAGATGGATAGAGGTAAATTATGAATATAAATGGAGAGAATAAAGAACAACTGTGAGAGGGAAATGGGATAGAGGAGTGAGAGCAGGGTGGGCACCAAATAAAGACTGCCAATGATAGACCAGTTTGTGAAAGACACGGGACACCCCTTTGTGAATTCCCAGAAATAACGAATTCGCTTTGAGGGGGCCAACGATCCAATAGGCTGTAGGCAATTGGGTTACAGAGACATGAGTCAACAGTCAAGCCAACCTGTTCTCACATATAACGCGTAATATTGACCTCAGCTGTCCTTGCTTATCTTGTTTTATCATTCCATGTGTTCTGGTTTTTTCCTGTATGTCTGTCCCATATAATTGTTGACTGAAGTGGGCTGTGTATTCTTCCTTTGACATCCTGATTATAAACATTACAGTTCTTAACTTCAAAAAGTATATTTATACTTGTCAGTCTGCCTGTCTGACTTTTGAATCAGAAAATGTGGTTACTGCAGCCATCTCCTCATTATCCTGGGAAGTTCTCTGGAGCAGAAACTGTAACTCTCCCCTCTTACAGGTCTCCTCAGAATTCACCTGATTGTGAATTCTGTATAAGGTGGCTACTAAAACAATGGTGTGGACCGATGCTTGATTGACAGCAGTAACGGCCTTGCTTAGCCAAGGCCATGCCCCTTCCTCCTCTGAGCATTTCAACGGATGCATTTTCAAGGGCATTGTCCTCTTCTGAGCTGCACAGGCTGGTCCGCCTGGCCCTTCTGCTGCACAGAGTTGCACACTCCTCGTTTGGCACCTTCTCTGGGATCCTGACTCCTCAGTCCTGCACCCATGGCGGCTCTGGCCTCCTGAACTCAGACCTCTGTGCTGAGCACCTCTTGAAGCTCAGAATGGAGCCCCGAGACACACACACACACACACACACACACACACACACACACACACGATATATAATGACCAATTTATTTTTTCCCATTTATCCCCCCTATACCCTCTTCTACCTTCACCCACTCCCCTCCCCCACACAATCAACACACGGTTTTCTGTGCACAGGAGTTTCCTCTTTTTTTTCTTTTTTGCTCAATACTTTCACCTCCCCCAAGAGCTGTCTGCCTGCTCTCTGTGTATGAATCTGTCTCTATTTTGCTTGTTAGTTCAGTTTGTTCATTAGATTCCACGTATGAGTGAAATGATATGGCACTTATCTTTCTCTGACATATCTCACTTAGCATAATATTCTCTGGGTCCATCCATGTTGTCACAAAGGGTACAATTTTCTCCCTTTTTATGGCTGAGTAGTATTCCATGGTGTAAATGTACCATAGCTGTTTTATCCACTCATCTACTGATGGACAATTAGGCTGCTTCCAAATCTTGGCTATTGTAAATAATGCTGCAACGAACACAGGGATGCATATATTTTTTTGAATTAGTGGTTCAAGTTTATTTGGATAAATTCTCAGAAGTGAAAGTGCTGGGTCATAAGGCAGTTCCGTTTTTAATTTTTTTGAAGTATCTTTGTACTGCTTCCCCAGTGGCTGTACCCATCTGCATTCCCACCAACAGTGCACAAGGGTTCCCTTTTCTCCACATCCTCCACCGTTAGATTTCAGGATGTCCCCACCCACTTGGCCTGTTCCTTTGTTCCCAGGCTCCAGGAAGAATGTTCTGGCACTGACATTACTTGAGAGATTTTGGCCTTACTAATGGCATAACATCAGTGGTGATTTTTATATTTAGCATTCCCCACCTTTTCTTCATTCACTTCCTGTTATTGAGTCATATCTGTTCCTCCTTCACTAAATTGTAATTTTTCATAGCAGAATGAAAAAAATCTTCTAAAAATGACACTCAAATCACTCTTACAGAGGGAACTGTCTTTAGCAAGAAAAATATTTAGATATGCCATATGGAGTGGAAGGTAAAACCTTAAGCATAAGTAGTCAAGGAACAAAAAGATAAGCAATTGTGCATTAGAAATAAATAGGACTTTAAGTGATGGGAAAAGATAAGGGGAGAGAAATGAAGAAGGGGAGAGGGAATGAGAGAGCAACTTGGTGGGGATCTGAAGAAAACCTGAAGAGCTTGGATTGCTACACTAAAAATCCTTCCTCTTCTGCCGAGACCGGTTTGGCTCAATGGATAGAGCGTCGGACTGCAGACTGAAGGGTCCTGGGTTCGATTCCAGTCAAGGGCATGTACCTTGGCTGCGGGCACATCCCCAGTAGGGGGCATGCAAGAGGCAGCTGATTGATGTTTCTCTCTCATCGATAATGTTTCTGACTTTCTATCCCTCTCCCTTCTGCTCTGTAAAAAATCAATAAAATATATTAAAAAAAAAAAATCCTTCCTCTTCTGTCTTCTGAAAAGTTTACTACACACAAATGCAGTATGCGTGCTTTTAAAAAATATATATATATTATTGATTTTTTACAGAGAGGAAGGGAGATAGTTAGAAACATCAATGAGAGAGAAACATCGATCAGCTGCCTCCTGCACACCTCCTACTGGGGATGTGCCCACAACCAAGGTAGATGCTCTTGGCCGGAATCACACCCGGGACCCTTCAGTCCCCAGGCCGACGCTCCAGCCACTAAGCTAAATCGGTTAGGGCACATCTTTTTTTCTAGCTAATTGAATATAGCTAAGGTGATAGGACAGCCACTCCCTTGATAGGTTATATGATATAAGACCCAGATTTAGCAGACCAGAGAGAGACTGTTCAGTTAATAAAATAACTGCCATGTATGAAAGGGCCACATGGCAAACAATAGCTGCAGCCTCTAGTTGCTGAGAGCAACCCTTAGCCAACAGCTGGCAAGGTAATGGGGACCTGAGCCCCACAATCACAAGAAAGTGAATTCTTCTAACAACCACACGAGCTTGAAAGAGGAGCCCAAGCTCCAGAAAGGAATGCTCACCAGCAAATGCCTTCAGTGAAGTCTTTTGACACCTTGACCAGAAGACCCACTAAGCTGTGCCTGTACTCTTGACCCACAGAAATTGTAAGATAATAAATGAATATTCGACTAATACAGAGAGCCTGGCTGGCGTGGCTCAGTGGTAGAGCTTTGACCTATGAACTAGGAGGTCATGGTTTGATTACCGTGGTTGTAGGCTCGGTCCCCAGCATGGGGTGTGTAGGAGACAGCCGATCAATGATTCTCCCTCATCATTGATATTTCTCTCTCTCTTCCTCTCTTAAATCAATAAAAACATATTAAAAAATACATGACATCCAGTTAAATTGGTATTACAGGTGAACAACAAATAAAAAAGAAAACTAATACAGGAGAGAGAGAGAGAGAGAGAGAGAGAGAGAGAGAGAGAGAGAGAGAGTGTTGAGAGCCGAAGATTGTCCTGAGAACCTAGCACTTTGGAAATCTTAATATTGGTATCTTAGTTTGGGTTCCTCCAGAGGCAGACTCCGAGATAAGAAGTTAGTTTATTCAAAAGTTAGTTCATACCTAGTAGAACCAGGTAGTATATTGGGGAAATGAGAAATGGAAGGGAAAGAAACCATATCAATCAAATGGAAGGGAAAGAAACCATATCAATCAAATTACCATCGCAGGCAACAACAACTTAATCCTTTTAGGGAATTCTGAGAGATAATGAAGAATATGCCTTAGTTATCCCATCCAAGGGGCCAGGGAATTGGGATATTCAGTCACCATCAGAAGTAGGCTGAGGGCAGCTTCGGAGAGGAGAGGGGAAGCTAGCTGCTTCTCACCTGGAGGCATCTTTTCCACACCTTCCCTCCTCTAACTTCTGCGTGTGTGTGTGTGTGTGTGTGTGAGCTACTCCTCATTTTACTGTCAGGCACTTTATACCTATTTAATTCTCCCAATACTCCTTTTAGGTAGAGATTATATCTCCATTTTACAAACAAGAAAAACTAAGATTTAAGAATTTAGTCACTTGCAAAGGTCATCTAGATTCTAAGTGGCAGAACTTGGATTAGAAACCCTGTTTGACCACCAACAGAGCTTGGGCTTTGGACTGCCTCCCTAACTCCTCAGTGGGACATTCCCCTCGTGTGTATGTGTTTCAGGCTTGGTCTAACATTCTATCCCCAGCCTCTACTCTCTAAGCTACATGATAGAAGGTGGCCTCTCTACCTTCTCCTTGTGCCCCTTATTACTGATAAAGTTATTTTTTATTCCTTGTCCCATAAGCCTATATGTGAACGGTGTTAGAGTGGTCCCTATCACAAGTTCAATTTGCCAGGATGAGAGAGAGGATCCAGGAGGTCGAGCCAGCCAGAGAGTTTGTAGAGCTGTGGCATTGCCTGGGAAACAAGGAATGTGTGAAGCTTTGTACTGAGGAGGCAGAACCTTGCTGTTCCAGTAGCCACCACCACAAAAAAAAAAAAAAAAAAAAAAAAAAAAAAAAAAAGACAGATTAACTAGCTCTCTTTGGAACAAAACAAGCTTTTTGTGGCCCTGGAGGAAGGCATTTTTTTCTTTCCTTTTTCTTTTTTTTAAAGTTCTCCTAGGTAGCCCTTCTCTGGCTTGCTGTTAAGAAACATCAAATAGAAAGTGGAGATGGAGTCAAAGTCTTCCCATAGGCTCATCCTGAATGCTGGTTTTGCTGCCTGAAGATTTCTGTAACTGTAAGGAGTCACTCAGAGGAAGTGCATTCTGCAGAGAGATGATGTCTCAAAAGGTATGGGTTTGTTGGGAGAAGGATGCGATCAGGGTGCAGGGTGGCGCGGGGTCCTGGGTTCGTTTCTGTAAGGCGGAGGAGGTGCTCCCATTTCCATACTGGAAAACTGAAAAGCATCAAAGCCTTTTATGCTGAGAGTAAATATTTGATTTCTGAATAGAATTCCAGCCCCCTCGGAAACTGAGAGGAACTCAGGCTTGTGTCCATGGTTGCTGAACGTGCCCTATTCAGCAGCTCTCCAGAGGAACAAAGAGGAGAAATTAATTGGCTTTAAAGCGATGGAAAGATCCAGTGTGCTGACCTATTTAAGCTGTAGTGAGGACATTCTAGAGAACATTTCTGGAGTCCTGTTCTTCTAAAGCTACCGTGCTCAAATAAAAACATTGAAAAATCATGGGGAAGCCATAAATACCCCCAACTCATGAAAGGCTTCATTGTTTTCCTTCTCCTGGGACCTCAGATGGTGTCCTCCCACCAACCATGTCCAGGGAAGGATTCATTCTTCCACCTCTCGCCCCTTTTCACAGAGGGAGGGGCAGAAGTGGAAGTCAGCTAGTCTGTTCTGTGAAGAGCACTCCAAGTTCCAGAGATTAGTAATGCTGCTGGTGGAAATGGGGTCCTGTTTCAAGGTAGCAAGAAAAGCTTATCATCTTCAAACGACCGCATTTGAAGGATAGTGGTAAGATTGGGGTACAACTAAAAGGCTGCCTCTAGGTTCATCATGTCTTATCACCATCCATCCCACTGTGGAAGAAATGCAGCTTTGTTTTCATCAAGCCCAGAAGACTTCCCCATCTAAGACATCCTCATCTCCTTATTCAGATTCTTAGAATAGCCTCCTAACTGGTCTACTTGTTTATGCCCCATTCAGTCTATTCTCAGACAGCCTCTAAAATGGGTCTTTAGCATTTTAAATCACATTATGACACTCCTTGGCTCAAAACCTCCCAGTGGTTTTCCATCTCAATGCCATTCAGTGGCTTACAGTGCTCTATCATATCTATGATCACCCATCCCTAACTTTTGACCTTCTGTCTGAACACTCTCCCTCTCTTACTCTGCACCAGTCACACCAGCCTTCTTGGTAGGATGGGCCCAAACGCCTGGGAGTGACTGTACTCGCTGTTTCCTGTACCTGACACATTTTTATCAGACTCTTCCTTGGAGATTACAGTAGCGTGTTCCATTATTTCATAAGGCTTTTTTCATTGGAGTCTTTGCCCGAGAGTATCTCAGTGAAGCCTTCTCTGGTCATCCTACCTAAAACTTCATGTCTCCTCCACTGACACACTTTTTTTTTTTCTGCTTTTTGGGACAATCTCAATGTAGGACCACAGCGTCAGCAGTTTCTCCGGACCGCCGCGCGCGGCGGGAACAATACACAGCGGCCCGGTGCACCCACTCGTTTCCGCCCGGTTCCTGGCGCCTTCACAAGTCCCGCCCCCTCAGCGGAAGTGACGGACTAAGCGCGAACTCCGCCCTCACGCCTGATCCGTCCTCCCCCGGGTAGCCCGGAAGGGGCGGGTTCAGAGAAGCTGAAGGACGGGGCGCCCCACCCGGAAGTGGCGGTTAGTCGAAGGGGTTAGTTTAGCATCCTGGGTGGGGTTTGAGTTTGGCGAGCTGCGGGTGCCCTCTCAGCGGTAGCGGGACCCGTAGGCCTCAGAAATAGGCTTTTCTCTGTCCTGGGACCCCCTCCTTCTCCAGCGTCTTCCCCAAAACCGGATACGGATTGGACTGTCCCCCAGACCCAGGTTCTCACCCTCCCTCCCAGCCCCGTTCTATCTGGCTGCTGCGGTCGGTCCTCCCAGCCCCCCCTCGCTGTGCCACCCCTGGGTTCAGTCCTCGCAGTCAGACCCTTCTATTCCCCATTTCTTCCGGAAGGCAATCTATAAGCCTCTCCCTACCCCCCCTTATTCCTTCCCATTGCCTTTCCCTTCTCTCCTCTTATCTTCGTCAAGAATCCCCGTTCTTGCACTTTGTCTGGCTGCTGCCTTCCCCAAGGCTTCTCCATGCAAGGCCCTGTGGCTCATGGGTTAGGAAGTTGACCTTTTAACGCGGTTTGTTTGAAGATGATAAGCTTTTTCTTTCTCCTAACCAGGAGTCACAGATCGCAGCAAGTATGGCCCCCCTCAAGAAGCGTCGACATACCCCAAAGTTGCCCCTGGCTTTAAACCCCCAGAAGAGCAAGGAGGTGTTGGCAGTGCTGGCGGAGAGGAACCAGCCTGTAGTAGCAGTTGGGGCGTGGGTGGAGCCTGCCTCACCGCACACTTCGGAAAACACAGCATATGTGAGTGTCACTGTGAACCAAAATAGTGGGGTTCCTACCCCATCTTTCCTTTTTTTTTTTTTTTTTTTTGCCCTCTCCAGTGCTTAGATAAACAGTCTGAGGATGCTGTGTCTCTTTGGTCATATAGAGATATACTGTATTTTTGCACTAGGGTTATAGAACAAACACATGTGTATTTGCCAAAACTTAAACATGTATGCATGTATGTATTTCAGCTTACTTCACAAACTTTTTAAAAAATATATTTTATTGATTTTTTAAAAATATATTTTATTGATTTTTCACAGAGAGGGAGAGGGATAGAAAGTCAGAAACATCGATGGGAGAGAAACATTGATCAGCTGCCTCTTGCACACCCCCTACTGGAGATGTGCCCGCAGCCAAGGTACATGCCCTTGACCGGAATCGAACCCGGGACCTTTCAGTCCCCAGGCTGACGCTCTATTCACTGAGCCAAACCGGTTCGGCTTTATTGATTTTTTACATAGAAGACAGAAAGCCAGAAACAATCAGCTGCCTCCTGCACACCCCCCACTGGGGAAGAGCCCACAATCAAGGCACATACATGCCCTTGACCAGAACCGAACCTGGGACCCTTCAGTTCGCAGGCTGATGCTCTATCCACTGAGCAAAACCGGTTTCAGCTACTTCACAAGCAGTAGGCGACATCAGTACCTTCCAGACGGTCTACAGTGTCATTAGGACCACAGTTGGCCACGTTTCATGTAACATTAATTATCGTTTAGAGTTTTTGATAAGTTTGGTAATGGAGAGTCAGGAAGTATGAGAATAGAAGAGGAAAAGATGAATTCTGACCGGGATTCTGAGAAAGTGTACACCTATAAATCCCATGAGGACAGACCTTCGTGTTCTGTTCGTTCCTGGCCTGGTTTATGGTAGGTCTTCAGGAAATACTTGTTGAGTGAATGAGTGAGGAAATACAGTTTGTGTTGGACTTAGAAGAATGGGTATGCTGTAAGTACAAGATGACGGGGAGGATGGAGCATTTCAGATGAAGGGAAACTTCTGCAAAGTTTACATGTGTGACTGTTTACATGATTAGACTCATACTAAGTAACACATGAAGATAATTTTCTAAGGAGATTTTTATAGTCTTTCACCAAACTGCTTCCCTTCACTATTTCTCCCGATTTTATTGTGACACTTAACACATTACATTCATAGTAAGTTTATATATCTGCTGTTCCTGATGGGGTGTGAGTTCCTGGATCACGGGGGTGGGGTGGGGGGGGGGAGAATCTTACTTATCATCACATTTCCATCTTTATCTTAGTTTCCAACAAGTACGGGCATTTGGTAAGTATTTATGGAATGCACAAAGTGTGTGAAGGTCTTCTGAATGTATAGACAGGGTGCTGAGCATGAAGGTGAAAAGTATGAAGTACTTTAGAGGAGAAATGTATGTTTAAAGTAAATGTTAAATAGTAATGCAGTGTTTATTTATTTTTTCATGTATGTATGTACATTCATTTATTTCTACTCTATTTCCAGAAAGGATTTTAAGAGTTTGGATAATGTATAATTAAGTGCTAAGACTATGGTATTTAAAGAAGAAAGATAAGACTTTGTGAATACTGATCAGAGACTCAAATGTGATAAAATGTTCCAAATTGTTTAGAATATGTATTGGAATTGAGCATTATACAGATACCAAGTACCTTTATATTCAAGTATCTGTGTTATATACTATAGAGGAAAGTAGGAAGAATTAAATACATTCTGCCCTCAAGGAAATCATAATTTAATGAAAGAATCAAGAAACATTATACTCAGTTAACATTAATCAGAGGTACTAAGCATAACAGAGCTGAGAGGAAGAAAGGATTGTGGAAGGTACTAGGAGGTGGGTATTAGATGGTCTGGGAGGTTGAATAGGTCTTTACTAGATGGAGATTACAGGAGGACATTCAGGGTTAAAAATGAAGCATAATTCTGAATCTGAAGGCATTTTAGAATAAGATATTTTGGTAAGTGGTAAGCAATCTGATGTGTCTGGACTGTTTCACTATTTTAGAAAATGTGTAACATAAGATGGATTTGAATTGATTCATTAAGAATTAATGAAGACCCTGTTCTCAAGTTCAGTGAGAAATTCAGATTAGATTTGAGTACTCTAAATTCCAATTTTTAGTTTGTGATTTGCTTTTAAGTTCTCAGCACTCATTAGCTATGTCCAGCTCATCACCTCTGAACTCTTGTGATTTCCTTACTCTACTGGGAATTTTGGGTTATAGAACTGAGTTATTTTTTTTCAGGATTGCTTCCTGACTTGTGTTTATAACAGAGCCCCATTGGGAAAAACGGTTGACATTAAAGTTCATTTTCTGTCTTTCATCCTTAAAGGCTGCAGCATATGTAGTTGAAAAAGAACTAAAGGAACAGTCAAGAAAAAAACAGGAAGCTTTGAAGCGTTTTCAGAGACAAGCCAAACACCGAGTAAATCAGCGAATTAGGACAAGAGAAAAGCAGCAGCTTGAGAAGTCTTATGAAGAAGTAAGTTCAAAGTGAGCCCGTAGTAGACAGAGTGGACACTGCACGCGGTATGCGATGAGCTATTGGACAAGACCCGACCGCTGTCTGTGACTCCATGCTTTGTATAAGCCAGTTTGCTGGTGAGAGCAGATTTGCATGTAGAGAAACCATGTTTTATTCCTGTGTTGTTCTGACTCATTTTTTGCTTCTACTAATTAAAAACAATGTTTTGGGTTCCTTTTGGGGTTTGAATTTGGGCTTATGCTATTTTTAAAAATTAAATTTATTGAAGTAACATTGGTTAATAATATATAAATTTCAGGTTATACAACACAATTCATTATCTGTGTACTCTATTATTTGCTCACCAAAATTTAGTTCTCTTCTGTTATCAGATATTTGACCCTCTCTACTCATTTTGCTCTTTCTCTCTGGTAACTACCATTCTGTTGTCTGTTCCCTGTGAGTTTGTTTGTTTTGTTAATTTGTTACTTTTTTTTTTTTATATTCCACGTAAGTGAAGTCATATAGTTTTTGTCTTTTTCCATCTGACTTACTTCACTTAGCATAGTAACCTCAAGATCATTCATGTTGCCCTAGCTGGTTTGGCACAGTGGATAGAGCGTCAGCCTGGGGACTATGAAGGGGACCGTGAAGGGTCCTGGGTTCGATTCCGGTCAAGGGCATGTACCTTGTTTGCAGACACATCCCCAGTAGGGAGTGTGTAGGAGGCAGCTGATGGATGCTTCTCTCTCATCGATGTTTCTGTCTCTCTATCCCTCTCCCTTCCTCTCTGTAAAAAATTAAAAAATATTTAAACCATTCATGTTACTACAGTGGCAATTATTTTTTTAATGTCTAAGTAGTATGTGTGTGTGTGTGTGTGTGTGTGTGTGTGTATATATATATATATATATCTTTATTCATCCATTGATGGACACTTAGGTTGTTTCCATCATATCTTGGCTATTGTAAATAATGCTGTAGTAAACATAGGGATACATATATTTTTATGAATTAGTGTTTTCATATTTTTTAATGTAAATACCCAGAAGATGAATTGCTGGATAGTTCTATTCTTAATTTTTAAAGGAATCTCCATACTGTTTTCCATAGAAGCTACACCAATTTACATTCCCACCAACAGTATACATGGGTTTCTTTTCTCAATATCTTCTCCAACACTTACTATTTCTTGTCTGTCTTTTTTAAAATAGCTATTCTAGCAGGTATGAGGTGGTATCTCATTGTGGTTTTGATTTGAATTTCTCTAATAACTAGTGATGTTGAACATATTTTCAAGTCTGTTGGCCATCTGTATGTCTTCCTTGGGGAAATGTCTGTTCAGATCCTCTGCCCATTTTTTAATCGATTTTTGTTGTTAATTGAGTTTTATGAGTTCTTTATATATTTCAGATATTAACCCCTTATCAGACGTGTCATTTGTGAATAGCTTTTCCATTTGGTGGGTTGCCTTTTTGTTTCGTTTTGCCTTTGCTGTGCTGGAGCTGTTTAGTTAGCTGTAACCCCAATTGTTTATTTCATTTTTGTTTTCTTTGCCTTTGGAGTCAAATTCACACACACACACACAAAAAAAAAATCTCTGAGACCAATGTCTGGGAACTTAATATTTTTCTATGTATTTTGTTGTTTCGGGTCTTAGATTTAAGTCTTTATTCAATTTTAAGTAATTTTTGTGTATGACGGAAGATGGTCTAGTTTCATTCCTTTGGATATGGCTGTCCAGTTTTCCCAGGACTGTTTATTGAAAAGACTTTCCTTTATCCATGGTATGTTTTTGGCTCCTTTGTTGTAAATCAGTTGCATATATAGGTTTATTTTGGAGCTCTCAGTTCTGTTCCATTGGTCTGTATACCTGTTTTTCTGCCAGTATCATATTGTTTTGGTTACTATAGCTCTGTAGTATAGTTTCAAGTTAAGGGAGTGTGATTTGTTTATATTTCTAGTAGTTTGTTGGTTGAGTCTTTATTTAGGGTTGTCGATATATGTAATTATGTCATCACAATTAGTGATAACTTTCTTTCCTTTGAATTTGGATGCCTTTAATTTTTTTCTTGCCTTATTGCTCTGGCTAGGACTCCTAGTACTATGTTGAATAATAGGTAAGGTGGGTCTCTTGTCTGTTCCTAATCTTAGAGGAAAAGCTTTCAGCTTTTCATCATTGAGTGATTTTGACTGTGGGTTTATCTTATTGGCTTTTATTATGTTGAGGTACTTCCTTCCTATACTCATTTTTTTAGGTTTTTTTTTTTTTTTATTGTAAGTGTATGTTATAACTTGTCAAATGCTTTTTCTATATCTCTTGAGGTAATTACGTGATTTTTTAAATATATATTTAGAATTAGGCAGCTGGACTCAGTTAAGATAATCCCAATTTTGTTGGCAACACCCAAAGCATCACAGTCAGGAGCCAGTCGAACATATGCCTTTTTCTGTCCCATCAGGCCTGATCAGGGTGTTGACCTTGGCCACATCAATGTCAGAACTTCTTCAAAATCTGTTTGATTTGGTGATTATTGGCTTTGACATCCACAATGAACTCAAGTGTATTATTGTCTTCTATCTTCTTCATGGCTGACTCCATAGTCAGGGGAATTTGATGATGGCCATAGCCTGAGTGCACTCTTTTGAGGACATTTAGGCTGCCTCCGGAGCCTTGGTGTCTTTGGCTCTTGGAAGGTGGATGATGTGTGGATCTTTTTCCTGTGGCTGTGGACGCCTTTCAACACTGCTTTCTTTGCCTTCAAAGACTTGGCTTTGGCTTCAGCTTTGGCTTTGGGAGGGGCAGGGTCTTCCATCTTAGCTTTCTGTGCCATCTTCATAAAAAGGAATTATGTGATTTTTATCCTTCATTTTGTTAATGTGGTATGTCACCTTGATTAATTTGCAGGTGTTGAACTCTGCTTGCCCCCCTGGAATGAATCCCAGTTGATCATGGTATACGATGGTGTAGATGTTTAACTTGCTGTAGATGTAAGAGCATATGCAAAGGGATCTTCTCACTTCTCGTGTTGCTCACCTGGCTCATGCTTTTATGTTAGCGACGTGAACTTAGGGCCAGTGACAACTTCTCTGGACTGGAATCTCTTCACCTATAAAGTGGGGATATAATGCTTGTCTCATGAGACTGTTGTGAGAATTAGATGAGGTAATGTAAATTATTAGCAAATAGTAAGTGCCTGGTAAATGTGTTTTTGCCAGATTTCTGCAACATCCCTCTGGAACCAATTTTAAATCTTTTGGGCCGCCTTATAGACATTATTTGATTGTATTGGGTTGGAGTGGAATCTCACCAGATTCATGTCACTCTTTCTTCCTTTGTGTAGGCAGAAAAAGAAGATACTGTAGCTATGCTGCCTTCCCATTTTGGACGCTTTACTTCTAAAAGAACAAGTGTTTTTCCAAAGAATTTGAATGCTGCTATTGAAAGTGCTTGGTTACCTCCTTCCCAGAAGCTTGATGATGAAATAGAAGATAGAGAGAATCAGAATCAATTATTGCAACATGCTCTGGCTGTAAGTACATATTTATTTTATATCTATAATTTTTTTAGGTGTATGACGTATCATGATATGAAGTAGAGATGAGGTATCACATTCAACTTCACTTTTTCTCACCTTTTAAAAAATCTTTATAAAGTGGGAAGTAGTGGGATGATATTTATTTTAATATATGTTTAAAAATACCATATTTATATTTGTAAGACAATTTAGAATCATCTCATATAAGGTGCCAAAGTGTTAAAGTTCAAAAGTTATTAGAAAGAGGTTTGGCCACGGAGCTCAGTTGGTTAGAACATCATCCTGATACGCCAGTTTTGCAGGTTTGATCCCCAGTAGAGCGCATACAAGAATCAATCAATGAATGCATAAATAAGTAGAACACCAAATCAGTGTTTTCCCCTTTATCCTTTGCTCCATCTCTCTCAGTTTGTAGCATATGGTCAGGGTGATCTTAACCTCTATTGCAAAAAGGTTACTACATATATGGGGGGTTTTGTTTGTTAATTTTTTTGGTCGTTTCATCTGATTTTCATAATAAATAGTTGTAAAAGTCAAGTAATAATATAGGAAAGTCTCAACACATTCAGAGTTTTTTTTTTAACTGTAACTTTTATTTAGTGATTCATTTTATATACATGATATTTCAGAATTAACCACCATCAGTAGATTCAGTCACTTGAATCACTTGATGCCATCAGTCAACTCTATTCATAGTATGCCTGAGATTTTGTCTAGTTGATATCATTTCAGATTTGCTGTGGGAATTATTCTTCATCTTATCTCTTAAACATTGTATTCCTAGGGATTGTGAGAGGAAAGCAAAATGTGGAAAATGATGATTTTTGTGAAAATAAAAGTTGTGTAACCGCTAACGTGTTTGGTCACAGTATGAAGCAAATCCAATTGTGTTATTACTATAAATAGGGAAAGCTTTATAAGCACATGCTATGTTGAAATATTTAAAAACATTTTTTTTCTTTATCCAAAACTACAACTTTTTCTTGTCTTTGTTTGGTTTGTAGTTATCATTTTTATAATCATTTTAGTTTTCTTTTATAAGATTATGAATAATTTGTTGAGCAAATATTGAATCAGTCACTGCATACAGTAAAAGGGATGGAACATTGATTAAGACAGACACAGTCCTTGCTTTTATGGCCCTTGTAGCTATAAATTCTACTGAAGTAAGGATTTTATTTTATCTGGTGGGCTAATAGATCAGTCCACCAGATGAACTGTTTGTTCAACATTCTAGGGATACTAATAAAATGTGAAATAGGACCCTTTGTGGGTTTATATTTACATGTAGACATCCAAAGCTAATAGACCCCAAATAGACATTAATATAGAGATGCTTGCTGTATTTAGTGATAAAGTTGTGTTTTGGCAGTTTAAAAATAATTTAAATTCCAAAGGAATAGTTAGGGAAGAATTCCTGGAAGAGGTGGAATTGAGCGGTATATTTTGAATTGTTAAGCTGAATTTGAATTGGTAAATTAAAGAGAATTTTGAGATAGGAGGGACAGTTAAAAGTCTGGAATATGTATTAAGCTTGATATATTTGGGAGTAAGTGATAGAACCTTTCTAATGCTAGTTTATAGAGGAGAAAACAGAAAATGAGGTTAGGTAGGAGGAAATCAGGTTATGAGAAGCCTTAAATGTTTCAAAAATTAAAAAAAATTATAATACTTTTTTGTCTTGAAAGATGAACTAAATGTTCAGTGATTTAAACCAGTGGTCACCAAGCGGTAGTCCGGGGACCACTGGTGGTCCGTGAGGTCCAAAAGGTTGGCTACCGCTGAAAACTACTGCAAGCCTATAAACTTTTGTCCACACAATGCCATGACAATAGGTACTGTTTCTGTTGCAGTTTGTATCCACTAGATGTCACTAAGAGCTAGACAATGAAAATGTCCAAGCACAGCCGCCTTTAGTTTATCTAGAACTGGTTGAGTAAATAGTGGATGTAATTCTCTTTCTGAATGGAAGTGTACTTTACAATTTTCCTGTGATTTAAGGATGAAATAGTTTGACATCTGGGGTATATTTCAAAATAATGTAAGGCTGAAGTGAAGTAGGGGGTTATAAATAGAACAGGATTGGCCAAGAGTTACAGTATTCTGTCTACTTCTATATGTATTTGAAGTTTCTAATATATTTGAATTTATTTACATTTTACATTAAATGATAGAGAAGAAAAGACATTATCTAGTCTAACCTTTCTCTCTCTAAGGAATTCTTTTTATAATGTTTCAAGAATACATATGGCCCTCTTAATTTCTGCTACAACATTGCCACTGCTGATCAACCCGCTTTTTAGACTTTAATTTTTAGGAGGTTTGAAATAATTACAAGTATTTTTTTCAATATACTGAGTGAAAATCTATAATTTTTACTATTTGGGCCTAGTTTTGTACTCTCAAGCTATAGAGGATAAAATACCCTGGTGCTCTCTTGAGAACACATCAAGTATTTGATTATAGTTATCATTTTTCTCCTTTGGGTTTTACATTCCTTGACTCTACTAGCTTTTGATGACTGCTGGCATTCCTTTGCTTGTGGCCACATCATACCAATCTCTGCCTCGGTCTTCACATCACCTTCTCTTCTGTGGGTCTAATCTTCCTCTACCTCTTGGAAACTAGTGATCCAGTGTGTGAAATTGCCCGCCTCCCCGCCTTGACACCCTAACCTCTCCACCCAGAGCTCAAGCGTGCCTGGTCCTGCCCCTAACCCCTCTGGCCTTCTGGCCACTTCAAGCCCCGCCCTTGGTCCTGCAAGTCGCCTCGGGCTGGTCCTGCCTCCTCCACCCCGTCTCCAGAGCAATGCGGTGGCTCCACCCCATCGTGGCCCCAGAGGAGAGTGTGGAAGCCTCATGCCTGCGGCGGAGTTTTAAGGGCTGCTTCCTGGTGGCACACACGCTGCACTCCTTCTCCTGGCAGGTGGCCAGCAGGTGTGCTGAGTGCCACTCACCAGCCTTGTGAGCAGTGGGTGGCAAAGGACTGGTGAGGGGGCACTACGGGCTCTCAGCCCTGCCCTCCCTGCCACGGGATGGGGCACCACCCTGCTTCCACCCAGTCTCCAGAGTGAAGTGGCAGCTCTGCCCCGCCACATACACAGCCTCCTGCTGAATGGTCGTTACGGCATGAGGGTGTCACAGCCATTAGCATATTAGCTCTTTATTACATGGGATGTGTGATAGCATATAGGGCCTATCTGATAATTCAGTATTATTTCCTCATCTCAAGATTTTTAACTTAATCACATCTACAAAGGCACTTTTTCCTTATGAAGAAACATGGAAAAGTATCAGGTATTAGGACCAGACCCCTTTGGGTAGCCATTGTTCAGTCCTCATAGCAGGTCATTGAAAGGACCTTTGGGTTGAGGTTTAATGAAGGATTTAGATAATGACAGAACACAGAAAAAAGAATGAATATAATATATATTCCAACTGCTGGGCCAATTGAAATTCCTGTGTAGGGGATTAAAATCAATCTGTGACTCTAATAGAGTTTTAAACTAATTTATGTATCCTCATTTAAATCTGCTACATTGTACAGGGCAATAACATGCATGCTACTTGGCAATGAGTAAAAGGAGGCATACTCACCGGCTGGTGTGGCTCAGTGGCTGGTCATCAATCCATGAGCCACGGGGCTGCCAGTTCAATTCCTGGTCAGGGCTCATACCTGGGTTTCAGGCTCGATTCCTGGGGGGACATGCAGAGGTAGATGATCAATGTTTCTCTATCTCTTTCCCTTCCTTTCTCATAAAATCAATTTAAAAATTTTAAAGGAGACATATTCATGGCTTTGTATTTTTTTATAACCTCAAATGCACATATACCTCTTTTTGCATTTTAAGTAACTGTTGTGATCTCTTTAGCCACTCTGTGCAAACCAAAATTAGAAATCTCCCTCCTAGTAGAATAAAGATTGATGTTTCAAGCAGATTTCTCTGGTTAAAGTTATAGACATTCTAGAAGCAAGAACAAAACAGAGGTGATATGTGCTGTAAAGAAACTGGGCTGGTTATGAGAGTGTTTTTTTTATCCCTACTTCACTATTAATAAAAACCACAACAGTACTAGAGGCCTGGTGCATGAAATTCGTGCACAGGTAGGGTCCCTAGGCCTGGCTGGGGATCAGGGCTAATCTGTGGGATGACCGTCAGGGTGATCGGGCGGAGCCCCTGCTCGAACCCACTTTGGCTGGGCTGGAGCCGCCCACTCACCAGGCTTGGCTTCCACCACCGCCACTAGTCAGTCGCCTCCATCTGCAGGGTGACTGGTGGGCAATCGGGGGGCCTCCACTCACACCGGCCTTGGCTGACCTGGCACCGTCTGCTTGCTGACCCCGCCCTCCTCAGCTGTAGTTGGTCAGGGCCTGTGGGCTGGGGGCAGCTCCTGCATTAAGCATCTGCCCTCTGGTGGTCAGTGCACATCGTAGCAACTGGTCGTTCCGCCATGCAATTGCTATGCATGTTAGGGCTTTATATAGATAGATATCTATAAATCAAAGTCATGATTTCCCTTCAAGGGAGAACTAATCTCATTAAACTTTTACTGGTTGGGTTACAACTGGTCCCTGTTTTGCCATAATTTCACTGTATGCCACATACCTTAATGTATATAATGCTTAGCCTAAATAAAAGGTACTTGGTTCATTTCTGTATTTTCCTTTAAGGAACATTCTATACAGATTTATGAAATATAAATTTGGCTGTGTTTCTCTGAAAAAGAATTAAAAATAGGTGCTTACAGAATTACTAGGTAGAGATTAGGAATGAACATCAAGTCAACATACTTGGTATTAATACTCATTATCAACTGTTACTTAGAGTACTTAAAACTAATTGGTTCTGTTGAGATGTTTGAGTTTGTGTCATCAGGTAATTTAGGAAGGCTTCGTGGAAGAAGGATTTGAGAAAATACTTTAGTTACAGTCTTCAAATATAGGGGTGAAGAAGTGTTCATGTAAAGGATTTTAGGAGAATGAGGAATTAGAGACATCTAGCAAGGAGTGAATAAAGGTAATTAGGCATGCAAGGACCAGAAGGTAATGTCTGTTCAATAATTTCTAATATAATAATTCAAACTTTTAGGTTCTGACATTTTTCTGTACATAGTATAAGACATACCTTATTTAAAAAAATTGAGCACTAAATCAAGTTATGAAATGCAGTCTCTTAATAAAAATAATGTAAAAACACTATCAACAGGTCACAGTTTCCTTTATAAGTAATCCTCTTGTCTTAGGTCCACATTTCTTAATAATAAGGGCCTGTGTTCTTGTTAGAACACTTTAGTAAATTTGGTATTAAGACATTTGTTTACTTTTTCCCCCCTTTCCTTGACAGCTTAAGAAAACCGTGAAACAGGCACGTCACCAGCTGGCATCCTTTAAAACTATGAGTCAAAAATATTCAACAATGTTTCCACATGATACAGGGAACAGCTTTTCTACCCATCAGGTAAATCAGTTTCTTTAAAAAAAAAAATCTTTATTGTTCAGATTATTACAGGTGTTCCTCTTTTTTTCCCCCCATAGTTCCCCTCCACCCAATTTCCCACCCCACCCCATGCCCTTAACCCCTGCCACTGTCTTCATCCATAGGTGTAATATTTTTGTCCAGTCTCTTCCCACACCCCTCACACCCTCTTCCCCCTGAGAATTGTCAGTCCACTCCCTTTCTATGACCCTGATTCTATTATATTCATCAGTCCATTCTGTTCATCAGATTTTTCATTCACTTGATTTTTAGATTTACTTGTTGGTAGGTATGTATTTGTTGTCATTTTGTTGTTCATAGTTTTTATCTTTACCTTTTTCTTCTTCCTCCTCTTCTTAAAGAATACCCTTCAGCATTTCATATAATCCTGGCTTGGTGATGATGAACTCCTTTAGCTTTTTCTTGTCTGTGAAGCTCTTTATCTGACCTTCAATTCTGAATGATAGCCTTGCTGGGTAGAGTAATCGTGGTTGTAAGTTCTTGCTATTCATCACTTTGAATATTTCTTGCCACTCCCATCTGGCCTGCATAGTTTCTGTTGAGAAATCAGCTGACAGTCGTATGGGTACTCCCCTGTAGGTAACCAACTGTTTTTCTCTTGCTGCTTTCAAGATTCTGTCTTTGTCTTTTGCCTTTGGCATTTTAATTATGATGTGTCTTGGTGTGGTCCTCTTTGGATTCCTCTTGTTTGGGGTTCTCTGTGCTTCCTGGACTTGTAAGTCTATTTCTTTCACCAGGCAGGGAAAGTTTTCTATCATTATTTCTTCTAATAAGTTTTCAATATTTTGCTCTCTCTCTTCTTCTGACACCCTAATAACTGATGTTGGTATGCTTAAAGTTGTCTCAGAGGCTCCTTACACTATCTTCATATTTTTTAATTCTTTTTTCTTTTTGTTTTTCTGGTTGGGTGTTTTTTGTCTCCTTTTATTTCAGGTCTTTGGTTTGATTCTTGGAGTCCTTTGATCTACTGTTGAATTTCTGTATATTCTTTATTTCAGACAGTGTATGCTTAATTTCTGTCTGGTCCTTTTCCATTTTCTTGCCATTCTCATTAAGGTCCTTAAAGGTCTCACTAAGCTCCTTGGAGGTGTCATCAAGTTTCTCAGCAGTTTTTAGAAGATTCTTGAGTAACCTTATAAATGTGGTCCTGAACTCTGTGCCCGATAGATAGTCTGCTTTCCTCCATTTCTTTCATTTGCGACATGTTTCTTTGTCTCTGCATTTTATTGCTTCCCTGTGTTGGTGGAGTGGAAGAACTGCTGTGCTGGAGACATGCCAATGGAGCCAGACTTGCTTCAGTGGGGCTTTGGTGCTCACTGAATCTGCCTCTTGAATGTGTCACTTATTGATGTGAGTAGTTGAATTCTGGTCTTGCCTCACACTAACCTCTAGATATACTAGCTTCTGGATCTCCAATGGGATGCAGGTCAGCTACTGTCTGAGGTGATCCAGCAGGAGCTACAGTGAGGTCTGCAGATTTCTCCTGGTCCGACCAGAGCTGCAGTTTAGGTTAAGCTGTGAAATCGCAGGCCATTTATATGCAAATGCCACTGCAGGCGGGTTTGCAGATTGTGCGGGGCGGAGTCTTATGGAGTCACTAGGCGAGGGTGTGGCAAACAGTGATGGCTGCTACTCAGCCTTCTCTGTGTCTCCGGGTTTCCAAATCCCTGCGTCCCGTGCCCCTTTGCAGTGAACAATGATTCCCGCAGGCACCTCTGCAAGGGAGCCACCCTCACTTTCCGACCCAATGGCAGACCGTCCAGCTTCTCCCCAAAGGAGTCTGGGTCGCCAGCGTCTGCTCAGAAACTAGAGTTCAGCATAATCAGGAGCCCATTTCCCTTTGGGTTGAAAAAAAGCAGCCCCAAAGTTGCCCACCACCAGCCCAGCTCGCTCAGCTCTGCCCTCAGCTCTTTAGCGCTTATGCACGTCCCCGTGCTCCTCTCTCTTTCCATTTAGTTGCAGAACTTCCACTCGGCCAGCGTCCCCGTGGTTCTGGGTGACAGACGTTTTGTCTTTTGGTTGCAGTTTTCAAATTGTTGTGTAAGGCAGCAGTTTAGGTGTTTACCTATGCCATCAACTTGGCTTCTCCCTAAATCAATTTCTAATAAATTATTTTTTAAAATAGAGATAAGAATACAGATAAATATTTATTTATATCTAATTTCAACATTATTTACAACTGTAAAATAATTGGAAATAATCTTAAATACCCAATAGCAGGGAATGGATAAAAAATTATGATACATCTATCTATAGCCATTCTAAAAAATATCCTGATTTCAAAGAACATCTGAGGACAGGGGAAAGTGTCTGTGAGATAAAGTTTATTGAAAAAAGTAGAGAAAGTTATATACGATATAATCTCAATTTTAAAAAATCATTCAGCAAATATTTATGGGACATCTATAAATGTCAAGACATTGTATTAGAACCACGTGAAAAGATGGACAAAGATCCCTTAAGGAGCTTCTGTGCTGTGGGGAGGCATATAATAAAGAGATATCTATTAAATCCTATATAGAATATAATTTCAAACAGTAATTGCTATGAAAAAAACATAAAGCAAAATAGAGATGGGGAGAAAATGCTGTGTGCATAGAGAAAAGCCTAGAAAGAAGTGGATCAAGAAGTTAATACTGAGCCGAACCGGTTTGGCTCAGTGGATAGAGTGTCAGCCTGCGGACTGAAAGGTCCCAGGTTTGATTCTGGTCAAGGGCATGTACCTTGGCTATGGGCACATCCCCAGTTGGAGGTGTGCAAGAGGCAGCTGATCGATGTTTCTCTCCCATCGATGTTTCTGACTTTCTATCCCTCTCTCTTCCTCTCTGTGAAAAATCAATAAAATATATTTTAAAAAAAAGAAGTTAATACTGATAATTTCTGAGTAGTTGTATTACAGATGATTATTATTTTCTTTTGGTTTTCTTTACTTAAAAAATTATTCTATAGTGTATATATTTTGCTTCCTAATTAGGAAAAGAATACTGTTATTTTTTAAGAAGAGAATTGCTTTGATTTAACAGATAACATAAGAGTGAATAATTGGAACCAAAATGTGGAGCTAGACTGAAAAGGCTATACTTGTAAAATAAGACTGTTTAGGTACCTACTTATTTCAGTCTTCACATATTTGGATGCTCAACTCCTGTACTTCCATTTGTTTACCTAATTTTGGGATTTTCAAGTTTACCTAAGTTTCAGTAGGCAGCATCTAGAAAAATGGACCATTAGACATTTTCCTTTTTAAAAAAAATTTTTTTTGCTACCATAGACTCTGTTTTATTTAGTTCTTTCTTATTTATGCTTCCTAATTAATATTCTTTTATATTTTCCTAGATTATACATATATATTTTATTTTTGTATTTTTTTCATAAGTATCTTAGCAGTCCAAAAATACTTGTCACTTACATGTTTGCAGATGGTAGAATACTAAACTATAATGTCTCCCTCTCCAGTGTTAAGAAATTTACTAGAGACCCGGTACATGAAATTCGTGCATGGGGGTGTGGGAGGATGTTCCTAGCCCAGCCTGCATCCTCTTCAGTCTGGGAACCCTCGAGGGATGTCTGACTGCCCATTTAGGTCTGATCCCAGTAGTATTAGACCTAAATTGGCAGTTGGACATCCTTCTCACAATCCAGGATGGCTAGCTCCAAACTGCTCGTCTGCCTGCCTCCCTGATTGCCCCTAATTGCATCTGCCTGCCACTCTGATCACCCCCTAACTACTACCCTGCCAGCCTGATTGATGTCTAACTGCTCCCCTGCAGGCTTGATTGCCCCCAACTTCCATCCCTTGCGGGCCTGCTCCTTCCCAACTGCCCTCCCCTGCTGGCCTAATGGCCTACAACAGCCCCTCCCTTGCAGGCCTGGAACCTCCCGCTATCCTCCCCTGCTGGCCACCTTGTGGTGGCCATCTTGTGTCCACAAGAGGGCAGGATCTTTGACTACATGGGGCAGCCCTCTTATGTGTTGGAGTGATGGTCAAACTGCATATTACTCTTTTATTAGGATAGAGGCCTGGTGCATGGGTGGGGGCCAGATGTTTTGCCATGAAGGGTGTTCTAGATCAGGGTGGGGGTTCCCTTGGGGCATGGGGCGGCCTGGGCGAGGGACCTGTGGTGGTTTGCAGGCTGGCCATGCACCCTGGCAACCCAAGGGGAGGCTCTGGTATCTGGGATTTATTTTTCTTCTACAATTGAAACTTTGTAACCTTGAGTGGAGACCTTGGCCTGCCAGGGTGTATGCAAAATTTGGCTTCCTCCATCGCTGGGGAAACCCAAGCCTCCTTCCTGCTTTCTCTGTGGTCGCAACCATATTAGTTGGGTTAATTTGCATACTTGATCCTGATTGGCTGGTGGGTGTGACTTGTGGGTGTAGCGGAGTGATGGTTAATTTGAATATTACTCTTTTATTAGATAGGATATCAAAATACAAGCAGGCAGTGGTGTGTATCTATATATGACATTCTTCTAGTTGCATTCACTGGTTACCTTTTCCTAAAGAGTATTGCTTTACTGAGTCTCAAGATAGAGTTTCTTTTGTACCTAAATTATTCTCAGTGGCTTGGTATCTTGACAGTTTTCATACTTACACTAGATTTGGACTGACTCCAAGGTACTGTTTGAAAGAAGTGATTGGACACATTCTTATAAACCAGAGAAAAAGGGTTGTTTGATGCTGGAGATTGATATTTTATATTGTGTGGAACATGTTCAAACTGCTCAATTGTTTTTTCCCACAAAGAGTACTGTTCACAGGTCTGACTGAAATAATTATCCAGTAGAAGGAAGGAGGATTAAGCCTGAGATAACATCCTTGGATAAGCCAGTTGTATACGTCAAAGATGCCATTTAGTGTAATATATTATGATGATGATGGTGGCGATGGTGATGAATTTAGGCTGGCTGCTTGATTTCAAAGCATTTGTGTGTATTTTTCAGGTGGAACATCAGAAACAAATCTACTCATATAATTGAGAGTGAATAAATTCGTGAAGTTTTTCTTATCACTTATTTCAAGTATGTAGTCTTTTCCTCAGATCTGAAGTTTTCTACCTTCTCAGTTATCTGAAGTGGGAATCTTCCAGTCAGAAAGGAGAATCATCTATAGTCTATTTGAATTCTGGTTTCATTTTCATGTTAGATTTATTTTTATTGACATTAGAATCTGGTTGTTACCGTTGTTTAAGCAGAAGATACACTTGCTTGCCTGCTATCAAGTCACCCAAGACAAAAATCATACACTTTCTGAAATTGTTCGTGGCATCATTCTATGTGCTTATTAACCATTTATGTATTTCTTGTGGAGAAAATGCCAGTGTGATACCATTTTTTTAAATTGGGTCATTTGTCTTATTAAGTTTTAAGAGTTCTTTATATATCCTTGATTCAAATCAGATACATGATTTGCAAGTATTTTCTCCCATTCTGTGAGTTGTTGTCATTTCGCTTTCTTAAAGTTATCATTTGCAGCACAAAATTTTTAATTTGGTGTCCAATTGATCTAATTTTTTGTTGTTGTTGCTTGTGCTTTTGGTGTAGTATCCAATAAGCCATTGCTTAATCCTAGGTCATGAATATTTCCTCCTATATGTTCTTCTAATAATTTTATAGTCTTAGTTGTTACATTTAGGTCTATTATCCATTGTGAGTTAATTTTTATATGTGGTGTGAGAAAGTGTTCTAACTTAATTCTTTTGTACATGGATATCTACTTTCCCAACACCTTTTGTTGAAAAATTACTCTTTATTTCATTGTCTTCACATTTCTTGAAAATTAGTTGACAATAAATGTAAGACTTATTGTTATCTTTGGAGATCCATGAAGATGAGATCTTTCTATATATTTAGATCTTCTTTAATTCATTTCAACAATGTTTTGTAATTTTGAGTGTACGTTTTTGCATTTCTTTTGTAATTTCTTATTTTTGTAATATTTGCCTATACTGACCTACTAAAATTATAGTAGTAGTGTGGTGAAGCCTGAGTTATTATTAGTCACATTGTTTCCACCTGTAATAGATGGATTTTTTAAAGTTTTGTTATTTATAATTTTTTTCATTTTTGTTTGTGTGTTCTTTAGGAACCTGACTCTGAGGAATCTTCATCGATTACGATAGACAAGAAAGGGAGAGAAAAATTGTTCCAGAAGAATCAACAGGGTTTCTTTTCTGAAGAGAAGAACAAAGTGTTCAGCAGAGTTCAGGTGAAGCAGAGTGAAAGGAGTTAGTATAATAGAAATTAAACTAATACGACTTAGACTAGGGATGCCAGTACTATTGTGTTGGGCTGGGATTGTAGATTTACGTTACGTGGAGCAAAGACAATAATTTCACATTTTAGTCTAATAATTTGTTTGACTACCATATCCTTTTAATGTTATTTTAAAAGTCTCTGTAAAACCTATATTTAATGTTTATGTTCACTTTTAGAAAACAGCACAGTTCAAAAATCCATTATATGCTGTAATAGAAGAGGAACAGCTAAATAATCTTCAGGATATTCTGCCAGAAACCCAGGATTATCTTTCAGAAGCCCAAAGTGATCTGCTGGAGACCCAGGGGGATCTGACAGGAGTGCAGAGTGTTGAGCTGGAAGCCCAGAAGATTGAGCCACATTCCCAGGCTGGTGAGCTGGCAGGCCAGTCTGTGGAAGACCAAGTTGTTGAATCCAAAGCCCAGGCTATTGAACCTAAAGTCAAGGTTGTTAAGATATTATCTCAGGATCTGATCCTAGAAGCCCAGAATATTGAACCAGAAGATGGAAATATGTTGGAAGTCCAGGATATTTTATCCCCAAATCAGGCTTTTCTATCCAAAGACCAGCACATTCTACCCAATGACCGGAATATTCTACTCAAATGTCAGGACAAACATTTTCTTTGCAAAGATCAGCATGTTTTCCCCAAAGACCAGGATATTCAACCCAAATATCAGGATGAGGATTTTATACCCAGATATCAGGTAAAATAGAGTGGGGAAGGAGGTAAAATAAGAAGAAATAAGATACTTAAGGTTTGGAATGGGATTTGCAGGGACCAGATTGCAACTGATTTGGAGATTCATAGTTGGGAAAGATAATATCCTGGTTGATTTCTAAAAGCTCTGGAGTTCTCATTAAGTCTTAAAGTAATATCAGCAGCATGTTACCCCTGTCTGGATAATTTTACTTTTTTTTTTTTTAATATATTTTTATTGGTTTCAGAGAGGGAGGGAGAGAGAGAGAAAGAGAGAGAGAAAGAAAGAAAGAAATATCAGTGATGAGAAAGAATCATCAGTTGGCTGCCCCCTGCACGCCCCCACAGAAGCCCACATCCCAGGCATGTGCCCTTGACTGGAATCAAATCTGGGACCCTACAATCCCTAGGCCAACGCTCTACCCACTGAGCCAAACCAACTAGGGCTGGAAAATGTACTTTAAATAAAATCTTTATTAGGGAAACTATTTCTGGCAGCCATAACCTGCTTTGACAGCTAAAGATGGGCGAAGGAGTGGCCCACAAGTGTCCAATAGTATCTTACCAGGTGTCAAGGCCAGCTCACTAGTAGCGATCAGTTACCAGTGGTTCTCAGTCTTTTTAATGCCACAACCCTTTAATGCAGTTCCTCATGTTGGGTGATCCCCAACCGTAAAATTATTTTCGTTGCTACTTCATAACTGTAATTTTGCTACTGTTTTGAATTGTAATGTAAATATCTGTGTTTTCCGATGGTCTTAGGCGACCCTGCTAGCGATTTTCTTTCGTTTTTTTAAAAATATATTTTAATTGATTTTTTTTTTTTTTTTTTTTTTACAGAGCGGAAGGGAGAGGGATAGAAAGTCAGAAACATCGATGAGAGAGAAACATCGATCAGCTGCCTCCTGCACGCCCCCCATTGGGGATGTGCCCGCAGCCAAGGTACATGCCCTTGACTGGAATCGAACCCGGGACCCCTCCGTCCGCAGTCCGACGCTCTATCCACTGAGCCAAACCTGTCTCGGCCTTGCTAGCGATTTTCAACCTGTGAGTCGCTGCTGTAGAGCCTGAGACCAATGGAAAACACAGATATTTACATTACGATTCAAAACAGTAGCAAAATTACAATTATGAAGTAGCAACGAAAATAATGTTATGGTTGGGGGTCACCACAACATGAGGGACTGTATTAAAGGGTCGCGGCATTAGAAAGGTTGAGAGCCACTGAGTTAGACAAAAAGGAAGAAGCAAGAGATTGATACCAATTACTTAAGGGTGTGGCTGGGCTAATGTGTATAGTGTTTTGTTTTATTCCATAAGATGTCCAGTTATTCTCTGACCTCAGATAACTCCAGAATTCTCACAATAGCCTAAGTTCTATTGCTTAACATGCCTTTCTAACTGAACAATTGCTGTTTTGGGTTTGTTCCGTTTTAGAAAGCAAGTTAAAGCAGCCAACATCAATTTGGATAGGTAGGAGAGGGAGAGAGGTATTTCCTTTGGATGTCCATCAAAATCAGGCCTCCATCGGGGGCATGGGAGAACAGAAAAGGGAGAGAGACCAGCAGGAACTGAGTTGTTTAGGGTTTAGTTTGGAGCTTGCAAAAATTGATCTCAGCTAGAACAGACATATGTTTTTTTGTTTTATTCCATAGTATCCTAAGTTTAAAAAATTACCTTAAAGTTCACAATAAAGCCCAGAATGTTAATGCTATCATATTCCTCCTACTAGACAATTTACAGTTTGTATTTTTTTCTTTTAGAAAGTCCGCTTCAAGGAGCCATGCTCTGTTATAAATGAGAAATGGAGAGATGACTTTTGTCAGCGAGGTTATCAGTCTCCGACTCCTAAAGCCCAGGACCAGGCATTCATCAGATATCAGGTAGAGCATAATAAGAGAGAACTAAGTGGGAAATAAAGTGCAGGATTTTAGACATTCTCAACTTCTAGTAATGTGGAGTCAAGTGCAAAGTCCCTGGTCTAATAAACTGTATCAGTCAAAGCAGTTCTGTGATTCAGAAGGCTGATAAACCATGTTTAGATTCCTCTTTTTGTTGTTAGTCTTTGCCTGAAGATATTTTTTTTCCATTTTTTTAATTAAGGTATTACATGTGTACATATCTTCCCATTGCCCCCCCCCTCAGCACACTCTCATACATGCCCTCACCCCCCAGTGTCTTGCATCCATTGGTTATGCTTATATGCATGCATACAAGTCCTTAGGTTGATCTCTTATCTCCCCCACTTGTCCCTAACCTTCCCACTGTAATTTGACAGTCTGTTTGATGCTTTACTGCCTTCTGTATCTATCTTTTTGTTCATCAGTTTATAATGTTCTTTATTATCCACAAATGAGTGAGATCCTGTGGCATTTTTCTTTCATTAACTGGCTTATTTCACTTAGCATAATGCTCTCCAGTTCCATCCAGGTTGCTGCAAATGGTAAGAATTCTTTTCTTTCTTATGGCAGCATAGTATTCCATTGTGTAGATGTGCCATAGTTTTGTGATCCACTCATCTGCTGACGGGCACCTAGACTGTTTCCAAATCTTAGCTATTGTAAGTTATGCTGCTATGAACATAGGGATGCATATATCCTTTCTGATTGGTGTTTCCAGTTTCTTAGGATATATTCCTAGGAGTGGGATTACTGGGTGAAATGGGAGTTCCATTTTTAGTTTTTTGAGGAAACTCCATACTGTTCTCCACAGTGGCTGCACCAGTCTGCATTCCCACCAGCAGTGCATGAGGGTTCCTTTTTCTCCGCATCCTCTCCAGCACTTGTCCTTTGTTGATAGGTGTGAGATGGTACTGCATTGTTGTTTTGATGTGCATCTCTCGGATAATTAGTGACTTTGAGCATGTTTTCATGTATCTCTTGGCCTTCTTTCTGTCTTCTTTCAAAAAGATTCTATTTAGGTACGTTGCCCATTTTTTTTATTGGATCATTTATCTTCCTTTTATTAAGTTGTATAAGTTGCCTATAGATGTTGGAGATTAAACCTTTATCAGTGATAACATTTGCAAATATATTCTTTCATACAGTGGACTTTCTTGTTGTTTTGTTGGTTTCTTTTGCTGTGAAAAAGCTTTTTATTTAGTTGTAGTCCCATTTGTTTATTTTCTCTTTAGCTTCCGTTGTCCTAGGAGCAGTAGCAGTGAAGAAGTTCTTTGACATATGTCAGAGATTTTGCTACCTGTGGATTCTGAGGATATTTTTTCATTGATTTTTAGAGAAAGTGGAAAGAAAGGGGAGAGATAGACAGAGAAACATTATGTGAGAGAGCCACATTGCGAGAGCAGGGCCAGCGATCGAACTTGTGATGAGGTATGTGCCCTTGACCTGAATCAAACCTGAGACCCTTCAGTCCGCAGGCTTATGCTCTACCCACTGAATCAAACCAGCTAAGGCTAGACAATTTACTTTTATTTCCATTTGCCTGAAAAGCCTTTTTCCATCCTTTACCATCAGTCTGGTTTAGTCCTTTGTTCTGAGGTGGGTTTCCTATAGACAGCAGATATATGGGTCATGTTTTCTTATTTACTCAGCTACCCTCTGTCTTTTAATTGGGGCATTTAATCCATTTACATTTTAAGTTATTATTGATAGGTTCTTGTTTGTTGCCATTTTTGTTCTTTATGCTTGTGTTGCTTTTTTTCCTTTCTAGTTTTTCTTTTTATAGCAGACCCTTTAACATTTCTTACATTGCTGGTTTGGTAGTAATAAACTCCCTTAGTCCTTTTTTGTCTGTGAAGTGCCTGATTTCTCCTCAATTTTGATTGATAGCCTTGCTGGGTATAATATTGTTGGATTCAGGCCCTTGCTTTGCATGACTTTGTATACACTGAGTGACCAGATTATTATGATCTCTGAACACATAATAATCTGGCCACTCACTGTATACCTATCTAATAAAAGAGTAATATGAAAATTGACCGTACCTCTGATCAAACCATGCCCATAGCCACGCCCACCAGCCAATCAGGAGCAAATTATGCAAATAAACCCCAACCAGAATGGCTGCCGCCACTGAGAGCAGGAGGGAGGCTTGGGTTTCCCCGGCAATGGAGGAAGACAAGCTTTCCGCCTGCCGTTACTGGCCTAGGCCTCCACTCAATGCTACAAAGTTTCAGTTATGGAAGATACATAATTCCAACAGAAATGGCGGCAGCCATGGAGCTAGAGAGAGAAGAGGCTAGGGTTGCCAGGGCGATGGAGGAAGCCAAACTTCTGCAGCCCTAGACTAGGCCTCCACTCTAGGCTACAATGTTTCAAACAGAAACTACTGTTGCCAAGGAGCGAGCCAAGGTTTGGCTCCGCTCCAGGCTACAAAGTTTCAATTGTAGAACATAAATTAATCCCAGATCCCAGGGCCTCCGCTTGGGTTACTGGGGGACGTGGCCAGCCTGCAAACCACCATAGGCCCCTTGTCCAGGCTGCCCTACACCCCAAGGAAACCCCTACCCTGATCCAGGACACCTTTCAGGGCAAACCAGCCAGTCCCCACCCATGCACCAGGCCTTTATCCTATCTAATCAAAGAGTAATATGCAGATTGACCATCACTCCAGTACACAAGAGGACTGCCCTCATGTGGTCAAAGATCCTGCCCCCATGTGGACACAAGATGGCCAGCAGGGGAGGACAGTGAGAGGTTCCAGGCCTGCAAGGGAGGGAAGTTGTGGGCGATCAGGCCAGCAGGGGAGGGCATTTGGGAGGGACCAGGTCTGCAAGGGAGGGCAGTTGGGGGCGATCAAGCCTGCAGGAGGGCAGTTAGGGGTGACCAGGCCAGCAGAGGAGGAAAGTTGGGGCCAAACTGGCTGGCAGGGGAGCAATTAGACATCAATCAGGCTGGCAGGGGAGTGGTTAGGAGGTGATCAAGCTGGCAGGCAGAAGTGGTTAGTGGCAATTAGGAAGGCAGGCAGGTGAGCAGTTGGAAGCCAGTAGTCCTGGATTGTGAGAGGGCTGTCGGACATCCCTAAAGGGGTTTTAAATTGGAGAGGGTGCAGGCTGGGCTGAGGGACAACCCCGTGCATGAATTTTGTGCACCAGGCCTCTAGTTCAGGGTAATATGCAAATTGTCTCCTTGACTAGGAGTTCGACCAACAGGCAGGTCAGCCAACCATCCATATCTCCTCCCTGTGGCCAGGCCAGCTGGACCCCACCCATGCACAAATTCATGCACCAGGTCTCTAATATGTGTGTTTGTACACACACACACACACACACACACACACTGAGTGACCAAATTATTATACATTCAGAGATCATAATCTGGCCACTCAGTGTATTTCATTCCATTCCCTTCTGGCTTGATGTGTTTTTGCTTAGAAATCATTTGATAGTTAGAATGGAAATCCTTTGTAGGTAACTTTATGTCTCTATCTGGCAGCCTTTAAGATTCTAACTTTGTCGTTGGTGTTTGCCAATTTAATTATAATGTCTCTTAGTGTCAGTCTTTTGGGATTCATCTTGTTTCAAACACTGTGAACTTCTTGGACTTGTGTGAATTTTTCTTCCTGATATCAGGGAAGTTTTCTGTCATTATTTCTTCAAACAGGTTTTCTTGCTCTGTTTCCTCTCCTTCTCACATCTCTGTTATGCTGATGTTGTTTTGTTTCGTGTTGTTCCAAAGTTCCCCTAGGCTCTCCTCCTGTTTTTTCGGTTTTTTTTCTAGATGCTGCTCTGCTTGGGTATTTTTTCCTACCTTGTCTTCTAGCTCACTGATGTGGTCCTCTGCTTCTTCTAGTCTACTGTTGATGCTTTCTATTGAGTTCTTTATTGCAGCGACGTTTTTTTCCATTTCTTCTTGGTTGTTCTTCATTTCCTCTTAGTTCTTACACATATTGTTGAATTTGCCTTCCGTCCTCTTTAGCAACCTTGTGACTATTGCTCTGAATTCTTTCTCTGACATATCACTTGCCTCCATTTTGTTTACTTTCTTTTCTGCTACAGACAATTTACTTTAAAAAATCTTTATTAGGGAAACTATTTCTGGCAGCCATAATCTGCTTTGACACCTAAAAATGGGTGAAGGAGTGGCCCACAAGTATCCAATAGTTTCTTTTACCAGATTCCAAGGCCAGCCCTCTACTAAAGATCAGTTAGACTAGTGGTCGGCAAACCACAGCTCGCCAGCCACATGCAGCTCTTTGGCCCCTTGAGTGTGGCTCTTCCACAAAATATCACGGCCTGGGTGAGTCTATTTTGAAGAAGTGGTGTTAGAAGAAGTTTAAGTTTAAAAATTTTGGCTCTCAAAAGAAATTTGAATCATTGCACTGTTGATATTTGGCTCTGTTGACTAATGAGTTTGCCCACCACTGAGTTAGGCCAAAAGGAAGAAGTAAGAGATTGATACCAATTACTTAAGAGTGTGGCTGGGCTAATGTGTATAGTGTTTTGTTTTATTCCATAAGATGTCCAGTTATTCTCTGACCTCACATAACTCCAGAATTCTCACAATAGCCTAAAGTACTATTGGTTAACATGTCTTTCTAACTGACCAATTGCTATTTTGTAGTTGTTCTGTTTTAGGAAGCATGTTAAAGCAGCCAGCATCAATTTGGATAGGTAGGAGAGGGAGAGAAGTATTTCTTTTTGAGGTCCATCAAAATCAGGGACATGGTAGAACAGAAAAGGGAGAGAGATCAGCAGGAACTGAGTTGTTTAGGGTTTAGTTTAGAGCTTGCAAAAATTGTTCTCAAAACAGACAAAAGGTATGTTTTTTTATTCCGTGGTATTCCAAGTTTAAAAAATTACCTTAAAGTTCACAATAAAGCCCAGAATGTTATCGCTATTTTATTACTCCTACTAAACAATTTAGTTTGTATTTTTTTTTCTTTTAGAAAGTCCGCTTCAAGGAGCCATGCTCTGTTATAAATGAGAAATGGAGAGATGACTTTTGTCAGGGAGGTTATCAGTCTCCGACTCCTAAAGCCCAGGACCAGGCATTCATCAGATATCAGGTAGAGCATAATAAGAGAGAACTAAGTGGGAAATAAAGTGCAGGATTTTAGACATTCTCAACAACTGATAATGTGAAGTATAGAGTCAGATGCAAAGATGCCTGATCTAATGAACTTTATCAGTCAAATCAGAAGGCTGATAAACCATGTTCAGAGTCTCTTTCTGTTGTTATACCTCACCGGAGGGTATTTTTTTATTGACGTCTATAGAGGGTAAGGGAGCGGGAGAGACAGAAACATTATGTGAGAGAGCCACATCGATTGGTTGCCTCCTGCATGCGCTCCAACCAGGGCTGGGGATCGAACTTGTCACACGGTACGTGCCCTTGACCGAAATCAAACCCGGGACTCTTTAGTCCGCAGGCTGATGATGTAACCACGGAGCCAAACCAGCTAGGGCACCATCTTCATATTCTTAATGTAGATCAGAATCTTTTCATTTACTAAGATGGAATTACAGCTTTTGGTGAAGCTCGTGGAATTACCTTGTGGTAATTGCCCTGATGTGAGTAAAGTAGGAAGAAGCAGCAGATCCTAAATTACTTACATTTATAGGTGTTAGTCAGACCATTCTGTACATGGCTTCTGATTAAAAATTAAGGCCTACAAAGTTGAGCTAAAAGTGTCACATTCTTGTTCAGATCAAAATGTGTCAGAGTATCTTCACCTGGTGCCGTTTCCCTGGTGTTCTCACTGCAGCCTACGATATTATGATTAGCATGTTGTCCTTATTAGACGATTTCTTTTCTGTTTTTTGGTTTTGTTTTGTTTTGTTGTTGTTGTGCCTTTAGAACATGTTTTTCGACCAGCCGTCATCTTTTCTGCGAGAAGTGAGAGTGAGACGTGAATTTCCTGGGGACTGTCATCGTTACGTTACCCCTCAAGCCCCGGACCAAGTCTGCCCTGGAGATCAGGTAGAGCAGACAGCAGTGGGGAGGATATCACTTTTCAAAGGCGTAACGGAGGCAAATCACTTAAGATTTGGGCTGGAGCTTATCAAGCTAGCTCGTATGTAGGATACATAGATTGAAGGCTTCTAGAATTAGGTTAACAATATCATCTTTTCAGTTATTTCATAGTGAGCCCCTTCTAAAGACTCCAGATGAAAAAGCATACCTCTGTCATTTGGGTTAACTGAGAAACAGGTTTTATATAATACTAGTAGCCCAGTGTACAAAATTTGTACACATTAAAAGGGGATTAATTAGAGGAAATAATTTAATAATTTAATATTGCTACTTGCCCTTTCTCTATAATAGAAGTGTCAGAGATGAAAGAAAATTAGTAAAATGTATATGAAAACCTTCCTTCTGTCAGAGTCTGGGGTGCACCACAGGACCCAGAGTCCAGTCCCCGCCCACCCACATGTGTTTAAAAATTGTGTGAGACCCAGACCCGGCCCCCTCTCATTCCAAATTGGGCTAGATCCAGACCCAGCCAGTCCCACCAGGCAGGTCCCTTGGCCCAGTGCTGGGGTGGGGGGCTTGGCCTGAGGTCCCGCAGCCCATACCAGGGCGGGGGGCGTGCCTTGAGACCCCCCATTAAGCCCCACCCAGGTAGAGGACATGGCCTGAGATCCCCTGTCAAGCCCTGCTGGGTCGGGGGTATGGCCTGAGGTCCCCCATCAAGCCCTGCCAGGTGGGGGGGGGGGGGGGCGTGCAGCCTCAGGTCCCCCAGCCTGGCACCAGGAGGGAGCACAGCCTCAGGTTCCTTGTCAAGCCCACCCAGGGGCTGCAGCCTCAGGTTCCCTGTCAAGCCCCGCTGGGTGCGGGGGCATGGCCTAGCCTCCCGACCCAGCCCTAGGGGTGCATCTTGAGGTCCCCTGTCAAACCCCACCAGGCAATGGGGCACAGCCTCATGTCTCCTGGCCCAATGCTGGGGCGGGGAGGGCTACAGCCTGAGGTTCCCCAGCCTAGTGCTGGGGTAGTGGGCAACGCCTAAGGTCCCCATCAAGTCCTGCCCAGGTTGGGGGGTGTGGCCTGAGGTCCCCTGGCCTGGTGCTAGGGCGGTGGGAGCGGCCTGAGGTCCCCTAGCCCAGCACCAGGACAGAACACACACCTTGAGGTCCCCCATCAATCCCTGTTGGGTGAGATCCCCTGTCAAGCCCTGCTGGGTGGGGGGATTCGACCTGAGGTTCCCTAGCCCAGTACCAGGACAGAAAGTGCACCTGGAGGTCCCCCATCAAGCCCTGCCAGGTGTGGGGCACAGCCTGAAGTCCCCTGTCAAGCACTGCCAAGTGTGGTGTGACCTGAATTCCCCTGTCAAGCCCCATGGGGGCGTAAGAGAGCATAGCCTCAGGTCCCTGCTGATTGCTTGTTAAGGCTCCTTATGGGAACTTGGCCTCAGTTGTGAATGTAGCCATCTTTGTGACGGAGTGATGGTCAATTAGCATATTTCCTCTTTATTAAATAGGATTGGTTGGTTAACAGTAAATTTAAAAAAAAAAAACTCTATTCCTTTAGCCTATTTATTTGGCCTTATACATCTATAATAATAAAAACGTAATGTGCTAATTAGACTGGACATCCTTCCGGATGAAGCCGGGGGAAGGAAGACCTGCTCTTGCATGAATTTCCTGTATTGGGCTTCTAGTTATTTTATAAATGCTAAAGGGATTCTAATCTTGGTCAGTGGATGCAGGATACCAAATCCAGGCATCCAGTTTGCAGACCAGTTATGATGGATACAACAAGCTATTTGCTGCCTCTGAACTTCACTATCTCTAGTGTTTGTGCATGAATTATTGGGGATACCAAGTAGGAGTACTTGGGAAATGACACCAACTTATCTCCTGGCTTTTCCTTGAGAAAATGCTAGCAACATTATAAAAACACTAGAGGCCCGGTGCATGAAATTCATGCACAGGGGTTGGGGGAAGGATTATCTCTCAGCCCAGCCTGCATCCTCTCCAATCTGGGACCCCTTGAGGGATGTCCAACTGCCCATTTAGGCCCGATCCCAATAGGATCGGGCCTAAATGGGCAGTCAGACAGTCCCTCTCACAATCCAGGACTGCTGCCTCCCAACTGCTCTCCTGCCTGCCTTCCTGATTGCCACTAACCGCTTCTGCCTGCCAGCCTGATCACCCCTAACCACTCCTCTGCCAGCCTGATTGATGCCTAATTGCTCTCCTGCCAGCCTGTTTGCTCCTAACTGCCCTCCTCTGCAGGTCTGGGTGTCCCCCCAACTGCCCTTCCCTGCAGGCCTGGTCATCCCCAACTTCCCTCCTCTGCCAGCCTGGTCACCCCTAACTGCCCTTCCCTTCAGGTTTGATTGTCCCCAACTGCCCTCCCTTACCTGCCTGGTCCCTCCCAACTGCCCTCCCCTGCTGGCCATCTTGTGATGGCCATCTGTGTCCAAATGGAGGCAGGATCTTTGACCATATGGGGCAGCCATTTTGTGTGTTGGAGTGATGGTCAGTTTGCATACTACTCTTTTATTAGATAGGATAGAGGCCTGGTGCATGGGTGGGGACCAGGTGGTTTGCCCTGAAGGGTGTCCCGGATCAGGATGGGGGTTGCCTTGGGGCGTGGGGTGGCCTGGACGAGGGGCCTGTGGTGGTTTGCAGGCTGGCCACGCCCCCTGGCTATCCAAGTGGAGACCCAGGTATCTGGGATTTATTTTTCTTCTACAATTGAAACTTCGTAGCTTGGAGCAGAGCTAAGCCTTCTGCTTGCTCCCTGGCAGCAGCCATTTATTTATCTTCTATAATTGAAACTTTGTAGCCTTAAGTGGAGGCCTGGGCTGGTGAGGGCAGGTGGAAATCTTGGCTACCTCCATCTCTGGGTGCAACTCAAGTCTCCTGCTCTCTCTAGCTCTGTGGCTGCTGTCATTATCTTCTATAATTGAAATATTGTAGCATTGAGTGGAGGCCTCAGCCAGCAAGGGCATGCAGAAAGCTTGGCTTCTTCCCTTGCAGGGGAAACCCAAGCCTCCCTCCTGCTCTCTCTGGTCAGCAGCCATCTTAGTTGGGTTTATTTGCATATATGCTCCTGATTGGCTTGTAAGTGTGGCTTGTGGGCGTAGCAAATGTACAGTCAATTTGCATATTACTCTTTTATTAGATAGGTTTGCCTTGTTGCTTTATCTTTTGTTAACTACACTATAGAATTAAAGAGTTTCCCTATGCAGAAACAAAAGTACCAGAACAATCTGGGTTTTGCTTTAAAATACTCCAGAAAAAAGTGGGAGAAGAGATAGATGAAAAAATAAAATGTTGCCCATTATTGAAGCTGGGTGAAGGGTACCTTGGGATTCATTATACTGTGTTTTTTCCCTATTTTGATGTGTGTTTGGAAATTTTATATTAAACACATACCCCTCTGTGAAATTATCCTATCCTAGAATCATTATTCTGGGATTGTCAATGAAGTCTACATTATTGTCACTAACTCATCATTTTTGCTTAGACAATTAATTTTGTATTTTGTTGTTTCTTTAAAACAACTATACCAAGCAATCCCTCCACCTCCCCCCCCCCTTTTTTTTTTTTGAGAAATGAGAGTTTGAAACAGGAATTGCTTCTGGAGTGCCATTGGATTGTTTCACCCAGAATTCAAGACTTAGCGTCTCCAGAGAATAAGTAGAGAATGCTCTAGTAAGGAGTAAGTAGCAGAGAGTAAATTTCTTAGGTTTTGGCTGAAGATTGACGGCAGTGTGGTAACTGCTCCGGGTGTTTAGTTTTAAGGTCAGTAATAATGGACAAAGATATAATATCCTCTTGTTTTGTGATGTATCACACCATTCTGACCTATTGAAACGACTTCAGGCTTCTTCACTGAAGCATTTATTGTTGCCCTGGCATGATGCTCCCACTTGGAAAATGTTCAGTGTTTATGAGTCTTTTAACACAGGAACTATGAGGAGGCCTCATATAATATGACAGTTGAGACATGGAGAAGGGAGTTATTTCTGGAGTGCTATGAGTATGTCGTACATTAAATCCAGGATTCAAGCTCTGCCAGAGAGCAGGTAGAGCAGAGTATGGTAAAGAGTAAGCAGTAGAAAGTAAATTAGAGTTGGATCTGGGCTATGCTACTAACAACAGTGATGATGGTGATAGTGTTGTCTCTTAATAATATTAGTAATATTAATATTATGATTGACAGCTTTCATTCTTAAGTTAAAATTGTTCTAGAACCTTATGTCCATTGTCTCATTTAATTCTCACAGTAACTCTGGGAGATAGATTTTATTATTATCCTGTTTTATAGATGAAGAAATTTCGATTGCTTCATAGATACTGTTAAGGTCCAAATAGTGGCCAGAAGTACATCTATTTTTATGCCATACTGTATTATATTCTTCTGACCTGTTTAGATTACCTTAGGGCTATCATTGCAGCCTATAGTATTTTTACTACCATTATGTCACTGCTCATACATTTGGTGGGTGCTTTTGTATTTTTTAGAGCTTTTACTCCGGGCAGCAGCCATCTGTCAGGACAGCTGAAGGATGGCGAGATGTGCTTCTGGACGGCGGTCAGTGTCTTCCAGCCACGCCCCGGAGAGAGGCCCTCAGCAGAAGGCAGGTATGAGCAGTGGAATGTAAACAGGAGTATGGGCAGTCACTGAGCTGCGGGTGGTAAGGCTGAGCAAAAAATCAGATTCTTGTTTTAATTCATAGAGTGTAAAACCTATCCTGACTAAAATTACTCTAGGGCGGTGGTCAGCAAACCATGGCTCGCAAGCCACATGCGGCTCTTTGGCCCCTTGAGTGTGGCTCTTCCACAAAATACCACGGCCTGGGCGAGTCTGTTTTGAAGAAGTGGCATTGGAAGAAGTTTAAGTTTAAAAATTTTGGCTCTCAAGAAATTTCAATCGTGGTATTGTTGATATTTGGCTCTGTTGACGAATGAGTTTGCCAACCCCTGCCCTATGGCTCTCGCTGAAACCTACAGTATTGTCAGGAACACTTGTTGCCTATTTTATATTTTATATGTATATTCTTTGTGAAAGGAGTATTTCTGGTGGCTGTTCTCTTTTATGGTGTGAGAGGAGAAATGAGTGGTTTCTGAGAGGGAAGGGTGAGGGGGATCTTTCAGCCAATGGCCAGGACTAGATCTTCTTCATAAGCTGCTAGAGCATATGGCAGGGTCACCAGGAAATAAACTATTCAGAATTTGGCCTGGAGCCTGTTAAGATTTTGTTATATTGTCTAAGTTTTAGTGTTTTGAGTAAAGATCAATAGTTTTTCAAGAAAATCTATACCAATAATAGAGGAATATGCAAATTTTCTAGGATGCTGTCACACTAACAGTAATGACCAGCAGGCTGTGTGGGGCGACCAGGCCAGCAGGGGAGAGGGTAGTTGGGGGTGACCAGGCTGGCGGGGGAGGGGGGACTTGGGGGCAACCAGGCCAGCAGGGGGGCAGTAAGGGGCGACCGGGCCAGCAGGGGGTGGGCAGTAAGGGGTGATCAGGCAGGCAGGCAGGTGAGCAGTTAGGAGCCAGCAGTCCTGGATTATGAGAAGGATGTCCAGCTGTCGGTTTAGGCTCGATCAGTTGGACAGGGTGCAGGATGGGCTGAGGGGCCACCCCCCATGCATGAATTTTGTGCACTGGGCCTCTAGTATTAAAATACTCTGGCCTACTAAGATTTTTCCAAGGCTTAACTGAAGTCTTATTAGAATTATACCACTGTCTGGATAATTTCTATCTTGTGGTTTTATCTTGTTATTTTAAAAACAGCCTCAGGCAACCAGCATTGCTACGATATATGAAAGAGATAAAGAGAAATTTCCTCCTGGCTCTTTCCGGAGAGCAAAAAGAAAAGGAGGCAGAAAGTAGGATTTGGGCTGAGGTTTTCAGAGCTAAACTGCCACTCTTTTGGGATTTTCAGTTTGGGTCTATAAGGTTGTTCTAAGGGTTTGCTGTCATGTTTTTTTCTGCATCATCGTTTATATATCCTGAACGGTGCTGGGCTCTTTCCTACCTCAGGTCTTTTGCATATTTCCCCCCTCTATCTGCATGGTCTTCTGTTTTTTTCTTCACTAAGCTGGTCCCTTCAGATTTCATGTAAAATTTCACTTCCTTAGAAAAGACTACCTTGAGCAAATTATCAAAAATAGGTCTCTCCTCTTCTTTGGTTTTTATTTTAAATACCTGCTTTCTGTTTCCTTCTCAGTATAAATAAAGACTTTGTAATTATTTACTTATTTGTATCTTTTCCACTGGTCTTTAAGCTTCTGTATGAGCAGCCTTTTTAGCACAATACTGGTCCTTGATAGTCTCTTGCTAAATATCTTTTGAATGATTAAGTCAGTCAGTCAAACACTGATTGAGCACCTGTTAGGTTCTGGCCATTATTTAGGTACTAAATATTAACGGTAGCATGCTGAAGAATGCACTGCACTCTATTTCTAAAGAAGAGAGACTGAGACATAAGCAGATGGTTATAAAGCAACGTGGATGGTTATAGCGAAGGCGTAGGGCATTATCTGAGCACAGAAGAGAGGTATCTACCCCTGACTGTTCAATGGAGGGTGTGGCTTTGTAGTTACAGCCTCCTCTTGTCCTTCTACCATCCAGCCCTGAAAATCTTCAGCCCTGATCAGTACTTCTTCATTTTAGGTTCCCAACTAATCGAGCCTCATGGAAGAAAACACTTTATTCATGTAGATTTGAACCACATTCATATTAGCATTTACAGTCCCAGCTGAGTCCCCAGTATTGCTTAGCATTTTTCTTGCCTGCCCCTCCCATAGCCCACACTGATAATTCTAACCCTTAAACACTTTTTAAAGTTCTTGCTGTTCCCCGAACTCTCTGGCTTTCCTAAAGAAAATTGAAGCCAGCACACAAAACTGCCTCAGCCATTCACTTTTCTCTATTCTTCCTATTCTTACTATCTCAGAGGAGGAGTTGTCTTTCTTTGGACACATATTCTGGATTCTCTTGCTACCTTCACTTCCGTGTCCAATTTTGAAGGTTATATGGTATAAGACTTTGGTTTCTGTCAAAATCCTCTAAAGAATGTTGCATCCTTTTTGTTTGCAGCAGGCATCACCTGGCTGAGTTCAGGCTCTTGGTAATTTCTCACCTTCTGTGAACAGTGACTACAGTGTTAGTTCAGTTCTCAAAGCCTTCGTTGTGCTCCGCTAGGTCCACCCCTCTGCTCACACAGCCCAGGGTGACTCTGGGATGTGTGCCAGTTCATACATGGACTTAAAGGATCCACTTTTCTAGCTTGCTTCCCTTCAGGATACTCACCCTCTACACTCCCCAGATCCCACTGACGACAATTTTTCTTACAATCGAGAGAGAGAGAGAGAGAGAGAGAGAGAGAGAGAGAGACAGGCCAATCATGGGAAGTCTAGATTTTTTTACTTTTTTGAAAGCAGAAAATAATTTCATTTTTATTATAGCAAAAGTAAATCCAAACAGAAAGGAAAAACTCCACAGAAATTCCAGAGAGAACCATCATAAGCCTTTTGCTATTTCTCCTTTTCCAATTTTACTTATAAAAAACAAATAAACCACTTTAAAAAGAATAGCCTTATTGAGATATACAGTCAAATCTTGACATGCACGGTAGTTATGTTCTCTGTGGTGTTCTTAAACACCGAATTAGTGAATAACAAACCATTGTTCCTGGAAGAATCTGATCACATTTTTGTTAGCTGATCAATACCTTGCCTTGTTGTATATGAATTGTTGTTTAAAACCCCTTATTTAATATAGTATACCAGAGGCCCAGCATGCACGATATTGTGCGTGGTTAGGGTCTTAAGGAAATCTGCCCACTCTCCAGTCCCTGCCGCCACCCCCTGGTTTGCCATGGTTGCCCAGTTGCAGCATGGCCCTAGTTCCCCAGAGCCTGTGGGCTGGGGGAAGGGACCAGAGGTCCTCATTCCACCCTCGCCCTGCCCTGCTGCCACTCACCTCAGTTTGTCGTGGTTCCCCATTCACCAAGCTGAGATCGGAGCCTGCGAGCCGGGAGAGGGACCAAGAGGTCGCTGTTCTGTCCACTCATCAGCCCCGCCCCACCCCGCTGCCACGGCCCTCAGTTCGCAGTGGTTCCCTGCTGGCAGCATGGCTCAGTTCCCCGGAGTCTGCAGCCACAGGGAGGGACCAAGACATTGCTGTTCCACCCGCTCGCCAGTCCCTCCCGACCATTGCCACTCGCCGTGGTTCGCCTTGGTTTCCCATTCGCTATGCTGTGATTGGAGACTGGGCGGGGGGCGAGGGACCAAGAGGTGCTCAATGCACCTCATGGTGACTGGTCGTTTGGTCATCCTGGTTGTCACAGACACTGGCTTTCTATATCTTCGTTAACATTGAACTCGGGGCTCATAGCGCTGTGGCCTGAATGAAGCTTATCTGATACATGTATCATCTCCATAAGACACATCATAGTCTTCTTATGCTTAGGAATACTAGGAACTACTGTAGCACTGTGCTTGGGGACCATTTTAAACAGCAAAATCACCAACTAAACAGCAAAAAAGCTTGGCACTGATTTAACCTTGAAAAGGATGAAACTTATTCAGCCTCAGCTGATAATGTGCACATCTGGTGACTCACATTTTCCACAGCTCTGTGCATATCTGCAGATGAGCACCAAAACACCATGAGTATCGATTTTGGGATTTCAAATAAGTCTCAGTAAATAGGTGAATTCACGAATAAGAAATATGTTAATAGGAGGACTGACTGTAATTTACATGCTCTATAATTCACCTATTTAAACTGTACAGTTTCATGTTTATAGCTTATTTAAAAGGTGGTAAAACATGGCCACAAACAATTTCGGCACTCTAAAAAGTCTTGTACCCATTAGTAGCCTTTTCCCCTAACCTCTACCCCCAGCCTTAGGCAACTACTCATCTACTTTCTGCCTCTATAGATTTGCCTTTTCTGGGTATTTCATATAAATGGAATCATGCAAAATATGACCCTTTATGACTGGTTTATTTCACTGAACATTATGTTTTCAAAAGTTTATCAACCTTGTAGCATGTAGCATTACTTCATTCTTGATAATTGGATAATATTACATTTTATGCATTTAGCACATTTTTCTTAACCATTTATCAGCTGGTGGACATTTGGATTGTTTCCATTTCCCGGTTATTATGAATAACACTGCTGTGAACATTTGTGTACAAGTTTTTTGTTGAGATATGTTTTCATTTCTCTTGGGTATATACATAGGAGTAAAGTTTCTAGGACATATGTCACTTTCTGCTTAACTTTTTGAGGACGCGTCATACTGGTTTCCAAAGTGGCTGTACTATTGTTTATTTTTACAAGCACTATATGAGGCTTCCAGTTCTCTGCATTCTTTTTTTTTTTTTTTTTTAATATATTTTATTGATTTTTCACAGAGAGGAAGAGAGAGGGATAGAAAGTCAGAAACATCGATGGGAGAGAAACATCGATCAGCTGCCTCTTGCACAACCCCTGCTGGGGATGTGCCCGCAGCCACGGTACATGCCCTTGACCGGAATCGAACCTGGGACCTTTTAGTCCGCAGGTCGATGCTCTATCCACTGAGCCAAACCGGCTTCGGCCAGTTCTCTGCATTCTTACCAGCATTTGCTATTACCTGTGTTTTTTAGTTATAGCTGTCTTGATAGCTCTATTCCTGTGATGTAGTGTGCTGGTTAGTGGTGAGCATCTTTTGGTGAGTATCTTTTCATGTGCTTATTGGCCATGTGTATATCTTTGGAAAACTACTAGATTCTCTGCTCAGTTTGTAATTGAGTTTTTTGTCTTTCAATTATGAGTTATGTGAGTTCTTAATATAATCTACATATAGGTTCCTTTTTAGTTATATGATTTACAAATGCTTTTTTACCATTCTGTGGGTTGTCTTTTTACTTTGTGGACGGTTTCTTTTGCATCCTCAAAAGTCTTAATTTTGATGAAAACCAGTTAGTCTGTTTTTTCTTTTGTGGCATTTGATTTTAATATTCCTGTAAGAATTTTATGTCTCTTGGATTTAGGTCTGTGATTCACTTTGAGTTAATTTTTGTATGAAGTATTAGATAGGGGTCTAACTTTATTCTTTTTCGTGTGGATGTCCAGTTATCCTAACACTGTTTGTTGAAAAGATTATTCTTAAACATTGAATTCTCTTGGCACTCTTGTCAATAATCATTTGAGTGTGAATAAAGGGTTTATTTCTGAAAAGTCATTTCTACTTTGTTCATCTATAAATCTATCCTTATCCTGGTACCACGCAATCTTTGATTACTCTACTTTTATAGTAAGTTTTGAAATTGGGAAGAGTGAGTTCTCCAACTCTGTCTTCTATTCTAGTATCATCCCAGCTATTTTGGGTCCTTTGCATTTTCGTATGAATTCAAGAGTCATCTTATTAATTTCTACAAATAATCCAACTGACATTTTAATGGTGATTGCATTAAATCTGCCCATAAGATTGGGGAGTACTGATGTCTCAACATTAAGTCTTCAGAGCCATGAATATGAGGTGTCCTCCCATTCATTTAGATCTTAATTTCTTTCAGCAGTGTTTTATAAGTTTCTGAGTATAAAATTTACACTTTCTTTGTTAAAAATTTATTTTTCAGTACTTCTTGATGGTATTATAAATGAATTTTTCTCCTTAATTTTGTTTTCAGATAGTTCATTGCAAGTGTATAGAAATACAATTGATTTTTGAATACTGATCTTGTATCCTGCAACTTTCCTGAAAGATAAATAATCTTTAAAAAGATGAAAATAATTTTAAGCTTTTATTTCTAAAAGTTAGAAATCATAATTTGACTCATCTGATGTCCAAGGAAGTATACCAAGTTATAAGACTTCTTGATAATGTGGAAGAAAGCTCCAATCTTCTCTCTGCTTTGTCAGTTGTTTTGTTAAGTTATTTTTCGTCTCGTTCTTAAGAGAGTTGTAAACTAGTTGAAAATGCTTATATATTTGAGACATTAAGACTGCTGGTTTTATATCTTGGATACAGTCCCAAGCACACTCATGATAGGATGATATTAAGTGACTACATCAGAAGAACTTGCATTCTGGGCATTTTGATTTGTTATTAGTTTATCCATATTTTTGACTTGAATCTTTTTCTTTGTTTTTGTTTTTTTGTTAATTCTCACCCGAGGATATTTTCCCATTGATTTTTAGAGACAGTGGAAGGGAGGAGGAGAAACAGAGAGAGAAAAACATTGATCGCTTGCCTCCCACAAGCACGCCAACCAGGGCCTGCAACCCAGGTGTGTGCCCTTGACCGGAACCGAACCAGGATCTTTCAGGCTGTGGGCCAACACTCTGTCCACCAAGCCAAACCAGCTAGGGTTGACTCTTTTTCTTTGGTTTATTGTTTTTATTTGGTTAATTCATTTTGAAATTGCTTCCTTTCATTCTTTTTTAAATTTCATTCATATATATATATATATATATATATATATATAATATATATATACATTTTATTCATATATATATTTGGTTTTTTATTCAGTGGAGCTCAAGGTTGCAGGAGAAAAGAATCAATAGATGGAAATATCAAAAATGTGCAAGGGGCTAACTTTTAGCAGTTCTGTCACTTTGTATGACCGGACTTTTTAACAGGTTTGTGATAAATATCAATCAGGATGGAACATTGAATTCCAGACTCCACTGGGATTTCAGTTTGGAGTAAATCAAGAAGAAGACAAAAAAGAGGTATGTAATAATAAATGCTTTTGGACACCAGTGTTTCTACTGTAACAATATGTGTGAAATTAGAAATAATTTGTTGTGTCCTAATAATTAAGAGCTAATACTAAAAATTTCATAAAGGCTAAGAAATTACTTGAGTCATTATAATATGTTAAACTCCTATGCTCCTAGGACTTAGGGTGTGAAATCAGAGATATTATCCTAGTGAATTTCTTCAGTTAGTGATATTTGCCACAATAACTTATTTAAAGGAAGATTTTTCATTTATGGCTTCCCTTTTCAATCCAAAGTTAGTTTAAACCAACAGTTTTTAGCACTGGCCATGCACTAGTATCAGATGTGGAGCTTTTTTCAGATATATGTATTTTTTTGGTATCTGAAAACATAGGTTTGGGGCATCTGTAATTTTTAAAAAGTATCACTGGTGATTGTGCTGAATCTTCAATATTGAGAACTGCTATTAGACTTCTATTGTTTTTACTAAAAGGTTACAAACATGTCTGTGTGTATACTATTGCATTTGAGTAGCTTATGTTCTTAAAAGAGAATATATAAACCCAGAGGTATGAATGTATCACACATAGTAGTAGCACTTGCTTTTCTTATACCTGTTCCCTTTAAAAGTATGATGCTCTTATATTCCTCAGTCCTCCCCTGCTTCCCCCTCCCCCCACGTTAGGCTAGGCTTGGAGTGTGGTTTTAATTTTGAAAAGTTAGTGACTGCTGTTCTAACATTCTTTCTGTGGCCCTGCTTCTATGGTACTTACTGCTTGGTAATAATAAATATAGCATATATTTTATCATACCAAATATAGTCGTTTTTTCAAGTGCCATTGACAAGGGACTGCACTAAGGGCAAACTAAATTAGTACCTCTTTCTCTGACTTGTCTGTAACATGTAATAGCCATGTGCTTGAAGATACAAAGGTCTCGCTGTATGTGACTTCCTGAGCCACCGTAAATAGAAGGAAATGAAGGACTGGGTTCCATGTGGCTTCCATATCATATCGTTTTCTTGTCTAAGGCGCCAAGATAATTGCCTCCCTTGGAAAGTCCTCTGAGAGCAGAATGTTAACAATTTTAACTTCTTTCCTTTAGCGTCAAAAGCGGTACCTGAGATATAGGCGACTTTTCATGGATATTGAAAGAGAAAAAGTAAAAGAACAGCAAAGGCAAAAAGAATACAGGAAGAGAATTGAAAAGTGAGTTTTTTGATCCTCGTTGTGATCCTTAAATTACCAGTTAAGGTGATTTTAGAAGCTAAGTTTTAGAAATAATCACGTAGTGGTTTTGCCTTCTGAGCCGTAGTAGGAACAACTATTTTTGATCTGGATAGAAGCATTAATAGATGGTTAAGAGCTATGTTTTTAAACAGTTATAGTTAAAGCAGAAACTACAAGGCGTTCCCACTTATCCCCTGCCTCTTCTACTGTTAACATACTGTATCACAGTGGTACATTTGTTACAACTGATAAACCTACGTGGACACATTATAATCCATATTTTACATTCGGATTCACTCTTGGTGTAGTAGATTCTTACAGTTTGGACAAATGTATGATGACATGTACCCATCATTACAGTATCACACGGAATAGTTTCACTGCTCTAAAAATCCCGTCCTACAACTGTTTATTCATCTTTCCCTCCCCCAATCCCTGGCAACCACTGACCTTTCACTGTCTCCATTGTTTACTGTTTCTAGAATGGAGTTGTAATTATGCATTTGATTCTTATTGCAACTGGATAAGTAAACCAGTGTTCATTGGTTCCTGTTTAGAAAGCTGATACATGTTTACTTTAGAATGCTGTTAAAGAAATCTTACCTTTCACAATAGCACGGATGGACCTAGAGAGTTTAATGTTAAGTGAAATAAGCTAGTCAGAGAAAGACGAATAACCATATGACTTCACTTAAATTGTGGAATCTAATGAACAAAATAAATAAACAAAAATAGAAACAGACTAGCCCAGCTGATGTGATTCAGTTGGTTTAGCAGCAGCCCATGCACTAAGAAGCGACCAGTTCGAGTCTTAGAGCACATGCCCAGGTTGTGGGCTCCATCTCCAGTAGGGGGCATGCAGGAGGAGAATGCAGGAAGAGAATTGAAAAGTGCAGATATCCAACTGTGCGGGGGAGTTGGTGCCCATACCCCAACATTGTTCCAGGGTCAATTGTATATGAAAAGATGTTCCACATCATATGTCATTATGGAATTGCAAATTAGAACAATGAGATACTATTAGATACTTAGAATGGCCAGAAGCCAAAACACTGAAAACACCAAATGCTGGCAAGGATGTGAAACAACAAGAATTCTCATTCACTGCTAGTGGAATGCAAAATAGTTTGTTTTCATTAATTCATTTAGCAGCTACTTACTGAGCATCTATTAATTAGTAGACATGAAGCTAGACTTGGTACAAAAAATGAAAGACATGATCCCATTCTTCAGGGATCTTACTGACTAATTGGGAGGCAGGTAAATGAACAGGTAATGACAATATTATGTATTAAGTATTACAAGATAATGTAGCATGTGGTTAAGAACATGGAAAGAAATGTGTTCAAGTCTCTGCTCTGCTGCCTACCAGCTGTATGACTTTGGGAGCGTTATCTCTCTGAGCCTTAGTTTGTTTTCTATAAAATAGGGATAATGATGGTATATACTTCATACTGTTGCTATGAACATTAAATGAGGAAACATGTAAATGTGCTTAATACAGAACCAGCACATACTGTGTGCTCAATAAATGTTAGTTGGCAAATGTTTAAGGGAAAAAGTTATACCCGGTTTTACATAAATATCCTAGAGAATAGAAAACAGGGAATGCTTCCCAAATAATTACAGAGGTCATTATAACCTATACCAACCCAACAAGGACATTTATAAAAAAGAAATTACAGACTAATTTCTCTTATAAAAACCTCAAGTAAAATAAAATATTGTGCCACAACTGGTTTGGCTCAGTGGATAGAGCGTCGGCCCTGCAGACTGAAGGGTCCTGGGTTCGATTCGGGTCAGGGGCATGTGCCTTGGTTGCGGGCACGTCCCCGGTGCGGGGTGTGCAGGAGGCAGCTGATCGATGTTTCTTTCTTTTTTTTTTTAAACACACCATTGTTTATTGTCCAGTTCTCCCCAGTAGGCCAATGCGAGGGCTGAGGGGCTGGGACTCTATGTGAAGTTCTGGGGGCCCAGTGTGCCCAGTGTGCCCAGTGGTGCCAAGGCCTGTCGGTCCTCCCGCTGAGCTTTCCAGGTCAAGAAGTCCTGTGGAGTCGCTGGCTGTGTCAGACCCGGGAAGCTGCCTTCGCGGAGAAAAAGGACATGGGGGAGAGGCCACATGCTGCCTTACACCGTGCCAATTCCAACATGAGCATGTGACAGGAGGGAAACTGAGGCAAGCAGGTGGAACCAGAGGAAAAGTGACAGGCAGTCTGGAAGTGAAGTAGGGAGGACCAGTGTCTTCCAGGCCCTGAGGCAGAATGGGGAGACAGGGAGATTTCCAGGGGCTAGCCCAGCTCTGGAAGAGTGAGCAGAAGAGAAGTGGAGGTTCTGGTCAGTCAGGGGTGAGTCCTGAACAGCTCCATCCCCAGCGGTGTCTGCAGGGCAGCCATGCCTGAGCGGCCGCAGTGCGTGCACAGGTCCTGGGTGGCCCCGCCCTTGGTGTGCACCAGAGGGGAGGCTGCCACATCCTCGCCGGGCCCTCACTGTGCCTTTTTGGTCGCCTTCTGGTCCTTCAGCATCACGTAGGTGATGAACAGCCCCACAAACAGGAGCAGCAGGAAGCCAGCAGCTAGTGGGATGGCAACAGCATAGGCTCGGGCAGGAAATACTTGTGGATGACATGCTGGCTGTCGATGAATGGCAGGAGAATCACCGGGCGGTGTAGTAGGTGAAGATGATGAGGCTAACGGCGACGCGGCCGAGTCCCACCACCTGGTCTGTCCCCGGGGCCATTGCCCCGCGCTCCCTGATCGATGTTTCTGACTTTCTGTCCCACTCCCTTCCTCTCTCTAAAAAATCAATAAAAAATATTTAAAAAATAAAATATTGTTTGTAATACCATTAGAAGAAAAAAATTACGAGACTATGGAGAGCACAAAGACTGTGTTTTGAACCCCTAATTGGGGGTGTGGTGTAACAGGACAGGGAAGATTTCCTGAGCTGAGTTTTGGAGGATTAGAAGCTGGAGTGTGAGAGAAAATGGTAATTGGACTGGGGGAAAGGATACATGGGAATTCCAGGCAAAAGGCATAGCTTTGTAAAAGCATTGCCTCTTGAGAGAATGTGACACTTCTGACATTGATGGGATTGGTGCAGGAGATGAGCCTTAAGGAGTAAGGACAGACAAGATTGTAAAGAGCTTTGTGTGTCATGACAAGGAATTTGGATTTTATCCTTAAAACCGGAGCCATATAGAGGCATTGTGGGGAAGAGAGAAAATGACTGCAACTAGATATTAGGAGATCATTGGAGTAATACACTTAAAAGGTGAGAGGTGTAATTAAATTTTAAACAAAGTCCTTACTGTGTGTCACTTTACCTAATTGTCTCTAATTGGGACACAATCCTGCAGGGTAGTGGTAACTACTCTTCCCTGAGTATTTACATTGTGCCAGGCACAGTGTTGAGTGTTTTAGAGGCTTTAGTTCATTTCCTGACTTCAGTAACCTTGTGAGGTAAATTTTATTCTTTTCCTTTTGCAGATGAAAAAAATGAACCCTAGAGAAAGAAGTTAGAATGGTAGAACTGGGATTCTACCCCAGATTTATTTGACCCCAGTGCCTGACCTCTTTGGATCTGTAACACAGTCTTTCAAATAAGCCAGGGCCGGGAGGCTTTGAGGAGAAGGCAGTTTTAAGAGCACAAGAGGAGAACTGATAAGATTTTGTCAGAGAATTCAAGCATAAATTTTAGGTTTATGGCTTAGGCCACCAGGTAAATGGGGTGCTATAAAACAGATTTGCTAGGAAGGAGGCAGGTAGAGAGAGGCGGGGAGTATACATTTTATTTGGAGCATACTGGGTTTGACATGCTTAAAGGAAATCCAAGTACAGAGTCCAGTAGGAAATAATTCAGTTATTTTTAGTAATGATTTTAAAAATCACTAAGAAAGAATGCTGTCAGAATCAGGAAACAGGAGACAGGAAGGTTGAAAGAAAAACAGGATCAGCAGGCAAAGATTAAACCATGCTAGATTACATCTTAATCCTGTTCTGTCAAAAAGGAAGATTTCTTCCACTTCCTTGAGAAGTTATTTTTCTAACAGGGCACCTTTTTAACTCCTGAAATAAAGCTATTTCTTAATCTTAGAAGTAGAGTTCCTTTTAACTTTGTAAAAGATTATTAGTATGGCCTTATCATGTGGCAGATGACTGAGTAACAAGAGTTTTTGAGTTGTTGAAATGATAGGAATACTAGAGGCCCGGTGCATGAAATTTGTGCACTCGGGGGCGGGGCTCAGCCTGGCCTGCATCCTCTCGTAGTCTGGGAGCCCTTGGGGGATGTCCGACTGACGACTTAGGCCTGCTCCCCTCGGGCAGTTGGACATCCTTAGCACTGCCACTGCTGCTCTGCTCACCAGCTGTGAGCTCAGTTTCTGGCTGGGTGGCCCTCCCTCGCTGTGGAGCACCCTGACCACCAGGGAGCAGCTCCTGCGTTGAGCGGGATTGGGCTGAAACCGGCTCTCCAACATCCCTGGAAGGGTCCGGATTGCAAGATGGCACAAGCCAGGAAGGGACAAAGGAGTTTGGCCAGCTGGGGAGGGACTGCAGGAGGGCTCCAGGGCATTTCCGGCCCATCCTGATCAGCTGGACCCCAACCGCAAGCTAACCTACTCAGTGCACATCATAGCGGTTAGTCAACTGTCTGCCCCCTGGTAGTCAGTGCACATCATGGAAAGTGGTTGATTGGCCTTAGCATATCATTAGCATAGTACGCTTTGGTGAACGGATGACCAGATACTTACTTAGCATATTAGGCTTTTATTATATAGGATTTTTTAATGTAGTTTGTGATATTTTATTTTTAGGAGTCTCTTTAAAATGTAAATATTGATGTCTATTTGTTTCATTGTGCAAACACATGGGATAACAATATTATATTAGTCCCTTAAAATTTTTTTTAGAATTATAGTTGACATTCAGTATTATATTCATTTCAGGTAAACAACATAGTAGTTAGACATTTACATAACTTCCAAAGTGATCTTCCCTGGTAAGTCCTGTACCCACCTGGCACCACACATAGCTATTACAGTATTATTGACTATGTTTCCTATTCTGTACTTTACATTCTCTTGATTATCTTGTAACTGCCAATCTGCATTTCTTAATCCCTTCACCTTCCCCCCTTCCTGTCTCCAGCCCTCCTCCCATCTGGCAACCACCAGTTTGTTCTCTGTATATATGAGTTTGTTTATGTTTTATTTGTTCCTGTTATTTAGACTCCACATGTAAGTAAAATCATATGTTATTTGTTTTTTTTTCTGATTTATTTCACTTATGATACCCTCTAGTGTATTCGTGCTGTTGCAAATGGTAAGATTTCATTCTTCTTTATGGCCAAGTAATACTCCATTGTATATATGTACTACATCTTTATTCAGTTTTCTGTGGAACACTTGCTTCCATATTTTGGCTATTGTGTATAAAATGTTCTTCATTGCCTTTTGTTACAGCATTTTTTTAAAGTCTGTTTTTTTCTGACATAAGTATTACTATTCCAGCTTTTCTTGTTGTTTCCATTTATATGAAATATCTTTTTCCATACCTTTATTTTCAGTTTGTGTTTGTCTTTTAATCTGAAGTGGGTTTCTTATAGACAGCATATATTTGAGTCTTGTTTTGTTATCTCTTCAGCTACCCCATGTCTTCTGATTGGAGTATTTAATTCATTTACATGTAAAGTGATTATTGATAGGTATGTGTTTATTGTCAATTTCATTCTTTTTTTAAAAATGTTTTTTTATTGATTTCAGAGAGGAAGGGAGAGGGAAAGAGACATAGAAACATCAATGATGAGAGAGAATCGGTGATCGGCTGCCTCCTGCATGCTCCCTATTGGGGATCAAGCCCACAACCCTGAGCCAGACTGTCTAGGACTATTGCCATTTTCTTTATAATTATGTTCCTTTTTTAATTTTCTTAAAGCATTCCATTTAACATTTCTGGTAATGCTGTTTTGGTGGCAATGAGCTTCTTTCGCTTTTTATTTTCTGGGAAGCCTTGCTAGATAGAATAATCTTGGTTGTAGGTCCTTGCTTTTCATCTGTTTGAATATTTTTGTGCTGGTTCCTGTGGCCTGCAAAGTTCCTGTTGAGAAATCAGCAGACAGTCTTATGGGACTTACCTTGTTTGTAATTTATTGCTTTTACTGGGAGTCTGACAGTGGTTTCAGAATACCTTTAGCATACCAGCAAACTACAATAATTCACATCAGTGCTCGGGAAAAGAAGCATATATTGACATATTGATTTCTGACCTAGTTTAGTTTTTATTGTGGATCAGTAAAAGATATATTTATGCAAGAGGCCTTAAAAGACACCAGAAAAGATAAAAAACTTTATAAAATAATTATTTATAACAACTTTTTAATGTATCTTCCTCATTTTTTTTCTTTTTTAATCCTCACCTGAGGATATTTTTCCGTTGATTCTCAAATATAGTGGAAGGTAGGGAGGAGGTGAGGGGAGCGGTGGAGAGAGAGAAACATGGTCATGAGAGAGATGTAACGATTGTTGCCTTCTGCACACACCCTGACCGGGTCCGGGGATTGAACCCCAATCCAGGTACGTGCTCTTGACCTGGAATCACACCTGAGACCATTTGGTCTGTGAGCCAACCCTCTGATCGCTGAGCAGGGCATCTTGGTCATTTTTTATTTAATGATCCTTTTGAAACTACTGTATGGCAATAGTTTTTAAACTGAGAATCTGACCAAAGCTATGGATTCTTTTCCCAGAAAAACACCATTGAAATACTATGGTGGAAATATCAAATTGGCAGGTAGTTAAATAGGTTTGAATCTCAGGTAATAGTCTATCATGGAGCAGTAGTTTTACGAGATATAGGTGGTAGTGGATGGTAAATGACAACAGGATATATCAATAGCTATCCAGTGTGAATGAATCAAAATTATACCTATTTTTTGTCAGATTGGCAAAAAACATGTTTCTTGGTGTGCCTCAGAATTTTAGTAATTTGTTTATGTGTGCCATGAGATGAAAAAGGTTGAAAATTGCTATGCTGCATGGATTAAATGACCTATAGGTCCTTGATCTTAAGAGAGAGCTGTTTTAGTGGAACAATTCATAGGTCTTAAAGCCATATTGGAGTGGGTGAGAACATCAGCAAATAAAAACAGGGGGAGAAGGGGAGAGACTGATTCCATCATTTATAGTAACTGCCCAGTTAGTAAGACCTAGGTGCCAATATTTGAAAAACAAAGCTGATCTGTTTCCTTACTGATATCCTATCTAATAAAAGAGTAATATGCAAATTTGACCGTACCTTTGCCACACCCACCCAGCCAATCAGGAGCAAAGTATGCAAATAAACCCCAACCAAGATGGCTGCCGCCACTGAGAGCAGGAGGAAGGCTTGGGTTTCCCTGGCAACAGAGGAAGCCAAGCTTTCAGGCTGCCTAGGCCTCAACTCAATGTTACAAAGTTTCAGTTATAAAAGATACAGAAATGGTGGCAGCCACTAAGCTGGAGAGAACAGAGGCTTGGGTTTCCCTGGCATCAGAGGAAGCCAAGCTTTCAGTCTGCCTTTGCTGGCCTAGGCCTCCACTCTAGGCTACAAAGTTTCAAACAGAAATGGCTGCCACCCTGTAGGGAGCAGAAGGCTTGGCTCCGCTACAGGCTACAAAGTTTCAATTGTAGACATAGATTAATCCCAGATACCAGGGCTTTTGCTTGGGTCACTGGGGGGCATGGCCAGCCTGCAAACCTCCACAGGCCCCTCGCCCAGGCCACCCCTCACCCCAAGGGAACCCTCACCCTGATCTGGGACACTCTTCAAGGCAAACCAGCTGGCCCCCACCCATGCACTAGGCCTCTATCCTATCTAATAAAAGAGTAATTTGCATATTGACCACCACTCCAACACACAAGAGAGCTGCCTCCATGTGATCAAAGATCCTGCCCCCATGTGGACACAAGATGGCCACCACATGATGGCCAGCAGGGGAGGGCTGTTGGAGGTTCCAGGCCCTGCAAGGAAGGGCAGTTGGGTGCAGTTAGGGGTGACCAGGCTGGTAGAGGAGGGAAGTTGGGGGCAAATAGGCTGGCAGGGGAGCAGTTAGACATTAATTAGGCTGGCAGGGTAGTGGTTAGTGGTTGATCAGGCTGGCAGGCAGCAGCAGTTAGGGGCAATCAGGGAGGCAGGCAGGTGAGCAGTTTGGAGCCAGCAATCCTGGATTGTGAGAAGGATGTCCCTCGAAGGGTCCCAAATTGGAGAGGGTGCAGGCTGGGCTAAGGGATCTCCCCGCCCCATGCACGAATTTTGTGCACTGGGCCTCTAGTAGGGAATAATTGGTATAGAGAAGTATAAGTGACTTAGCTTTCCTGTTGTCATTTACTTGGTTCTATTTAAATTTCACCAATGAAAGCCTCAAATTCATTAATTATCTACAGAAAAATATTTTTTATTTGCCTTTTTGACAAGGTAAGAAGTTGTTGAACTAAGTAAATATGAATGTCCTCAAAATACTTTTTTTTACTGGTTGTCTTTGGGATAAAATCTCTATGTAAGTAGATCCTGAGCCAAGAGCCCCTTTGCTCTTTTAACCTTAGCACCCTTTTAGAGAGCAAGGCAACATATATTTTCAAGTCAGCTGTGAATGAGCATGTGCCTGTTTTGACCTTTCACCCACATCACCTTTCTCACATTCCTAGCTCACTGCCTTATGTTTTTACTTCTTAATCTAACAAAAGGAACACCTTAATTCCCCTGGAGTAATTAGCCTGCTATTAATGGATAGCCCAAAGTTTTCAGTCGTCAATGATTTATTAAGAGAGTGAATTGATTTCATACTGCTGTTCAGAAAATAGTGATTCATTTGTTTCAAAGTTATTTTTAAAAACTAAAATTTATTAACATATGTTTATAAGTTCTAGTCCTGAGTTAGTCCCATTTCTTAACAAAAGCTCTTTACGTAGGTTTCTTTTGAATCAATGAGTTATTCATTTCCTCTTTACTTGTAGGTGGTTTTAAAAATAAGGATAAAAGACATTCAAGAAACTGCACATGTTTCAAGTATAAACTTAGATGTTTTGACATATATATACATGAAACTACTTCCATAGTCAAGATAGTGAAAATATCCATTATCTTCAAGTTTCCTCATGCCCATGGTAGCCCCTCTTTCCTCCCCCTCCCTGACCCCTCCTCCCCTGGACCACTGGTTTGCTTTAGGTCACTATAGATTAATTTGCATTTTTTAGAATCTAACAGTGCGTGTGTGTGTGTGTGTGTGTGTGTGTGTGTGTGTGTGTGTGAAAGGCTAATATGCAAAGTGTCCCCTCGGGAGTTCAACTGGGAGACCAGGAGTTCTGTTGCTCGCTATGACATGTGCTGACCACAGGGGGTGGTGCGGAATGAAGGAAGGCCTGGCTGGCAGCCAGAAGGCCCCAATCAGCCCTGATCACTGGCCAGGCCTAGGGATCCCACCCGTGCACAAATTTCGTGCAGTACACACCCACACATAACACACATACACACACACACATACACACACACTCTTGTGCCCAGCTCCAATTACTCTGTATTACTATTTTGAGATTCATCCTTATTGTGTGTATAAAGAGTTCATTCCCTTTTGCGATTGAATGGTATTCCATTGTATGGATATATCACAATTTGTTTATTTTTTCATGGGTTGATGGACATTTGAGTTGTTTCCAGTTTTTTGCTACTACAAATAAATAGTCATGTATAAGTCTTTCAAAATATGTTACCTTTTCTCTTGGGCAAATACCTGGGAATGGAAAGTCTGATTATTTTTTTTTAAGAAATTGTCAAACTGTTTTATTTTATATTATCACCAGCAGTGTAAGTTTCCTTACATCTTCACCAATACTTCATATGGTCAGTCCTTTTTATTTTAATCATTTGGATTAGGTGTGTAGTGGTATCTTATTATGGCTTTATTTGCATTTCCCAAATGACTAAAGTTCTTGAGCATCTTTTCAAATGTATATTTTTTGTTGTTGAAATTTTGGGTTAAATCCGAATTTTTAAATTAGTTGTCTTATTGTTGAGTTTTAAGAGCTTTTAAATTAATTCAGATGTAAGTCCTTTATCCAATATATGCTTTGCAAAAGTTTTTCCTTTCTGTGATATGTCTTTTCATTAAGAAAAAATTATTTTTATTGATTTCAGAGACAGGAGGAGAAAGGGGGGGAGAGAGAGAAACATTGATCAGCTGCCTCCTGCCTGCCCCCTCCTGGAGATTGGGCACATGCCTGACTGGGAATCAAACTGGCAACAACGCTCAACCAAGTGAGCCCCACCAGCCAGGCTTCAGTGTATTTTTCATCTCAAAAGTTATAGTTTTATTGGGATGCTTGATTTCATTTTTTTCATATCTTAACTTTTGAACATATTTTATCTAATAAAAGAGTAATATGCAAATTTGACCATACCTTCGCCGCACTAAAAGGCTACGCCCACCAGCCAAGCAGGAGCAGATTATGCAAATAAACCCCAACCAAGATGGCTGCTGCCACTGAGAGCAGGAGGAAGACTTGCGTTTCCCCGGCAACAGAGGAAGCCAAGCTTTCCGCCTGCTGTTGCCTGCCTAAGCCTCCACTCAATGTTACAAAATTTCAATTATGAAAGATACAGAAATGGGGGCAGCCACTGAGCTGGAGAGAACAGAGGCTTGAGTTTCCCTGGCAACGAAGGAAGCCAAGCTTTCCACCTGCCATTGCCAGCCTAGGCCTCCACTCTAGGCTACAGTGTTTCAAACAGAAATGGCTGCCACCCCCGAGCGAGCAGAAGGCTTGGCTCTGCTCCAGGCTACAAAGTTTCAATTGTAGACATAGATTAATCCCAGATATCAGGGCCTCTGCTTGGGCCACTGGGCGGGGGTGTGTGTGGCCGGCCTGCAAACCTCCACAGGCCCCTCGCCCAGGCCCGCCCCTCACCCCAAGGGAATCCCCACTCTGATCTGGGACACTCTTCAGGGTAAACCAGGTGGCCCCCGCCCATGCACCAGGCCTCTATCCTAATAAAAGAGTAATTTGCAGATTGACCATCACTCCAACACACAAGAGGGCTGTCCCTATGTGGTCAAAGATCCTGCCCCCATGTGGACACAAGACGGCCACCACAAGATGGCCAGCAGGGGAGGGCTGTTGGAGGTTCCAGGCCTGCAAGGGAGGGCAGTTGTGGGTGATCAGGCCAGCAGGGGCGGGCAGTTGGGAAGGACCAGGCCTGCAAGGGAGGGCAGTTGGGTGCAATCAAGCCTGCAGGGGAGGGCAGTTAGGGGTGACCAGGCTGGCAGAGGAGGGAAATTGGGGGCAAATAGGCTGGCAGGGGAGCAGTTAGACATCAGTTAGGCTGGCAGGGTAGTGGTTAGCGGGTGATCAGGCAGATGAGCAGTTTGGAGCCAGCATTCCTGGATTGTGAGAAGGATATCCGACTGCCCGTTTAGGTCCAATCCTACTGGGCAGTCGGACATCCCTCAAGGGGTCCCAGATTGGAGAGGGTGCAGGCTGGGCTAAGAAACATCCCCCGCTCCCCCCATGCACAAATTTTGTGCACCGAGCCTTTAGTAGAATGTAATAACTGTTTTAATGTTCTGATGTGCTAATTCTAATAATTGTCAGTTCTACTTTGGTTTTGATTGCTTGATTATTCTCTTGTTTATGAGTTGTAATTTCCTTCTTTTTTGCATGCTGGGTAATCTTTGATTAGATGTCCATCATTATGACTTTTACTTTGTTAGTTGCTGGATATCTTTATATTCTTATGAATTTTCCTGAGCTTTGTTTTCAGATGCAGTTAAGTTACTTTAGGGCTTTGCTTTTACACTTTGTTAGGTGTGTTTGGAGCAGTGCTCAGTCTAGGACTAATTATTATTCCCCTCAACTGACATAAATTGTCCTGAAAACTACCCAGTGCCCTGGGCATGATGAGTATTTTAAGTCTGACTGGTGGAACTGGCACTATTTCCGCTCTGTGTGAGCATGAGACACTGTTCCCTGATATCCTTTTTTTTTTTTTTTTTTTTAACTATATGTTTTTGATTTTTTACAGAGAGGAAGGGAGAGGGATAGAGAGTTAGAAACATCGATCAGCTACCTCCTGCACACTCCCTACTGGGGATGTGCCCAAAACCAAGGTATATGCCCTTTACTGGAATCGAACCTGGGACCTTTCAGTCTGCAGGCCGACGCTCTATCCACTGAGCCAAACGGTTTCGACCCCTCACCTCAGGGCCTTTCCTCACATGCAGGCACAGCACTCTGCTGGGCGTTGGAAGGAGCCCCTCTGTAGGTCTCTGAGTCCTCTCTCTGGGCAGCTCTCTCCTCTCTGGGGAGCCCCTCTGTAGGTCTCTGAGTCCCCTCTCTGGGCAGCTCTCTCCTCTCTGGGGAGCCCCTCTGTAGGTCTCTGAGTCCCCTCTCTGAGCAGCTCTCTCCTCTGGCATTCTGTCCTGTGAACTCTGGTTGTCTGTGTATCCCTGGACTTGCACCTTCATCTCCTCAGCTCAGGGAATCCACAGGCTCTGCCTCAGCTGCTCTGCCCTGAAACCTCACAGTCAGTAAGCTCGGGCAGTTCCAGGGCTCGCCTCATCTGTCAGGCATCACTGTCTTTCGTTGTCTGATGCCCAGAATTTTGAAAACAACTGGTTTTTTGTATTTTGTCTGGTTGTTTGGTTAGTTGGCTGGTTTGTTTGTTTGTTTGTTTATGTACTAGAGGCATGATGCACGAAATTGGTGCAAGAGGCTCAGCCCCACCACCACTGAGGCCACCTCCTCTGCCTCAGCCCCTGCCCGCCGCCGCCTCGGCCCTCGCCGCCCCAGCTTCGTCCGGAAGGTCATCTGGAAGGACGTTCAGTCTAATTAGCCTATTACGCTGTTATTATTATAGATTTGCTGGCAGAGCAGGTCTGGTTTCTGGATCCTGTTACTCCATTTTTGCCAAAAATAGAAGTCCTGTTTACTTGTAGTTTTAATCTGAGAAAGCTCTTGTACTTGGATTCTTATAGACAAACTAGAGGCCCGGTGCACAAAATATGTGCACTAGGGAGTGGGGGAGGAGGAGAAAGGGTCCCTCAGCCTGGCCTGCACTTTCTCCCAGTCCGGGAGCCCTCGGGGAATGTCCGATTGCTGCAGAGGTGGGAGAGGCTTCCGCCACCACCGCCGCACTCACCAGCCACGAGCCTGGCCTCTGCCTGAGCGGGGCTTCCCTGTGGGAGCTCACCGTCCACCAGGAGGCAGCTTCTGCTCTGGGCGTCTGCTCCCTGGTGGTCAGTGACATCATAGTGACTTGTTGTTCCACAGTTCGCTCGATTTGCGTATCACCCTTTTATTGTATAGGATTCTTGCTGGTAACCTCTCATTTCCATTTGAGAGACTCTCTCTCTATACATGGGCTGTAGAGCAAGTTCAGATGAGCCAGCACGAGTTCTGGAAGCTGTTCTAGGGTGTTAAACTGATTTTCCGACTCCTTTAATTCTGGAAATTTCGAGTTATTGGGACCTAGAAGCTCATTCTAAATAACAATTTTATAAAATTCCTAATCAGGTTATGATTTTATTCTCAGAATTAAAAGAAAAAAAGAACAGCAACGTTATGCTGAAGAGCAGAGGATATTAAGAATGAACTTTCATGAAGAGGCATATTCAGGGGAGAAGATGAGCGAGATGTTAGCGCAGCTACAGCTCGAGGAAATGAAAGTCAGGGAAAAACAGCAACAACGAAAAAGGGAATGCCAAAGGTACTTTCACAATTTTTGCATGAAATTCTGGGTCTAGAAGAGACTTTAGGAAGTCAGTGTTCTTATTTTCCTTACAAGAGTTGCTGTGTCTTTTCATACAACTTCACCAAATAGCTCTTGGGAATAGCTTCTCAATACAAAGAGGAAGAGCCGACGAGCACAGAGGTGTGGGATGGTTTCCACAGTTAAAGCTGGTGGTAAAATGGGACTCATGCTCATTCTCTTCTAGTGGTTCACTGATCATACTGTGTTTCTTCAGGTATCTCGAAGCTTTAAGGGTTCAGATCCAAGAGAAAACTCAGCTTTATAATATCACTTTGCCTCCACTGTGTGCCTGTGGTCCTGACTTTTGGGATGCTCATCCTAATACCTGTGCCAACAATTGTGTTTTCTATAAAAACCACAGAGGTAAGTTTCTTCAAGGAATGGTTATGGCCTGGTGGCCATTTTTTAAAAAGTAGGGATTGTAGTAATTTAGCATTTATTGAGTACTTACTATATACCAGAGGCTGTTACAACCCCTTTACAAAACAACTCCAAGCAATAAAAATAGTGATAGTGAGTTCTGTTCTCTTTGAGATCTGTTAGCATCCTGTCTCCATTTATGCTGGGGAAGTGGTCCAGCTTACTCTACTGTAGGTTCCAGGTTCTTCTGTAAATGAAGAATCTTAGTTTCCCTTTTATGGCCATTAAGTTAGGCCTCTGTCTAGTTAATTCCCTGTTATCCAAAGACTTTAATGTTACTGAACACATATTTATGACCATATATATCCACATTAGACTGCCAGTTCCGCCAGGGAACCCTGAGGAAAACGAGGACCAGTGTAAACTCTGTCTTCAGCAGGAATCCCAGCTGGAGAAAATGAGTTCTTCCTGTTGTCACTGATGTTTCTGTTTCCTGTCCAGCCTTAACTATATTGGTTTACATACTGTGGTGATTATTGATGCACGCACGGAAACTACTGCAAGTATATATATATTCCTGATGTATCTGTGTGATAGGAGTTTATCAGTTCTGAGAGTTATATTTAAAAACATAGATCTGATGCCTGGCCAGTTTGGCTCAGTGCTTGAGCATCGACCTAGGAACCAGGAGGCCAGGGTTTGATTCCTGGCCCTAGCACATGCCTGGGATGCAGGCCTGATCCCCATTGTGGGGCATGCAGGAGGCAGTCTGTCTGAGTCTCTCTCATTGATGTTTCTATTTCTCTTCCCTTCTCCCTTCCTCTCTGAAATCCATAAAAATAAAACCACACAGATCTGATGATGCCATTCCCCTCTATTCTCAAGTCTCTAGGTTTTTATAGTACAAAATACATAGCCTATTTGGTATATTTTCTCTCTGACCCCAGACAAGACTCTCTAGCCTTACCAAACTTGCTATTGTCACACACCAATACATGTCACATTTTTTATTATACCTTTGGGCCCTCACACATTGATTCCCTGCCTAGAATGCCTTCTTTCTTTTACTGTTATTAAATCTTCAGACCATCTGAAATGTCCACTTCTGGAAATCTTTCCATCCTCTCTTAGGTAGTTTCAATTCATTCCAAACTTCATTATGTGATGATGTTTTGTGTGTGTCTCTGGATTGGAAGTATTGCACTGCAATTATTTTTGTCCATCCTCTCCATTATCTTTTCTACCCTCACGGAGAGTTTGGCGTATAGTAACTACTCAATAAATATTTAATAGATAAAGTTAATGCCTATGAGACTGGGCGGAGAAGCAGTAGCCACAGGAAAGAGGTTGGGAGAGTTGTTTGCAATGTGACCTCGTTCATCATGGTTCACACCTTTATTTGCAGCATATACCCGGGCACTATATTCAGTCATCAATTCCTGTGACACCCCCAGATGGACCTTGACTCTTCGAGCTGCCATTCATAATTTTGCTTCTGCATACAGACGGACTTGGAAAAATGTATATTCAGAATCTGAAATCGGCTGTTAGTATTTCAGCCTTCACTTAAAATCAACTCTCTGAGAGATTGTTTAGGAAAAACATTATAAAGTATATAATCTAGAAAGGAAGACTGTCCCATGTAACAACAAGTCTCTACAATTACATTGGAGCCCTTGTTTCAGTCTCCATCTTGGGACCATGAAGGAGAGTTGACTTCCACACTGTCTCTTTGCTGTGAACCATGTGGAGTTTTGTTTTTTTTAAAATGATCAATCAGACCAGTAAGGTTTATCTTACTTTACTCTGTTCCGATCTGAAGAGATCATGAGAAATGTTTGAAATTATCTTGTTTATTGTCTTTCTAAAACTGTATCTTTGAGGCTTAACAGAATTGGAAATGTCTGGATGAAGCAGAAAAGAAAGATGATGAAATGAGTTTTTGAACATCAGTGTCATCTAGATTCCTGCTAGTTTTTCTAGTAGTGCATAACAATTAGAGATGAGAAGGATTTGAATTTGATGCACTTTTTTTCTAAAAATTTCTTTGGGGGAGTTTTGGTATGTGTGTGTTTTTTTTACCTTATTACCTCTTTCCCCATTCAGTGAATTGGGCATAAACCTTTTTAATTTTATAATTTTCATCGCCAATAAAGGGAAAATAACCCTCTGTCTTTTGAGCATTTTCTTTGTGAAATAATTGTGAGTGACATTTCGAAAGTGAGTCTGAAGTCAAAGTGAGTAAAATCCTGCCTCAATTCCCAATCTTTTAAAAATGTGGTGAATGGCATACCTACAGAATAGGTGAAGTAAAAATTCCTATAGTTAGTATTAATTTGTTATTTCTTTATAGTGCTTTTTAATATAAAGTATGAAAAGGTTTAATATTGTGATTAAAAGCATACTGGCAATTTACTTTTTCATACTTTCTTTAATGACATTGTTGAGCATTTAGGTTATATCTCAAAAACACCTAAACATCGGGCCAGGTTATAGAAAATAAGGATCAAATGATCTGTGTGACAAAATTTATTGGTTATTTAACTAGATTCATTGTCCAGTTCAGCCAAAATCCTTAAGTAACAATATCTTTGATTCAGCCTTTAAGAGTTGTATTTTTAATAGCTTTATGTGCACTTGGGGTGGGTAATCGATCCCTCAGCCCAACCTGCCCCCTCACACATACTGGGAGCCCTTAGGAGATGTCCTACTGATCCCTCACCCCTCCCGAAGCTTTAGGCCTTGGGCACCCAGCCATCACCCTGCAATGGGGCTGATGGCTGGCTCTGCCCCGGCTGCCTCAGCCCTGCCCACCCGGCCCTGGCCTTAGCCCTGGCCTCTGGCGACTGCCCGGCCCCGCCCCCTGCCTCATGTGCACCGTGACCGTCCCTCGCACACCCCACCTCGTGCCCACTTCAGCCCTGCCCCCCACCTCACGTGCACTTCGGCCCCACCCCCTGCCTTGCATGCTTGCCACCTGCCTTGGCCCCATTCGTTGGCCTGGGGCCTTCCACCCCTCCAAGCTGACTCATACATGCCTCGGCCCTACTCCCCGCCTCACGCACTCACTGGCCGCCTCAGCCCCACCCCCGCTCCTGATTGGCTGGTGGGTGTGACTTGTGGGTATAGCAAAGGTATGGTCAATTTGCATATTATTCTTTTATTAGATAGGGTAATTTATGTGACATGATTTACCTGTCTGCAGTATACAATTCAGTGGTTTTAAGTATATTCTAAGGCGATGCCTCCATGATCCAGCAATCCTAGTTCTGGATCTGTATCCAAAATAATTAAAACAGGATCTTGAAGAGATATTTGCATGCACGGATTCACAATAGCCAAGAGGTGGAAGTAATCCTAATGTCCATCTACAGATGAGTGGATAAATAGAACATGGTATAGACATAAAATGGAATACTGTATTCTTCAGCCTTAAAAAAAGAAAGAAATTCGGTCCCATGCTGGAATATGGAAGAGCTTTAAGGAACCATGATCTTCTAACTGAAGTAAGCCGATCACAAAAAGACAAATACTGTATGATTACATTTATATGAGGCACTGAGAGGGCTACAATTCAGAGAGACAGAGGTCAGCGTGGCCACACCCAGGAGCTGATGGGAGGGGAATGGGAAGCTGTTTAATGGGCAGCTCCCGTTTTGCAGGATGAATAAGGTCTGGAGATCTGTTTCACAACCATGTTTTGATTAGGAAGCAAAGCAAAGGGTTTTTATGAGAAAGGGAAGGGGAATACTTACGTTAATAGAAGGAAAGAATTCCAATGGGTGTGTTAATAAGCTAAGAAATTGCTAAAGGTGCCAATAAGTGACCATAGTGGTGATAATTCTGATGAATGTTTTTAATTTTCAGTTCAGTAATGATAACAACTAGGAACAACTGTAAACCTACTTTTGCCCCACCCTGTACAGCCAGAAGTGGAATTGCTGGGTCTTAAGACAGTTCCATTTTTTATTTCTTAAGGAACCTCTTTGCTGTTTTTCATAGTGTCTTCACCAGTCTACATTCCCATCAGCAGTGCACAAAGGTTTCCTTTCCTCCACATCTCTGCCAACACTTGATTTATTGATGGCCGGAGGCCCGTTGCAGGAAGATTCCTGCAAGAACAGGGCTTCCTGCGGCCTGAGGGCAGCAGCCGCCTCCCGCTGCCCCACCCCGCTTTCCACTTCCCCTCCCTCTCCTTGTGCACTGTCTTCAGTCTTCTCTCCGTGCCTGTGTATGCAAACTAACTGCCATCTTTGTTGGGTTACTTTGCATGCTCTGATTGGCTGGTGGGCATAGCGGGGTGATGGTCAATTTGCATGTTTGGCTATATCCACTGAGCCAAACCAGCTAGTGTAGATAGCCATTCTGACAGGTATGAGGGGATATCTCATTGTGGTTTTCCTTAGCATTTCGCTGATTAGTGACCTTGAGCATCTTTTCATATAGTTATTGGCCATCTGTCTGTCCTCTTTGGAGAAATGTCTATTCAGTTTCTCTGCTCATTTTTTCATTGGATTTTTGGGTTGATTTTTTAAAGTAAGTTTTGGATATAAACCCCTTATTGGACGTATCATTGTCAATATCTCCTTCCATTCAGTAAGCTTTCTTTACATTTTGCTGATGGTTTCCTTTGCTGTGCAAGGTTTTTTAGTTTGATGTAGTCTCATTTGTTAATTTTTTTCCTTTTGTTTCTTGCCCAAGGAGATATGTCAGGGAAATATTACTGAGAAATGTCCGAGATTTAATTGTTTATGTTTTTTTAAGGAGTTTTATGCTTTCAAGTCTTATATTTAAATCTTTAATCCATTTTGAGTTTATTCTTATATACATTATTAGAAGGTGGTCTAGTTTCTCTCTTTCAGTCTTTTTTTTTTTTTTTTTGCATATATCTGCTCAATTTTCTCAGTGCCATTTAGTGAATAGACTGTCTTTACCCCATTATAAGTTCTTCCCTTCTTTGTTAAACATTAATTGATCATAAAAGTGTGGGCTTATTCAGTTCCATTTATCTGTATGTCTGTTTTTATGCCAGTACCATGCTGTTGTGAGTACTGGGTCCTTATAGTATAATTTGATATCAGATAGTGTGATACCTTCAACTTTGTTCTTTCTCAAAATTGTTGTGGCTATTCATATTTTTGGTTTCATATAAATTTTGGATTATTTGTTCTAGTTCTGTGAAAAAGGCTATTGACATTTTGGAATTGCATTAAGTGTGTAGATTGCTTTGGGTAGTATGGACATTTTAATAATGCTAACACTTCCATTTATTTTCTCCAGTTTCTTTCTTCAGTATCTTATAATTTTCCAAGTATAGTCTTTTACTTCCATGGTTAAATTTATTAGCAGGTTTTGTTTTTTTTGGTGCAATTCAAAATGGAATTGTTTTTCTTAGTTTCCCTTCCTAGTAGTTCATTATTAGTGTTTAAAAATGCAACTAATTTCTGAATATTTATTTTGTATCTTGCTACTTTACATAATTCATCGATTAGTTCTAGTAGTCTTTTGGTGGAATCTTTAGGGTTTTCTATACATAGTATGATGTCATCTTCCAATAATGACAGTTTTACTTCTTTCTTTCCAATTTGGAGGACTTTTATTTATTCTTCTTGTCTGATTGCTGTGGCTAGGTCTTCCCATACCATACTGAATAAGATTGGTGAAACTGGACATTTCTGCTGGTTCCTGATCTTCAAGGAAACGGTTAAAGATTTTGACCATTGAGTATGGTATTAACTGTGGGTTGTTATATGTGATCTTCATTATGTGGAGATGTACTCCTTCTATTCCCACTTTGTTGAGAGTTTTTATTATAAATGGGTGCTGGATTATATCAATAGGTACTTTTCCTGCATTTATTGCTGTGATCATAGGATTTTTTTTTAATTTTCACTCGAGGATTTTTTTTTAATCCTCAATTTTTCCATTGACTTTAGAGAGAGTGGAAGAGATAGGGAAAGACAGAGAGAAATATTGATGTGAAAGAAACACATCAGTTGGTTGCCTCCTGCACGCACCATGACCAAGGCTTGGGCTGGGGGGGATCCTGCAACTGAGGAACGTGACCTTGACAGAAATTGAACCTGAGACCCTTCAGTCGTAAGCTGATGCTCTGTCCACTGAGCCAAACCAGCTAGTTCTGATCATATGATTTTTAGTCTTCATTTTATTTATGTGGTCTATCATGTTAATTGATTTGTGGATATTATATCAATCTTGCATCCCAGGAATAAATCTTACTTGATCATGATGTGATGTTTTGCTGAATTCAGTTTGCTAATATTTTATTGAGAAATCTTGCATCTATGTTCATAAGGAATATTGGCCTATAATTTTCTCTGTAGTGTCTTTCTGGTTTTATATTTCGGATAATGCTGGCCTTGTAAAGTGAGCTTGGGAGCCCTAGCCAGTGTAGCTCAGTTGATTGGGCGTCATCCCGTTCACCAAAGGGTTAACGATTCAATTCAATTCCCAGTCAGGGCACATGCCCAGGTTGTGGACTCACTCCCCAGGGATGGCATGTGATATGTATGTTTCTCTCCCTTCCTTTCTCTCTAAAAATTTAGTGGTAGGTTTTTTGTTGTTGCTGCTGTTGTTGTTTTTAAATATATTTTACTGATTTTTTTACAGAGAGGAAGGGAGAAGTATAGAAAGTCAGAAACATCAATGATAGAGAAACATCGATCAACTGCCTCTTGCACATTCCCTTCTGGGGATTTGCCCCCGACCAAGGTACATGCCCTTAACCGAAATTGAACCCGGGACCCCTCAGTCCACAGGCCCACGCTCTATCCACTGAGCCAAACTGGTTTCGGCTCTAGTGATAGGTTTTACTGTGGACAGTGAGGTAAGGGTGGGACAAGTTCATTCTGAATTCAGCACTTGTCAGAGTACATGCAAGTTCAGGAAGTCACAGTGGACTAGGAGGGCAGAACAGAAGAACTGAGGAAAGTGTGGGCATACGTCCAGTAAGAGGGAACACAGTTCCAGAAAAGCTTGGCTGTGCTGTTCCCCAGAGGGACTTTATCAGCTTACAGGATCCAGGCTAGGCGATGGGACATTATGTGATAGAAGTAATGTCAGCGTGTGGTGGTGGCAGAGGATATTCTTGTACTAGTTTTCCTGCAACAACAGAAGTCAAAAAGCTGATGCGTAACATATTTTTCTGCCCAGTCCAACCTAAACTGCTCGCGTAAATTGCTCTAAATTTAGTCAAGTCTCTCCTCTCCCTTGCATTGTGCCAGTTTATTACTTAATTGTCCAGGCCTCACCCTTGCCTTTTATGATGGGCAGGAATAAGATTGCCAACTTTTATTTTGAGAGAGAGAGAGAGAGAGAGAGAGAGAGAAGAAAAACATCCAGGCACCCTGATGAGGGATCAGGGATCAAACCTACTTTTGGTGCGTTGGGCGATGCTCCAACCAACGGAACCCCACTGGCCAGGGTGATTGCCAAGTTTTTTTACTACCCACTGGGCGAAGAGTCTAGAAACTGCTGCCTTTATGTCTTCTAACCATGTAAGGTATGAAAAAGGAGATAGCAGTTATTACTTTTCTGTGTTTATTTATATAGATTCTGGGTTTGGAAGCAAAATATTTCTTTTTGTTTTCCTTTAAGTGTAGTGAGCATAATTTCTTTTCTTTGTGTCCCGTTTTGGGTATTTTTTCCAGCTTCTCAGAAAAGATTTGGAAGATTGGAAATGTTATCGAGGATAAAAGCAAATGTGTTGCTGGCATGTTAGGCCCATTCTTCTGGGTGAAAGACTTTGAAAGTGTTGACTTAGGTTTTTAAAGCTCTCTTCAGGTGTAAATGAAGGGTCTATCTCCGGTCCTGTCCTCAGTATGACTGATCACTATCAGAGGTGTGCCAAGGAGAAGTCACATTGATCCCTTTTGATTAGGACAGTTTGGTATTGTGTTGCCTGGGTCATCATTCCTCCCACGCTCCCAAGATGAGGTCACCCTTGGTAGAAGTTAACACTCAACGCTTGCCTTAGGTTCCTTCCTCACCCCCCAGCGCACACACAGCAGTCATTCATGGATGAAACTGTTAGACATTGTCATCATCTGAACCCACACCTACCCTTAATCATTGAAAATGAGAGAAGACATTGCGCTTCATTTTTTTAAAAATTAAAAAAGCATAACTAACAAACATGAGGACGTTGTGCCTCCTGATGTTAAAACTATGAAGTGTACATTGTCTTCTGAGAAGTGGTTTTGTCCCTCCAACAGTTGAAACTCAATATTTATTATCAAACCTTTAAGCAGTTTTCACTGTATTCTGGGTCAAAATTAAACCTCACTGCCCTAGGGAATCCATTGTATTTGTATGTAATAAATTAACTTCTAGTAATTTATTTTTTAACGTATTTCTTTATTGATTTCAGAGAGGAAAAGAGAGGGGAGAGAAAGAGAGAGAGAAAGAGAAACATCAATGATGAGAGAGAATCATTGATCAACTGCCCCCTGCACACCCCCTACTGGGGATCGAGCCCACAACCTGGGCATGTGCCATTGGCTGGAATCAAACCTGGGACCCTTCAGTCTGCAGGCGAGACTATCCACTGAGCCAAACTAGCTAGGGCTAACTTGTAGTCATTTAGAATGGTACTCGTTAAGTACTATACTTGGGAAAATTGAGGAAATTGTCATTTAAATAATTTCCTCATTCTGGTTTAGATGAAAATAATATGTAAAGAGAAAAGCCATGAGGATCTCATTTATAGGAATAGGGAGAGAAAACAAATTATACCTCAAGAAAGCAGATATTAAGAGAATGTATCATTATATAGGAAAACTGATCCAAGTTCTCCAATAAGTTAATGGCTTGAATTTTAAAATGGGGGGCACTTATGGCTAAGAGGACATCGGTAAATGTGGTACTCACTTCCACAATCACATCAGAATTACAACTAACCTACACAACAACCATCATTCTGAATCACCCGAAATCAAGCTGAATAGAAGTCCTACAACTACAAAATGAATGAGGTCACATCAAGACTGGTAGGAGGGGTGAAAGCATGAAAAGGCTGGTCTGATACCCAGGTGTGGTGGGTAAAAATTGGGAGGGATATCTTAGCAGTGGGGTACCCTGTGGGGAGTAAGGGGGGTCACAGGCCCACATGAGGCTCTCAGCTCAGGTTCCAGTGCCAGGAAGGAAAGTCTCCATAATTTCTGGCTGTAAAACCAGCAAGGATTGAGGTTGAGGGAGGCTGAGACTGTGGGAGTGCCAAGCAGTTCCTCTTAAAGGGCCTGAGCATGGTCTTACTGACACTAACTTCCAGGATGGTGGAACAGGTGAGCAAGGGTGCCACGGTCCTGCCCTGCACTCGCACCTGCTGCCAGTGCCGGTGCCTGGCACTGGTCTGATCGCTCAGCGCCATCGTTGGTGTGAGCGACAGCTGCCAGCCCTGGTTGCCCCTGAGAGCTTTTCTACCTCCCGCTGCTCCTGAGGGGCGATTGGGGCAGTAGCCGCTGCTCACACCCAATTATTCCGCACCATCAGCGGGTGTGAGCAGGGCCAGTACCATCATCTCATGGGAGTGACAGCAGGAGCAGGGCTGCTGGCAGACAGGGGACCGGGGGCTGGGCAGGGCGCAGAGGATGGACTGAGACCCGCCCCTGTCCCTACCACAGCCTCGTGGCCCACAGTTCCTGTCAACGTGCACTGGGCCCCTAGTTGAAAATAAAAAATGATTTAAAATATATGAGAGCTCTGGCTGGTGTGGCTCATTTGGTTGGAGCATCTTCCTGTACACCCAAAGATGGTGCGTTCAATTCCTGGTCAGGGAGCGTGTGGGAGGCAATCTATAGATGTTTCTATCTTACATCAGTGTTTTGTTTTGTTTTTCTCCTCCTCCCTCTCTCAAAACCAATAAATGAAATTTTAAATAACAATAAAAATTGGGAAGTGGCTCTAGATTCAGACAGACTTATAGATATTGCAATCAACAACTATAATGAATGGACCTTGTTTAGATCCTGATGTAAAAAACACACACACACAAAGCAACAGTCTTGAAAAGGTATCTTTGCAGCAATCGGGAATTTTTTAGGTATAAAGATGGCATTATTGATATATAAGAAAATATCTATAAAGATGGATATGTACTGAAGCACACATGGATGAAATTAAATTATGTTTGAGGTTTACTTTAAAATAATTCAACAAAATGAGACCAGAGAGATAGATGAAGTAAGTAGCAAAAGTCTGATGTTAATGAATCTAGGAAACTGGCAGGTCTGAGTTTTTTTCTATTTTTAAAAATATATATTTTATTGAGTTTTTTTTTACATAGAGGAAGAGGGAGGGATTGAGAGAAACATCAATGAGAGAGAAACATCAATCAGCTACCGCCTGCATACTCCCTACTGGGAATGTGCCCACAACCAAGGTACATGCCCTTGACTGGAATCAAACCTGGGACCCTTCAGTCTGCAGGCCAACGCTCTATCCACTGAGCCAAACCTCTTAGGGCTACTTGCTCTATTTTTGTGTGCATGTGAATTTCTTTTAAAAACCATGGGCCTGAAAAGAACCTTGTTAGCATTTAACTTACCCCCAAATAAGAGGAGGTTTAGGTAGGAAAGTAACATCCCTTTAACTGTGGGACTTCTGACATGATAGTTATCATCAGGTGGTGATTCGAACCCAGAAGCTGCATTATTTTGTGTTGCAGAACAACTGGCCGTTATATAAGAAAGACTGATTAAGTAGAAATTAGGTTCACTTAAGCAGGCCAGGTCTGTATGGAAGTTCACTAACATAGCTCACACCCTAAGTAATCAGAGAGGCACCTTGAGTAATCAGCTAGGCATCCGATCACCTGACTTTATAATCTGGTGAATTCCCAGACATATAAAAGTTAAGATCAGGGGTGAAAGACCATGAAGAACATTAGGGTATAAAAAACAAAATAGTCATTCAATAAAAAGAAGCTTTGAAATCTTAGGGTGAGATGGGAGTAAGAGAATATTTACATGGTTCAGTTCAGGGATGGGAAAAGTCACTTATATTTCTACGTTCCCCTGATTAGAGTCTTCTAGAGCCTGGTGTGCCGCAAGAATTTTTAAAACATGCAATACCTGACTCTGGAAAGGGGTACTGATCTCTTTTCCCTTAGAGCAGTGGTTGGCAAACTCTTTAGTCAACAGAACCAAATATCAACAGTACAATGATTGAAGTTTTTTTTTGAGAGCCAATTTTTTTAAACTTAAACTTCTTTTAACACCACTTCTTCAAAATAGACTCGCCCAGGCCGTGGTATTTTGTGGAAGAGCCATACTCAAGGGGCCAAAGAGCCGCATGTGGCTTGTGAGCCGCAGTTTGTCGACCACGGCCTTAGAGTGTCAAATTAAAAAAAAAAAAAAAAATGACAGCAGCCAACACAATAACCATCTGGTGTGAATGAATCAAAATTTAACCAATTTTTAAAATCAGATTGGCAAAATATATATATTTTTTTGGTGTGCAGAATTTTAGTAATTAGTTTATGTGTGTTATGAGAGGAAAAAGGTTGAAAGTCACTGTTCCAGAGATTGAAAAATTGCTCTTTGTTGTTAAAGTTTTCTTGCTCAGTTTTTCAAAGGCCCTGCTGCTAGGGGAGAGTGTGCACAATGGTTAAGACCACCGTCAGGGTTAAATCCTGCTTCTATTCCATTTCAGTTGCGTGACTTTAAGCAAGTTCCTTAAACCCTGTGTGCGGTCACCATCCGCAAAATGGAAATAATCGTGGTACTTGCTTCGCAGAGTTGTAGTACGCGGTTAGCATAGTGCCTGAAACATGGTACGTACCAAGAGACAAGGTCTTGATGTTCTCCATGATTAGCCACACGGAATCCTTGATATTTCAGATATTTTAGCTGGGAGGGAGCGAGGTAGGTATGGGAACACATCCCATTGACCTTCTGTATTAATGCCTAAGAGAAAAAGCTTTCTATGTCCCTAAGTTATGATGACATTGACATTTGATTTGATTTGACTCATTGTTCCATCCTACACTGAGCCTTCTTACCACTAACATCAATTATTTTTTTTAAAAGGGGGAGAATCAAGGGAAGACAGTTCCTTGTTGCCAAATGGATGGGTGTACTATTTAAATTGCAAATTAGAACGCCTTTTGTTGCGCAACCAGAGGGCGAGATGATGCCTACATTTGAATTCTTCCTGCTAAAAACAGGTAGGTACCCCCAGGATCCACCCACTTCCTCAGATTGCCAAGACTGAGTAATGGATGGATATCCAGCCAGAGGAAGGACATGCCTTACCCTGTTTCCCCACGTGGGCACTGCTTTCATTAGGAGTTGAAAGCAATTGCCATAGAGCTGACAAGCACATTTTTATCTGTCACTCGTGCGGACTTTATAGCCCACACATAAAACTTGATTATTATACAGCTTAGTGTTTTAGGGTTAAGGGTCAGGGCAACTTTTTTTCATATAAGGTAACTCCTTTTTCTTACCGTACAAATAACTTGGGTCAGGAATGGTAATAAAGAGGAACCAGAAATAGCTGAGAGTTGACGACACAGACAGATATGCAAGGAGCAGGACTGAGTCAGACGAACAGTGGACAATCAAGGGAAGAGTTTGCAGTGGGGTTGGAGGTTCACCAGCACCGTAGGAGTCGATAGTTAAGCTAGGGGTAGTCTCTGAAGACTGCCGATGGGTTTGTTGTTAGTAGACTCACATGGAGTGCCCCACACTGTAGTGTCTGTAATAAAAGAAAGTCTAGTAAGTATGTCTTTCATGTAGTGGCTTAGGCTGGGAAATCCATTCATGAAGGAATATAATCTGATGCAGGTCAACAGTGATAGCTGGCGACTTAGTAAATGCTTTGCTAAATATGTATTTTTCTACCTATTACATTTCCTGAACCCCTTATCTACCTCTTGCTCTCGATCATTGGCAAAATGGAAATGTACAGATCAATAGCTGTTAATGAAATTAGTTTGACTCCAGAAGTGAGATCCATACACAACTCTATACCTGGCCTACGGGGGCAGCAGGAGGCAGGGCATTTGTTTAGGCTGGATGGCGTACAGGAAATAGGTTGTGACGCTCATTTCAAGACACACTGTTTTGAACTAATGAGGACAGTTGTCCCAGTTGCTCTTGTGCCTCATGCTTGGTGTGCCTGCCAGGAGCCTTCCTCCGCGGAGCAGTGGGCACTGAAAGCTTTGCCAGTCAGATAATATATAGGGACGGCCTCTGGGATTGGTTCCAAATTGGGCGTTGCTCCTACATGAATCTCAGGGTTGAGTCTGGCCTTTTCTTTGGGACTCCAGGGTGCTGGGTGCTAATAACATTTGGGTCAAGAGAGTCCCTTAGGAATAGCAGGCTTTTTTTTTTTTTTTTTTTTTGCCTGAAATACCCATTCAGTTCTGAGTCTTGACGTTCTACTCACTCTTAAGGCAAAGTACTACCACTACTCTATAACTGAGAGTTACCTGCCCCCTGAAAACCTACCTGAGCCTGGCCAGGGTGGTTCAGTGGTTGAACATTGACCCATGAACCGAAAGGTCATGGTTAAGTTCTGGGTCAGGGCACATGCCCAGGTTGCAGGCTCAATCCCCAGTAAGGGGCAACAGGAGGCAGCTGATGGATGATGTTTCTCTCTCATCGATGTTTTCTATCTCTCTATCCCTCTCCCTTCCTCTCTCTCTCAAATCAATAAAAAAAGAATTTTTTAAAAAACCTCTTTCAATCAGAAGCAATAATTCCTCTTGGCCAACCTTAGTATACTCCTTGTAACTCTATGTAGCACATATTTTTTTTTCTGCCTTACATGTTAATTGTTTATATATGTTAAAAGATAATCTTCTTAAAAAGGTAAAATCACAAGTCTCATACAGCTATCAAATGAACATGTGTTAAAGACTTTTTAACTCATTAGGGAAATAAACAGATGTTATAACTGGTTCTAAAAAAAAAGGAAAAGGAAAAGGAAAAAAATTTATACAGATAAATGAATGTTGAAAGTCAAAATGGATGCAAAGCTGATCTTTTCTATACTTATTTACAATTCTTAAAGAATTGTAAATTAGATCAACTATGGGCTAAAATCAGGCAACCTGGAGGGGACTCCTCTGGATAATGCATAATTTCCCACTGAAGCATAAAATGTTTTGATAAAAAATAGTTTCAAAGAAAGATTATTCTTTTAAAAATGTATTTTTAATTGATTTTAGAGAGAAAGGGAGAGGGAGAGCAAGAGATAGAAACATCAATGATGAGAGAGAATCATTGATTGGCTGCCTCCTGCACGCCCCACACTGAGCATCGAGCCCAGGCATGTGCCTTTGACCACAATCAAACCTGGGACCCTTCAGTCTGATGCTCTCTCTTCAGTCTGATGCTCTCTCTTCAGTCTGATGCTCTCTCTTCAGTCTGATGCTCTGTCTTCAGTCTGATGCTCTCTCTTCAGTCTGATGCTCTGTCTTCAGACTGATGCTCTATCTTCAGTCTGATGCTCTGTCTTCAGTCTGATGCTCTGTCTTCAGTCTGATGCTCTGTCTTCAGTCTGATGCTCTCTCTTCAGTCTGATGCTCTCTCTTCAGTCTGATGCTCTATCTTCAGGCTGGTGCGCTATCTGCTAAACCAACCCGGCAAGGACAAAGGAAGATAATTCTTGACCACAAGCTAAGTCTGGTCTCATTAGATTAGATCTGATTATAAAGGTGAGTACATAGGTGTTCTTAACTTTGTGTTGCCAGAAGTTTTCATAAGAATCTCAGATTTGACTTTTTAAATACTTGTTAATTAACTGAGCTGTGTATTTATTTATAGTTGCAACCTGATTGAATTTTTAAATTTTGAGGCTTGTGTGAGCATCTTAAATCTCATTCTATGCAATAAATAGACAAGGTCTTGATTAGATTTGAAGAACTTAATAAGGCAGCACAGGATTTGAAAGACACTGATGAGTTTTCTGTTTGTTTTTTCTAGAGATGCCTGGGCAGCCCCTTCCCCTCAGCTGAAGCTCTGGCATTAGAACTGGGAGGAACCTCTCCAAGTACATTAGGAGGAAGGAACAAAAGGTCCGGAAACAGTGCTCAGTAAATAGAAATGACTGCAGCTCAGGTTGGCATAAAGGGGAGTGTTTAGATGATGTTTAGTGCTGAACGAGGGAGACTTGGGCCTGAGAGTAAGATTTCTCAGGTTGGTCTAGGATCAGAACCATCTTTCCCAGGAATTTCAATCTTGGACTTGATTGCTGCATCGCGTAGCCCGTTCTTCATGATGCCAACAGTGGACTAGGAGCTAGTACTAAGAAGTCTTGTGGGAAAACTCTGGGGTGAAGGTAGTGCTGGGCTAAATGAGATGGAAGAGTTTTTCCAGATCAGCTCCTGCCTTTGCTGCCATATACATCTAGGGGTAGCAGGACTGCCTCCAGGCCTTACTGTGTGGCACTGGGTTGTTTATTCAGACCTTTAGTCTCCCTAGCAAAAGCCTCCTCTTTATACCTTTCAGTCCTTGCCTGTGGAAAAAAATCATTGGTCTTTGAAGTCACGTGCTTCTGGTTTCTAAACCCAGTTTTCAACTTTAAATTGTCCAACCTGTTCTCCCTGTTTTATTGCTCTTGCTTCACAAAGTGACAATAAAAATGTATTCCCAATTATAGACACAAAACAGCGTCAGGGTAAGGCAGGTGGGCGGTCCCATAGTTACCCAAGGTGCTGAGAAGGAAGCCGATTGCCCTTGGGAGAGCTGGTATCTCATCTACCCACATCTCTGTGTGGATTGCATACCAGTTCTCCTCTGTAAAGCCTACATATCCTTCTCTGAGGAAGGAGTGTTAGCTCTCCTCACCATCCAGAGGTGGAGAGGAAGTTAAGTAAGAATAACTTGGGCCTTGGCTAGTTTGGCTCAGTGGATAGAGCTTCAACCTATAGACTGAAGGGTCCTGGGTTCGATTCTGGTCAAGGGCATGTACCTTGGTTGCAGGCACATCCCCAGTAGGGGGTGTGCAGGAGGCAGCTGATCGGTGTTTCTCTCCCATCAATGTTTCTAACTCTCTACCCCTCGCCCTTCCCCTCTGTAAAAAAAAAAAAAAAAAAAAAAAAAAAAGAATAACTTGGAAGCCAGGGAGTATCCTGAAATCTGCTCTGATGAGGGGAGTTAGTTGTTAACTGAAGTTAACAAGGACAGCTGACCATGCTCTCCAGGGAAAAGATTTCTATTTTAAAAGGCAAGACCAGTCTGTTTCTAGAGTTAGCACCTGAGAAGTCCTGGGAGAAACTGAAAAGTTGACAAAGCGCCTGACCGGCCTGGCTCAGGGGTTGAACATTGACCTAGGGACCAGAAGGTCACGGTTCGATTCCTGGTCAGTGCATGTGCCCAGTTTGGGTTTCAGCTTGGTAGGGGGCAGACATGCAGGAGGCAGTCAATCAATGGTTCTCTCTCATCATTGATGTTTCCATTTCTCTCTCCTTTCCTCTCTGAAATCAATAAAAAATAAGTATTAAAAAAGAGTTGGCAAACGGCTGCTTTGCCTCCACTCTTTACAAATTTTTTTTTATAAAAGAATGATAACTCTACAGGAAGTTGCAAAAATAGTTCAGATGGGTCCAGTATGCCAAGTTCACCTTGGTACAATACGTTTGTATAGTCCTGTGTGTGACCTTTTCCCACATGTATTGGTTCTGTAAACACCAACACTTTGGAGAGACCAATCTAACCCATCACCACAAACGTTTCCCTGATGGTACCCTATAGAGCAGTGATGTCCAGCCTTTACTAGTATCATCCCATGGCACACTAAACTACTAAGATTCTGCAGCATACCAAAATTTAAATTTGTTGCTGAGCTGACAAGAAATAGTATAATTCTGATTGATTTACAAACAATAATAATAATAGTAATAACCCTTTTTACTGCAAAGTGACTTTTTTTAAAAATCAGGTGCTACCCTTGTATATAAGGATTTCTGGTATCAAGAATTAACCAATCACATGCAGCCTCATTATAGGACATGACCAGTAAGATGCAACTCTTATTATCTGACCTATTTATGGTTCAAGACAGGGCATTCACACTCGATGGCTACTGGCGGGTTGGCTGTTGTTGTTGTTTTTAATGTGACCATCTAAGGGAAAGGAGGTCAGTCTCCCTGACTAAATAGTCAGGTATCGCATGTTTTAAATATTCTTGCATCACACCAATTGAAAATAGCTGCTTTAGAGCCATACCACACCCCTCCCCATCTTTTTGCCATCTCTATAATTTTGTCATTTCAAGAATGTTATGTAAGTGGAGTCACAGTATGGCCTTTTGAGATTGCTTTCTTTCACTCCACTTGATGCCATTGAGATTTATCCAGTGGTTGCATGCATCAATGATTTGTTTCTTATACTGCTGAGTAGTATCAATGGCGTGGATGTACCACAACTTGTTTAACCATCCTATTGAGAGATATTTTGGCTGTTTCCAGTCTTTTGCTATTGCAGGCTGCTTTGCACATTATGCACAGGTTTGTATGGACAGAAATGTTCATTTGTTGGGACTAAATGCCCAGGAGTGCAACCTGGGCTTGTATCATGAGTGTATGTTTAGTGTTCTTAAGAAAGTGATGACAGCATGTAGTTGGATCGAGTTTTTATTCCTCTTTGCCAGGGGGGTGGTAGCAACCCAGGTTTCCTACTTGGCCTCAGTTGTTGCCCGTGGCGGGGAGGGGGGCGGGCACCTCATTACTGCCTGGATAGTGGAAGTTCTGGATCCCTACTGGGCTTCCCCTGACACTACCCAGCGTGGGAGGGAGCAAGTGTCTCCTTCCTGCTCCCCAGGTGACCTCCACTAACCCATGGCGGTGGGGGTGGAGGTGAGGTGCTCATCGCCACTGGAAGATGGTGTGTAAGTCCTGGCTTCCTGTTTGGAGTTCTCTGATATCGTCCTGAGGGTGGGGCTCAGGGGACAACTCATCCCAGCCAGGTGCAAATGGAAGTCGAGGCTGATGGCAGTGGGGTGGGGCAGGAGTGTTTTTCATGGTGTTTCTCGTTCCTTTAGCTAGATACAGCCAGCTTGTATTGGTGTTTTCTTTCTTCTTGTTTTGTGATTGGCACTTGTGGATTGCTAGTTTCTCCAGCAGCCAGTCAAGGAGAGGTGAAGCAAAAGTAAACCCAGCCCTAGCCAGTGGGGTCCAGTTGGTTGAGCATTGCCCATGCACCAAGGGGTTGCGGCTTTGATTCTGGTCAGGGCACATGTCCCAGTTTGGAGTTCAATCCCTGGTCAGGCTACATGGGGGCAGGGGCGGTTGATCAATGCCTCTCACATTGATGTTTCTCTTTCCCTCCTTCTACCCTTCTTTCCTCCTCCCTCTCCCCTTCTCCTCCTTCTCTCTCCCCTCTCTCCCGTTCCCCCCTCCCTCTCCTTCTCTTTTTCCCTCTCTTTCTTAACCACTACTTGGTCATTCCTTAGGCCTGGAGGTTCCTCACTAATCTGCCTTCTCTCTACTTTTGCAGATTCTTTTTTTTTCCTTTTTAATATATTTTTAAGTGTCTCGGTGCATGGATTCATGCACATTGAAGGGAAATTAATTAGAAGAAATATTTTAATATTGCTATTCGTCCTTTCTCTATAACAGAAGTGTCAACCAAATTCACAGTCGACAATGACAGATTGAAACACACACATGCAATTGGGACCAGTGAGAGCTTTATATGTATCATGCATGTATGAGTCAACTTAGCCTTTTATAGATACAGAATAAACTTGCTTAATTAGACTTGCTGATTTCTGATGTAGCTAAACTTTTTCCAGCCCAGGGAAGCACCCCAACTTCTTTTTCAGGTAATTGTCAGGAACACAGCAATAAATATCAACACGAAGCAGATTATTATTGTAGATCACGCAGGGAGAACAAAGGGTAAAGTACTTAACTGTAGCAGTGTTTGACTATATTCTGTGCCATGAGAAAACCTGAAGTCATTTTCAAGTTCCACCATTTCTTACTTCTTTTCAGTCGGTCAAGTTTCTAAACTTTCTAAATCTCCATTATCTGGCTAATGAAAAAAAAAAAGTAGGATTCTACCAACTCTCCTATCTAATTATTCCAGGTCTTTTGTGAGGATCAAATGAGATTGAGGTACGTGAAAACGCTTCACAAACATTTGGTTAAACTGTAAACTGTTTGTACCTGGTTATAAAGCAAGTCGTGTTCTTGGCTAAAGAAGTCCAAGGAGGCTAGTCACTAGGGAGAGGAAGCTGGGCATTGCTACGTAATGTCATTACCTGGTTCCCACAGTAACCATTTCAGGGCTGGGCTGGGCTGTGGGCCACATTTTGTGTCATGGGGTCTTGGCAGCGTTGTCTGTGATTTGGTAGGGTGTTACTCCGGCATAGTGTCAGGGACTGTGTTCTACTTGGGGGAAGCCAAGTGTTGGTTTGTTGGCGCCAGGTCCTGGTGCTATTTATTTTTAAATGACCAGTGCACATCATGGCAGCTCCTGCATTGAGCATCTGCCCCTTGCTGGTCAGTGCGTGTCATAGCTACTGGTTGGATGGATGGACTTAGCCTTTTATATATATAGATTGATTTCAGAGAGGAAGGGAAAGGGAGAGCTAGAAACATCAATGATGAGAGAGAATCATTGATCAGCTGTCTCCTGCACACCCCCTACTGGGGATTGAGCCCATAACCTGGGCATGTGCCCTTGAATGGAATCGAACCTGGGACCCTTCAGTCCACAGGCCAAAGCTCTATTTATTGATCCAAACCAGCTAGGACCAGAATTTTCTTATGTTGTATGTAATGCCTAGGGTTTTTAGTATTTAGCAAGAAGATTAAGGAGAAGTGCATCTATTCCAGTGGTTGGCAAACTGCGGCTTGCGAACCACATGTGGCTCTTTGGCCCCTTGAGTTTTTAGCAAAGGCCAGCGAAGGAGTTACCCTAATTAAGTTAATAACAATGTTATCTACCTATAAAGTTTAAGTTTAAAAAATTTGGCTCTCAAAAGAAATTTCAATCATTGTACTGTTGATACTTGGCTCTGTTGACTAATGAGTTTGCCAATCCCTGATCTATTACATCTTGGCCTAGAGCCAGAAGTCTGACAAAAGGCCATTTCATCTCTAAGAACATAAATCCGATCATGTCTCAACCCTCCTTAAAAACCTCCTTGTCATAACCCCCAACTGTCCCAAGGATAAAATTTCGGCTTCTTCACATTGGCTTTTAAGGCCAATGACTGTCCCATCCTAAGTAATGATGTCTGTCCCATCCTAAGTAATGATGTCTGTCCCATCCTCAGTAATGATGTCTGTCCCATCCTAAGTAATGATGTCTGTCCCATCCTAAGTAATGATGTCTGTCCCATCCTAAGTAATGATGTCTGTCCCACCCTAAGTAATAGTGGCCACGCCTTCTGCAGCTCCTCACTGTGCACAGGTGTCCCCGGCTCCACAGAGTTCCTCCTGTGCTATTTGACTATCTCCTGCCTCCTCATGTTTGGTGGTGCACACACCAGTGCTCATGCACTCTGCTGGTCCTGCCGTTCTCTCCCACGGGCATGCGCCAAGCTCTGCTTCAAATTTGCCTCTCACATCGCCTACTGTGACGCCTTCCAGACTTAGCCCAGCAGTGAGGACATACCTCTATAGACGATTTCTTGTTCTGCCACAGCACTTTGAGGTGGAATTATGTCTCCTGTGGCTCTGTCCCACTCAACTGTAAATTCTTTGAGGTTCAGGCTATGCCTGTCTTATTCACCAATGCACCCTCAGCACCTCGCACTATGCCTGGCACATAGTTGGCACTCAGCAAGTGTTTGTTAGATGAATAAATGAATGGTTACTTTCAGATACTGGAGCAACCAAAAATTGTCCTCAGCTTGTATGGCCAGCCGCCTGAGGCTGCCTTCCTTTTAGCATTACCTGCCACCCCCTTGAACAGTGATCTCGGGAGACTGTAATAATTAACCACTTGTTGAATCTAATCCTCCCTTCCTGAGGGCTTCCTGCTTCCAGGTTGTCCTCATTATACCTGCTGCTGACACTGGTTGGCCATTTGGAAACAGGCTGCTGCCTTGCTTGGCTGAGAACGGCCTCCCATTCTTCATGCCATGGGAACCATCAGTCCAGTCTTAAAGAGATGGAGTCCCTAGTTGTGACCAGTTATCTCAATGGACTCTTTGCCAAGCCTTTTTGAACATCATCATAATAAAAGGCTAATATGCAAATGGTTGTCACACCATGACTCTATAATGCCGTAACGCCATGACGCCTTAAGGACCAATTGGCAGGGACCTGAGGCTGCATGGCACCGGGCCAGGGCCAGTGGACCTGGGGCTGCACCCCCCGCCCAGTGCTAGGGCAGGGGGACCTGTGTCCCCTGCCCGGTGGGGCTTGACAGGGGGTGGGGCCAGCTGGGTCTTGGTGTTGCCCAATGGGGGTGGGGCTGGCTGGATACTTATATTATAGAGAAAGGGCAAATAGCAATATTAAAATATTTCCTCTAATTAATTCCCTTTTAATGTGCATGCATTTAACTAGTTGTCTGTTAATGAGAAACACTAGTTGTCTGTTAATGAGAAACAAGGTCTTTTTGGCTACATGGTCACTTTGCTTATCTATCTTTTGGCTGTGTTAAAAAAGTAACACTGGAAGAAATTTAATACCCTTAGTATTAAATAATAGCTTTGCTCATTTTTTATGACACTTCACTCAACCCATACATTCATCCTTGTCAGCTCGAAATCATTCCACATGTGCTACCTGGATACTTACAACAACTCAGTAAGTGAAGTACATACACAGATACCCACCTACATGCACATATGTGCACACAGGGTATTAAAGGTTTGGCAGGTCAAACCTGTCATACCCAATGGCACTCACTTTGAAGAACTGATCCTGTGGCCCCTATAATTTGTTTTCACTTGTAAATGGCCACTGGTTTCTATCAATTGTCATCAATGTCTGATCCTAGTATCATACATAAGCTCATGCAGCCGTAATAATCGCCCCATTTACCAAATTCATTAATGTGGCCAGGCTCTTTGTACACGTAATGTTTAATTCTCACAGCCATTCTGCAAGATGTATGTCACCCACATGCTACAGATGAGAGAACTGAGGTTCAGAGAAGCAGTGTCTGCACCAGGCTGGGCTCTGCCTCAAAGCCACCACTGGCCTCTTAGTAAAAAAAAAAAAAAAAAAGCCTACTTTTGAAACCAAACCTTTAAAAGGTTAAATAATTTCTATTTTTCCTAATATCCCACTCCTACCCCATTAATCAAGGATCTGGGTCTTGATTCTATCAGGAAAAGGTGGCTATTCTCTGGTTAGTATGACAGAAGTGGGAGGAAGGGGGTACAGAATGTTCAAAGAGCGATGTCTGTGCGTGTGGAAAGTCGGGGTTCTGGCTTATTCTCCTGGCACTTAGCTTCATAGACTTCCTCAAGCAGTCAAGTCCCTGAAACCCTTAGAAAACCCCAGGGAGGGCACTTGTTGCCATGCCTGAAAGGCCTATACACACACTGGCTGCCCCAAACTCCTGTGGACGGTCAGTGGGGCCTGCTAGTAGTAGGGACTGGCACTCCGTGGGCAGACAGGCCATTAACAGCCAGCTCCCGTCTTACAGGTGTTTGATACCATGAAACCATAATAAGCGTTTTTGAAAATTACAGGTCTATTCACAGTAAGAACTGAGGATCTTTTCCTTTAGTGTCTGATTCGGTAGCTCATCCCTTCCCTCATTTCCTTCAGACACCACTGCCCACGCCCTGCGGGGTTTGAGGAGGTGGTGGGAACGGGATGCCGGGTAACAGGTGAGTCACGAGTGAAGAGCTCGTGTAGGTGAGTGAAAGCGTCCCAGCCACCGCGTCCTCTTGGCGCTCCCCGGAGCAGCAGGAAGCAAAGGGGCTGTCCCGCTCGCCCACAGGGCCCAGCAAGGAGCACAGGTAGGAGTAGCCCAGCTGTGGTCCAGCCCAAAACACAGATAAAGGGCTGGGAGTCACAGGAAGTAGCTGGATAAGGCAAGGTCTGTCTCAGGACAGACTGGCCCTGCACCCAGCAACTTGTTGGCACTCCATGAGCAATAGTCATGCCACCATGAGGGCATATCCTTTTTTGGAAAAATATTTTTATTGATTTCAGAGAGGAAGGGAGAGAGAGAAACATCAATGATGAGAGAGAATCATTGACAGTTGCTTCCTGCATGCTCCCCACTGGGGATCAAGCCCACACACCGGGCAGTGCCCTGACCTGGAATCGAGCTGTGACCTCCTGGCTCTTAGGTCAATGGTCAACCACTGAGCCACGCATGAGGGCATATCCCTTCCTTCTTCCTTCCTTCCTTCTTCCTTCCTTCCTTCTTCCTTCGTCTGCTCTTCCTTCCTTCCTTCTTCCTTCGTCTGCTCTTCCTTCCTTCCTTCTTCCTTCGTCTGCTCTTCCTTCCTTCCTTCTTCCTTCTTCCTTCCTTCCTTCCTTCCTCCTTCCTTCCTCCTTCCTTCCTTCCTTCCTCCTTCCTTTCTTCCTCCTTCCTTCCTTCCTTTCTTCTTCCTTCCTTCCTTCCTTCCTTCCTCCTTCCTTCCTTCCTTCCCTTCCTTCTTCCTTCCTTCCTTCCTTCCTTCTTCCTTCCTTCCTTCTTCTTCCTTCCTTCCTTCCTTCCTTCCTTCCTTCCTTCCTTTCTTCTTCCTTCCTTCCTTTCCTTCCTTCCTTCCTTCCTTCCTTCCTTTCTTCTTCCTTCCTTCCTTCCTTCCTCCTTCCTTCCTTCCTTCCTTCCTTCCTTCCTCCTTCCTTCCTTCCTTCCTTTCTTCTTCCTTCCTGCCTTTCTTTCTTTCTTTCTTTCTTTCTTTCTTTCTTTCTTTTTTTTTTGTCTTTTTGTGCATTTATTGTGGTAGGTTTTGGGATAAGAGGAAGCCACATGCACTGCAGAAATGGTGAGACATAAAAGCTCAGATGCAGCCGCCACTGTCAGCTTGAGGGCCACCACTTCTTTATGTCACAAGCTGGGCTGGTACAGACCCATCATTTTCGTGGTGTGACCCACACCGCCCACATGTCAGGAAACACGAGAACCACACGTTCACCTGGTGTCCGGGATGGAACCGGTCGTACAGTTTGACCCTTTGGTTTTTGTTCAAGAGTTTAAGAAATGCTGAAACCAGTTCGGCTCAGTGGATAGAGCATCAGTCTGCGGACTGGAAGGTTCCAGGTTCGATTCTGGTCAAGGGCATGTACCTTGGTTGCGGGCACATCCCCAGTAGGAGGTGTGCAGGAGGCAGCTGATTGATGTTTCTCTCTCATCGATGTTTCTAACTATCTCTCTCCCTTCCTCCTTGTAAAAAAATCAATAAAATATTTTTAAAACGAGTCTAAGAAACTGATTTCCAAAACGGGGGCTCCCCTGTGGATCCGATGTGGGGTAGCAGTACCGGAGACCTGTGTGCCTTCCTCTAAGAATCGGTGCTCAAGTAGGTAGAGGGCCTTCTAAGACGTGTAAGGAAAATGGCTTTCAACGTGCAGTGGAGTTAGAGGACGCTCCAGACATGGGTTGGAGGGCTCCACTAATAATGATGTGCATGAGAACTGTCTTTCATCCGAGTAAAATCAGGTCAGCAAGGCCCCCTGCTGTGCGCTGAGTGTAGAAAGCAGGAAGAGGGCATGGGCTTAATGTCTCTGAGACTTCCCTCCCCAACAGACATGGCATCTCGGGAGGGCAGAGAGACGAGCAGTCCTGAGCCTCATTCCTCGGCTCTTCTCTGTCTGAGATGGGAGGATGGGTTTTCCATCTCACTGGAGTCTGGATGGCAAGTCTGGACCCTGGAGAAGGCCCCGCCCCTTCGCCTGGTGATGCCCACGTGCTCCTGGGCAGCATCAAGTGCCTGCAGCTCTGCCTCAGCGCCTTTGTGTCCAGCTTTCTCCTTCCTTCGGTCCCTGAGAATAAGAAGCCGTCCTCCTGAGATTAGCAGCTAATCATTCCAGCCTGCTCTCCCCCCCTTAACCTGCCGCCCTGCAAGCCTAAATGTCTGTCCGATGCTACTGACTCCAGAGCTGGACTGGCAGCAGGTGTCTCCTGGACTTGTCCCAGCCAAACAAGACGCAGAGTCCCCCTTCCCAGGGGGATGGGAACAAAGGACTGCCCGCAGTGAGCGGCTGTTAACTGTGCTCTTTCTTTGGTGTTTTTGTTACTTACATCATGGGGTATTGGCTCCTTAACCCTTTCTTCTTTCCCTTCTATCCCTTTCCCTTCCCGCCCCTTCTCCCCCCACCAGGCCCCCTCCAACACCCCTGCCACTGCCTGGCGTTCACAGAGGGCTTTCCCGACCGGCCCGCCTCTCTTGGTTGGCAGCAGCCACGCTCATTATTCTGGGTCCTAACCTGTTTGGTGAAGTTGTTACTCCACTTCCCTCACCTTGCACTTCAGGGCCTGGGCGCTCCCAGGAATTAGGGACAGGGAGGGGTCCCGCCTGAGAGCCACTGGCACAAACACAAGTCCTCGTAACCACTGTGTTCTCAGGGCCAATGCTTCCCTCTCCGCCCCTCTGTAGTTCATCCTTGGTCCGTACTCAAAGGCCCACAGCATCTTCTTTTGATGGAAATGTCAGGCTAGAGGCCAGGAGAGAGAGGGTGTCCAGTGCAGGGGATCCTGTGCCCAGACCGGCCTTTGGCTGGCTCCCTCCGGAGAGAGCGGAATGGCTGTGGCCCCGGGTGGGGAGCCCAGGCTCTGGGGGGCGTGGTGGGTCCTGTCTGGCTCCACACACTGGAGTCGGAGGGCCGGGAAGCTCCTGTCCCGCCCGGAGGTCTATTTGGGACAAGTTTTGTAGCTCCGTCTTAAGTGGGATGACGATGGGAGCGCCCACCCGGCGGGCGTGCCTCAGTTTCCCGTCCGCATCGGGGCCACCACTTCTCGGGACCGGAAGGCGTCGCAAGAACAGCTGAGCCAGACGGGTCGTCACGTAGAGCTGAGAAGTGTGGGGTGCGACTTTCGGTTCCCCGTCGGGGGCTGAGTGGGGAGCGCAGGGCGGGCGCGGCCCCAGAAGCTCCGCGCGCCGCGGGCCCCGGGCCCCCAGCCCACCGCGAAGCCGGAGAAACCCGGCGCTGGCGGGCCCGCCGGAGGGTGGGCAGCGGCTCTGCACCCGGCCGTCTCCGGGGCGGTGCGGGGCAAGTGGGCGGGGGCTCCGGGCGGGCCGCGGGGCCGGGGCGGGCCGGCCGGCGGGGCATTTAAACGCGGCTGCGGCGGGTCGGGAGGCGCCGCCCTGCACCCCGCGCCCTGCGCCGACCGTCCGCCTCGCCGCCGACTTCGGGCGCCGGCCGGCAGGATGCGCTCCTCCTTGGCTCCGGGCATCTGGCTGCTCCGCACCTTCTCCAGGGACAGCTGGTGAGCGGCGCGGGGAGGGAGGAGGCGCCGGGCCGGGCAGCTTCCCCTGCGCGGGCCGGGAGCCTGGGGGCCGGGGCCGGGGCCGGGGCCGGGCGGCCTCTGACCCCGGGCTCCTCGGCGCCGCTGGAAGGTGAACCTGGATGACATTTCACACACACCCGGGCGGACCTTCGGGGCTTTGGGGCCGGCCCAGGCGAGCCGGGAACCGGGGATGGTGGAGCTGCTGGAAAGTGGCGACTGGAGCCCTGGAGCGCCCCTTTCCCCTCGGAAAACACAGAGGCCAGACCTCGCGGTCCTGGGAGCTTGCCTCCGCGGCTCCAGGCCCCCAGGGACTTGCCCAGGGAGGGCTTATCTCTCAGACAGAGCAGGCGGCCGCTCAGCTGGGTAGTCACCCCAACAGCGGGAACCCCACCAGTGAGTGAGCCACTCCACAGCAGCTTTCCTCCTGACCCAGGGAGGCCCCAGAGGCCGTGTGTGTGTGTGTGTGTGTGTGTGTCTGTGTGGTATGTCTGTGTGAGTGTGTCTGTATGTGTGTGTCTGTGAGTGTGTCTGTGTGTGTGTGTGTGTGTGTGTGAGTGTGTCTGTGTGTGTGTGTGTGTCTGTGTGTGTGTGTGTGTGTGTGTCTGTGTGTGTGTGTGTGTGTGTTTCTGTGTGTGTGTGTGAGTGTGTGTATGTGTCTGTGTGTGTGTGTCTGTGTGTGTGTGTGTGTGTGTGTGTGTGTGAGAGAGAGAGAGAGAGAGAGAGAGAGAGAGAGAGAGAGAGAGAGAGAGGTACAGAGCTTTCAGCTCACTCTTCACCGGAGACCACCACTGGAGCAGTTTGTTTGGTCTGCAGAGTTTTTTATTTATTTTTTATTTTATTTTTTTTAAATATCGTCAGTTGCCATCATTTACAAATTATAAAATTTAACATAGGCAGTTTCTGGCTTCTCTTTAAAAACAGATGAAGCAATACCAGGCCTGAAGTGTTCTGAACATGACCAACTCGGTCTAATCTTAAAACTTAAAATCCCACCTTCCTGACCCCCTGGGTCCTTGGGCTGGTTGGTCACCCTAGGTGCTTGCCTATTGGCTACTCTACGTGCTTTCCCTATTGGCCATCCTAGGCGCTTTCCTATTGGCCATCCTAGGCGCTTTCCTATTGGTCACCCTAGGCGCTTGCCTATTGGTCTTTCCTATTGGTGACCGTCCTGATTACTTCCAGCCTTCTTCACTCCTATATATGACTCATTTGGTCCTTTTTGAGTTTGGAACAATTAAAATGCATTTTTCAGGGAAAGGTAAAAGCTGCTTTTCACAAGGATGTAAAAATGGACACGTGTTAAAGATGTTATGTTACTCATAATGAGGGAATCAGAAGATGTTAAAATCTAGGAAACAAAGTGTAGGGAGGGGTTAATGGGGAGTTACTGTTTAATGGGGACAGATCTTCAGTTTGGGAAGATGCAGAGGTCCTGGAAATGGATGGTGGTGATGGTTGCACAATAATATAAAAGGGGGTTAATACCACTGAACTGTACACGTAACAAGGATTAAAGTGGGTCCTGGCCAGTGTTGCTCAGTGGTTGGAGCATCAGCCCACACAGCAAAGGTTTGAGGGTCGATTTCCTGCCAAGGGCACGAGCCTGTGTTGCAGATTCCATCTCCGGCCCCGGTTGGGGTGCGTGCGGCAGGCAATCTACCTATGTGTCTCTCTCACATTCATGTTTCTCCCTCCCTCCCTTCAACTCTCTCAAAAAAGAAACACCTTTGGAACAAAATATCCTCAGGCGAGGCTTAACAACAACAATAATGGTTACAACAGTGAATTTTGTTATATATATATATTTACCACAGTTTTAAAAAGAGAGAGTCCAAAGAACATGCCCATTTATAAGTCAGGAATATTGAGACAAAACTAGTATTGCCACAGGTTGGGAGGGAAGACTATTGAAACTCCCAGTCCCCAGGCGTATTTTTGTACGACCTAGTCTCCCACCCCCTGGAAGGCCCGTGAATAGCCTGTGGTCAGTGAGAGGCACAATCAGAGGAGCCGGACAGGAGCCTCCAGGCAATGCAGCTTCCCAGGGAGTCCCAGACGTGTCCCCGTAGCTCCCCTGCGCTGATAACACGCAGTCACAAAGGAAGACCAGGCTTGCTCATAAAGTAAGGTTTGTCTCATTGGATTTGATCTGATGATGTAAGTGTAGCCAGAGGGCTATTTTATATTCTCGGCCTTGGGAAGTTTGTTTTGCTTAGTTTGGACTTCGAAACACTTGTTCTTAGTGACCGTTTTGAAATTAGGAAGCCAAGAAATGCCACTAGGTTTTACCTGCTGTACCCGTACATTTGGGCCAAGTCCTCCTTTCCTGAGGTTCCCAAAATATCCTAAGGCTCCTGGGCTGGCCAGGGAGTGACCTTCCTTATTTGCGTATAAGGGAAAACAATAAGCCAATTTTCTTGGGAGGGTTTTATGAGTCTCGGCTCTACAGTCAGTCAACCTTGGTTCCTTAAAAAGGGCTGAGTATGTTTAATTAATTGAGCATCATTGTTAATTACGACATTCCAGGGAAGGCCTTGGTTGCATAACCAATTTTTCTACCTATGCCTTGCTTTTAAAAAAAATGGACAGATGCTTATTGGACTTTTGAAAATTTAACTATCTTGCTATGAAAAGCAAGAAGATTCAACAAAAGTTTATGAATTCTGGGGAATCCGGTAGGGAGAATAAGATATTCACAAATGTTTCATTTTGGTTTACTCAAACAAGAGTCTACTAAATTGTTACGGGCTACATACACTTAAGAGAAGGAGAGAGCCCTGCCTTATAGACCCAGGAAGCAGAACACCAGAACATCAATATTCCGATCACAAACAGCGAGCGTCCCCCCCAGTTTAGTCACTCCTCTGTGGCTGCTTCTTGACCTCTGAGTTGGGTTCGAAATCTCACAAACCTGTCTGCTTCTTAACTAAAGAGCTTTGAAAATTCCTGACTTAGTTGATATGTCCTTACGGGTTTCTAAGCATTGCCACCAGAAACGTGTGTCCCAGAGCAAGTGACTGGTACAGCTCTTTTCCGAGCCAGTTCTTGGTTGTTACAGATAAGACCTTCGACCTATATTGCAGAGCCTTTAGGAAGCATCCCAGTAGAACAAAACAAGACTCCTTTGTAAATGACAGAGACCTAAAAAGGAACAGATTATTAGTCCTGACCGGTTTGGCTCAGTGGATAGAGTGTCGGCCTGTGGACTAAACGGTCCCAGGTTCGATTCCGGTCAAGCGCGTGTACCTTGGTTGTGGGCACATCCCCAGTCGGGGGTGTGCAGGAGGCAGCTGATTGATGTTTCTCTCTCATCGATGTTTCTAACTCTCTCTCCTTCTCCCTTCCTTTCTGTAAAAAATCAATAAAGTATATTTAAAATAAATAAATAAATAAAAAGGAGCAGATTAACATACTGATAATTTTCAAAAGTGAATGATCTGATGAGCTAACACTGACTACTTTATTGTTGTCCCTGAAGTATGCAAAACAAAATAAAGCCAACCCCTCTCCCCTAATCTAGACAATAACATCTGATTTATAAAAAAAAATAAAAATGGATGGACACAATTTTTATAGAGGAAAAAATCTTGAGGTATATAAAAATCCCGAGACGTAATTTACATAATGTACCAAGGATATTCCAAGAATATAAACTAAGTTCATAAGCCTGGAGTGAATCCTAAATGTCTGTATTTAATAAAACTCCATAGGAAAGTCTGCCCTGGTGCAAACCGCTGACCTAGAAGATGTTAGACTCGGGGAAGTGAGGTTGCAGCGCAGAGAACATTTTAAACTCAACCCGAATCATGACCGGCGAACGGGTCAGCAGGATGCTGGGCCATCGAAACAAACTGTGGACCGGAGAGGGCACTAAGAAATCTGTAGAAACTTCACACAGCATCCCATTTCTGAAACATTCGTATAAATAACACTTGTCCTTTGAAAATGTAACTTAGAGAAGGTTGAGCACCTCTTCTGGTTTCACCGTTATTTCCATGGGATTGCTCATCAGTAACCCAGGAAGTGCTCCTGATTAGTTCTCGCCCCTCTCCTTTTAAAAGGTGAAAGAACAATCTTTGTGGTTTTTCCAGAAGTCCCCTTGAGCATCTCAAAGATAGATAGTTTTAGGTACAAAAGATATCCTGAGTGCTTTACTTGATTTGTGTTTATTCAGGATTTGGTTGGGGGAAGACAAGAGTGATTAGGAGGCTGGACCGCTTATCAGGAATGCTAAGAAACAGCCCGTGCCCACCCTTTTGAAAGCGATAACATTGTGTTTAAAAGTAAACATAGAAGGTAACACCGTAAAGAAATGGCGCTTTCCTAAGAGGGGTTTCTTTGCTTTAAAAAGTGTGGGAAATTATTCTGGTAAGACACAGAATTTGTGCTATCTAGGCAGATTAGATAGGAGGTAAAAAAAAAAATTTACAACTCATTAAGAGCAGCCTTATATTCAAGAAAATGTGACTTTTACAGAGAGAAGACCAAATTCTACATTTGCATTGACATAATTTCCGATACTAAAAGGAACCACATTCTCTTTTTCTTAAATAATATGAATAAAATAAAAATGCAGCCAGCTTTGACAAAATTCCTGAAACACTTAATTGCTTCTTTTCAGCGCATTATCTGCAGCTGCGATAATCCAAGGCCAATCTAATCCCCTGTCCACACACTATTCGGGTTCTGTCCTTCATTGTCCTCTTTCTTATTCCAGAACAACCAGTCACTTTACTTTAGGGTAAAACTTTTTTTCTTCGCCGAAACCGGTGTGGCTCAGTGGATAGATCGTCGGCCTGTGGACTGAAGGGTCCCGGGTTCGATTCCGGTCAAGGGCATGTACCGTGGCTGCGGGCACATCCCCAGTTGGGGGGTGTGCAGGAGGCAGCTGATCAATGTTTCTAACTCTCTATCCCTCTCCCTTTCTCTCTGTAAAAAATCAATAAAATATATTAAAAATAAATAAATAAAGCACTTAGCCCAGGGCCTGGCTTACAGTCAGCATTGGGGGGGGGGGGGGGGAGGCCCTGGTGCGTTGCCCCAGAGGGAGGGACTCTCCTCGTTAGAGGAAATGGCAGCGTGTGACTCGGTGCAGTGTGTGACTCGGTGGAGCGGCAGGTGCTGTGAGCCCAGGCCGTGGAGCCAGGACCTGGCTGTGAAGGTGTTGCCTGTGTGTTGAAGGTCAGAAGGTGGAGCTGCAGCTGCAGGTGCCCAGCGGACTGAGGACCATCTCAGGCCCTGAGATGGGGCCCAGAGGCAGGCAGCGAGGGTCGCTGCCCCTCCTCCTAGCCCAGTGGTTATAGCAAACTGCGGCTCCAGAACCACATGTGTCTCTGTGGCCCCTTGAGTGTGGCTCTTCCACAAAATACCACGGCCTGGGCAAGTAGTATTTTGGAGAAGTGGTGTTAGAAGAAGTTTAAGTTTAAAAAATCCGGCTCTCCAAAGAAATTTCCATCGTTGTACTGTTGATGATATGTGACTGTTGACTAATGAGTTTGCAGACCACTGTCCTAGCCGTCCATAGTCCTCTCGAGATCTAGGCCCTGGTCAGGGCCCTGCCTTCCCTGGCAGCGTCTGCACAGACACGTCTGCGAGCTGGCAACATGGGCCTCTTGCCAGAGAGGTGCCCGGGGCTGACCCTGTGGGGCTGGGCCCATGTCCTGGGGCCCTGGGCGGGGAACAGCTCGGGACAAGGAGAGGAGAAGCCTGTGGGAGGAGGGCCCGGCAGGATGACAGGCCGGGGGGAGGGGAGGCAGGGGAGCAGGACCTGTGACAGCCACCTGGCCGTGTCCCCACACCCCAGTCTCCCCACGTGGGCTGGCGGGCCGAGGCTGGGGAGTGGCTGCCGCTGGGAAGAAAGGCTCACGCTGCCCACCCAGTGGCTTCTGTTGAATCCTACAACAGTCGTGTGGCGGGAGCTTATTTTTATCTCATTTGTAAGAAGATCAGACTGAGGCTTAGGGAGGCGCAGCAAGTTGCCCAAGGACACAGCAAGCAGCTGAGCCAGAAGTTAAGACTCATCCTCTTTTGGTCTAAATTCTTTCCCTGCGATGACTCAGACCAGGGGCCCCGGGCGGCCAAGATGGCTTTTGTCCCATTTGCCTGGTGGCGGCTAAGCGGAACTAGGTGAGCGCGACAGGAAGGGCTCCTTCTGACGAGCCTTGACGGTGAACGGGAGGCCCCGGAGCTGGACCCGGAGAGCTAGGCACCCTGTCCTGGTCCCTCTCCCCGGCCTCTCAGGGTCCGGGCTGACCCCGGACGCGTGACCCCGCGGCTCCCTCCCCCACAGTGTGACTGCCGCTTCCCCAGCGGCTTCTGCTTCCTCTTCCTCCTGCAGTTTCCCCTTTCCCTCCCTCCCAGCTGGATAGGGGCACCTTCTCAGGCCCCATGGACCGGGCTAGACGGCGAGGGTTTGGATGGTCTAAGTCAGGGGTCGGCAAACTCATTAGTCAACAGAGCCAAATATCAACAGTACGACGATTGAAATTTCTTTTGAGAGCCAAATTTTTTAAACATAAACTATATAGGTACATTGTTATTAACTTAATTAGGGTACTCCGAAGCTGGCCTTTGCTAAAGACTCAAGGGGGGGCCAAAGAGCTGCCTGTGGCTCGAGAGCCGCAGTTTGCCGACCACTGGTTGGCAGAGGCCTTACTCCTTCCAGTCACGCTGCGCCGGGGGGCACCGAGGTGGGAGGGGGCTGTCTGAGTCACACCGGAACTGGGGACACACACAGGTGGAGGCCCCGAAGCCCCTGACTTCCCTCCCCCCGTCGGATGAGCCCACAGTGGTGTTGGCGGTGGCGTGGGAGTGGGTAGGGTGACTGCTCTGGTTTTGGCCTCTGGCTCATGCCTCGTCCCCTGGATCCTTCTTGGTCAGGAGGAGTGGACTGGGGTGAGGCCCGGGGCTAGGCCTCCATGGAATCCAACAGCAAAGCCGTCACCTCACCCCTGAGCGGGACACAGCTCTGCCGCCTTCTGCGCGGCTCCGTCGGCGCTGCTCCCTCAGCCCTTCTGCAGAAGGACCGACGTCACACCTGTTGACCGTCTCTTCCCGACCCTCCCCACCCTCCCCACCCTCCCGCTGTGCCCAGACAAAACCTCAAGCTGGAGCTTAAAGCCGCGTCTTTCCATCCTGTGTGAACGCACACGGTGCCCCTACTTAGTTCCCTTCCAAGCAAAACAATCATGTTTTCCTCTTCCCTGAAAAAGGTCATTATGTCACTACTCATTCTCCTGTGGAGTCCCGGCTCCTCGTGGCCACTAGCCCATGTCTGCCTCCTGGAGGAAGGCGTGGGGGTACAGGAAAAGCAAGCCCTGAGTGACCTTGGCCTCTCTGAGCAAGTGCCCCGAGTCCCAGGAAGGGGAACAGCAGAGGACTCCCTGGGCTGGCTCTCTGCTCCGGGGGCTCCCTGTCCTCAGTGCACAGACCCCCCCCCCCCCCCCCCCCCCGCAGACCCGGCCTGTGATGCTCCATCTTGTGCACGGAAGGCCTGGCTCAGGACCCTGCCCCATGGTGTCTGGCCCAGGCTGGCCTTTCTCCACGAGAAGTCTCCAGGGGCCGGGCAGGATTGGGCAGCGGGCGGAGCGGTGGCACCATCCCTCTCGGCCTGGCCTGGTTCTTACCCCGCAGGCTCCTAGAACGGGCACATCCACGGACAGGCCACCGGGGTTGTTTTCCCAGGGCAAGTGCCACGCGCACCCGCAGCCACAGCCAGGAGCCACGTTAGAAGCCCTAGACGCCGAGTAGCCGCCCCTCGAAAGGCAGGGAGTGGCGGGAACGATGGAGGAGGGAGTGTAAGTCCCCACCGGCCTTACACGGGGGGGGGGGGGACTGTCAGCGATGTGGGTGCAGAGCCAGGAAGGGGGATGCAGGGAGTGGGGGTGACCGACTGGGCGGCCACTGGGGAAAGGGACCTCTTCCCACCATCTCCTGAGGCCAAGGTCGCTCTGCTCTGCTGTCCCTTGTTGCTTTCTGTGCTGCTGGTAGGTCCTTTGGGTGGTAATAGATCCTTTGTTTTTTTTTGTGGGTTTTTTCCCCTCTGTTGCTGCTTTGTGACTAGTTGGTTCCTATCTCAGAAGCGCTCCCAGGGCAGAATCATATCGTGGCTGATAAAGCCATTGTCATGCTCCCCCCGAGAGGATCCGTTGTTCTGCCAGCTAACCCTTGAGACAGCAGAACGCCTCTCGATTGGACTTGGTTGCCCGGTGTCCAGTGCCTGTACGGCAGGTGGGACTCTAGAAAGTGCTGCTTCGTCATCGCTTCTCTGCCTTCTGGCGACGATCAAGTGTAACACGGGCCGCTTCTTGCAGACAAAGCCGGCCCCAGTCCGGGGACCTCACCGCACATGTGCAATGGCCCCGGCTGTGCCAGGCCAGCCTCGCCGTCGTGCCAGGCTGCCACCCTCCGCCCTCGCAGCCGCCCTGGGGCAGGGAGGTGAAGCGCAGCTGTGTGTACTGGCCCCCTGCTCCTGCGGGGCCTCTCCCTTCTGCGGGCCGGGCTTGTGAGAAGTGAAACCTGCGGTCGCCCACTCGGCTGGAGCGCGTCAGCTGTCTTTACTGTGCGTTTGGGAGCCTTGCCCTCAGCCCAGCCCAGCCCTTAACCCGACAGATGTTCCTGGCCCCCTTTGAACGGGGCCTTTTCCTCAGAACAGGGGCCAACTCTGAATGGGAGGAGGGCTGGGCGCAGAGGAGGCCTGGCTCCAGGCTCTGCCCAGCCAGCGGGGAGCCTGAGCTCATCCCTCGGCAGCCGAGCCGGGCAGGAAGTCCCGGAGGGGGCGGTGCGGGATCCAGCATCACACAGCGCAGTGGCTGCCCCCTCCGGGGCGGGAGCTCTGCCCGTGGGGATGGCAGCGTGCACCTCTGCTGAGCCTGTGTCTGCTCCCAGGGCCCCGGGGCAGGCCCAGCAGGCCGAGTCTGCTCTGCGCCATGCAGGCTCCCGTAGGCACTGGAACCTGCCAGAGGCTCAGCTAGCTCAGGTGTGAATACCCGGGGAGTGGGGCGGAAGGGGAGTCCTGGCCTCCAAATCCCCACCTTCCAGGGAGTGCAGGGGCTGGCACGCCCACCACCCGGAGGAGTGTGGTGCCGGGCCCACCAACACTCACCTCCTGTAACAGCAGCTTGGGGGGTTTCCGCCCCTCCAGCTCTTCTTCCCCATCTGAAAGTTTAAACTACCGGCAGCTGCCCAGACGGGGTGGCTCCGTGGTGGAGCACCGGCCTGTGGACTAGGAAGTCACAATGCAGTTCCCGATCGGGGCACGTGCACCGGTTGAGGGCTCCATCTCCCGTGTGGGGTGTGCAGGAGGCATCCACTCAATGATTCTCATCAATGATGTTTCTTCATTTTAAAAAATATATATTTTATTGATTTTTTACAGAGAGGAAGGGAGAGGGATAGGAAGTCAGAGGCATCGATGAGAGAGAGACATCCATCAGCTGCCTCTTGCACACCCCCTACTGGGGATGTGCCCGCAGCCAAGGTACGTGCCCTTGACGGGAATCAAACCCAGGGCCCTTCAGTCCACAGGCCGACGCTCTATTCACTGAGCCAAACCTGTTTCGGCATCATTGATGTTTCTCTCTCTCTCTCCTTCTCCCCTCCGTCTCTGAAATCAATAAGAATATATTAAAACATAAAAATAAAACACCGGCAGCTGTCCCGCTGGGTGTCAGGAACTCGTAAGAAAGACCCTTCGTCGTTGGCACATCTCCCTAACCTGTCACTGACCCCACTCGAAAGGTGCTGATCTGCGCGTTTCACAGGAGCAAATGGGGGTGAGGCGTGAAGCCAGGTTTTGCCTGACTCCCAGGTCCTTGCTCTTTTTTTCTACTGAGACTCCCACTCCCTGAGATGTAGCTCCGAGGGCTCCCCGTGGCGAGGCCTGTGCCGGGGAGCGGCTGGCAGAATGGGAAAGGCAGTGAGGAAGCCTGCCACGAGCTCCCCCCCATAGTGCACCGAGCAGACCTCGGGTGGTGTCCAGACCTCTCTGATCTAGAAAATGCCAGCCCTCTCCCTCCCTTCCCATCACAGTCATCACATGGCGCTGCGTGACCTGTCCCCTGCCGCCTCCCAGCGTGGCTCAGTCCCGCCTTCCACACGCCCTGAGCCACCTGCAGTTCCCCAAACAGCAGCGTCATTTCGTGCTCCCTGCTTTTGCACACGCACTGCCCTGTCCCTGGACGCGCTGCCTGCTCAGCTCTGGTTGACCTGGCCTTCCCCTGGAGGTCGAGCCCACGACCTGGGCATGTGCCCTGACCGGGAATCGAACCGTGACCTGGTTCACAGGTCAGTGCTCAACCACTGAGCCACACTCAGCGGGCCCAAATTCATCTGAAAAGGATGAAGGCACATGTGCCCCGCTTCATTCATCACCCGCTTAACCTCGATCCCCAGTGTGGGGCATACAGGAGGCAGCAGATCAGTGATTCTCTCTCATCATCGATGTCTCTGTCTCTTTCTTCCTCTCTCAAGTCCATAAAAAAGTATTTTTAAAAAATGATGAATGGGGGGCGATGGAGAGAACGGAGACAGAGAACCCAGGCAGGAAGCGTGCATCCAGGGGAGCAAGGAGAAGGCCTGGGAGCCCGCCCTAAATTCAGGCTCTGCCTAAATTCCCTTCGTGATGCAGAAGAAGAGAGCGTGGGTTCTGGAGGCAGATTCCAGGAAGGGCCTGTTGAGTCCCAGTGTCCAGCCCCTTAGGTTCATGGAGCTGAGGGATGCAAAGGGCTTCAGGTCCTCTCAGCCTCCTCCCCCTCCCACCGCCGTGAGATCCTTCACGGACGGAGCTTTGGGTCTTTCTACGTGCCTGGCCCTTTCCCCTGGGCAGGCGACCCTTCACAGCCCATTTTCCAGGCATCTCCTGACTCCAGCTGCTGACTCAGCTCAGCTGATCTCTGCTGGGGAAGCAGACAGGGAGTGACTCAGGGCCCACGGCTGTCAGCAGGCCCCGCAGCCGGGCGTGCATGGAAACTTCGCTGGTGCTTGGCTGAACCGTTGTTTCCATCCCAGACGGGGCGCACGGGGTGAGCGGTGGGGGCGAGGGGGCGCATGTGATGTGTGAGCCACAGGTGGAGGGAATGACCCTGCTGTCGAGCGGGAGGCGAGACCGGGACCAGGAAGAGCACGCGGTTCTGTCAGCAGCTTTCCCCCTGTGCGGGAACCCCTTTCACGTCCTGCTTGGTTCAGGGTTCCGGTCCAGGGTTCGGGTTCGGGGGAAGGCCGCACACAAATGAAAAGAGGCTAGAAAAGTATTAATTTTGGGAAATGGGGGCCAGGCGTTAGCCCAATTCTAGTGGCCATTCCTTTTATTCAGGCTTGGAATACACTCATTGACCTTAGGCAAGCAATAAGCAGATTATCTTATCAGTAAGGATTTACATGATTATTTGATGGGGAAGTTGCTTCAGCTACCATTGTCTCAATTAGATAGGGAGTGGCTGGCTCTGAACTTTCAGAGCTTCAAGTTTGACCAGCCTCCTGGGTTCCCTGTCCACAGCTTTCTAGTTAGTGAGACAATGATGGGTTTCCCGCACCCCTGGGGCCATGTTTCCATGTATGGTCTGGGCTGTGCCGGGACAGGCTGCAGGGGGCTGGTTCTGCTGTGTTCTGAGCCCACAAGGAGTATTGAGCTCCCTGTGGAGACAGACCCTCTCCCCTCTCAGCCTCCCACCCGCTCCCATCATTTCTGGTATTTCAAACACGATGTTAGCTCCCTGCCCCCGTCTCTCTCACACATGCATCCACCCAGGCACCCCAGGCACCCTGACCTTCGTGAGGCCGATGAGCTCAGAGGTGACGGAGGTGCCAAGAGGCATCCTGGGAGCTGGTGCTGAGCCAGCGCTGTTGGAAGGACAGTGCGCAGAACTTGGGGCCAGGAAGACCGGGCTCCCTGAGCACCCTGGCCTGGGCATCTGTTCCTGCTCTCCCTATGGCTTCTGTCCAAGACTCTGTGTCTGGAGGGAGCTTGAAGTCAGAGACTGGCTCATGCTGAGTCTGGAGCTGCAGTGTGGGCACGGGCGGCCATGTGGGTCCGATCTCCCCGCTAACCCGGACGCCCGCCTTTCCCTGCAGGTACCGAGGCTTCATCCTGCTGCTCACCTTCTTCATCTACACGTGTTATCACATGTCCAGGAAGCCCATCAGTGTGGTGAAGGTGAGGCTGGCCTAGCGGTGGGAAAGATGCAGGAGGTGCTAGAGAAAGGCACTCTAGGCGAGGGGCTGGGACTCGGCCCAGGACCGTCCCTCCTTACCACCGTGCCTGCCCCTCTGCCTGGCGGCTCCCTGCTAGTCTTTCTGCTGCAGAGAGCCGCCCCAGCCAGCGCTCCTGTGAGTTTAGTCACCGAGACACGAGGCCCGTGGCCGTGGGACACTGAGTGAGCAGGGACCCCGGGCTCTGCCGGCTCTGCCGGCTCTGCCTTCACTGGGGGTCGCTGTGTCTCCTGTCCCTATACCGGGTCCTGCAGGGGAGTGCCAGAGGCCAGAGCAGAGGCTGGTGGGGAGGCAGGGGCGCTGTGTGTGGCTGGGAGGGAGTTGTTTGCTCCTCTCGGCTGAGGGGGCTCAGGTGTGTCCCATTGTGTGGCCCGTGTGTCCCATCGTCTGTCCAGAGCCGTCTGCACCAGAACTGCTCAGAGATCATCCAGCCCCCCAATGCCACCCACAGTCCCAACGACACTACGTGGTGCGACTGGTCTCCGTTTGGTAAGAATGGGGCCAGTTACTCCCCCCCCACCCCCCCCCCAGGAAGGGAGTCCAGGAGGGCCAGAGAGGCCTTCCTGCGGGGACAGCCGGCAGCGAGCTCGGCGTTCTGTCTCTCCCTTCCGCTTCCAGACCGGGACAACTACAAGGAGCTGCTGGGCGCCGTGGACAACGCCTTCCTGGTGGCCTACGCCATCGGCATGTTCATCAGGTGAGGGGCGGGCCGGCGGGTGGTCCCGGGGGGCTGCCGCCCTCCTCCACCGGCTTGGCAGCGGGTCACAGTGAAAGAGCTGCCAGCTCCCCGGTGGAAATGAGACCGAGACAGCTGCACGTGCGCCCCGCCACAGCCGTTCTCGTTTCCCTGTGTGGTCACTCCCACTTCCAGTAGCTCTTTTCCTGGAAAGCCGACTGGATCCTTGGGGGGGCAGGGGCGCCAGATGCAGAAACGGGCAGGAAGCCCTGTCCTGTCCTGGGCCTCCATTAGCAAGGCGGGCATGGTGTTTGTCACCAGGAGTCCGGCAGGTACCCACTCCGGCAAGCTCACAGCCTGACGGGACCAGCAGTAGCTGGGGACACAGCAGTGTGGGGGCTCTGTGACAGGCGGCTCTGGGCCACCCCGGAGCTGGGGTGGCCACTTGGTCCAGGCTGGGGTTAGAGAAGAGGGACTAGGGAAGGCTTCTTGAAGGAGATACTGTTGGCACCGATGCGGAGCAGGGGTGTGGTGTGGGAAGAGGCGAGGCAGGAGGCTAGCGTGGGGCAAGTAAGGCAGTGGAGGCGGTGTGGCCAGGGCTGGGGTGGGAGTAGCAGCAGGAGATAGGCGGGAGAATGAGCCATGTGGGCCAGGCCCCGGGCACAGGAGAGCGCTGGAGGGTTTCACTCGGGGTGCCGTGTTCGGATTTACATTTCAGACAGGCCCCGCGGAGGGGGGCGAGAGGCAGGTAAAGGGAGGGCAGGGCCGAAGGCCTGGTTATGTGAGGAAGCAGATGGATGACAGTGTGGCTACACTTAAAAAAATATCTTTTTATTGGTTCCAGAGAGGAAGTGAAAGGGAGAGAGAGAGAGAAACGTCAGTGACGAGAGAGTTGCTAAACCACTGCCTCCTGCAGGCCCCACACTGGGGATCGAGCCCGAAACCTGGGCCTGTGCCCTGATCGGGAATCGAACCGTGACCCCCTGGTTCATAGGTCGATGCTCCACCACGGCGCCACGCCGGCTGGGCACAGCTGTGCTCTGAGGAGCACTTGCGCTAGAAGAGCAGTGACAGCGATGGGAAGGCGACGTGCTAGGAGCTGTTTGAGAGTAGGGCTGGAGGGTTTGGAGGCTGAATGTGAAGGGTGGGAAGAGGAGGCAGGGGTCGGAGGTGGCTCTGTGGTTTCTGGCTTGAGTGGCCACGGGCGGGGGTGCCATTCACTCTGACGAGGGCACCCGAGAGGGCTGGGTGGGGTAAGGAGGAAGAGTTCAGTTTCGAGTGTCGAGTTTCGAATGTCGGGGGTCTCCAGGCCAAGGTGTCCAGAGGTGTCTGGATGTGCTGGCAGCGCTGGGGGGGGGGGGGGGGGGGGGAAGCGGACAGAAGAAATGCACTCGGTGGTAGTTACAACCGCAGAAACGCTGTAAGAGGGGCGCCCCAGAAAATCCCTGGGCAGGCGGGGTCTGCCGAGGGGGCGGGGCCTGAACCTTAGAGTGACAGGGAGCAGGCCAGGGCCAGGGCAGATCCAGGAGCGTGGTCAGCAGTTTCAAACAGAGCAGAGAAGCCTGGGGAGGGGAGGGCAGCGGGTGTCCCTGGCCGTGGCCACACAGAGACCACAGGGGGTCACGCTGGCCAGGGCCGCCCGCCCAGCGGAGTGCTGGGGGGTAAGGAGCGGAGGCAGGGTTGAGGAGTGCAGACGGCGGGGCTCACCACACATCTGACTCAACTCTCCAGCGGGATCTTCGGGGAGCGGCTCCCCCTCCGGTACTACCTGTCCGCCGGGATGCTGCTCAGCGGCCTTTTCACCGCGCTCTTCGGCCTGGGGTATTTCTGGAACATCCACGTGCTCTGGTACTTCGTGCTCATTCAGGTGCGAGCCTCCCTCTCGCTCTCTGGCGTCCGTTTCCATCTCAGGAAGAATCTAGTCCCCTTCAGCCGCCCCAGGTCATGGCCGAAGGAGGCCCTCCCGCCTCCCGCCCAACCCCACGGCTCTTGTGTTAATGCCCCATAGGGTCCCACCTCCCGGGGTCACGCACGCGCCCCCTCAGTGAGTCTGCACTGAGCACACCCCGGGGCACTCCGGTGCCTGAGCCTGGGTCTCTGCAGCAAAGGATCTTGGGCCTCGGGTGCTGAACCTCCCCAGCCTGGGATGGGTCAGAGCAGGGAGTGGGCAGCATGCCAGGCCGGCCCCACCTGCCTGCTCTCTCCCTGCAGATCTGCAATGGGCTCGTCCAGACCACAGGCTGGCCCTCGGTTGTGACCTGCGTGGGCAACTGGTTTGGGAAGGGGAGGTGAGTGTGGCAGGAGGTTCCTTGGGGGGGGGGGGGGGTCGTGAGGAGGTCACGGGGCCCCTAACATAATTTTAGGGTAAGCAATTAGAAACGTGCCTCCATTTTGCCGAGTTGCATATGCTGAGTGAAGTAACATGTCAGTGACAAAAGCAGTATTGATTTTCTATTGATTAGGTTTTAACCCATCAAACAGTAACTTTAGTGATACTTTCCCTCATAATAGATGAATTTCCATTTCTCCTAAAGGCAAAAAAGAAGCCTGTAAAACTGTGGATTTTTTTTTTCCTCCTTGAGCTGGCTTTTCTTTTTTTTAAACATATTTTTATTGATTTCAGAGAGGAAGAGAGAGAGAGAGAGAGAGAGAAGAGAGAAACATCAGTGATGAGAGAGAATCATTGGTTGGCTGCCTCCTGCATGCCCCACACTGGGGATCGCAACCCAGACGAGTGCCCTGACCAGGAGTCAAACCGTGACCTCCTGGTTCCTATAGGTGGACGCTCAGCCCCTGAACCACGCCAGCTGTGCAAAAAAAAAAAAAAAAAAGAAAGAAAAGAAAAAGAAGGTGGCTTTAGGGCAGGACTTCTCACCCCGACACTGTGGACACTTGGGGCTGGAGGATTCTTGGTCCTGAGGCCAGCTGTGTATGGTGGGTGCTTAGCAGCATCTGCCCACTAGGTGCCGCTAGTGACAGTCAAAACTCTCCCGACATGGCCCATGACCCCTGGGGGTCCAGGACCAGTGCCTTAGAGTTACAGCCACAGGAAAGGGAGAAGAGGGGGTGGGGGTCTTCACCCCTGAGGACAGCAGAGCTCCACTGGCAGGCCCTGTGTGCTGCCTCAGGTCTGCAGGCCTGGCTGTCCCCCCTGTCTGATCCCAGCCCTCCCTCCCCTTTCTCTGGCCCAGAGCAGCCAGCTTTCTGCACTTGGCTAGGGCAGTCAAGGGGAACCCTATGCTTTCCTTTTTACTTCTTCTGCTCTTCTCCTCTCCCCCTCCTCATCTTCCTCATTTCCTCCCTCATTTTCTCCCTCCCTCTCTGCAGGCGGGGGCTCATCATGGGCATCTGGAATTCCCACACGTCCGTGGGCAACATCCTGGGCTCCCTGATCGCCGGCATCTGGGTGAGCGAGCAATGGGGCCTGTCCTTCGTGGTCCCAGGCGTCGTCACCGCAGCCATGGGCATCGTCACCTTCCTCTTCCTCATCGAGTGTGAGTGGACCCCCCCCCCCCCCCCCCCCGCAGCGCCCGTAGCTCGGGGAGAAGGCAGCTGGCAAGGGGAAGGTTCCTGGTCCCAGAGCGGGAGGACCGGATATGGGACTCAGGACAAGCAAGCGCGCCGAGCCTCAGTTTTCTCGTTCGTAAATGGGACCAACAGCTTGTCCACCCCGGGGCTGGTGGCACAGGAAGTTACCAGTAGGAGGCCTGCCGCTAGTTGGTGTTTGGCAAGTGCTGGCTGAGGGGGAGGGGAGGAGGGGGCTCGGCAGGACACTCCCACATTGGCTGTTCTCATCCCATCCCTGACAGCCTCAGCCAGCTGGCCCAGGTAGCAGGGCCACTCTGTAGCAGGAGAACGGGAGTCCAGGAGGGATTAGTGACAAGGCAGGTGATGGAGAGCCAGGCCGAGCTCTAGCCCGGCTCCAACTCCCTCACGCGGCCACTTTGGGGGTGAAGACCAGTCCCAGTGCAAGGGGAGGGCCCGGCCTGGGGAAAACTTAGAAGGTTTTTGTTTCAGACCCAGAGGATGTGGACTGCACCACCCCTCAGCACCACGTGAGTGCACACCCCCCGCCGCTCCCTGCCCTCCCACTGCACCCCAACAGGCCTGGGAGTTGGAGGAGGAAGCCCTGAGCCCAGTTACCTTCCAGGCCCAATGTCAGGCCCTTGGGTTCGGGGCGGGGGTGGGGGGGTGCTCGGGGGAGGGGGACGGAATGGCTCAGGCGGCTAGTCCAGTCCTGAGAGGGACCCCCACCTCTTTCCGCTTCGGAGCCCCTGCCTCTCCCGAGGGTCATCCCTCCAGCCGGCAGGAGGGGTCACATGGATGTGCCCACAGCTCGGTCTCATTTATGTGCAGGGGGGGCCGGGAGAGAAGCAGGACGGCCCTGAGGACCTTGGGAGCAACCCCTACTGCCACCAGGAGAGCAGCCTGGAGGCCGCTGTCGGCTGCTCCAAGGAGCCCAGTGCTCAGCCCGCTGCCATCAGCTTTTGGGGGGCGCTCATGATCCCGGTGAGGAGCCGGGGAGGGGCTCTCCAGGTTTCCCTGGAGGATGTCGGGAGAGGGGGTGGCAGAGTTTCTTCGCAGGCAGGGCCTAGGCTGGGTCACAGGGGGGCTTGTTGGACACAGCGCTGGAGCAGCGCACACACTGCTCTCACTGACGGGGTGTGGCTGGAGGTGCTCTGGGTGGTGGGGGTGCAGGGTGCCGGGTGGTGCTCAGCTGCCCCGGGGGCCGCACCCCTCTCACCGTGCCCTCTGCTCCGTGCCCAGGGTGTGATCGAGTTCTCTCTGTGTCTGCTGTTTGCCAAGCTGGTCAGCTACACCTTCCTCTACTGGCTGCCCCTCTACATCTTCAATGTGGGTGAGTTCCGGGAGAAGCGGCCAGGAAGGGGTCTCTGGCCCGAGAGGAAATGGTTGCGTGATGCCTGTGATTCCAGGGTGCAGGCAGGATCTCGGCTGAGCCTCTGGGAGGGCAAAGAGCAATTTTTATTTTACTTTTTTTTATGTTTTATTGATTTTTTACAGAGATGAAAGTCAGAAACATTGATGAGAGAGAAACATTGATTAGCTGCCTCCTGCACTGGGCATCTGACCGCAACCAAGGTACATGCCCTTGACCAGAATCAAACCTGGGACCCTTCAGTCCGCAGGCTGATGCTCTATCCACTGAGCCAAACCGGTTTCAGCTTTATTTATTTAAAAAAAATATTTTTATTGATTTCAGAAAAGAAGAAAAAGGGAGAGGGGGGATAGAAACATCAATGATGAGAGAGAATCATTGATGGGCTGCCTCCTGCATGCCCCACACTGGGGATCGAACCCGCAACCCAGGCATGTGCCTGATGGGAATTGAACCATGACCTCCTGGTTCAAAGGTCAATGCTTAACCACTGAACCACACCTGCCAGGTGCGATTTTTATTTTTAAATGCAAAGATGAACCTTTATGCTACCCCTCAGGCCCTGACTCCAGCCACCCTTCCCTCCTTGGGGCTGAGCTGGGAGCTGGGAACTGGAAGCTCTGTTTTGTAATCCTCCCCAACTTCTCCATTCTTTAGTGTAAGGCCATGGTCGGCAAGCTGCGGCTCGAGAGCCACATGCGGCTTTTTGGCCTCTTGAGTGTGGCTCTTCCACAAAATACCACGGCCTGGGCGAGTCTGTTTTGAAGAAGTGGCGTTAGAAGAAGTTTAAGTTGAAAAAATGTGGCTCTCAAAAGAAATGTCAATCGTACTGTTGATATTTGGCTCTGTTGACTGAGTTTGCCGACCACTGGTGTAGGAGAAACCCCCACTAGGCTGCCTTGTCGCATCGACGGGTGGGATTGGAGAGCTCTAGAAAAGGTCTGCCTTTTGTGTGTGTGTGTTTTTTTTAAATATATATTTTATTGATTTTTTACAGAGAGGAAGGGAGAGGGACAGAGTGTTAGAAACATCAATGGGAGAGAAACATCGGCCGAGACCGGTTTGGCTCAGTGGATAGAGCGTCGGACTGCAGACTGAAGGGTCCCGGGTTCGATTCCAGTCAAGGGCATGTACCTTGGCTGCGGGCACATCCCCAGTAGGGAGTGTGCAAGAGGCAGCTGATCGATGTTTCTCTCTCATCGATGTTTCTGACTTTGTATCCCTCTCCCTTCCGCTCTGTAGAAAATCAATAAAATATATTAAATAAAAAAAAAAACAAAACCCTGAGAAACATCGATCAGCTGCTTCCTGCACACCCCCTACTGGGTATGTGCCTGCAACCAAGCCCCTGACCGGAATCGAACCTGGGACCCATCAAGAAACAGACTCCTGGTCTGGTCAGGTGGTTCTGTTAGTTGGAGCATCATCCCATACACCTAAAGGTTGTGGGTTCGATCCCTGGTTGGGATGTGTGCAAAAGGCATCCGATCATTGTTTCTCTCTCACATCAACGTTCCTGTGTCTCTCTCTCTCAAATCAATAAACATCCTCAGGTAAGGACTGAAAAAGAAACAAGCAGAGCCCTGTGGAGCCCTGTCCTGAGCCTCAGAGCCCCCCAGCCCCGCACCCAGGCTGCGCTGCTCCTTCCGAGCCCCCCTCCCCCGGGGTGGGGGTGCCGAGGGCCGAGCTTCCTTGCCATGTACTGAGCTGACTCGAGACAGGACACCGTGGGCTCAGTCAGGGCCAGATTTCAGGCCATAACTCGCCCCACAGCTCCTGCCTGAGGGGCCCCTTGCAAACACAGAGGCGGAGCCTCAGGCAGCTTCGTGGACAGAGCGACTCTGTTTTCTGTCAGAGGATGAGTCAGCCTTGAGCAAGGCTGGGACCTGAGGCTTGCTTCCCCGTGGGCCTCCTCCCAGCCGATTCTCAGCGGAGATCGCAGGGGGGTGTGACGCCCCCTGGTGGTGGCCTGCCGCTCCGCCTGGAGCAAGCAGGCGCAGGCAGAGGTTGATCCCCAGGGGAAGGCGGCCTTGGGGGGGGGGGGGGGGGCAGGTTGGTTAGGCCAGATCCTGGGGCTTTCAGGGGAGGGCCAGTCTGAGAGGCCAAGGCCGTGCTGAGGGAGAAGAAGGCAGAGCAGGGTTGGGGTCCCAAACTGTTGTCCACGCCCTTTGGCCCCTCCCGGCCCCCGGTTCTTACTCCTCCCTCTGGAAAAGGAGGCCGTGGGCTGCTCCATCGCTGGTCTTTCTGGCTGACGCTCCAGGGTGCCCGCCCCGCGCCCCCAGGCCTGACCGCCCGGTGGTGTTTCCGCAGCTCACTTCAGTGCCAAGGAGGCCGGGGACCTGTCCACCCTCTTCGACGTCGGTGGCATCACAGGTGGGGCTTCTGCGCTGCGTTCCCCTCTCCTCGGGGCAGGGGGCGGGGGGGGGGGGCGGGTGGCTTCAGAGAAAACTAGAGCTCTCGTGTTTGGTCTTCCCCAAGCAGCGGGCTCAGAAAGCACGGCAAGCCCGTTTCGAGGCGTGTGGGCCGCGAGTTTGACATCTTATACAGGGAGGACTTTTTACAGGGAGGACTTTACAGGGAGGACTTTACAGGGAGGATTTTACAGGGAGGACTTTTTACAGGGAGGATTTTACAGGGAGGACTTTACAGGGAGGACTTTTTACAGGGAGGACTTTACAGGGAGGACTTTTACAGGGAGGGAGGACTTTTTACAGGGAGGACTTTTTACAGGGAGGACTTTACAGGGAGGACTTTTTACAGGGAGGACTTTACAGGGAGGACTTTTTACAGGGAGGACTTTTTACAGGGAGGACTTTACAGGGAGGACTTTTTACAGGGAGGACTTTACAGGGAGGACTTTACAGGGAGGACTTTTTACAGGGAGGACTTTTTACAGGGAGGACTTTACAGGGAGGACTTTTTACAGGGAGGACTTTACAAGGCGGACTTTTTACAGGGAGGACTTTACAGGGAGGACTTTTTACAGGGAGGACTTTACAAGGCGGACTTTTTACAGGGAGGACTTTACAGGGAGGACTTTTTACAGGGAGGACTTTTTACAGGGAGGACTTTTTACAGGGAGGACTTTTTACAGGGAGGACTTTTTACAGGGAGGACTTTACAGGGAGGACTTTTTACAGGGAGGACTTTTTACAGGGAGGACTTTTTACAGGGAGGACTTTACGGGGAGGACTTTACGGGGAGGACTTTTTACAGGGAGGACTTTTTACAGGGAGGACTTTACAGGGAGGACTTTACAGGGAGGACTTTTTACAGGGAGGACTTTTTACAGGGAGGACTTTACAGGGAGGACTTTACAGGGAGGACTTTACAGGGAGGACTTTACAGGGAGGACTTTTTACAAGGCGGACTTTTTACAGGGAGGACTTTACAGGGAGGACTTTTTACAGGGAGGACTTTTTACAGGGAGGACTTTACAGGGAGGACTTTTTACAGGGAGGACTTTTTACAGGGAGGACTTTTTACAGGGAGGACTTTACAGGGAGGACTTTTTACAGGGAGGACTTTTTACAGGGAGGACTTTTTACAGGGAGGACTTTACGGGGAGGACTTTTTACAGGGAGGACTTTTTACAGGGAGGACTTTACAGGGAGGACTTTTTACAGGGAGGACTTTACAGGGAGGACTTTACAGGGAGGACTTTTTACAGGGAGGACTTTTTACAGGGAGGACTTTACAGGGAGGACTTTTTACAGGGAGGACTTTACAAGGCGGACTTTTTACAGGGAGGACTTTTTACAGGGAGGACTTTTTACAGGGAGGACTTTACAGGGAGGACTTTTTACAGGGAGGACTTTACAGGGAGGACTTTTTACAGGGAGGACTTTTTACAGGGAGGACTTTTTACAGGGAGGACTTTACAGGGAGGACTTTTTACAGGGAGGACTTTTTACAGGGAGGACTTTACAGGGAGGACTTTTTACAGGGAGGACTTTTTACAGGGAGGACTTTACAGGGAGGACTTTACAGGGAGGACTTTTTACAGGGAGGACTTTTTACAGGGAGGACTTTTTACAGGGAGGACTTTACAGGGAGGACTTTTTACAGGGAGGACTTTTTACAGGGAGGACTTTACAGGGAGGACTTTTTACAGGGAGGGCTTTACAGGGAGGACTTTACAGGGAGGACTTTTTACAGGGAGGACTTTACAGGGAGGACTTTACAGGGAGATGCTCAGTGGGAGGCCCAGGCCAGGGTTGGGCAGGGATGGAGCTGAGCTTGGGGAGGGGGGGGTACCAGGTGGGTGGGGGGCTGCGGTCGTGCCTGGGCAGCGGTGAGCGGGCTGGTGTGTGTTCCAGGTGGCATCCTGGCGGGGCTCATCTCCGACTACACCAACGGCAGGGCCACCACCTGCTGTGTCATGCTGGTCCTGGCCGCCCCCATGGTGAGTGCCGCCTCGGGGCCAGTGTGCGCGCCATGTCCCTGCGCGCGGCTGCGGACCCGGGTGGGCACCCGGGCACCCCCGATGCTCCAACCGCCAAGGGATGGGGGTGCGTGCAGCCCCGTGCGCAGGACGGACACCCGGGCTGGGGTTCAGAAAGGGATTAGTGACTATTTATTTGGCTTTGGTGGAGAAGGCGAGACCAGCTGAGAAACTTCTTTTTTTCTTTAAACCCTCACCCAAGGATATTTTTCTCATTGATTTTCAGAGAGAGTAGAAGGGGGGGGGGGGAGAGGGGGGCAGGGGGAAACATTAATGTGAGAGAGACACATGGACTGGCCACCTCCTGCATGAGCCCTAACAGGGGTGGGAGAGGGAAAGGAAGGTGGGAGGTGGCCATGGAACCTGCAACTGAGGTACATGCCCTTGACCCACGTGCTCCAACCACTGAGCTACACTGGCCAGGGCTGATCAACTTCTTGGCCAAGGAAAGAACAGGGGATTGAAGTTAGATACAAGCGACTTTCGGGGAGGGGGGGTAAGGAAACAACAAGTTAGCAGATCTCAGACACCCTCATCCTTGGGGCGTTTAAGGACCATGAGACCTGGTATGAGAAGGAAAAGAAGTGGGGTATAGGGCAGGAGTGGGGTGGGCTGTTGGGTATAGGGCAGGAGTGGGGTGCCCTGTTGGGTATAGGGCAGGAGTGGGGTGCCCTGTTGTGTATAGGGCAGGAGTGGGGTGGGCTGTTGGGTATAGGGCAGGAGTGGGGTGGCCTGTTGGATATAGGGCAGGAGTGGGGTGGCCTGTTGGCTAAAGGGCAGGAGTGGGGTGGGCTGTTGGGTATAGGGCAGGAGTGGGGTGGACTGTTGGGTATAGGGCAGGAGTGGGGTGGCCTGTTGGGTATAGGGCAGGAGTGGGGTGGCCTGTTGGGTATAGGGCAGGAGTGGGGTGGACTGTTGGCTATAGGGCAGGAGTGGGGTGGCCTGTTGGGTATAGGGCAGGAGTGGGGTACCCTGTTGGGTATAGGGCAGGAGTGGGGTGCCCTGTTGTGTATAGGGCAGGCGTGGGGTGGGCTGTTGGGTATAGGGCAGGAGTGGGGTGGCCTGTTGGATATAGGGCAGGAGTGGGGTGCCTGTTGGCTAAAGGGCAGGAGTGGGGTGGGCTGTTGGGTATAGGGCAGGAGTGGGGTGGACTGTTGGCTATAGGGCAGGAGTGGGTGGCCTGTTGGGTATAGGGCAGGAGTGGGGTGCCCTGTTGGGTATAGGGCAGGAGTGGGGTGCCCTGTTGGGTATAGGGCAGCATAGCGTTGTCCCAGACTTCTGGGCTCCTGTCCGCCACAGGGGCCCGTGGGCAGCCTGGGCGGGCGTGACCTGCCTCTCCCTCCTTAGCTGTTCCTGTACAACCGCTTCGGCCAGAGCGGGATCGCCAGCTCCATCGGTGAGACGCTGCGGGCCTGCCCGGCCTCAGGAGGGGCGCTGCGTGGGGGCGTCGGTGGGAGGCACGGGGAAGCAGAGGTGCTCAGCCTGGTGCCAGGGGTCTCCTGGGGCTGGGAGCAGCCCCCATCTCTAACCGGCTCTCTGTTCACCGCAGTAATGCTGATCGTCTGCGGGGCCCTGGTCAACGGCCCGTACGCGCTCATTACCACCGCCGTCTCCGCCGACCTCGTAAGCGGCCGCCTCCCGATGTCGGGGGTCACCTGGGGGGGTCTCGGCGGGGACTTCTGTCTCCTGGTCCGTTTTCCCCACAGCCCTTTCCTCCCTGCTTGGCCGCTTCAGACAAGGCCCGACCCCCAAGGCCTGTCCCGGGCCAGCGCCCCATCAGTCCCGGCGTCCGGTGCTGCCTCTCGGTCCGGGCCTCACCCGGCTCTCTCCCCAGGGCACACACCAGAGCCTGAAAGGCAACGCCAAGGCCCTGTCCACCGTCACGGCCATCATCGACGGCACCGGCTCCATAGGTCTGTGGCGGCTCCTGGCTCCCGGCGGCCGAGCACTGAGCCTGGCCTTGGGCATACGCCTCGGCCCGCTGCCGTCGTGGGGGGCGGGCCCGGGGACCCTCGGCGGGGCCCCGCCCTGACACTGCGCCCCACAGGTGCGGCTCTGGGGCCTCTGCTGGCCGGGCTCATCTCGCCCACGGGCTGGAACAACGTCTTCTACATGCTCATCTCTGCTGACGTCCTGGCCTGCTTGGTGAGAGCCCTTGGGTCGCGCAGATGGGCACTGTGGGGTGTCCTATCCGGCCAGGCCAGAGCCCCGGAGGCCCAAAGTATTGTCCCTAGGGGCTCTGGGGCACAGCCCTTGGCTAAGAACCACGTCACTCCCACGGAGACCCCTGCTGAAGGAAGCTGGGTGCCAGCCCTTCCTTCCTGCCAGCCCGACCCCTCCTGCCAAGCCTCCTGCTGGTCCCAGCACTGGCCACTGACCACTGACTACCCCCTTCCGTGTGTGCCTCCAACTCCCCGCAGCTCCTCTGCCGGCTGGTGTACAAAGAGATCCTGGCCTGGAAGTCACACCTGAGCCAAGGCAGAGGGTGAGTCCCCCGGAGAGTGGAGCCCTGCCTCCCACCTCCGTTCGAACCTGCGGTCAGGCACGCGGCACCCAGAGGAGCGGACCTCGAGGAGTTTGTTCTGTGCACGCCCACCCCGCCCCGCCCCGCCCCACTAACCTGCCCTCCGTTGTCCCATGTGTCTCCGTAGCTCTTGTCTCGCCTTAACCCACACGCAGTAGTCGTTCCCTCAAGCCCCATGACTTTTGTGAGTATTTCCTTCAAGTCTGTAACCAATCCTGGGCCAGCAGAATGGGTCCTGCATGCAAAGCCTCCCTCTTCCGGTGATTCCCCCCCCCCCCCCCACTTTCTCTCTCTCCCTGGGGGCCAGTGCCAGAGGCCGTTTACCCATGCAGAGCAGAGCATGGTGCTTGGGGAGTGATTCCTGAGGCCTGAGCTGCCCCCAGAGCTGCAGCCTCCTCTCTGGGGGAGCAGCAGGGGCAGGGGACGCCCCCAAGGACAGAGAGAGGCCAGGGAAGCAGTTTCCCTCTGATCTCAGACCCGGGGCTGCATGTGCTCCTCAGGCTCAGAAACCAAGTCCCTGGGCCCCTGCCTGCGGCGGCGGCGGGGTGCAGAAAGAAGCAGTTGCTAATCAAAGCCTCTGGGGCAAAATCGAATGCGTGGCGGTGGCCGCTGGTGCGCGCTGTCAGCCTGTGGTGATGGGTGCACAGGCTGCGGGGACAGGCTGGTGGCCGAGCGGGGCTCTGCTGGGGCTGAGGGCTCTGCTGGCCTTTCTGGCTCTCCCCCTGAGCGGGGGTGGGGGTGGGGAGGGCCTGCTAGCGGGAAGCTGGCAGAGCTGTGGACCTGTCGGGGATGGGAAATGTGGGTCCTGGTAACCAGCATGCCGTTGGGGGAAGCACATCCCTTTAGGGTGGGTGTCATAGAGGTTCAGGGTGAACCAGGTTCGGGGTGAAGCACTGAGAGAGGAGGCACTGAGGACCTCTGTCTGTCGTGCCCGGGCCTGGAGGAGCAGGGGGACAGGCCCTGGAGCCAGCTGTCTCCCCTGAGCCAGCCCGCAGGGAGATGGGAGATCAAGGATTGAAAAGAAGCAGAGGCAAAACCAGTTTGGCTCAGTGGCTAGAGCGTTGGCCTGCGGACTAGAAGGTCCTGGGTTCGATTCCAGTCGAGGGCATGTGCCATGGTTGCAGGCACATCCCCAGTGGGGGGTGTGCAGGAGGCAGCTGATTGATGTTTCTCTCTCATCGATGTTTCTGACTTTCTATCTCTCTCCCTTCCTCTCTGTAAAAAATCAATGAAACATATTAAAAGAAAGAAAAGAAGGAGAAAGGGGGAAGAATGAACATTTAGGCAGCTCTGCCCTGTGTCTGGAACAGCCTGGTGTCAGAGCCTTAGCCGACCTCCCAGCCACCTCGAGAGGCAGACAGGCCCACTAGAGACAAGACAACGGTGGCTCAGGGTTCGGATTGCCCAAGTGGCCCTGGTGTGTGGGGTTTGCACTTCTCCACACCCTGGTCCTTCTCTGAAAGGCCCGTGTGGGGAGCAGGGTAAGGAGCTAGCACAGAGGAGCTCTGGGCGAGAACCAGGGATCCCTGGACTCGCCTTCCCGTGTGAGCCCCTGGGCACGTCCTCCGCGCTTCCCCGTCCTCACGTGGAAAACGGAGCCGCTCAGCCCCAAGTACCTGCCGCGGTTGATCCGAGGCCGAGACGGCCTGGGATACGTGCTGTTGCTTTTTAAAGCTGCCAGATGTGGCACAAATATCCTAAGGTTTTAATTTAATCTGGCTTTCTATTCCCCGCTGAAGAGGGGAGAGGGAGCCCTGGCTACAGAGAACAGGGATGAAGGCAATTATGGAGGGACCCCAGGAGCCCTCTCTCCCTGTTCCCACCGCTGCGGCTGGAGATTATTAAACGGTCTCTCTCTCTTCCTCATTCAGGTATAAAGAAATATGAGGCCCCGATTGGAAGAGAAGCGTGGAGAACCCCAAAGTGCTCCCCCTGGCAAGACCGTTGAACCTGGGGAGACTGAGACAAAGCCTCTTGATCTCACACCAGCCCTCCCCGCACATGGGGACCCTGAGGGGCGGGGGGCGTCTCCATGGACAGAGGCCGGCCAGGCGGAAGGCGTCTCCATCCTGCGGAGGGAAACGCCTGCTCAGACTCCTGCTGCTTCAGATCCCGGGACGGAGGCCCAGGCTGCCCAGGGCCAAGGCCAGAAAAGGCATGTCTCTCCTCTCTGTGCAGAACCGAACCTCTGTGATCAGCTTGTACCTGCAGAGGGGATCCTGACCCGGTTTCAGAGCAGCCCAGCCTCTCTCCGTCCCTTTGTTCACAAGCCATGTATTGCCATTTGGACCTGTTTTCTAACTCCTGACCCATTTGGGCTGAGGCATCGTTGCTGTATCCGGGGTCAGGACGAGGGGGGGCGTGCAGAAGGCGTCGTTCTTGGGCCTCCTTTGCCGCACCCTTGTCCCGGCCTCTATGTCTCGAGTAGAGACCACACATCAGGGCAGTGCTGTGGGGAGCGGGGACCAGGATTGAAAATACCAGTGTGTATGTGTTTTTATATATGTGTGTATTTTATTGATTTCAGGGAAGAAGGGAGAGGGAGAGGGAAACATCAATGATGAGAGAGAATCATTGATCGGCTGCCTCCTGCATATGCCCCCTACTGGGGTTGGAGCCAAACCCTAACCCTAATCCTAACCCTAACCCTAACCCTAACCGGGTTTCAGGCTCTAACCCCAGGCATGTGCCCTGATAGGAATCGAACCGTGACCTCCTGGTTCACCGATGGACGCTCAGCCACTGAGCCACACCGCCCCAGTGTGTGTTTTGATTAAAATGCCAGTGTTTTGATAAAGAAGTGTCAGTGGTTGTTGAGTGCTCCCTGGATGCCTGCTCTATTCTGGGAACGCAGTGGACGGTGGACTCGGGAAAAGGACTTACACCTGAGCACAGGGACCGGGGTGACACGTCTGGGTCACGGAGGAGCTGTCACCTGTGCAGCTGCCTGCAGCTCTCGGCCGTGGCCTTTCCTGCCCCGGGGTTCCGGGTGGACTTGCTCTGCCCCCCAAATCCCGGTGTGCGCCAGGCCAAGCTAAGCTCCTGGCATTCTGTCTGACCCCCCAAAGCCGCCTCTCGGCACCAATACGGACTTCGTTGGCTGGCTGTGTGGGTACGAGGGCTCCCGTGGGCTCTGGAGGCAGTGTCCTGGGGCCTCCAGGTTGTGTGCGGGGCTGGTCACAATGCTCATTTCCAGAGGAGACACGCATGACGACGTTGATGACCGTGTGGTGGGGCGACTTCCACGGCAGTTGCAAGTGCCCACGGAGGCGGTTAAGTTGATAATAAGCAAGCAAGGATTTGTTGAAACTGGCCAGGACGGCCGGAGGGCACCACATGGAGACCACACCGCCCCGGGTGCAGGCAATCCTTTTAAAGGGGTCTGAACCACAAATTTTCATTGTTTTAAACTCCGAGAACATCTCTCAAGGTCGTAGGGAGGTGCCATCAGACTATGATTGACCCTGTTGCCTGCTCCTTGTGTCTAACCATACCTGCTGCTGGATGTGGGAATGCAGTCCTGTCTCGTGAAAGCAGATAGTGCAGCCCAACTTCTGGCGCCAACCAGTCACTCCTCTGAGTTCCAGTCTGGGTCCCCCCAAGGTCTCGATCTGGAAGCTGAAGTAACTACCTTCTTGTTTTAAGCAAGCAAGCAGGATCAAAATTCAAACAGCAGTTTTATCCGAGATGAATGCTACCATATTTCATCCGGTGGTGCAGACCGGGAGCTTAAAGCCCCACGTAAGACACCACCATTGCATCAGCGGGGACACTGGGCCAGTGCATCAGCCAGCTGCAGTTTCTCACTGTGAATCGGGCAGCACCCGCCCCAGTGGAGACATACACGTAAGTCAGCGTGCCCGTTACTCTGGCTCTGAAAGCAGGAGGACTGACTGAGTGGATGCTGTAAGGATTTATCTGACATCACCCCTCAGGGGCCGCTAGGTGGCGCCCCAACCCCGTGGTAGAGACCAGCATGAGCCCGGGCTCCCTTCTATCCCTCGGGGGACCGAGGACCAGAGGCTTCTTCGCTCACCAAATGCCAGCTTGCTTTCCGCTGCCGCTGCCCACGGGTCAGGGTAAGAGGCACTTTCGAGGTCTTCTCCCCGCAGCCTCACCCCTCACTAGCTTTCGGCCTGTTTCATCGTCTAGAAAACAGTAACAGCGTCAGCTCCCTCAGAGGACAGGTGTGAAGGGAGGCCAATGGCTGTAAAACACTGCCCGCCCTGGAAGAGCTGGTCTGGTGAGGGGCTGAGAGAGGAACGGGAACATGTTTGCACACGACACAGCACAGGAGGAAACACGCCATCATGGTGACTCGGGGAGCCCAGCCCTGAAGGGATGGGGCTGGCAGGAGGTGGTTCCCCTGCAGGGACAGGTGGGAATGGTGGGACTTGGGCTGCCAGGTGGCTGAGGTCATGGGGGGAGCAGGAGTGGGAGGCAGTGACGATGATGTTTCCTAAGCCCCACGTGTGAGGCGGGGACTGGGACCTGAGCAGGGCACCCCCGCTCGTGCCAGCAGCTAAGGGTGGCACGGAGCAGAGGCCAGCGTGGGAGCTCGCCTGGCCTCACAAACAACCGCTTGGGCAGGAGGTGGGCATTTGGGGAGACACCTGGGACCTGACCTTCCGTCCTGCATCCCGGGCCCCAGCCCGGCCTCCAGCTCTGGGCGCCGGCTGTTCCCAGAGGCCTGGTCCCCGCCTTCTCCCCGGGCCTCGGCGTCCACCGGGGGCTAATGCAGGAGCGTTACATTAATTAGTTATTCATTTAATTTAACTTCACATTTGGTCTCAATTAAGCTTAAAGCGTTCTTCCTTATAGATGTTACAATAGCACTTGTAATTAAAAAGCAATAACTCTTCGCATTTCTCCTTTAGCGATCCGCTGGGAGGCCGGGCTTGGGGGGGGGGGGGCGGGGAAGGAGGGAGGCGGGGGTGGAAAGGAAGGGGAAGAGGCTCTGGGTGGATGCGAGGTAGCCGCTGACACTGAACTTGGGGGAGGGGAATTCTCACATGGCCAGGGTGTGGGAGTGGGGACCACCAGAACTGGGGAGCAAAACTGGAGATAAAGGGGTGCACTTAAAAATATATATATATATATATATAATTATAATTGATTTTTTACAGAGAGGAAGGGAGAGGGAGGGAGAGTTAGAAACATCGATGAGAGAGAAACATCAATCACCTGCCTCCTTCACACCCCTTACTGGGGATGTGCCTGCAACCAAGGTACATGCCCTTGACTGGAATCAAACCCGAGAACCTTGAGTCCACAGGCGGATGCTCTATCCACTGAGCCAAACCGGTTAGGGCAAGGGGTACACTTTGTGTAACGAGGGGTGGGCTTGGGAGAGGCTGGAAGGAGGAGGCAGGCGACCCTTAGAAAAGGAGGGTGGGGCCACGTGTTGGGAGGCAGAGCAGAGCCCCTTCCCCAGGCGGTCTTATCCCAACTCCCAGAACCAGTGAACCCAAGTGCGGTGAGACTTCAAGTCACCCCCTGGCACTGAGGCCACCACTGTCACTGAGCGCCGCCCAGAGGGTGAGAGTAGATGAGCCCCCTTGTGGCTGCGGGCTGCTGGTGTCTGGCTGGGGAGCATGCCTGGCCCCGACCCCCAGCGGCTGGACTAACCCGGACAAGGACCTGGGACCCTGCTTTGGGAAAGGGTGGGATGGCATAATTGGCTGCCGGGGCCCCGGGAGACATAGTTAATTCCCGACTGGGATTTTTTGGAAACCGTGGCCTCTTTCCCCTCACTACAAATCCTCAACTCATGTTAGTGAATAAAGGATTATATCTTAAACAAACAAACAAACAAACAAAACCCCAAAACTCTTAGGCGGCAAATGACACTGCAGAGGTGAGGTGGGGCGGGCCCAAGGGAATCCCACGGCTCCTTAGCAACCAAGGAGGGAAGCATGTATCCGTGTCAGATAGGAAGATGCTGACTTTGGAGAAACAGGAAGGGTGCATGGGCCGAGGAACGGGAATGTGGGCAGCCTCCGGCAGCGAGAAAAGGCAAGGAACTGGGATTCACCTCTAGGGCCTCCAAAATCTTTATTTTAGCCTCGTGGAACCCAGATTTCTGGCTTCCGGAGCTGTACGATAATAACCCCGTATTGTTCCGAACCACGAAGGTTGTTGAAGTCGGTTCCAGCAGCAATAGGAAACGATTACGTGTTCTTCGTGTAACTATTGTGTGTTCTCAGTTTGAAGACAGGAAAACTGAAGAAGTCCCCAAAGATTAAAAACAGCCGAGGGGGGTCCAGGCAGTATTTAGGTGCCACATATGTGCCACTTGTCACTCCTCCGAGTTCTCCGAAGGCAGGAACGGGGCCATGTGCGTTGCACATCCTTAGACTACCCGACAGGACGACGAAGACCAGGAAGAGGAACTCCATCCTTCTGTCCATGGTGTTGGGCACGGGTTTTGATCCCTGCTGGCATTTCCTAGGTCCCAGGAAACTGAGACGAGGGTGCGTGTTGGGGTGGGATTTGGAAACATTTTTTTTTTTCTTCTTCCCCGGAGCTATCATGATCTGCTGGAGACAGAGATGAAGAAACAAGCACATTCGTGGCTTGCGGCTTTGACTCTCCCACTGGCATCTCTGAAAACGAACAAGAATCATTTTGCAGGTGGACTGCGCCTAAGAGAGAGTTCTAGGAGCTGCCCGCTATTTAGTGTATTGCTAAGCAAGAAGGAAGTCAACGTCTAACAGAGCTAAATACCCACCCCAAGCCCATGTGACCAGTGAACGCGTCTCTGAGGCCCCACGTGGCGTTTGGCTGCTCTGCCTGGATTCCCGGCCAGACTCTAGGGTTCTAGATTTTCCATTAGACTCGATGGCTTCTCCTCTAGCTCCTCCTTTCTCTTTGTTTTCATTTCATGGAGTAAGTAGTCTGCAGACATTAAGAGCTTGGCTGGAGCCAAACTGCCTGCCTCCTATTTAACCCCTTGCTAAGCAGCCTCAAGCAAAGCACCTCCCCACCCCGGGCCTGCTCCCCATCTGTGAAATGGGGACACTCAGAGTGCCTACGTCATGGGACTGCTATGAAGGTTACAGATGCACTTACAACGCACTTAGAGAAATGTCTAGCACATGTTTGCTAAGCATCATACAAACTGTAACTTCCGCATGTGAAAAATGGAATATTCCCAAATACTGGGGTGGAAATAAGAGATCAGGGATTGAACTCCGTGAACTATAAAACCTCTTCCAATCCTGGGTTGTATGCCCGGGAGAGGATAATCAGCGTTTTTTTTTTTTCTTTTCAAAATTCACTCCCATGTGGTTCTGGTTTCCACATCTGGAAACTTGCTGCTCCGTAAGTAACAACAGCCACATAAAGAGTTAGGCCAACAAGTTATGATTAAATGCTTAGGAATTCTGTAATGAAACTTTTATCATTTTTTTTTTTGATATGGATTAGGGAAATGGTGGGTACACATAGCGAAGAAACAGTATTAACCAACGGAAAAATAAGGCGTTTTGAAACCCAAAGGTGATCTTTAAACTATCCGAGAAATGAGGTATGGGGGATCCCGGCGTCCAGTCTGAGCCTCTCTGCCGGCTAGCCGTAACTCTGCCTGTCTCTCACGGCAAATTGCAACAGGTTTCCTTGAATTAAAGTCAAAGTAAAACAGAAACACTTCAACTTCGGCAGCAATGACATATTTTAAAAAGTTTGTCTTAGAGAATACAACGAGAAATGCAGGCCTTTATGTTAGAATAAAAATATTTAAAAATGCCCTGGCTGGTTTGGCTCAATGGATAGAACCTGTGGACTAAAGGGTTCCCGGTTCGGTTCCGGCCAAGGGCACATGCCTGGGTTGTGGGCTCTGTCTCCATTGGGGAGGCATGCAGGAGGCAGCCAATCAATGGTTCTCTCTCATCATTGATGTTTCTATCTTTCTCTCCCTCCCCCTGCCTCTCTAAATCAATAAACTATATTAAAAAATAGTTAAAAGTAATTTGGGTGCCTTCCTCCTGGGACAGAGTCAGGAAGACTGTCTAGATGCCTCAGAGCCCAGTGCTCAGATTAGCTCACTCCACCGGGCCCGATGCTATACCCAACGGCAATGCGAAGGGCTGAATGCAGGGCAGTCGGAGTGTGCGCGGCAGGAGTGGATAGCTGTGCAGACCCTAGTAATGGAACATTGGTACAATCATTTTGATGACTTTTGAAATGAAATACCTGATGCCGTGCATCAATAGAGAATGTTAGCTAGACTTTCCTTTTTGTGAGAAATTTAAGGAACTAGTCAAGAAATTACCTAGGGCAGTGGTCGGCAAACTCATTAGTCAACAGAGCCAAGTATCAACAGTACAACGATGGAAATTTCTTTTGAGAGCCACATTTTTTAAACTTAAAACTTCTCCTAATGCCACTTCTTCAACATAGACTCGCCCAGGCCGGCCGTGGTATTTTGTGGAAGAGCCACACTCAAGGGGCCAAAGAGCCGCATGTGGCTTGCGAGCCGCAGTTTGCAGACCACTGACCTAGGGCTTTTTTACTGGCTTGAGATTTCTAAAACACAACACACACGGCGCCACCTAGCGGAGAGGACCAATGTCTGCACTGTGGGGGGAAAATTCTGTCGGGGCACAATTTTATTTTATTTTTTAATATATATTTTATTAAAATATATATTAAATATATATTTTATTTAAAAATATATTTAATATGTATTTTACAGAGAGGAAGGGAGAAGGATAGAGTTAGAAACATGGATGCGAGAGAAACATTGATCAGCTGCCTCCTGCACACCCCCTACTGGGGATGTGCCTGCAACCAAGGTACATGACCTTGACTAGAATCGAACCTGGGACCCTTCAGTCCACAGGCCGACGCTCTGTCCACTGAGCCAAACTGGTTCCGGCTGGTGGGACACAATTTTAAAAGGCTATGAAATATAGCCTGCTCTCTTACACAGAAGCCCGGGTTTGCTCTCCTTCTCCACGTTATAAACGGCAGGGATCACCTCGGTGTCTGCCACGGGGGATCCGTCTGGGTAGGAAACGGTACAGCAACACCTGCTCTATGGCCCTCGATCAAGACATGGTGGCCAGGGACACCGAGATAACTTCTGCTTCATCTGAGGGCGACCTCCAGGGAGGCCGTATGCTCAAGCGGTGCCATATCAGACACCCCGTAGGGGTGCCCATGGAGAACTCTCCATGAAGTTCCTTTTGTGCCCTCCCAGCCTTTGAATTCTTATCCCAACCCTGTGCAGTCTGGGAGGCGGCTGGATATGGCCGCTTTGCGTATGAAGGCGGGAAGCAGCCTGTCACTCGTTTCACCGCGGCCGGTAGCCCCGGACAGGATCTACAGAAGGCAGGCTGAGCTAAAGAGAATAGTCTTGGTTCCAAGTATGATTTTTTCGCCCTTCACACACAGCCTGCCATTTACATCTGTGAAAATAACAACAACTGGGCAGGAAGGAATTCCATTTCCAACCTTAACACGTTTTCCTCCACCTAAGTAGTCACCCAAAACTTTGTGACCATTTATCCATTGATCTAAAGGCCGGACAACTTTGCTGGGGAACAAGAAAGATGGAACCCTAACCGGTTTGGCTCAGTGGATAGAGCGTCGGCCTGCGGACTGAAGGGTCCCAGGTTCGATTCTGGTCAGGAGCATGTACCTTGGTTGCGGGCACATCCTCAGTGGGGGGGGGGGGGGGGTATGCAGGAGGCAGCTGACTGATGTTTCTCATCGATGCTTCTAACTCTCTATCCCTCTCCCTTCCTCTCTGTAAAAAATAAAATAAAATACGTTTTTTTTTAAAAGGTGGAAACCTACAAATTTCCCCAGACTTGCTTTTTCAGCAGAAGGTGCCAAGTGGCAGCCTGTGCCGTTGGGAGTCCCGGGGCTGGCTCAGCGCTCCGAGTGGACTCGCCAAACTGCGGGCTTCGGTGGGGCGTCCGAAGGAGCCACCCTGCCCCACTTCCCTCAACATTTCCACGTCCACATCCTCCTTTCCCCTCCAATCTGCTGGGAGGGGGTGTGCAAGGTGGGGAGGAGATGTTTATTTCTTTTTTTCTTTTCTTACCTAAGGACTCTAGGCCAGAAGGAAACAATTTCCTTTGAAATAGTCTGTGGCCAAGTTATAGCTGCAAAGTGTTTCCAAATGGAATACAATAGAGACCCTTCAAGGGCAGGGACACCGCACCTGGTCCTCACCAGCCCACGGCCCCCAAAGTCACCTGTTCTCTGCACTCTTCGTGTAGAGCTGACCGCCGCTGGGTGGCGGGGCTGGGTGACCTCAGGATCCAGGAGGGAAGGCAGAGGAGTGGGCCTGACGCCTCCTCTCGGGCCAAGTCCACAGAGCTCAGCTGTTTTCAGTCCGAGATGGGCCTGGGGGGGGGGGGGCACTCCTGCGTGCACGCTGGGCACTGTGTGAAGTTGGGCACATTCCTTGATCTCTTTTATGCCTTTATTTTTGCTACTTTAAATTGGGGGTGATAATAGATTGCTATGAAAATTAAGTCAATTCAGTTTCAAAGGAACTATTGTACTGCTGGCCTATAGCACGTACCCAGTCAACATTCTCTTCCCAATTTGCTTTTTGATTCTTAACTTTAAGCCGGAAGATTCTTCTTCAAATGGCTCTAGGGGCACAGTCAGCGAACTGTGGCTCGAGAGCCACATGCAGCTCTTTGGCCTCTTGAGTGTGGCTCTTCCACAAAATACCACAGCCTGGGGGAGTCTGTTTTGAAGAAGTGGTATTAGAAGAAGTTTAAGTTTAAAAAATTTGGCTCTCAAAAGAAATGTCAATCGTACTGTTGATATTTGGCTCTGTTGACTAAGGAGTTTGCCGACCACTGGTCTAGGGAGTCAGGATGAGACTCAAAGTGGAGCCAGCCAGGGTCCCTCCATTAAGTGACAAATTCAACTTGGCCTAGGAACTGAGGCGGGTTTGAAGTTATATCCGATCCTGGAGACACATTCCTCACCGGCTTCGGAGAAAGGGCTACCAAGATGAAACAAATGACAATAACTCCAAACGGACTCACTGGTGATTAAATAAGGCACACAGAGGCCACCAAGTCCTGGAAGAAAGAGGATCCAGCGATACACAGGAGCAAGACAAATACCACTTCCACAGCCTTTCACTAATCCCTCAGGTAAAGCTGAAATGCACAAATAATAGATGCGGGGAGATGTGGGGAGCTTGCAGCAAGAGCTGGTCCTGGGTTGGTGTGTGGGGTCTCATAGAGCGGAGGAACGTGGCCTCATTGCCTGGGAGTTCTGTGGCCTGGGAGTTCTGTGGTCTGGGCGTTCTGTGGTCTGGGCGTTCTGTGGCCTGGGTGTTCTGTGGCCTGGGCGTTCTGTGGCCTGTGGCCCGGGCGTTCTGTGGCCCGAGGGTTCTGTGGCTGGGCCTTCTGTGGCCCGGGCATTCTGTGGCCAATAACAACACCTGAGTAGTTTGCCAACTCATCACAGTAAAATCACCTTTCGAATGTTGGGCGCCTTTCCTTCCCGCATGGCCTCAACCTTACAGCTAAGGGTTGTATGTGTTATCAGAAGGATCAGATTCTCTCATTTATTGGACAGCAGGAGCCAAGTGCACCTTTTCCTGAAATCCCCTTACTGACGTCCTGGTTGTAATCTCTACGCGGATCAGTTACTATTTCCCTCGGAGAACAGATGGGAAACCTGGGTGCAGGTGTTAAGAAGAGTGCAATATCCCTCTCAGGCTGGTCAGAATCTACCTCCAGAGACAATTTTAAAAACATATATACATTTTTTAATTGATTTCAGACAGGAAGAGAGAGGGAGAGAGAGATAGAAACATTAATGAGAATCGCTGATTGGCCACCTCCCGCACATCAGGAATCAAATCATGGCCTTCAGGCTCATAAGTCGAAGCTCAACCAGCAGCCCCGTGTCTGGAAGCCAGGACTCAAGTGATCTGTCTCAGCAATGAATGGATTTCCCCGATCTGCAGGCACGAAGGCTATCAAAAGAAGGCTCTCCCCAACCCGTGTCCTTTTGCTCAAGGGAAGAGGACGGGATCTTGGTTCTCGTGAGCAGCGCTCAGTAGGACCTCAGTGGTTTGGCATAGATTGGCTCCAGGATGTGATGAGTTAGAACCAAGAAGAGAGCTCCGAGGAAGACAGCAGTGAGGCAACCCAGCAGGATGTAGCGAACAATGAAGAAGGTATCCACGATCTGGAGAAAGAAACGTCAAAAATGAGGTTACTGTCACTTCAGCACCGGCTGTGCTCGTCTCAAACGGTTGGTGAGTGGCCCAGAGCCTGTTCGCGTGTGTGCCTTCCAGCAACACCCTGCCCGGGGTCTCCTCTGCAAACGGCCAAGAAAGAGCACTTCCTCACTGACCTGAGCCGCAAGGGCAAGATGAAGAAAGCATGAGCGCAGCACAGGAAACAAATGGCTTGATTTAGGAGATCTGTAAACACTGTGAAGACTCTGGACAAGTTCTTTATGTTCTGGAATCATATGTTATGTTATGTTATCTGAAAGCATTTCAGAGATGCTTTGCTTGTTCTTAGAAAGGCTCATTTTTATTAACTTTTTATTAGAGGGAATTTTAAACATGCATATAAGTGTGACAGCATAATAAATCCCATGTATCCCAAATCCCAACCCCCAAAATAACCCACTGCCAATTGTGGAGGGTTCATTTTCAAAATGAAAAGGTGGCTCTTTAACACTTTCATCTGAAGAGTTCTGAACCCTAACATTCATACCAAGCATTTCGAGGGTTAGGGAGAATGGCTATTTACCTGAGATACTAAAGCACTAAGATGATAGGGAGATCATGTCCCCCAATCAAACAGTTAGCTGCTTGGCAACCAGTCATATTTGAGGCCCCAAAGCTGTTAGTCATTGCTGATAAAAACCTATAACTAGTGTTAGGTGCCCACTGGTCTGCTGTCCTCTGCCAGCACTCTACTCTCTCCAGATCCAAATGGTGGTACTTAAGTTTGGGTAGGAAAAGCGAAATTTAATCTATAGACCTAATGGAACAGCTACACAAACCAAGAGACTCGGTGACGCACAGATTCCAGCAGCTTTGAGAAGCCAGTACCTCGCAGAGAATCCCAGATATTTAAAAGGTGACGGGTGCATAGAACAACAGTGCAAGAATGTCCACATCTTACCTTTTGAAAATTGGGGATGTGTTAGATTACATGGCAAAGCATAATTAAGGCTGTAAGTGGAGCCAAGCTTGCCAACGAGCTCCTCTCAAAACAGAGAGGTTAGCCTGGCTGTCAGGCGGGCCCAGTGTCATCAGAGGGTCCTCAAAAGTACAGGAGGAAGCCAAGTCGGAGAGGTGTTACCTTCCTAACCCCAGCCAAGGGTGACCCTCCAAAGCTGGAAAGGGAGAAAAAAAAACACACCCCAGTCGTTCCTAGAACCTCTGGAGGGGGATTCAGCCCTTCGAATCCCTTGGCGTTACCCCAGGGAGACAGATTTTGAACTTCTGGCTCACTCGTAAGATAACACATTTGTACCGAAAGCCACTGAGTTTGTGGTCATTTGTTGCAGCAGCCGCCGGACAGTGACAGTACAGGGGCCACTTACTGAGCACCTGTCAAGTCCAAATTCTGCTATGATCGCTGAGACCCACAGATACCACGAAGAAAGGGCTGCTCCAGAGACACCCCCACAGCCAACGCAGAAGGTCAGTCTGATCAAACAGCTTTAACACAACTTTGACCTTGGCTCCAGTATGAACAAGTCTCCTGCGGGCTTCATGTTTGCTCGTTCGACACGTTTCACTTTTTAATTAGCCAATTAGCAGGCCCTGCGTGGAGAAGGCCCAGGCCATGTATTATTGATGGGTATTGAGCCGGCTGCTGCCGGACCGGTTCTCAGAGCCTGAAAATGAGAACTCCAGGCCGCTGGCCATGCTGACCAACATCTTCTGCTCAAACCCCATGCTCCTCTCCAGGGCCTGCAGGTCACATGACAGGACAGAGGGACAGACTGCGAACAGTGTTTGCTCTGTGCCTTTCTCCCAACATTGGTGTCAGCAGCTGTCCAGAAATCTGCAGCCTTCATTGCGCTTCCCCTTTTAAGTCAGAGAAGCTGAGGTGGGGGTTACCCCAGCTCACACACGGCACTCACACCAGGAGAGTGGTTTTAAACGCCGACCAAAGAACCCAGCACGGATGGAAATAATTCCTTAAATTATATGGTATTATTTCCTGGGAGTTTTCAGAACAATTCTCCCCGCTTTTGCCATGATTAGCCCTAGAGTTGGAAATATGTGCCAATTTTGGTTCAGAATTATGTAATGTTGTGTGCTGTTGTAAAGTGTCAAAATAGTTTATGAACTCTCTGTGATGGCCCCTAATGGTTTTGAGTCCCCAACAATGTAAGTTCTGAAGACAGAGCTCAGCTTCAATCCTTGGTCTGACTCCTTCTATATATGTCTGACCTTGGGCAAGTACTTCTACCTCTTCCAGCCTCAGTGTCCTTATCTATAAAAGGGGGCTAATAACAGTACCTACTTCGTGCTACTTCGGGTCATAGAGAGGTTTAAACGAGATCAGTGTGCTTGTAGCAGGACACTGCACACGGGAATCCCTTAAAAAATGTTAGCTGTTATCGCCATTCCTGCTTAAGAAGTGACAGTGGAGGTTGAAAGCAGCTGACAGAAGGAATAATGGGACACAAGAAGTCAATACCATTCAGGTGGGAGGGGTCTGAGAGCACCTGTGCATGAAGAAGCCGGGGGCCCCCACCAGGAATGAGCCGAAGGAGGAGAGGGTCCAGGGATGGGCTGTGAGAAAGATGGTAGAAATCCACTCTGAGGCGGGGTGCGGGCAGGTGCGGTTCTAGCTGAGGACCGATAGAAGACTGAGTGGTGAACTCATCTATTGGGACAGCTTCCTCACTACTCATCTCTATGAAAAGCACATTCTTCTCATCAGAAATGGAAAATTCAGACACGAGGAGGCAGAAAAGCATGCGGCTCAGCACTTGGGCACTGCAGAAGGTTAGGCCCAGGCCCCCTGGAAGGGACACTGTGACGTCAGGAGCAGGTCTATTCCTGTTCTTAAGTCACTTTTCCTCCTCCTGCCCCACAGTAGGAGGTGCTCATTCATCCTGATGGGGACTCAGAACAGGATTCTGTTCCTGGGTGAAGGGGCGGGGAATCTCAACCTCCCCCTGAGCTTTCCTCACCCTCGCTTTCCCTTTACAAATCTCCTAACACAGCTCAGCCACCTGACAGCAGGGAACTCCGCAGGGCTGGAGTGAGGTCCAGGCTCAGAGGAACAAGTTACAACTTGGGAGGCAAAATAAAAGCAATCGTTTTACCTTCACCTCGACCTCTGGGGCTGGGGTTTCACTGGCGCGGGGCAAGAGCAGCAGGACTACCGTGATGAGCAGAGCACCGAGGAACACCGGAACCACGGAGAACCTGGGGCCAAAGGGCAAGTGTTACAGCACCGCGTGCCGTTTCCTGTGTCGGTCAGGCCCCCGGGCTCTTCCCTGGGGCCAGTTTTCTATGTTTCAGCCCATTAACCGGCCGTCCACGCTGCCTGTAAATTTAGAAATGTTTTCATCCCAAAGCCCTTCTGCCTCGACAGTGCCAGCTGGATGCATTCCTGTTCAGTCCCAGTCATCCCAAGCTCCTAAGAATGGGAACTGGGAGTTTTCCTTTTTGCCTCTGCCGAGTCATAATCACAAAAAACCAAAGGGGCCCCTCCCTCACCCCGACTTCCGTGTTTGTTTTCAGACCAGAACGCTTGAGTACAGCGTGTGACTCGCTGCTCTGCACAGACACTGGCCAGAGGGCACAGAGCTGCAGTGTTGTGTCAGCGTAGGGCCTCTCTCCTGAGGCTGGTGCGTGACAGAGAGCCGGTCGTTATCAGGAGCCCCGGGCCCAGATCCAGAGCTCGGGCACTGGACCAAGCACTGGCCACAGGCTGAACAATGAAGAAACTCACACATGCACAACCCCAACACTTGGTGCTTACGGTACAAGGTGAAAATGTGCCAATCCTATTTAATAAAAGAGTAAATACACATTGACTATCACTCCAACACACAAGACAGCTGCCCCCATGTGGTCAAAGATCCTGCCCCCATGTGGACACAAGATGGCTAGCAGAGGAGGGAAGTTGGGAGGGACCAGGCCTGCAGGGAAAGGCAGTTAGGGGTAACCAGGCCTGCAGGAGAGGGCTGTTGGGAGGGGGGGGGGCAGGCCTTCAGGGGAGGACAGTTAGGGATGACCAGGCCAACAAAGTAGTGGAGTTGGGGGCAAACAGGCTGGCAGGGGAGCAGTTAGACATCAATCAGGCTGGCAGGGGAGTGGTTAGGGGTGATCAGGCTGGCAAGCAGAAGCAGTTAAGGGCAATCAGGAAGGCAGGCAGGTGAGCAGTCGGGAGCCAGCAGTCCTGGATTGTGAGAGGGATGTCCCACTGCCCGTTTAGGCCCAATCCCTCATAGGGTCCCAGATTGGAGAGGGTGCAGGCTGGGCTGAGGGACACCCCTCCCCTGTGCACGAATTTCATGCATCGGGCCTTTATGTAAGTACAGAAAGGATCTTCTGAATTCTCAGTGTGTTATGAGCACCAGCGATGTTGCTCCTCATTGCTTTACTGTGGATTCCCAGGGCGGGAGGGCGCCTTACCTGGCTGCACCGGAGGCTCGGGACAACACCACACACAGCAGCAGGGCCAGCACCCAGACCAGAGCTAAGACGAACACGCCAGTGCCCACGCCCAGCACAGTGCCGGCCACCTGGGGGAGAGAAAGCCTGAGTCCTGCACTCCCCCCCCACCCCCCCCCCAGCCCTGGGCCAGCACGGGACCAGGTGTCCTCTCAGCTCCCCGCCTTCCCACCTTCTGCGCACTCCTGGGGTATATGAAAGCACTCAGCCAAACACAGAAAGTCCAAACTCGTAATATAAAAAGATGTCTGTATGGATATGTACATGTGTATAAGTAGGAATAAGTCCAACAAAGGATATATAGGATTTTTGTAACAAAACTTATAAAATTTTATTCAAAGATTTTTTTTTTAAAGACCTGAACAGAAAAATAAAACAGACCCAAATAGAGACATAACCCATGTTCCTATTTGGGATGGTTCAACTTTATTAGATCTTAATTTTCCTTAATCTATCAGTTCAATGGCATTCTCACTAAAAAAAAAAAAAAAAAAAAAAAAAAAAAAAAAAATCTCAAAAATAATATTTTTTTGTGTGGAACTTGAAAACCAATCCTGAATTCATATGGAAGAGCAAAAGCCCAAGAATAGCAAAAACAATTTTAAGAACTAGGATGGAAACTTGCCTTTCTTGTTACCAACTGCCACAAGACACATTATGAAACCAAGGTAATTAAAACAGTGTGATGGTGGCATAAGACACATGGACCCGCAGAGTAAGACAGGGAACCGAGAGCCAGACCCAGGCATTTGTGAGAGCTTTGTTCAGGGCAGAGCTGGCTTCCTGATTCAGTGGATTTCATAGATGGTGTTGGGACAAGTGACTATCCAATCGGAAAATAATAAAATTAGATCTCTACTTTAAATCATACACAGAAACCAATTTTAAATGGGAAGTAATTCATTATAAAACAGCATATGTTTAAATATACAAATGCTCGGGCTGCCTACCCTAGAATACATAATGAAGTACAGCAGTCAGATGCTTGCACCTAAACTTAGAATCACCAGGAACGGAAAAGTACAGAATGCGAGGCTGATGCAGGTGCGTTGGATGGCAGCTCAAATACCACGAGCTGGGCTGCCTTCAGTTATGTGAATTTTCTAGAGTGATGAACAACTCTTGTGAAAGTTCCAAACCACAAATAAGTATAATTTCCCCTTGATTTACATCAGAGTTGCATTCCTGGAAATTTTAACTATGTTCAACTCTGCCAAAAGAGACATTATGTTTGTACAAAAAATAAAGTTAGATTTAGGCTCTGATTATAAATGAGTATCCCGTGGGACACTCAGAGTTGTGCAGGAGGCAGGACAGCTCTGCACAGTGAGGGCTGTTTGTGCATCGCAGAGTATCGAACAGCTCGGGCCCTGTCTGTAAACCCCCAAAGTCACAGTAATACTCAAACAGGCCCCCGTACACTCCAAAATGACCAAGGAGAAGTACCACTGCTTTGGAGAACCACTGTTGTGGAAAAACTCATGTACACAGAGATGTGTGCAAGGATGTTAGTTTATAATACCAAAACATCTGGAAAAACCTAAATGTCCATCAATAAGAGAATGGATGCAGTATTACATACTCATACTGAACATGAAATGAATAAACTTGATCTATCTGTATTGAGAGAAATACACTGAGTGGCCAGATTATTATGATCTCTGAACACACACACACACACACACACACACACACTCTGAGTGTTGCATGAATTCATGCCCGGTGCATGAATTCGTGCATGGATGGGGTCCGGCCAGCCTGGCCAGGGGGAGGGGACATGGGCGGTTGGCCTGCCTGCTGGTCAAACTCCTGGTTGAGGGGACAATTTGCATATTATCCTTTTATTATATATGATTTATTATATAGGATTTATTATATAGGATCATAATAATCTGGCACTCAGTGTCTATCTCAGAAATAATGTTGAGTGATAAAAGCAAGCTGCAAAATGAAGCCCATACTATAATAATACTTGTATTTTTCAAATGTACAAAAAAACTCAATAGAAATATTGTTGATGATATACTATATACTATAAAAATATAAAAATATGGGCACAGATAATGCATAACAATTTCAGAACAGTGTTTGCCTCTGGGAAGGGAGGAAAGAAGAGGGATGGGGCCAGGAAATAGATCAAAAGGACTAAATCTGTGATGTTTTATTTCTTTAAAATATAAAACTTAAGCCTATGTACCAAAATGTCAATGTTTATTTATCTAGCTGGTAGGGCATAGGTGTTTGTTATACTACCCAGTGTAATACTTGTTTTGGATAATTTTCAAAAATTTTTTAATTTTTATAGTTAACTGGAGGCAGGTGCATATGAACTGAGGTCAGAGAACAGAGATTGGTGACCAGTTGGGGTACTATTGCAGTTCTCTAGTTAAGAGGTGTCGAGGGCCAGAACTCTGTCTTAGCTGTGGAGATGGAAAGGAGTCTAGGAAGAAGACCTCAGAAACAAGGCAGGGTTTTTGTTTTGTTTTGTTTTTTTTTCTCAGCAAAAGAAAACATCAACAAAATGAAAAGACAACCCACTGAATGGGGAAAGGTATTTGCCAGTGACACATCTGATAAAGCGTTGATATCCAAAATTTATAAAGAACTCATGCAACTCAACATAAAACAAATAATTCAAATTAAAATGGGCAAAGGATCTGAATAGATAATTCTCCAGAGGTGATACAAGGTGACCTATAGACATATGAAAAGATGCTCAATATCACTCCTCACCAGAGAAATGCAAATTGAAACCACAATGAGATACTGCCTCACATCTGTAAGAATGGCTATCATCACTCAAACAACGAACACCAAGTGGTAGCAAAGATGTGGAGAAAAGGGAACCCTCGTGCACTGTTGGTGGGAATGCGGATTGGTGCAGTCACTATGGAAAACAGTGTGAGCCCTCGCCAGTTTGGCTCAGTGGATAGAGCATTGAATCCGGTCAAGGTCATGTGCTTTGATTGTAAGTTCCTCCCCAGCCCAGGCCCTGGTTAGGCCTCGTGCAAGAGGCAACCAATTGATGGGTTTTTCTCACCTGGATGTTTCTGTCTGTCTTTCCCTATATCCTCGTGTGAGGAGGAAGGAAGGAAGGGAGGGAGGGGGAGAGGGAGGAAAGGAGGGGGGAGGGATGAAAGAACAGTATGGAGGTTTCTCAAAAAAGTAAAAATGGAACTGCCTTATGACCCAATGATTCCACTTCTGGGTATATATTAGAAGAAACCTGAAACACTGATTTGAAAATATATGCAAACCTATGTTCACTGCAGCATTATTTACTATAGTTAAGCTATGGAAACAGCCCAAGTGCCCGTCAGTAGATGAGTAGATAAAAAAGTGGAGGTACATATGTACAATGGAACACTACTCAGCTATAAAAAGGAAGAAGATCGTACCTTTTGCAACAACATGGATGAGCCTGGAGAGTATTATGCTAAGTCAGTGGTCGGCAAACTCATTAGTCAACAGAGCCAAGTATCAACAGTACAACAACTGAAATTTCTTTTTAAGAGCCAAATTTTTTTTAAAACTTAAACTATATAGGTAGGTACATTGTTATTAACTTAAATTAGGATACTCCTAAGCTTGCCTTTGCTAAAAACTCAGGGGGCCAAAGAGCCGCATGGGCCTCGAGAGCCGCAGTTTGCTGACCACTGTGCTAACGAATAAGTCAGTCAGAGAAAGACCAATACCATACGACTTCATTTATATGTGGAATCTAAGGAACAAAACAAACAAATAAACAAAACAGAAACAGACTCATAGATATAAAGAACAGGCTGACGGTGCCAGGCGGGAGAGGCATTGGGTTGCCGCTGAGAAATGTGAAGGGCTTGAGAAGTACAGATTGCTGCTTACAGAAGAGTCATGGGGATGTGAAACACAGCCTAGGGAATACAGTCAATAACACTGTAATAACTATGCATGGTGCCAATTGGGTCCTGGAATATCATGTAGTGTATATAACTAACACTATGCTGTACACCTGAAATTAATACAATAATGTTGCATGTCAATTCTAATTGAAAAAAATTTCAATTAAGAAGAAATAAACGATGCAGGTTTCCTGCTTGGTTGACCGAGTTCTTGGTACTACCCTTAACAAGATACCAGTTAAGTTTTTTAAAAATATATATTTTATTGATTTTTTTTACAGAGAGGAAAGGAGAGGGATAGAGAGAAACATGGACCAGCTGCCTCCTGCACACTCCCTACTGGGGATGTGCCCGCAACCAAGGTACATGCCCTTGACCAGAATCAAACCTGGGACCTTTCAGTCCGCAGGCTGATGCTCTATCCACTGAGCCAAACCAGGCAGGGCTACTAGTTAAGTTTAATTGCTGCTGTTTTGGATATTACACGCAAAAACCTGGAAGAACTGGACCCAAAATACAGGGCAAATGGTAATGGAAGCTGATCACTAGAAATATTGCCCATCAATCTCCACAAAATCTTGAAAGTTCATGAGATACTGGGTTCAGTATATGGTCTGGCTTTAAAGTAATGCGATACACACCCCAAACTCTTATAAGAATGAAGTTCAACACTTTCTCACCTAGCCGTACACTTCCTCACTGAGAGTGAAGAGGAAGGGCTGGGTCTAGCACAGGGTGCTATCGCGGGGAAGGAGTGAACGTGCAGTCACTTGATCTCGTTAACTCAGTGTGTTTTAATGTGAATAATATATTACTTCCCACACGGGAACAGATACATTATTGAGTGAACTTTGATTAAAATAGTAAAAACAATAGTGTTTTTCACTTAGTGTCCAGGGCTTTTACAAACCTCCTTTGAGAACTGATGATAAGTCCACTTACTGAGTGTCTGTGGCATTGAAAACAGGGAGACTGGAGGTGGAATAAAATAGCCGGGCTAGCCCTGGCCCGTGTGGCTCAATCGGTTGGAGCGTTCCTCCCACACGCGGCAAGGTCAGCGCCCCACCTACCGCCCCGCCTCTCCCAGCCTCCTCTGGCCCAGCCTCCTCGGCCCAGCGCCCTGGGCTCCAGCCTCAGCCGTTCTCACCTCTGCCATCCTCTCCGCTGCAGGCGGCCCCACTCCTCACCTCCTCCCTCCCCCGGCTTCCCACACCTCGCAGCCCCACTGGTTTCGGCGCTGGTCTGCTCGTAACCAATCACAAATGGTCTGTCATCCAGGCTGAACCAGATTGGCTAATCAGCGCCCCTCTTTCAACGCCCAGCTTCCCCTCATTTGCCTTACGCTCGCCGTGGCTCCAGGCAGCGTGGTGGGTGGGCACGTCGCACCCCGTTACTCTCTACGATTGGTTGGAGACGGGTCGATCTTGGGACCCGCCTTAAGCTCGATTGGTTAAAAGCAGTCCAGGCTCCGCGCACGCCCCACCACGCACTGTCAATCACACCATCTCCTAAGTAACCCGCGGGCTCATTGGCCAGTCGCGCCAGAGGGCGGGTTGTAGGTTGGAGAAGCGCTTCTTTCCCGCCACCCCTCGCTGTTACTATGGAGACTCCACAGTCTTGCGGGGATGCGCAGGGTCCAGGCAACCCTTCCTTCATGTCAAAGTGCGGAAATAGGTACAGCAGTCTGGACATTAGTTCCTGTTTCAGGGTCTGAGGAGCACCTCGGTTCCTGAGCCAGTGGCGCCGGTGGGCAAAGCAGGCGTGGCCTCAAAGTGGGGGACAGGCCCAATAATTCAGGTTCCCGGAAAGAACGGAATACGACGCCGTAGTTGTGATAACATCATGCTTTCACTTATTCTTACCCCGCCTTATTTTATGTGGCCTTATTCTGCCGTTATTCTTATGAAGTAGGCTGTGGCAAAGCTCATTCTCCTCACAGGACAGAACTGTGAAGGGAGGCCACGGTCAGTCAAGTGCATCTTCTGTAGCCACACCTCCAGGCATCTCTACCTGGAGCTGATACACGCTCTTAGCGAGCTGCGCTTCATCTCACTGCGAACTAAAAGTTGCCATGATGGCTAACCAAAGGAAGTAGGACAGAGGATGCAAAGCTCCATTGCTGAACCAGGAAGGGGAAACAAAAAAGCAAAAAACGGTACCAAATTTGAGAGCTCTAATATTTGATCCCTTGACCGTACACAACATTCTGAAATGTCATGAAGCAAACGATTCAATCCTGGAACACCCCATCTTTGATTTAGGGAATCCAATGCTGAATCACACAGCTTTATGAGTGAAATTAAAGAAGATGGTTGAAAGCCACTGAATGTACGTCTCAAATTTATTCAACTTTCTTTTTAAAAAATATCTTTATCGTTGAAAAGTATTATGTATCTCCCCTCCCCCCCCATTGACCTTCTCTTGCCCACCCCCGCCCCCACTCCAGGCCTTCACAATAGTCTGTGTCCATGGGTTATGCATAGTGACTGATCTCTTTCCACCCACCCACCCACCTTCCCCTGCCTTCCCTCTGTGTATTCTACTTTCAAAGTTTCATTTACAATGATATATACAAACAATGATTTCTTATGTGTTTAACAACTTGACCATACGTGGACCAGTGAGGAGCTCTGTGGTTAAGAAAAACATTATTTTGATTAGTTCACTTGATTGGAATTGAGTACTAAGCACTGGTAGGAACTGGGAGGATACAAAAGAAATACCTTATGACTCCTGCCTTAATAGCTTGTGGTTTGCTAACGAAACAATTGGAAAATGCTTTTCAGCAAGATATAACAATGGGCCAAACTTATAGTTAATTGCTCCAAGTAATAATAAGACTTCATATTTACAGAGCATTTAGTAGTTTTCAGAGCACTTCTACACTTGTATGTATTTGGATGAAATATTGTTTTGGTCAGAGTTAATGTGGCTCTTCATGGTATAGCAGAACTAATGCTGTGCCCTGGCATTTGGGTAGGAATGGGAAAGGCGGAACAGAGATGGAAGGGAATCCAGGGAGAGAAAACAGTTTGAGCAAGAGGCTGAGACAAGAATGAGCACTGAGTGTTTGGGAAATAATGTGGAAACTGGTCTAAGCCAGAGTGCAGACAGATAATGGAAAATAACATTGTGTAGACTAACCAGTCAGGACCAGTTCTGAGCCCTTACTGTTTCTGGGGCAAGTGTTCAACATTAGAGTTTGGAATAGTTAATAATTTCTAATGACCAAACTGACATGTTTAATTATAAATTAAGAATTGGGCATGAGCCCAGCCGGTGTGGCTCAATGGTTGAGCATCGACCTATGAATCAAGTGGTCACAGTTTGATTCCCCATCAGCGTGTATGCTCAGGTTTTGGGCTCTATCCTGGTGTGGGACATGCAGGAGGCAGCCAATCAATGATTCTTTCTCATCATCGATGTTTCTATCGTTTTCTCCCTCTCAGAAATCAATCCTATCTAATAAAAGAGTAATATGCAAATTTGACCATACCTTTGTCACACCACAAGCCACACCCACCACCCAATCAGGAGCAGATTATGCAAATAAACCCCAACCAAGATGGTTGCCACCACTGAGAGCAGGAGGAAGGCTTGGGTTTCCCCGGCAACAGAGGAAGCCAAGCTTTCCGCCTGCTGTTGCCTGCCTAAGTCTCCACTCAACGTTACAAAGTTTCAATTATAAAAGATACAGAAATGGCGGCAGCCACTGAGCTGGAGAGAAGGCTTGGGTTTTCCTGGCAATGGAGGAAGCCAAGCTTTCAGCCTGCCATTGCCAGCCTAGGCCTCCACTCTAGGCTACAAAGTCAAACAGAAATGGCTGCCACCCTGGAGCGAGCAGAAGGCTTGGCTCCACTCCAGGCTTCAAAGTTTCAATTGTAAACATAGATTAATCCTAGATACCAGGGCCTCCACTTGGGTCGCTGGGGGGCGTGGCCAGCCTGCAAACCTCTACAGGCCCCTCAGCCAGGCTGCCCCTCACCCCAGGGGAACCCCCACCCTGATCTGGGACACTCTTCAGGGCAAGCTAGCTGGCCCCCACCCATGCACCAGGCCTCTATCCTACCTAATAAAAGAATAATTTGCAGATTGACCATCACTCCAACACATAGATGGCTGCCCCCATGTGGTCAAAGATCCTGCCCCCATGTGGACACAAGATGGCCACCACAAGATGGCCAGCAGGGGAGGGCCATTGGGAGGTTCCAGGCCCTGCAAGAGAGGGCAGCTGTGGGTGATCAGGCCAGCAGGGGAGGGCAGCTGGGAGGGACCAGGCCTTCAAGGGAGGGCAGTTGTGGGCAATCAAGCCTGCAGGGGAGGGCAGTTAGGGGTGACTAGGCCAGCAGAGGAGAGAAGTTGGGGGCAAACAGGCTGGCAGGGGAGCAGTTAGATATCAATTAGGCTGGCAGGGTAGTGGTTAGCGGGTGATCAGGCTGGCAGGCAGAAGTGGTTAGGGGCACTCAGGGAGGCAGACAGGTGAGCATTTTGGAGCCAGCAGCTCGATTCTACCAAGATTGGGCCTAAACAGGCAGTCGGACATCCCTCGAGGTGTCCCAGATTGGAAAGGGTGCAGGCTGGGCTTAGGACATCCCCCGCCCCCCACCGGGCCTCTAATAAAAAAATATAATAATATTTAAAAAGAATAGGGTATGAGTGAGGAGGCACTCCAAACTTCTTACAACTTCCTGACTGGATATAACATTTTGGATTTTCTCTCTGATAAGAAGGTATCCTCCCCTCAAACCCCACTTTTAACTCACTCCTTAACTGGGAAGAGGTGTTAGTTTTCTGATAAGATAATACTATCCTACACTCTCATTTAAATTGAAAGAAGTGTTGTCACCATGCTACTCCATATTTTGCCATCTCTTAAAGTTCACTCTAAAGAAAATTTATTACTTGACTATCCAGTCTTTCTCTTTTAGAAAATTGTCTCCTGTATGCTGTGTTATATGGTGCCTCTCCACATTGCTCCACATCCCTGCCATGTATGTGTCACTCACAGTGTACCGCCTGTTCAGTGCTCATAGGTACCATATAGGTGTACATTTGTTTAATTACAATTTTCTCTTAAATAAAATACAAGCAACAATAACTATAAACACCATTGTCTAATTCCTCTCTCTCAAATGTGCAAAGTCATTGTTGTGCTGTTAGGGTAACAAAAATGAGGTTATTAGGGTAATTGAGTACAAGATATGATGGCAGAAAGGATAAAGTTTTCTTGTTCATTTTATGGTTGTCAAAACTTTTTCTGACAGGGAACCTTGAATATTTGGTATACATTTTCTTAAGTGATTATTTTCGCATTTTCTTAAGTGATTATTTTCACAGATACATTCTGAAAATGTGCCTAAAACTTAGTAATTGTTGGTATTTAGCTGAGACTCAAAAGCTGCCATTATTCTGCTAAATTGGGAAACTGAGTAAATAGAAACCCTCCCTCCCTCCCATCCCCAGCTATATTGTCAATAATTACTGATATTCACCTTTTGCTATAGAACAGAGGTCAGAAAACTATGATGTGTGCGCCCAATCTGACTTGCAATCTATTTTATGTATGCCCTGCAAGCCAAGAATGATTTTTACATATTTAAATGGTTAGAGAAAAAGAAAAATATGAAATTACATGAAATTCAAATCTCGGTGTCCGTAAGTCAAGTTTTTTTTCTGAAGCACCAGCTTGCTTATTCATTAGCATATTGTCTATGGCCGCTTTCACTTTATAACAGCAGAGTGGAGCAGGTAGTAAAGAGACTGTATGGCACATATGACTACAATACTTACTATTGGGTCTTTAAGAAAAAGCTCTGATCCTTCCTATCTATCAGAGTTTGCTAGTGAATCGGATCCCATGGAATGTTGGAACTGAAACAGACTTTGGAAATCATGCAGTGTTAATTTTTTTAAATTCTCACATCAATAGAGACAATATCACTGTGATTGATAAAAATCTCACATTCTTGCCTAAAATCACATAGCCAGTAGTAATAGACCCCTACTTCCGTTGGCTCAAGGTATCTTTCATATATGTTGTGTCTTCCTTGCGGTGAGATAAGAGAGTCACTAAACATTGTCTTGACTTTGATCTCATGTCTCGTCCAGATGAATACACTACATGTAACCAATTGATGGATACTTAGACTTGCGTGATTTCAGCCAATATGAGTTGTCTTCTATTTTTCATTTTTCTCATTTCTCAAAAGTTGTATGGCCATCATGAAAAACTTTCTTACTTTTACTCACTTTCTCTCTTTTACCAAATCTGTCTGTTTCAGCAAAGGAATTCAGAGGTGGCTGATTTTCTGTTCCGGTTTAAGGTTCTTAAGGGAAGTGAGGATAGTTAGAAAGGCATAGGGTACAGATTTCACTCTGGAGTCCAGGGATGGGCCATATGTGTGGAGAGGGGAGAGGGAGTGTCCACAAACCCACTGGTAAGTTTAGTGTATACGCCCATATGTGGGCGTTTCTGGGGAGGGTATCCATAGCTTTCCTAAGATTTTTATGAGGCCATGACCTCAAGAAGATTTGGAACGACAGACTTATAAAAGATGTGTTTGGGGAAGACTGCTGCTCAGAGGTGTGGTGCGGGAGACTGTTCTGGGTTCTTTGGTAAGAACTCGGCTGATATTTAAATATGTAAATATAAGGGAAGAGCTCTTCACCCACTCACTTCAGCCCACCCAAGTTTTTTTTTTTTAACCTTCTCTGCCACTCATAAAGGTGATAAAAATTCATCAGATTCACAAAGCGGTTGAAGTCAGATGGTGATGAAATCCCAGCATAATTCTCACCAGAGAACGTTCTGATTAATAGAAACTGCAGAGGAACTAATTTTATGAAAATAGCAATTGTTTTAGCTGGAGCAAGCTGGGAGAGTGGGTGCTGATGCAAACAGCTCCATTGTGTGGTGCTGACAGCTCCAATCTGGCCGTTTATTTATTAAACGTCTTTCCGCTGTAAATTATTAAGCCTGGATTCTGGGAGATGAGTGAGGAGACAGGATAAGACAATAGAAGGGAAAGCAAACCTGGACAGCTCCCTTCAGCATTATTGCAGCATTGTGTCTTGTAAAGGCCTCTGCCTCCGTGGTTTAGAGAAATAGGATGAATTCTCTCTTTGGTGGGGCTCAGAAATGGACAAGTAACATGCTTTGATTTTGAAATTATTTGCCAGTTCTTACAAATCAAAGTGTCCTTCAGGGAAAATTTAACCAGTTGGCTCAACAAGTAGGAAGGAGCCAGGTATTTTATCTATTCTCTGAAAAGGCTGTTTTGCCCAAACAAGGAAGAACTTGGTCTACCTTAACATTAGCAAGTACCAAATGAAATGTTTTAGGGTGCTCAGTCACCAGAAAATCGGATTCATTTGGCCTGTTTGATAGCTAGAAAAGTCTTTCATGCTGGGAAGGAGTTCTAAGATCTGTTTCTTAAACTGAAGAATAGAAAAGGCCTGGTGGACAGACAGGGAGCAGAATTCCGATTATGCGCATGATCATTTGAAACGCTGGAGTCCTGGTAAATGGGGAGAGGAGGGGATACTTGGTTTGTTTGAATCTTAGGTTCAATGTTTAACCCTCTTTTCTGAACAGCATAATAGAGGATAGGGGGCTTCATTTTTTGCCAAGCACCACCTCCTTATTTACTCGGGGCCGGTAATCATGCACCATTAATGGAAGCTTGAGAAACAGGTCATGCCTTCATCATTTGTTTATTCGTTAGACAAATATTTGTACTGAGTATTCCTGTGTGCCTGGAAAATGGGGATAAAGAATGAACAAAACAGCCCTGCTCTCATGGAACTTACATTCCAGTGAAAGGAGCCATAAAGTCAACAAATAAATGTTCTGCTGATAAAAAAAAAAATCTGCTGGTTTCAAGTGCTATGAAGAAGAAACGTGGAGTTCTGGAATAAAGATAGGTGAAGCAGCATGTAGAGCGGAGTATCAGGCACTGAGAGTAGATGTGACATTATACAAGTGAGGAAGGAGGCTCTCTCAGAATAGGCGAAATCTTAGCAGTGACCTGAGAATATCAGCAGTGGGAGTGAGAGAGTGAAGAGCAGAGGGCCAAGCGAATTCCAAGAGCTGCAAGGAGGCCAGTGCAGCTGGAACGGGGAGGGGACCTGCAGGGGCCGTGTAGGGCTGTAGCTTTCTTCCGAGTGACATGGAAGCCACTTGTGGAGTTTTGCACAGAGGAGTGACATTATCTGACTTGCCTGCCAAAAACCAAAACCAGAAGGAGCCTGCCAGATACCAGTTAATGCAATCTAAGGTGAGAATGGGGCCTGATTCTTCTAACAGTGACTAGCCTTGGTGATTGCTTCCCAGTATGTGAAGTGAAGGCTCATTTCTCTGCATCTGTGGGGTGGGTGAGGGTTCTCTATTCTTTGTAAACAGCGTCCTCCCCTGGAGAGTGCCACGTGTAGTGACACAGTGGACTTCAGGTCCCTTTGTTTACCTACAGTTAGAGGGAGGATATGAGGCATCAAACAGCACAGAATCTGTTAGCACTGGCCTTGCCCAGCGCTGGGTTTGCAGCTGGCCAGTACAAAGTTCTTGCAGGAGAAGGCTTCTGTGAGTTCTGATTTCCTCTCCTCTGTAGAGCAGGAGAGGACTGCAGCCCTAGAGGCAGGCACCAGGCAGCTGCTGGGAGGATATATATGGCAAACTCAGCTGGAGTCTATGCAGGAACATTTGGTAGATGGGGGAGGAAACCCATGATGTTTTATGGGGAGTGAGAGAGTATTAGGAGAACCATGGGGCTTCTGGATTAGCAGATGTCTGGAGGCATCGCTACAGCCTGTAACAGGACTGAGCCCCATGCTTTCTTATAAGATGTCAAGTTCACGGTGTCCAAGAAGCAGCTGAAAAATGCTTCCATTCATTCATCTGGGGTCTCACCAATGAGCACCTTCAGATTGTTCTCTCGGGGTATTTCAGAGCAAAGTCAAGAGGAGGTTTGGGTAATGTAGTCTTGATCATTGAGCCCTGAGTGGAAGGAGATGGCCAGACCCATATTTAAGGATTTTAAAAGATGCATACAACTCTGATTTGAGCTCCCAGCTGCTGAAATGGAAAGGTTCTTTTTAGAGATTGGTGTTGCCTGAAAGTGCACTGTGTCACCACCCTTGGCACTCTCTAGGAGAGGATGCTGTTTACAAAGAACAGAGAACCTTCACTCACCCCATAGATGTGGAGAAATGAGCCTTCTACTCCACGTTGGTTCTGGGATTGAAAGACCAAATCCTCAGGAAAGAGATCTCAGAGCTAAATCAGGGCTAGAAATATACTTCTCTCAGCAGTGCACAGATACCTGGGGATGGCCCAGCTTGAGAGTACAGCTCACAAATATTCCATGTTTGATCGCTTAAGACCACTGTCCACAGGGAGGGGAAGAAGCCTTGAAGATTTCAGATCCTGGAATTTCTGCCTTTGAACCAGTTTTACTTACTTTAGGAGTACCATCCAAACTATCCCGAATAGAAAGTGCTAATGAATGAGTTTGCTACACCAAGTCCGAGGCACTGAGGGTAGATGTGACATTAGTTAATGAAATGCAAAGATGACAATAAATAGAATTGCTTCTTTGATTGCTTTGCCAGCATATTCCCCTGGTTGAGACAGTTAGGGGAGTCAGGAAGGACATAAATAGGGGACAAGAAGGAGAAAGGAGGGAGTGATGAAGGACAGGTGGCTGGAGGAATGACAACAATGAAGCCAGATTCCTTAAAGAGAAAGGAAGCACAGTGTGGAGTTGCTGCAGTGGGTGGTCCGCAGTTGAGAAGGATGGCCATTCCTGAATGAGTCATTCCCCAAAGCCTCTGCTTCTGGAGATGAATGTGCACTGAGTCAACCAGATCTGCCTGGCCCCTTGATCATGCTTTGACCTAAGGAAAAGGGGCCTGAGGCAGTTCACTTCAAACACCAAATATCTACCATTCTCGAGCAGTGTTCCAGAAACGCAGGAGCTACAGTCCCTTTCTTCCAATTGTCCACACGGTACTGTTTGCGATAAATAATAACACCCTGTGTGATAGAGGCCACATGAGAGGTAAGTCTGGGGGGGCTTCCTAATCAAAGGAGAGGAAATAGAGGGATCAGTGAAGGTTTCCAAGGTGACATTGGATAGGGTCTTTATGAGTGATAGAAATTAGCTATAGAGAGTAAGAGGAAAGGGATTCCATGCTGAAGGAATAGCACATGCAGGCTTCTAGGGCTATGAGAGAGAAGAGAATAGGTGATAGGCGAGGAGTTCAGAGTGTCTGGCGTGCTGTGGGCTGGGGCTGAAAGCATGAGAAGGGGGAAGGGCAGCAGAAGAAGCCAGGGGGCATTGGGGTAGTGTCATGAGACTGGCATCATGTGAGAAGGACGTGAGACCTAAGTATCTTTCAGATTCTGATGATCCGCTGAAATATTTAACAAGGGAAGGTATTTATAACACATATACAAAAGTAATCTATTCCATAAATCCCTTATGTTTATCCGGCTATCTGGCCTTTGCATAAATTACATTCAAGGTTGGGGTGTCCTCAACCTCCCAAAGCTGCCCACTTCATTGTTGGGTGACTGTGAAGTTTACAAAATCTTTCTTATAGCGAGCCAAACTCTGCCTCCTCATAATTCCTACTCACTGTGTCTGGCTTTGCCATTTGTAGCAACACAGGAAAGACCACTTTAAAAATATTGGAAGACACCTCCCATTAGTTTTCAGTTTCCCAAGTTAGGCACCCAGAGTTTCACTCATTCTTTGTTTACTTCATTGTTCTAGGCTCCTTACCAGCCCTGTCACAGCTGTCCGCATTGTGGTTTATTAAAGCATCTTTCAGAATCTGGCGCTAGAATTGTTCATCATACTTCAGAGAAGCTCAAAAGACACTGAGTACAGTGATGCCATTACTGCTTATTTGAGCTGGACACTCTATGACTATCAGAAACTCTAGTCTTCGTAGTTTGTTACTGGTCACATCCCACTGTTTGCTTTTAAAGCTTTTGATGAACCGAAGCTTCTAACTCTTCTGCACACTAATTATTGCCAAGCAAAATCCCCACTATACTCTGTATGTACAGTTTATTTTTGAAGTTTAAATATAGGACTTCATCTTATTTCAACTTTACCTAGTTAGTTTTCTAGATGACTAGATTTCAGCCTGTTAGATTCATTTTTAAAGTCTTGATTCTCTTTTCTATGACACGGGTGGCTCTCCTTGCACATTTGACAAACATTTGTTCTATGTTCTAATCCAAGTCACTGATAAAAATGTTTCCTAGGACAGAACTTGGTAGCACTGGAGATCTACTCCCAGTGTGGGTATGTGTTCACCTAATGACCCATTTTACATTATTCATGATGGTAACTTTGAAGATACATTGTACTTGGCATGTCTTTCCATCCAAATCAATAAATGTTTGTTATTGACCTCCTAGCTTCTAGGTTCTATGTTAGGTGCTGAGGATATGAAAATAATCAAGATAGCCCTAGCTGGTTTGGCTCAGTGGATAGAGCATCAGCCTGCAGACCAGAGGGTCCCAGGTTTGATTCTGGTCAAGGGCACATGCCCCGGGGTTGCAGGCTCAGTCCCCAGTAGGGGGCGTGCAGGAGGTAGCCAATAAATGATTCTTATCATTGATATTTCTATTTCTCCCTTCCTCTCTAAAATCAATGAAAATATATCTATTTTTCCCTTCCTCTCTAAAATCAGTGAAAATATATTTTAAAAAAGAAAGAAAGAAAATAATCAAGATATTCTTATCTTAAAGAGCTTTTAATTTAGCAGCGGTGACAGGCCTATATACACCAAGTACAAATCAGTAAGTGTATAAGTAAATATGTGTTACCTCTGATCTGTATTAGAGTTATATATACCTTTTTCAATATAAACATAATAAGTAATAGATAGTATGCATTATATCATAGTGTGCATTAACAGTATAAACAAAGTATACAATAACACAGAGCGAGAGGAGATTACTTCCTCCTGTGGAAAAGAGAAAGGAGGGCTTCACAAAAGAAGGAACATCTTGACTGGCCTTGACAGATATCTAGGATTTGGGCATGATGAGTGGAGAATGGAGGTGGAAAGATATTCCCGAGTGAGGAAATGTGACAGTCCAGCCACGGGCAGTGAATGTCTTCAGAAGGTTCAAGGACATCAAATAATTCTCTTGTGGGTGGAGCGCCGGGTTCAGGGAAATGAATGGCAAGAAATGAAACAGGGTGCAGAGGGTCTCCAGTGCCATGGTGAGGAGTTAAGGCTTTATCCTGCAGGTGAAGAGTTTACTCAAGTCAGAAGTCATGAAGCAAGAGAATAAGTAACACGGTCTGACATATCAGCCACATAACTCTATTGACAAGGAAATGAGTTCAGCTTGGCAGCACACTCTCAGTGAGCCCATGTTGGTTCTAGTATTAACTGACCAGTAAGCACCTGTTTAATGAGCACTTCAATCCATTTGTGTATGTGTATTTGTGTGTCTTATACCTTCTTCAGCTTCTATGTAGTTCCTGGCTATTGCTTTAGCCCTTTGGACTCTTGCCTTTTTTTTTTTTTTTTTTGTCCTTATGCATTTGTTCTGCATTCTGTTGGTCTATTTGTTCACCCACAGCATGCTCCGATCTTTACTATTTAATGTGTCTTCTGTCTCTGGAATCTAAGCCATAGCAGTTCCTACCCTGAGAGCTAGCCTGGCCTCCACTAGCTCTCAGGGTAGGACATCCTCCCCCCGCCACTCCATCTCCCGGGATCTCTGCATTTTCTGTTCAGCCTTGATTTAACCTGGTTTCATATTTTGTGCCACTATTTTTGCCTCAGTTCTTATATTCTAGCTCCTTGACCTGCAAGTTGTACCTGTTTGTTCACTTCTCATTTCTAGGAGCTGAATGGTGTAGTAGAAAAGATAGGACCTGTACACAAACTATGTTATAATTGATTGGCAAATTGGATATACTGACTAAAGAGTAATGCGAATTTAGAGTAAAGATTGAATGGAGAAATTCAAGAACCTTAGGAGAAACAGCTATTTCTAGTCAACTATATTTTTAAAGGGCTTGGATTTTTAGACAAACATTTATTTGGAAGCAGAAGGGGAAATATAGGGCGGAACTTCCTCCAGACTTGCCTATGATTGGCTCCAAAGCTGCCTGTCTTAGAGGAGCTCCCTAGTCTATGTTGTCTAGCAGTTGTTGCCACCAGAGAGGCCTTACCCGCCTCAAGGAGAGAGCAATTTAACGCCATTTCCAACTTAAGCACCATATCTACAGGGCGTGAAATTAGTTCCAGCAAGCAGCAAATTTGCTGCTAATAAAAATATTTAGCGATTCACTTGTCTTTAAATCAGCAACAGAATATTCTTTTACTTGCATCGATGCTTGTTTCTCCCAATTCTAATATTTGCTAATCAAACTAGCATTGTTTAGCTAACGCTGCAAAACAGCAAGTTCTCCAGCTCCGCATAAATGTGGGTTTCCTGAGGAGGAACTTTTATCTCAGTCTTTTGGTCAGAAATAGGCCTAGATGCTCTTTGGCTCACAGAGATGGAACACTCCCTGCTTTAGTGGTCTTGGAAATACGTTTTCATTCTCTTCCATCTGCCAGTGTTATCTCCTGAGTCATTGCACGTGGGAATCTGGGGCGCTCAGAGAGAACACGATTTCTATCTCCTGTTCATACACAGCTCCGCTCTGTCTCAGTGCCAAACTCATTTTAATTTCTCTTCTGTCTCATTTAGCCTCTGTCTACTCAGAGGGAGGGTAACCTACATACTGAAGAGATATTCTGGGCATTAAAACTTCTTTTTCATTTACTCAACAAATGTTTATTGGGCACCCACCAGATGCATTCTCTGCTGTAAGGTCCTGTTTGGATTAGAAGGTTCCAAGAGGCCTCGTGGGATAGCTAGGTGAGAAGCTGATGTGGCGGATGACACCTCTTCTCTGGGTCACTGGAAGGGTGGGCTCCATGCACACCTACATCTTTTCCTTTTCCTTAGGGCACGCATAGAAGGAACGAGAGCAGCGGGCATTCTCTTTCTCATCACTCAATTGGTCTAAGCGTCTAGACAGATCACTTGTTTCAAAGTCCAAATAATTTAAAGAGAGTGCAGTGGCACCCTGGGGACTCTGTCTTCCACCCCAGAGGAGCTTAGCTGTATCATTTTTCTTCACCTCCTGGTAGAAATGGGTGTTGAGCATCCTGGCAGGAAATCAAGATGCAATCAGCTTAGACATACACAACTATATCCTTTTCAGAAATAAGCCAACATGAGATGCTGAGGAAAGCAGGCCTCTTGGTTAAGAGAAGGGCTTCTTAACAGGAAGTTAGAATCAAAGACAAACTAGACCACCTAATACTAACTTCACTACTAGAGATACTGGAGGGAGTAGATTAGAGCAGTGGTTGCCAACCTTTCGGATCTCACAGACCACCAGTGGTCCGTGGACCACCAGTTGGCAATTGCTGGATTAGAGAAAGAAAGTGACATCAGGAAATGACACTTGACAGATCAGCAGGAGGCTTAGGAAAGGGCAAGCCCACTAGGTGTAGTAGTAGAAGGACAAGGGTTTGGGGAATCAGAGCATCTGGGCTCTACTCTTGGCTTTTCTCTCAGGTACATGACTCTGATGAAGCCTCTTCTCCTCCTTGACGTCAGTTTTCCCATCTGTCAGAACAGATGAATTTTACTTCCTACCCCAGATCCTCTTAACTACAGCCTGAGAAGGTTGGGATGGTGACTCAAAGGGACTCACCAGAGGGGTAGTATGATGAAAATCTGGACTTCTCCTGGAACGGACAACACAATAGCATATACATTTAAGTTACATAATAGCAGGGTTTTTCTAACTGGAAAGGATGGATGTGAGACCAGATGAACTGGAACCACTTGCCCTGAATGAGATGCGTAACCCCCCATCATGCTCTCATCTCAGAGTTTTAAGTTTTTGTTAACTGGAGTTCCTAGTGCTTTAAGCCATAATGCTTTTATCTTAGCTGTAGAGTAATGGGAGTCACCAGATATGAATTGTTGGGAAAATATGAAAGTGATCCAAAGAATATGCTGTCAATTAAGTACTTAAGCAAGAACCAAAATCAAGGTCAGGGGTGGGAACCCTAAAGCAGCAGTTGCCAACTGGTGGTCTGTGGGCCACTGGTGGTCCATGAGGTCCGAGAGGTTGGCAACCACTGCCCTAGAGAACTTAGTAACTAAAATAGAAATAAAAAATTCTCTTGTCCTGGTCCTGTCTTCCTCATCTGTCAGCATGTAACCAAGAAAGACTTTCTGGGAGATAGTATACAAGGAAAGCATGTGGCTTGATGGATGCGGATTGAATGTTGACAAGGGCAGCTAGGATGTTGTATAGTATTAGGCCACTGGGGGAGCAGGGGACATAAAGGAGCTATGAGAAGAACTGGAGAGAAAGGAGGGAGCTGGCAGATGGGAGCCCTGGTGTCTTCTGTGAGCCCCTTGACCTCCAGGCAGAGCTGGCATAGGCTGGGAAGAGGAATGATAGGGTCAGAGGAGGAATGCAGTCTTTCTCTGCCTGGAATCTTGGTCCTCAGGCCCCTACCAGCTGCTTCCCAACTCAGTATCCTTCAGGTGAGCTATTTGCTTCTCCATGTCCCAATGCAGCAGCCTTACCTCCACCTGCTACAGTTCTCTTGTTGTCATGTGCCAGAACTGGGTCAAAAGTCAAATAGGTTCTGAGGATGGATTAATGATGCTTTAAAGTGTCTGGCTCCCATCTATTTTTTGATCATTTTTCATAACAACATCCATCATAGGTCAGCCATTTGGTTTCCCTGAGTTCTCCTGAATTATGCACATGCAAGGTGGAACCTTAGCCATGTCTCTGCAAAGTCCCAATGAACACAACTCTAGGAAGTTGGTAATTCCAGACCTAGGCTGCGCAGAATATCTGATTAAGGATCATTAGTCAAAAAGGCCTCTGCAGGTAGAATGAATAATGCTCAGAGGCATTAAATCATTCTGTCATCTCAGAAAAAGGGGCATGGCTACACGTTGGTTAATAAAACAGACTGGTCATTTGTAGAATTTCTAAGGGGTAAGGCTGCTGATCTCATTAAAAGTAGTTATCTCAGGTCTTGGCCAGGTAGCTCAGTTGGTTAGAGTGTTGTCCCACTATGCCAAGGTTGAGGGTTTGTTCTCTGTTTGAAGCAACCAATGAATGCACAAATAAGGGGAACAATAAATTGATCTCTCTCTCTCTCTCTCTCTCTCTCTCTCTCTCTCTCTCTCTCTCTCTCTCTCTCTCTTGCAAATCAAGAAGTTAAAATTTAAAAAGTAGTTATCTCAGAGATCACATTAGATATTTGATTTCTCTCCAAGGAAAACTTAACCACCTTCCTAGTCCTTAGCATCAAGGATTTGGGTTGTTGAAATCAGTACTGGATTCTTTATATTGAGGGGAGGGGATATGTATAGTGCAGAACTGTTCAAATAAATGCCTTTGCAAGGACATCCCATTCCAGAATTGGAAGATCATGTGAAGAGTGGCAAAATGAGAAATGGAAGCAGTTGTAGAGGTTACCAAAGGTAGCAAGGCATCTGATGAGAACACAGGAACTCGTGTTAAACTGCCTGGCTTTAACTTCTTTCTCTGCCCTGAACTAGCTGTGTGGCTGAGCAAGTTAGTTGGCCTCTGTTTTGTTTCCTGGTCTGGAAAACCAGAGATAAGTTACCGACCTAACAGATTTGTTTAAGGCAGTAGTTGGCAAACCGCGGTTTGCAGCTCTGTTGACTAATGAGTTTGCCGACCTCTGGTTTAAGGCAATAGATGTTAGATATTTACACCTTTAGTAAGTGATTCATGACAAGTGTTTGTAAAGCCCTTCAAAATGAGACATTCTATTTGTATGAGCCCCCTCTGCTTAATGTAACAATAAAACCTGAAAAAAACAACAACATACCAATTGGATTTACTACAAATTTGTGCTATTTAAGCTTGGGTAGGCCTGTGCAGCTGCTGAGCACTCTCCTACCCATCCTTTGCTGACTTTTTTAGTGAAATTTCCTCAATGTTGTTCTAAAGCATGGTTTCTTAGCCTCATTAATGAACATTTGGACATAATTCTTTGTTGTGGGGAACTCTCCTCTGGATTATAGAGTGGTTAGCAGCATCCCTGACCTCCACAAGATGCCACTAGAGGCCTGTAGCACCTTCTTCCCCTTCGCCAGGCATTGCCAAAGGTCTCCTGGGGACAGAGCGGTGGGCAAAATCGCCCTGGTGGTGAACCACTGTTCTAAAGCTTTTCTGTCTTTTAAAATTTTTTATTTTTATTTTTATTGACTTCAGAGAGGAAGGGAGAGGGAGAGAGAGAAACATCATTATTGAGAGAGAATCATTGATCAGCTGCCTTCAGCACCCCCACATTGTGGACCAAGCCCGCAACCTGGGCATGTGCCCTGACCTGGAATTGAACTGCGACCTTCTGATTCATAGGCCAAAGCTCAACCACTAAGCCTCGCCGGCTGGGCAAGCTTTTCTGCCTCACATGCAGGACCCCACCTTTAGACACACACTTTCAGTTGATGGTTATGCCTTCATTTTCTTCAGGAAGAGATTATCTGATTTAGGTATTTTGAATACCTTTCTTCCCATGCAATTTCATCTGGATAGTCCCCCATTCTTTCTCTTCCCCTTTAGCCTGGAATTATCCTCTTTGAAAACTGATCATTGCAGCATTGTTTCAGGAAAGTCCCCCGCAGGTGTTCCACACTCCCCTCCGTTAGCCCCCATTCCTCTTTGCTCCTTCAGTCTTTGTCTTTGTTGAGACCTCACTTTTGTCTAAACACAGTCTTCACTATTTTTTAAACACCTTAAGTACTTAGTTATTCTCACTAAACTACTAATCTTTCCCCGCCTTCATTTAATTTCATGTTTCTCTGAAAAAGAACTAATAACAACAACTAAAGTTTGTGGAGTGCTTACTATATGCTAGACACTGGGGATAGAATCAATTGCCTTAGTCCCACATAATTTCTATTTATTTATTTATTTATTTTTAATTTATCTTTATTGTTTAAAGTATTACAGATGTCTCCCTATTCCCCCATTGACCCGCTCTACCGTGAACCTACCCACCTTATTCTCCCCGTTGACCCCCCTCCACCCCGTACGCACTCATCCACTCCACATCATTTTTAACCCTGCTCTCCCTTCCACTCCAGGGCACTTATTTTCTCAGTGACTACCTAAATACCAAATCGAACGGCCTTTTTTTCTTTGCTCTTCAGTTCTTTACTTCCTCTAAAGCTCTTAACACTGTTGACTGTCCCTTGGTTGAAACTCTTTCCTCCCTGGGATTGTAATTTCTCAGCTTTGATTTGATTAGTTGAAGGTTGGGTAATTAATTGAAGTGATTTTTAAGACCCTCGAGGTGACAGAATCTTACACATGTAAGATCTGAGCTTGTCTGCCAGAGGTCTGCCATCAGAATACAGTACTTGAGTTTTAGAAGCCAAAGGGGACGGGGCCAAAGGGACCCCACTGCACAAAGGTGATCTTTATCTTACTAGCAGCTCACTTTCTCAAACTTTGCGTTCCCCCCAAGCACCACCATATTCTAACCCAGGCTTAAAACCGTGGGATAATTTTGTTCTTTTTCTGTTTGTTTTATGTTTCACTGTCCCTTGCTCTCCACATTTAATTGGTCCCCAGGTCTTGCTTCTGTGACAGCACTCCAATCAATCCATCTTCTTATTTTCAACCCCACCAGCCACTCTTCTTGCTCAGGGCTTCATTACCTTTTCAAAATTAAATTTCTCTTATAATATTTAGTCTGTATTTTCTAAACAGTGTTATGCTTCTACTGTTTGATTAAACCCCACCCCAACTTTGACATCATTATTGATTTTTTCCTCTGGAAGATGTTTAATGTCTGAGTCTTCTAATTTAGTGAGTATATAATTTTGAATGAATTGCTATTCAGTACTTATGGTATTATGACTATAGAAATATTGTCTGTAGGTAAGCCATGTTATATTCTATAATTACGTTTCTCATGTGTTTTATTTCTTTAGTTAATATTGATGATCTAAAAATTTGCTTAGTTTTATATGTACTGTCACCAACTCTGACCCCAAATTTTTAAAAAATGAAAACATTCATATTTTATTGGGGTCATTTTTTTCCTGTCATATATTGAGAAATCACATAAACTTTCAAATATATTAGTATAGCCTCTCCCAAACACAGATATAGTCTCTCCCACACACATATGTCCAGATAGATGGTTGTCCTTATACCCAACAAGAACACTAATTTCACATACATTCTTAGAGAAAGGGTGATGACAATTTATGGATAATAATACCATCCACTCACAATAAAGCAAGGAATGAAATCTCACCTCATAAGACTTCACAGAGAAAAGAAGTTGGGCCCAGCTGGTGTGGCTCAGTGGTTGAGCATGGACCTATGAACCAGGAGGTCATGGTTCAATTCCTGGTCAGGACACATGCCCCCAATTGCAGGCCCCATCCTTGGTATGCGGGAGGCAGCCAACCAGTGATTCTCTCTCATCACTGATGTTTTTTTTCTCTCTCTCTCTCTTCCTTTCTCTCTGAAATTGATAAGAATATTTTTTAAAAGAGAAAAGAAATTGGTGATTAACACTGAGCTCTTAGTTAGCATTCTCATTGATACAATTTCCAAGAGATTTATTTTTTTAATTGATTTTATTGGGGTGACATTGATTAATAAATTATTTAGGTTTCAGGTGTACAATTCTATAATACGTCATCTGTATATTGTATTGTGTGTTCACCACTCATAGTCAAATCTCCTTCCATCACCATTTACCCCCTTATACCCTCTTCTACTTCTCCTCACCACCCTTTCCCACTGGTAATCACCATACTGTTGTCTATTTATGTGTTTTATTTGTTTATATGTTTTTTGTGTGTGCTTAATCCCTTCACCTTTTCTACCCAGCTCCCTGACCCACAGCCCTCTGATAGCTGACAGCTGTCAAGTCTGTTCTCAGTATCTATGAGTCTGTTTCTATTTCATTAATTTTGTTCATTAGATTCCACATATAAATGAAATCATGTTATTTGTCTTTCTCTAACTTCTCAGATAATCTGAAATTTCAGACTTATTTCACTTAGCATAATGCTTTCCAGGTCCATACATGCTGTCCCAAAAAGTAAAATTTTCTTCCTTTTTATATGGCCCAGTAGTATTTCATTGTGTAAATGTACCACATCTTTTTTATCCATTCATCTTACTGATGAACACTTGGACTGCTTCTAAATCGTGGCTGCCCTATCTAATAAAGAGGTATGTGCAAATTGCCTGTCACTCCAACACACAAGATGGCTGCTCTCATGTGGACACAAAATGGCTACCACAAATGACCAGCAGGGGAGGGCAGTTGTGGGTGATCAGGCCTCCAGGGGAAGACAGTTGAGGGGGGACCCAGGCCTGCAGGGGAGGATAGTTAGGGGCGACCAGCTGGCATAGGAGGGCAGTTAGGGGTGACCAGGCTGGCAGGGGAAGGCAGATAGGGGTGACTAGGCTGGTAGGGGAGGACAGTTAGGGGTGACCCGGCTGGCAAGGGAAGGCAGTTAGGGGTAACTGGGCCAGCAGGGCAGAGCAGTTGGGGATGACCAGGCCAGCAGGGGAGGGCAGTTAGGGGCAATCGGGCTAGCCAGGTTGCAGTTAGGCATTGATCAGGCTGGCAGGGGAATGATTAGGGGGTGATCAGGCTGGCAGGCAGGCGAGCAACAGTCTGGGTGCCAACAGTCCTGGATTGTGAGAGGGATGTCCGACTCCCCACTGGGATCAGGCCTAAATGGGCAGTCGGACATCCCTTGAGGGGTCCCAGATTGGAGAGGGTGCAGGCTGGGCTGAGGGACACACATACACCCCCAGGGCCTCTAGTTGTAAATAATGCTGCAATGGCCTTAGCCAGTTTGGCTTAGTAGATAGAATGTCAGCCTGCAGACTGAAGAGCCCCAGGTTTGATTCCAGTCAAGGGCACATGGAGGTTGTGGGCTTGATCCCCATTAGGGAGTGTGCAGGAGGCAGCCAATCAATGATTCTCTCCCCTCATCATTGATGTTTCTATCTCTTCTTCTTCCTTCCTCTCTGAAATCAATAAAAATATATATTAAAAAATAATAATGCTGCAGTGAACATAAGGGTGCATATGTTCTTTTAAGTCAGTGTTTGTGTGTGTTTTCCGGATAAGTGCCCAGAAGTGGAATTGGTGGGTCTTAAGGCAGTTCTAGTTTTAATTTTTTGAGGTAATTCCATACTGTTTTCCATAGTGGCTGCAACAGTCTGCATTCCCACTAACAGTGGCTGAGGGCTCCCTTTTCTCTACATTGCCGCTAATACTTGTTTGTTGGTTTATTGGCGGTAGCCATTCTGACAGGTGTGAGTTGATATTTCATAGTATTTTAATCTGTACTTCTCTGATTATTAGTGACATGGAGTATTTTTTCATGTGTCAATTGGCCATCTGTATGTCCTCTTTCTTTTCTCTCTTTCTGGAATTCCTACTAGTGGAATTTTGAAACCTCCAGATTGATGCTCAAATATCCTTTTTCCACTTCTTTTTCATTTTGTTTTCTTTTTGTGTGTGTGTGAGTTTTCTATTTTCTAGCTTCTCAACTCTTTGTTAGCTTTTCTATTTAACGTTTTATTTTTGGATATTTTAATATTGAAAAGTACTTTCTAGTTCTCTGTTTTTTCTAATAGAATCTTTTTTTTTTAAAAGTTGAGTAACATGTTAGTTCTTCATTCTCTTAACTTTTAGTGACTATATTTCCAAAGTTTTCTTTCTTTCATGCTAAAGATTTACCTCAAGTTTTTAGTGATTATTGAAAATTTGCTCTAAAGTAGTATTTGAAAACGAAGTCCTGAAGATAGAGATTCTCTTTGTGTGTGTATGTGTATGCAGGGGTGGTCAAAATAGGTTTACAGTTCTGAGTATATGAAACACAGTTTAGTCTTGTATTGTATGTATTAATTATATTGTGTTATTAATTTGTATTACAACTATAAACCTACTTCTGCCCACCCTCTGTGTGTGTGTGTGTGTGTGTGTGTGTGTGTGTGTGTGTGCGCGCGCACGCGCGCGCTTGTATGAGTGCATGTGTTTGGTCTTGGTGACTAGTGGGTCTTATGTCAGAATGTTGGGCAGGAATCTGTATCTATGAGTCTGGCCATTTAGGTGGGGAATCCTAAACATAAGTATTGGTTAGCCTTTTCTCTTAAGCTGGTAAGTTTCCCAAGAAAGGAATTCTCTAGTCGTCTGCCTGAGGAGGTGGCTATAAGCTTGGCTGCTGGCACTTTGGAAGCCTGGCCAGGGAGGGGAACCATGGGATCTCACCATTCAGCATGTAATCTTTCCCTATCCCTCCTGGTTTCAGAATGGCACCTCACCTTCACCTTTAGCGACAACTCTTGTCCCTGCATGTGAACGCCATCCAGTTCACTCTCTCTAGGGAGGTACTGTCATCGTGTGGGCTTGGAGGGGCATTTTGGTCAGTTACCTTGCTGCCCAATTACAGCCTCACCCCGGTCTGTGGCCTTCAGAGGCACCTGGAGTTTCCAATCCCAAATCAGATTTGCTGATATCTCCCGTCTGCTATTGTCTTCCATAGTCTTTGTCTTTGTGGGTTCCGCTCTTTACTGTTCTTTTATTGTCATTTTAGCGTGGCTCCATGAGGGAGCACAGATAGATAAGCCTGTCTAACCCACCGAATTTAACTGGAGTCCTAATTGCTTTCTACTGAGCTCTTCCATCAGCTGCATGCTCATCTGTTTTAAGGCTATTTCTACTTCAACCAATCTATGCATTTCTGCCAAATTAATCTTTGTAAAGCACAGCTCTAATCGTATAACTCCTGAGTTAAAAAAAAACACACCTTTTGACTGCTTTCTCATTTTACTGTAGAATGTTAACGTTAGAAAAGAGTTGACAGGTTCTCGGGACCAGCTTCCTGCCTGATGCACAATCCTCCGCCTGCAGTGATTGGTCAGTGGGCCTCTAACTGAGCATCTCCAGGGTAGAGGAGCTTACTCCTCACCAGGTTGTGCTTTCTATCATTTCATAGGCCTGTTTATCAGAAAAGTCTTTCTATGTGGAACTGAAGTACCACTCCTGAAACTTCAGTTATTAACCCAAATTCTGACCTATGGATCCTCAAATTAAGAGCCTAATCTCCCCTCCACATGATAACACTTTATATAATTGAATTATTGGTACCAGGTGCCTTCTTAGATCTTCTTCCAGTAAAAATCCCTAGTTCCTTCAACAATTTCTTTTAAGACATTGTCTATTGAATAATGTCTGAAATCCCAGACTCCTATATTTAGGGCCATCTATGACATGTCTCTAATTTCCTCTTATGATGCCATCTCTCATTTACATTTGTCACACACTCTAGGCACACAACTTGCCTTTTCTCACATCCTGTTCTTTACTAGTGATAGCATTCTTTTCTTTCTGTTAAAATCATTTGCATCCAAAGATTAGTGCTGATACACACCAAACTGTTAGTTTTGGGCGATGGAGTGGGATGGGCAAAGGGGAATATTGAGTTCTTATTCCATACATTTTTTTTAAAGCAGTAGAGTTATTGATCATCTTTTTAAAAAATGTTCTTCAATGTGTTTTTCAAATACATTAAAATTAAAAAGTATAAACAACAAAGTCTATCCATCAGTTGCTATCCATCTCAAAATTTGTATGGTGCAGAAAACCTTTGATTCTTCTAATTTGAGCTTCCCTTCTCTGAACATCCATAGCATTTGGGGGTAGCTTTCTTATTATCATTACCATGTTACACTTGATATCATAGATATTTGTGTGCAAGTCATATCTTTTTACCAGGCTGCTAGCTCCTAGCATTGCTTTTTACTCATTTTGGAAAAGCTCTGCCTTTCAAACATACTTACATGTTACATGGCAGGAACTCAATGCATTTTATTGCAGGGGTGGGTTGGTGAATTCACATTATAATTCACTTATGGCCCTTCAGACATGCTCCTCTATGCTTCTTTGAATGGGCACTGCAGCCTCTGGGCAGCCACTGAGTCAGCCTCTTCTCAAGACATACGCCAGCACTACTGCATCAGCTTTCTCTCTCCTTAGCCTCCTCTGTGACAATGTCTGGGTGTGAAGCTAATCCAGAGACCCATGTAGATCCTGAAAAGGACCAAAATTCTAAAAATGGAGATGGAGAGGGGCTGGCTGGTATGACTCAGTTGGTTGGAGCATTTGATTCTCTGTCCAGACTCATGCAGGTTGCAGGTTTGATCCCCAGTCGGGGCATGGGAAGCAACCGACTGATGTTTCTCTCGCTGAAATCTATAAAACAATTTTTAAAAAGATGAAGGAGGGTGTATGGAGAGGAAATGGGCTGGGTCAGGGTCCAGGGAAGTGAATACATTTCTGTTACAGAAAAATATCAAGCAGGAGAGTTGAGGAGGGGAGAAGCTCCTGGAAGGGGCGTAGAAGGCAGAGCAAGATGCCTAAGTCATCTGGCATCTGGCTCAGAGGCAGACAAAGCTGCCCCCCCAGATATAAGCAACCCCCACTCCACAAATGCCATCTGATGCTGAAGTGAATGGAAGAATAGGATCTATATCTCTGTCTAATCTCAGGCTACTCTATGCCTGAGGTAGAAACACATTTTCTGTCTTTGTCACTCCACGCGCTCCCCCCCCCCCTTTCACACACACACACACACACACACACACACACACACACACACACTCCTTTACTTGCATCTCCCTTTGCTGGGTGGGATGTAACTACCTCTCACAGCTCCTTACAGTAAGGATAGACATGGACCAAAGAGGCTCCCAGCTTCCTGATTCCTGAGGATGCCCCTGGTTAGAAAGGTAAAGAAACATAAGTCCTTGCCCTTTTACTTTCCTGGCTTTTTCTGAGTCCATTCTTGGCTCACCACTGGCCCTCAGGCAGAAGATCAACTCCAGAAAAAAAGTGAACAAGAGAGGAACAACTTGCATAGTGCCCACAGGCAGATGTCTTCTTTTTTGTGGTTTTACATTTTGGACTTTGGGTGCACATAACCGAGGAGATCATGCTCCTCATTTCATTGTGTGCTTTCATCACCGGTCCAGTGAGACTGCTCCTTGATTTACCGAATTACTTTCCCCTCTGTTTCCTCTCCCACACTAGAGGCTCTCACTGGTTATTTAATGTGCTCCTTGAGAGAGCTCTCTGGAAACAAGTTCGGGATTGGGGGCTGCATGCAGGTTTATTTAGAATGCTCTTTTGAGATGCATGTGGAAGGGAGTGAGTACCACAGGATGGGGCTGATCCCCACTGTGGTTGCAACAGAGGACGAAGCTGAGCCCACAGAAGCTCTGGACCTGGCATGACTCTTTAGGGTTTTCTCAAATTGAAGCAAAGAGCACCAAGCCTTTTGTATGTTCTAACCAGCCAGCCACTGACCACTCCCCTTGAAGGGGCACAACCTTAGGTAGGGCATTCCTCTGAGATGCAGCCTTGAGCCTCAGCTCTAATATCCCTGCACCTAGGGGGGAATGCACTGGCCCTGACAAAGGGAATGGGGGAACACCCTTGTACCCACTACAGTGTGTATCCTTTCAATCCACTTTTCTGCCCGTTTGTTCATCATGAATGAATAAATGAAATATGTGGTATTGCTTTGTGTCTTTTACAAATTTACATAAATGGTATTGTGCTATAAGTGTATCCTCCTTCTACCTCCATTCCAACTCTGTTTTGGAGCTCTACCTACTTATGTTGTTTTAAGTGGATCTATTTTATTCCTTCTTACCACTGCAAGAAATTTTGTCATTTGTAGTTACCACAATTTACCCTTCCATTCCCTTGCTGATGGAGATCCAGGCACTTTGTTACCGCCATCAGCAAGGTGGTGGACCTGGTGTGCTTCCAGGTGAGAGTTTCTACAGGGGTTGTACATGTACCCAGAATGGCCGAGCTGGGCCATACTCTATGCATTCTTCCTTCCAGTAAGCCTACCAAATGCTCTCTCAAATAGCTGTACCACATCAATCAGCTTTCCTGTTTCTCTACATCTTTGCCAGCACTTGGTATTATCAGAATTTTCCATTTTTGCTAATTTATTAGATGTAAAGTGGTATCTTATTTTTCTCTTGTGTTTTTCATATTATTTGTGAAATTTAACATCCCTTCAAAGACTTGTTAGCCTTTGGAATTTCCCCTTCTATGAACCACTTATTTACTTTGCTTATTTTTCTATTGCTTTCTCTTTTTTCTTTCTTACTAATTTCTTGGGATTTCCTGAATTAGGCTCCAGAGTGTCTAACTTTCTAGGAGCCAAAGTTCTCTACTTTACCATGGTTACGCATACTAGATTAACATACAGTTCCTTTTTCCAAGAGGAAAACTGTTCTCTCAGACATCTAATATGGAGCTAAATTTCTATATCGTAACAAAAGGTGAAAACAAAAAATAGGTATGACTTTCCAAATGTTTATAGCTTTTAAACAACTAAGAATTAATTAAATGCTAACAAATTAAAAAAAATTAGCAGTATTAGTTCAATTAAACCATAATATAATTTTCCCCAAATTAAATCCCTGATGTGGAAGGGCATGGAACCCCGATGCTCAGCCATAGGTTTTTTTTTTTTTTAAATATATGTTTTTATCAATTTTTAGAGAGAGAGAGATAGAAGCATTGGTGAGAGAAACATTATTGATTGGCTGCTTCCTTCATGTGCTCTATTGGGGATGGAGTCCACAGAGCCCACAACCCGGGGTATATGCCCTGACCAGGAATTGAACTGGTGACCTCTTGGTTTATGGGTCAGTGCTCAATCCCTGAGCCACACCAGCTGGACAGCCATGGATTTTTTTTAAACATAGTTTGCCTGGTGCTGTGGGCCCCACCGCTCTGCTGAATTCAAATTTCTGCAAAATTGTTGTTTGTTGACAGCCCCCTGGTGCCATTTGGCTGTCATTTACCACAAAGGCATCACTGAATGGGTCTGCCTCTGTCTTTTGTACTCTCAAAGCTCATTTCTTCAGAAGCAAGGAGACTAGTCATTCTTATCAAACCCATCTTTCCAGCGAGGAGTGAGGTGAAATGCACTCTGCATGACGTGGTCAAGGGATCCACATGGGCAGAATTAACTATTTCTAGATTTGGGGTCTTTTAGAAAACATGGCCAGATTTTCCTCTTTGGGGAGGAGATATGAAGAAGAAAAGAAATACTGAAGAATTCAACTGTGCTCGGTGAAGTCTTCCTCCCTGACAAGTAGTTAATCTATTTGTTGACACTGAGAGGAGGAGACACGGCAGGAGAAAATTAGAAAAACACTCAGCACCAGTTGCTGCCTTGGTGAATCTCATCCAATTATCTAACAGGACACTGCTGGGTGTGCTTCTTTATTTTTGTTGTTTGGATTTTCTTCCATTCTCTATTGTTTGTAGTACCATTGGAAAACTTTTTTGGATTAAAAAAATCCTCCTTTGAATCTATTTTTTTTCATTTGGCCCATTGATGTTTTTATTTTTTTATTTTACTTCTGTATTCATAACACTTGGAAATCAATGTAGGATTATTATTGATTTATGTATTTCTTTATTTACTTTCTTCCTGGAATGTAGCATCGGAGATTCGACAATGTAGATTCTGAAAAGAACTTTAAAGAGTATCAATTGTAGTAGGAGAAAGAGAATAGTGTAGACTGGGGTAAACCTTTGAGAAAAGTGTTAGCTACATTCTTTTTTTGCTGACAGTGTCCCTTTCTCAATATGAAGAACTGGGGTAAAATATTCTCCCAGGGAGGAAATTCTATCAGTTTAGATCTAGTTAGCCTCTGCGGTTCCAAAAAGAGATGTTTTCTTCTTGAGGGGCTCTCTGAATACTACTTAGATTCTGGTTCCATCTTAAAGCCACTGGCAGAGATAAGAGACTTGGGCATATTCTCTGCATAGGCCAAGGCCTTTGAAAATGGCCCTGCCTTTCACAGCTCCATCCCTAGCTGGAACATACTGATGTAGCCCCCTATGGGTAAGACTCTCTGGCATGTGGGTCCTGTGAAAGTCCCCTGCCCTCATCCAACTCATGATACAACCTCATGGCCACCTCTTCAACTCCTTGAACCCCTGGGAGGGGTGCCAGATAAAATATAAGATAGTCAAGTAAGAATTTCAGATCAACAGCGGATGATTTTAATATGAGTTTGTACCAGACATAACAGGAGATACACTTATGGCTCTGTGTCCACTCTCCTTTGCCACACACACAACCAGCATTAGATTGTCCCTCCTCTTGCCCCCTTTCCCTTTGAGCTTCTAACCTCTAGCAGTCTTGGATTTCTTACTTTTTTTTTAATCTCCTCACCTCCAACTGTGCAGCCAGGCTCTCCTCTGCTCAGGGCAGCTGCTGGCATTTGCAAGCCAAAACAAGAGTGCCAGTGGAGGTCTCGGCCAAGCACCTCCTCCTGATTCCTGTTGGTAGTACTGTTCTGCACGGCAAGGAACCTTGTGTCCCTTGGACCCTGTCCCAAGATCTGTCCACACCCTTTGTGCGGGGGCTTACCCTCCACACATTTCTCTCCCCCTCCCCCACTCAAAACAGCCATCCCTTGGCTGGTACCTGGAATGTGACCTAGACAGGGGAGCAAGGCTCCTTCCCTTGCCCTTAAGGAGGGGTGGACCTGGAGGAGACCAGTGTGGGCTCTTCTGAAGTTCAGGGTCAGGCAGGGATCTGGTGGTGGGTCTAAGGGGGTGCTGCCCACTGTCCTCCTGGAGAGCTTGTGAGGTCGTCATCTTGGCCTTGTGGCCTGTGTTTGCCCCATTTCTTCATCCTCCCCCAGGGAGGCTCTGAGGGCCAGGTATCTGAGTGGCTGTCCTTGTTTCTGCATTCACCCCCTCCCCTTCCTCCTCAGCCTCAGACACAATCCCCGCTCCTCTCACCGCTGCAGGATTTAGGGTTCTTTTTTCCCCTCACACATGCCTGGCAGCAGTCACCACATTTAATTCAACAAAATCTTGACAATGAATGGTTTTGATTTAGTAGTATTGGGGCTGGGAGGAACAGGTAGGATGGAAAAGTGAGGGGTGGAGGCTGTTGTTCTGGAGAGAATTCAACCAGTTGTTTTCACCTCCTTCTCTTCTACCCCCTGCTTTGGGCTGAATTCAGCGTTATTTCAAACCGGTTGTGTACATAGACACACCCAGCTTCCGTAATCCCCTCTCTCCCCTAATAGATAAAGTGCTGCCAGAGCTTCCAGCTTCTTCCTCCATGACAACCAAACCCCCATTTCCATTCAATCCCGACTTCTCCCCACCTCGATCCCTCCCCTCCGCTGTGGGAAGCCCGGTTGTTTCCTTTCTCTGTCCTCTTGGCTCTTCTCTCACTCTTTCTCCCTCTCTGGGGATTCTCTCAACGTGCAGGGAACACACATCACAGTTCTGCTGGCTCCTTCCTTTCTCCTTATCTGCCCTCTGCCTTCTCTTTGCTCCTTTGCTTTGGCAACTGTCAGCTTTCTTTTGTCTTAGCTCTTCAAACACATTCCTTTCACTGCCCCCTCAAGCTTCGGCTCCTACTCCAGCCTCTGCCTAAAGGATGCGGGAATGCAGAGAAGGGAGGCAGAGAAAGGGCCCTTCCTTTTCCTCTGTCCCCTGCTGTGCCAGGCGCTGGGATTTCCTTTGGGAAAGATGAGTGGGGGGCCCATCTCGGCAAGGATGGTCCAGGCCCTCAGAGTTTTGCAGAACTCAGGTGCGTGCTGCTAGAACCCAGGTTTTGCATACAGGTGAGCAGAAGGACCAAGTTAGAGAGCTGGACCTAGAGTGTGGCCCCAACTCATTCCATGGGTCTCACTGACAGGCTTTCAAACGGTCTCCATAGCTTTCCTCATCCCAAGGCCTTCCTACTGTAATCAGTGGCCATTTTGCAGTGTAGAAGGGCACCCGTTCATTCCATAATTGTTATGGTCCAGTTCTTTGCGGTACATGAGCCTTCTTACCCTAGTTATCTCACTTGGTCCTTAGGATAATCATGTGATTTTGATTTTGCAGATAGGGAAACGGAGGTTCAGAGAAATTAAACACATTTTCCAATATTTCAACAAAGAAGTAACTGGTGGAGCTGGGATAAGAATCCAGCTTGTCATACTCCTAGTCCATCACACCTTCTCTTTAGACTCTGAGCAAGGGCATGGGGAAGGGGAGGGGGCTAGGGCACAAGGCAAGGTGTTAATAGGAGGGGTGAGTTACAATCCACCCCCCCCTTCTGCCACATCCCCTCATGCCCAATTTACATTGTTACACAATGCTAATTTGTTCCGTTCTTGTTCGTGTCTCTTTATAGATGTTTTAGTTATGTCTGCCCCATATGTGCGTCTGATTTTTTTTTCTTGGATTCTGAGCTTCTTATGGGTACTTTCTACTACATGACTCCTGCGGGTTAGGACGGGCTTCTGCCCATGGTCCCCAGTGTGTCTGACTTAGGGGCGTGGGACTGCCTACCCTGCAGCAGGTAGCAACCCAACCCATTCTCTTGCTTCCCATCATCTGCTGCAGCCAGGCTCCCCGGCCTCCTTGTTAGCCTCTGTGAGAAATCAGAGTCGCAATAATCAAATCAAGCCTTGTAAATTCCCCAGAAGCAGCTCCAGAGCACCAAGGAGCCAGCCAACCCCAGACCCAAATCCATGTCAAATTTCATAGATATAATTTAAGCAGGGATCAAAACCCACACTAACCTAGTAACTAAGGCTGCTCAAAATGCGGAGTTTATAGTCCATCTGCCTCTCTGCTTCAGGGAGTCTGTATTAAATTTATTGCAGAGTAAAACAAATAAAGCCAGGCAAAGGCAGTATGGAAATCTGCATACTCGTCAGAGAATTAGCAGCCCTCGCCGGTTAGGAAGGCTGCTTCTCAATTTGCATCTCTAAGGAGTTGTGACTGGGCTGGGGGCTGGGAGGTTCAGGGCAGGATGGAGACTCTCAGCAGGCCTGCCCCCTGCTGGCAGATTGTTGAACTGCAGCCCCTGCACCTTTGAGGCAGAGGACAGGATGTTGCTCCCTGGGAGCCCCAGAGAATCTGAAGCTGAAATAAATATTGGGAAGGTGTGGCCGTGGAAGGGTAGGTAGTAGGGAGAGGAGGAAGGACGCTGTGATGAAGAGAACCTAAGACTTGGGCAGTAGGGAAGCAGGGGACTAGGAAGGGCTTGAGGAAGATGGAGGTGGAGATTGAGAGCTGCCTCCGGTTATACAAACCACGATGACTTTCATGACTCCCCTCCACCTTGGCCTTCTCCCTGGCCCTGCACAACCCACAAGTCACAAAGCCCAGGCAATGATGCATGTGCAGGCATTCTTGCCGGTACTGTTGGCTGTTGACTGCTCCTCACGGTGTGTGACCTCAGTAAAACTGTGCCTTGTTTTTAAGGCTGGGCCACACTCTGTGTCCAGGAATTTGGGAATCTATAACATACTTCCCAGGGAAGCTCCAAGAAGCCTAGCCATTCTCCAAGATATTCCCATTATTCTTCATGATGGATTCAAATGGCACATATATATATTAGTGTGTATATACATATATATGTATATATATTAGTATATTCATACTGCAGTAATTCACTGTATCTATTTATAAATCAACCCCATCCCTAGAGAGCAAAGTTCTTGAGCTTCTTAGATGAGGGCAAGGGCAGGTGAGAGTCGTGGTCCTTCTCAGTATTTACCTGCTCCTTTTTTCCCCGCTTCTCCCAGCCCAATGCTTGAGACAGAGTAGGCTCTGAACAGAATGTGTTAAAAGAATGAATAAATGAATAAGGTGACACAAGGATGGTGATGGTTTGGTTGTATGGTTTATTCAGAGACCTGGGTGTCACTCCTGTCTTCCTATTTCTCTAGTCTCCCTCTCCCTTATTCTTCAACTGCTTCATGATATTCTATCTAGTCTACTTTCTCAGTGAATCTCAAAGCTTTCTGCTGCTTCTCTATTCTCTCAACAGGTTAAAAGCACAGACTCTAAGGCCAGAAAGACTCTCTGGAACTTAACTAGCCATGGGAACCTAGCTGAGCCCCAGTGTCTCTATCTTTTCTTTTTCTTTTTCATTTATTCTTTCCGAGGACAACATAGCACAGAGTGAGAGTACAGACACCCAAGCTAGACTGCCCTGGATTTAATCCTGACTCTGCCATTTAGCTGAGTGGCCCTGGCTTAATCTCTCTGTGCTCAGATTCCTCATCGATAAACTGGAGTTAATAGAATCTGTTTCTTGGGGGGTGTTGTGAGGATTAAAAGAGCTAATATACATAAAGCATTTAAAGCAGTGCCTGGCACACGGTTACCATTAGCCAGCTCAATAAGCACTGCAGTGATTAACTTAAAGCAAAGAGGTTTTGCAGAACTGAAGGTGAGTGTCTGAAGAGGGCACTCCGAAAGGCCAGGAGGACGTGTATAAATGACAAGGCAAAGCATTTCCACAAGGAGACATGCAGATGTGCCGAGAAAGAGTTCCCTGGTGGGGGCGGCCAGGTGGCTGGCTCCTCCTCCTAGGTGTGTGCAGAACCCAAGTTGGTATTTTCCCGGCAGAACCAGAAACACCACTAGTGGGAGTCCAGGTTTCAAAAGGTACAGCAGCTTCTTGGTCTTGAGACCTTTGGGGGCAAGCTGGCCTCTGAAAGCTCCTCCAGCTGGACCCTCCTCAGCCTCCTGGCTGACGCTCTTCCTTGGACCCTCCAGGCTCCATCCACAGGGAAGGGGCCAGCTCCCCCGACAGAGCTTGCTCCTCTTCCCTCTGGGTCTTCACACAGGTGTCCTGTCCTGGGCACTTCTCCCCATGCTTTCCCTGCGGATCCTCTGGGACCCTTCCCTCTTCCCCTAGGTTGGGTGAGGTGCTCCTGCTCTGAGCTCCTAGCTCCACTGTGTCCCTCTTTCCTTGTATCAGTCTGCTCCGGCTGCCATAACAAAATACACCACATCGGGAGCTTAAAGCAATTTACTTTCTCACAATTCTGGAAGATGCAAGTCCAAGATCAAGGTGCCAGCAAGGTTGGTTTTTGGTGAGGATTGCCTTCTGGCTCTGGCCTCACGTGGCCCCTCTGTGCTTGTGTGGCAAGAGAGCATGCTGATGTCTTTCCCTCTTCTAAAGGACACCAGTCCTATCCTCTCTCAGCTCAGACCTCAACTGGTCTCCCTGGGATCCTCTGTAATTCCACAACGCCTGCTCATGGCGCAGGCTCAGTCAGTGTGGAATGAATGAGTTTTTAATTACTTGTGATGCTAGCAGCAGCTTTAGAAGCATAGGAACATTCAGTGTGATCTAGTTCAGGTGACTGGCAGGTGGATCCTTGCTAGTTGGTGACAGAAGGACCACCGATGTCAGGTTTGCCATGTTCCCTTCTTCTCGATCCAGCGCTCTTTTCACCTGGAGAGAAAGTTGTCAGATCGCCGCATGAAACTGGGGGTTCTTTTTCAGTCCTGCCTGAATTTCCTTACAAAGAAAAGCTCTTTGGTCTTTCACTGACAAGCAGCAATCTCCCTCACTTTGTCTCTTCTGCCACAAGGCAGGTTTCCTTGTCCTCAAGAGCTGCTGAGGCATCTGAAATGTCCCTCTGCCCCCCTCTGTCTGCCCCTCTGCCCCTTCCGTCTGTCCCTCTGCCCCCCTCCTTCTGGGTCAGGCAGCAGAACCCGGTCTGGGTGGCGGGGCTCCCTCACCACCGGCTCTGACTCAGAGACCACAGCCCAGGTCTGTAGTCCTTGGACTCCTGCTACTCTGCTAATGGGTTTTGTTAACTGTCATTTGCTTATGCAAATCTACCTCGTTCAGCATTAAAATGAACCCAATTATAAAGTAAAATTTCATGATTAAACCACTTAATGAGGGACATTAAGCGACCAGAAAGGACTGATTCGTAAAAATTTCAGCCATAATTACAAACTATTTCTGAAATGGGACTAAGTTCTAGGTTTTGCTTTAAACAAACATATACTTGCACATTTTTATGTACGTGCTGCACAGACACACGCACATACTCTCACACCTGGTTTCCATCTTCTCACTGTGGGACTTGTTCTTGCTCCGTCTCTGGGTCTAAATTTTCCCCAAATAGAGGAAATTCCACCAGCCATCAGATCATGTCTGCAAAGTTCTTGGAAACCTTCCAAAAGAAATGGCCACTGGGCCGAGGAAGCTGGGCGGGTAGGAAAACAGAAGAAGGTGTAATGGTTTTAATAAAGTCTCTTTGCCATCTTGGTGATTGATTGATATATTTTGGCATTTGCTTCCCAGCTCGGCTGTAATCAATAGCAGTTACGGACTGAGGAGCAGGAAAGGGTGGGGCTGCGGGATGGGGCCTTATCGATCCATCTTACAGGAAAGAGCCCGGTGACTGCAGTGCTGTGGCCACCAGAACCCAGACCTCTCTGTCCCAGAGGTTGCCCTTCTTGACACCCACCCAGGCAACGGGGTGGAGTCCAGAAACTTGGACGTGGATGAGGAGAGATGGCATCCAACTAAAAAATTACCCTCTGGTGCCTGAAGGGGTCTAGTCACACGCACTTCCCTCATCACTTCCACAATTAGAGGGTGGGGACCCCAGTCTCCTGGGCTGGTGCAGGGACAGGATGAAAAGGATCTTTAAGGGTAATGGGGTGATGGTATGTTTATGGTTCCAGGCTACATCTATATCCAGGAATGAAGCCAACTTGCTTGGCAGCCTATTGCAAGGTCTGGCAGTATAATGGAGAGGTGACTTTAGCACAGACTCTGGAGCCAGATGCCTGGGTTCAAAGCTCAGGGCTGCCATTCAGTGTGTGACATTGGACAGGTCAGTTAACCCTGCTGTGCCCGGTTCCCCGTCAGAAAAATGGAGATGATAACAGTACCTATTGCCTAGGCTTGCTGCGATAGCTTTGAGAGTTAATCTGTGTAAAAAACTTGGAACTGTTCTGCCATATAGTAAATGCTATCTGCATGTTGTTATTATTACCTGATGGTGGTGGATTCCTGGGCTGGCATCCATGATTTATGGGTGGAAACATAGGGTACAGTTTCTCTAATCAAAACGGTCATCACAGCATCTGCCTTCTGCTGTTGAGCACACAGGGCTCAGGACCCAGCATCTGTTAAATAATTCTCATAGTACATCAGCCCATTAGCTACAGGATTCCGCAGCCCTTTTTGGATTAATTTTTTTTCTAAAAGCTTTGAAAAAGCAAAACCCAGGTTTAGATGTGCGAGACAGTTTCAACTGATGTGACAGTTTCTGTGTGAAGGTGAACTCAGTGTTGATACTTCAGCTGTGTAGCCACCACTCCGCAGTGTCATGGAAAGTAAGTAGCCTTTGTGTAATGGACATCGCCTGTCTTCAACAGTGCACTCAAAACAAAATGATTTATTTAAAAAAGAAAACAAACACTTGCCATTAAACATTTTTGTTGAAAACATCTGTCTTTGAAATATATATATATATATATATATATATATATATATATATATAAATATAAAATCATGGGTGCATTTTTTCACTTTTAGAAATTCATTTGAGCATGTGAAGTAAGTTGGGGCTCATTTTCTTTCCAGCTATGGAACTAGATGCCATGGCCAATAGAAGTTGTAGATTGGCAAGCAGGTGGTAAGGAGCCCAGGTTGGGGGTTCCATTACAGACTCCTGAAAGGCTAGAACTAGAAGGAATCCAGAGGTCCTCTGGTTCATCTCCATGTTAAAGATGAGCCCAGAGAAGGGTGATGACTTTCAGAGTCTGAACGAGAACTAGAACCCAGGCCTCCTGATTTCAAGCCCAATGCTGGTCCACATACAATGAGCTTGTTGCCAGCGCCCTCCCAGCTCTTCATCAGGCCCTTTCCCCTCTTTAGATCTCCCTCTGTTCTCAGGTTTGTATAGGAGACTAAGTTATTATGTGACAACTCAGTTTAAGCCACACAGAAACCCGGAGTACCTTCTTGATGGTAAGCATGGCATTGGGTTTAGGTTACAAAAATAAGATGTGGACCGCACCAAGGGGATTGTAGTGGCATCCATGATGGTGGTATTGTGCCCAATGACTTGCTTCCTTTGCCTGGGAAACAGTTATGCGTATCTGTGCCATTGACATCAGACTTGATCATGTGACTTGCTTTGGTCAATAAAATTTGAGCAGAAGTGATATGTCACTTCTGAGCAGAGGCTTTCGGGGACATTTTGTGGCCCCACCCACATTCTCTCTTTCCATTTGCCAGGAGAGTGGCATGTCCAGAGGAGTGTGCCTCTAGCTGGGTCCCGCTCGAAGAGAGGACACTGAGGTGAACCAGTGCGTAGCACAATGAGAGAGAAATCTTGTGAGTGAGCGACGGAGATCTCTGGCTATTTATCCTGTAGGTTACTTCCCTAAGCTGATGGCTGTAGGAAGGACACAGGGTAGTTGGAGAGATGGGTTATTTCCAGTTGAAATATAGAGTGATGGATGCTTTGCGAGATGTATACACAGAAGATTCAGAAGTAGGCCAAAAGGGAAAAAGGACTCTCTGAGGAAGAGGCATCAGGAAAATCTTCCTAGAAGACGCAATAGCTTAGAAGAGTTTTAAATATTTTTTTATTGATTTTTAGAGAGAGGAGAAGAGAGAGGGAGAGAGAGACAGAAACATTGGTTGGCTGCCTCCTGCATGCCTCCTACTGGGGATTGAATCCAGAACTGGGCATGTGCCCTGACCAGGAATCAAACTGGTGACCTCTTGGTGCATGGGTCCAGGGTTGACACTCAACCACAGAGCCACAGTGGCTGAGCATTACAAGAGTTTTAAAGGTTGAAGGGAAGTTCAGCATGTTAGGGGAGGTTTGTTTATTGAGGTGTTCTAGTCAGGGAGACCAGCAAGCACAGACATGACATATCAAGATGTGTTTGAGAATTGCCCATCACATCCACAAGTGTAGTTCAGGATCAGGTTTCTTAGTCTTTGAAAGTTTTTGACTTCCCAGCCACTCTGTCAGATCACCAAGGGGTATGTATGTGTAGACACAAAATAAATGCAGCATTTATTTGGTCAGAGTTTTGGTCCCAAATCATCATATGATTCCATATCCCGAGGAGTTAGCTGGGCTGTGTGTGAGCTACAGGGACCCTTTTTTAAGAATTTAATTTTTATTTTAATCAAAGAATATATGCACACTAGAGGCCCAGTGAATGAAGATTTGTGCCCTCTCACAATCTGGGACCTTTTGGGGGATGTCCACCTGCCATCTTAGTGGGCCTAAGCCACAGTCGGACATCCTTAGTGCTGCTGAAGGGGGAGGAAAGGCTCGCTTACAGCAATTAGCCCAGTTTGTGGCTGAGTGGAGCTCCCCCTGTACAAGGGCACTGACCACCAGGGTGCAGCTCCTGCACTGAATGTCTGCCTCCTGGTGGTCAGTGCGCATCATAGCCACTGGTTATTTCACCATATTAGGGTCAATTTGCATGTTATCCTTTTATTATATAGGTTAGTTTGGAAATCAGCAGTTGCCTTGCCCCTTCACACCCCCAAGTTTTATTCTCCAAGGTAATCACCCTCAATTCTTATAGTTCATTTCTCTTTTGTGTGTATTGCCATGTTTTTAAATAATATGCTTACACTATTTCTTGATTTACTAATTTAAGTTATATATTGACTTTTTACCATGGTAGATGAGAACTTAGTTCTCTCATACCATTCTCCCCAAATCTAATCCTGTACCTTCTCTTTTTGTGTCTTTCCAACATAAATTTTCTTTTTTCTTAAATTGGTATTTGGGCTTATATACTAATGACTATGGAAATATTATTAACTCCCAAGTCAAATAGTGCACTGTGCTCATGTCTTATCTTTTGTACAATCCTTTATTTATCCTGAAGTTAACAATTGCCTTCTTTTTTATTAATTAAAAATGTACTTGTAATTAATTCTTAAAAAATGATTCAGCAATTCTACTCCATACATTTAAGCCCATCTGTTCCATCCCCCCCCCCCCCCTACAGTTATCCCTCCAAGAACCTTCTGTTTTTCTGCTCTAACCTGTCACTGGAATACTGAATAGCTGTGATCCTGAGGCTTCCCTTTACCATAATTTTGAATATTTCCTTTACTGACCACCTACGCTGCGTGCCCTATTTCCTGAATTCCCTATCTTCGTTATTAAACTATCCCCTAACTTTCCTAAACCCCACCCTCCAATAACTTCTTAAGAGTGAGTGCTTTGAGAAGTAATTTTCTTGGGTCATTGACGATCTGAAAATATATGCTGTTGTAATATGTGACTGATACTTTATTTGGGTATGGAATTCTAGATTTAAAAACATTTTCTTTAAGAATTTAGAAGGTATTTCTCTGCTATTTTTTAATACCTGATGTTGGTTTTGAAGAAGTTTGATATTGTTCTTATTCTTGTTTCTTTTACCTGTTTTCTTTCACTTTAGAAGTTTTAGAAACTTTTATTTATACTTCATGACTTAAAATGTCATAATGATAATGATGGGCATTGGTATGTATCTTATTTCATTGTTTGTACTGGGCTAATCAGAAGACTAATGTCCTTTCCCCCCCTTCTCCTATTTATTTATTTTTCCTTTTGCTTCACCCATTGGAAAATTTCCTTAGTTTTATTTCTAACCTTTATGAATATTTGAAAAAATTTAATTATGTTTTTAATTTAAAAGAGGACTTTAATTTAATTTGTTTTCATTTCCCATTGTAATCTCTTCTTTTTTTTTTTAAATGAATGTAACCTTTTATTTTATTTTTTTGAATTAGTGTTATTGCTCTTTTTGAACTTTTTTCCTGGTAAAATTTCTATCCACTCATATCTCCTTCTTTTTCCTGATTATTTGCGTCCTTTTTATGTTTGAGTCTTTCTTTAAATATCTGATGATTTTTGACTGTTTATTCATATTTAAGAAAGACACTAACAGCATATTTTGGAAACTTGTTTGCAAGTGGCAGAGTTTGTTGACCGGTGGGCTTCACTGGGGTGATCAGGTGGAATGTGGGTCGTTTTATTGAGGGAGCTCCAGCTACCACTAACTGGAGTCCTAACTGGAGTTCTCTCTGGGGCTGTTCAGTTCTTTAAAGAAGAATCTTCCAGTTTGCTGGATGGTAGTGCAGGGGAGTTGCTAGCAAGGCCAGAGAAAGGACTAAAGGGCTCCACAGGTCAGCATGGAGATCTCTCTTTGATTCTCTTTACCCTCCACCATACTTAGTGTTCTCTAATCCAATATTATTCTTATTCAGTTTCTCCGAAGAAAATAATCTTTTGCTTCCTACAGGATATAGGGGCGTGGCTAACGGCTGTGTGGCATGGGTGGGGCTCCTTCTACAAATAGACTCTCCACCAATCCCCCTGGTTAGCCAGTGCTGGGTGCCTCCCAGGGCTGACCTCCTCAGGGCTCTGCAGAATGGCTCAACCCTCACACAGGCCCTTGGCTTGTGACTTCTCTCTGTTGAGCCATTTACCATTCTCCTCTCTGCATTCTGATAAAAAAAATTGTGAAGCTCTGTAATCACTGTTTTTCTCTTTTCCCATTCCCCCCCCCCCCAATATATTTTTATTGATTTCAGAGAGGAAGGGAGAGGGAGAGAGACAGAAACATCAGCTATGAGAGAGCATGATTCTCTGCACATCCCACACTGGGGATCGAGCTGTAACCCAGGCATGTGCCCTGACTGGGAATTGAACCATGACTCCTGGTCATGCTGGCCTGGCCCCTCTCCCATTCTTGTCTTTGGTTAATACCTTTGTAAATTCCAGAGGTTGGACTACTAAACCACAGGCCTTCCCAGTGTGATAGCCACTAATGTGAGAAGGTGGACGGGCAACTGGGTGTCATTCTGGGTCTCACAGTTCCTCAGCTTCCCCCGTAAGCTCCTCTTCTTCACTGTTCTTCAAAAACTGGTGTTCCTCAAGCTTCTGCCCCCTGAGGACTCTTGTCCCTTTAGTGTAAGATGGAAACCAAGAGCAGGTCCAATTTTGCTCATGGCCTTTCTTGTGCTCATTTGCTGGCTTTGTTCCCTGGACTAGAGAGGAGGAAACAGAGGAGAACAAGAAGGCATGGCCACCCTTCACTGGCTGCTCAGTGGCCCTGGACTGCATTTCCTTTAGTCCTGCCTTGCTGCTTGTCTTGGCCTGAAAATGCTTTTCCTTGACCCTGAATAGGAGGGGCTCCCAGACTGGCCCAATTACACCAGCCTCATTGGAGGGCAGAAATGTAGAGAGCTCTTGTTTCCTGGTCCAGTTCTGTCTCTCTAAATGTTAGATTTCTATTTGTGAGCAAAGCAGGCTGGAATGGGAACCTTATAATCTAGTCCTGGGAAGATAACAATAGGAACAACAAAATGAAACACTCCACTCCCTATAGAGCCCGCTTTGTTTCTCCACTGTCCATGTGCTTCTTAACCAGCTGCTAAGCTCCAGTGACTTAGGACTGAAATGGGAGGGGCGGGCAGCAGGGAGCTGTTGAGTAGGTGGCCAGCACACACGATGCCATTTCATGCCTCCAGGTTATTTTGCACGTCATTTCCATCAACATCGACTTCCATCCCTTGTCATTTTTGGCAAATTTCACTTATTCTTTAAAACTGGTCAGTAGCCCTTTCTCTGCAGTCTCCCCTGACCCACCCACCCCGCTATGTAATCTGCCACGTCTGGGGTAGGCGCTGCTGAAGGCATGATACAGGAGACCTGTGCAGGATGTGGGTCACGTGGAAATTGGTTGAATCCCTTCCCCTTCTCTTCCCCCGCCCCCACACTTAGCTTTGGTCTTGGGCAACTGGATTAACTTCTTTGAGCCTCTCTCTTCTCATCTGCAAGGAGAGGATAATGAAATCTCCTGGCAGAGATGAAGCGCATGGCAGAGATGAGGCTACAAGGTGCTGAGCTGGAGCAGAGAACTAGTGCTGAAAGGCTGGTCCGGTCCTTTCTCCTTTGAAGGAGCTTCCAGTCTAAAGAGGGGAGAGTGACAACCACCTGGACACATCTGGCAATTGGTCATGAGCACTGAGATAAGGGTAATGAACTACATGTCACCGATTCATGAATCAGCCCCCTTGTCTCTCCACCAGACCATGAGCTGCTTGAGGGCAGGGCCAACGCTTCTGCCCTGTTGTAGCTGTGCCCGCACCACCATGCACAGTGCCTGGCACAAGTAGCTGCTCAATATACATCTGAGCAAATAAAGTGGGAGTGACTCTCACCTCTCCCTCATCATGATCGGAAGGTTAGAGCCCTGCTCAGCATTGCCTCCCCGCGCCCTCCCCCCCCCCCCCCCCCCGCAATTGTTCCTATCTCAGTGGAGATCTTCTTTCCTCACTAGAGGTGAATTTTTTGAAATATTATCAAAGTTTGGGACCTGAGAGCCACCCATTGCTCCTGAATGATGGGGACACAAGGACATGGGGGATGTTTTGTCCAGTGTCTGTGGGAATGGCCTCTCTTGTCCCCCACCTCTCTGTGCACCAGACATCTAGACCTTACCAGCTAGTCTCCTTTCCGAACGAGCCCGTCTCCAGAGAAGCAGAGGTTTTCTCTCTCTGGCCCTGACTTGAAATGAAACGACTTAGCCCTCAGACAGTTTTATGGTCCCTCGCCTTCCATTCCTCTTGCTGAGTTATCATGCTGGGGAGAGCCCAGCCCAGGCTCTGATTTATACAGCTCTCCAGGCCCCTGTTGGATCCGGAGTCTGGAACAATAAGACAGGGCTATCCATCACCCTCTGCTCAGATCTCCCTGGACTCATTGGCAAGGAGGGAGGGGTAGGTGGCAGAGAAGGCAGCCTCGGGGGTCCTGCCCAGAGAGCATTTTTCACATTGATCGAATGTGCAGGCGGGAGTGGGGTCGGGGAGTGGAGGCTTTTTATCTCACCCCAAGTCTCTCCTGTGACAGCAGGGACACAGAAGAGTAGGGACAGGAAGGGTATTAGAGCTCAGAAGGCTGATCCTGGCCAAGGATGCCCCTTATGTGCTCCCAATCAGAATGCAGCAACCACTGGTCCAACTGTATTTGATCTCTCCAGGTCACCCATCCTGTTTATGCATCATCACTCCTTAGTACCCAGCACAGTGCCTGGCACATAGTAGGCCTGTGATAAAGATCGATGTTTGTTGACTAACTAAGCCTCCCTTTCCTTCATACCCCAGATCTCAGGGTCAAGGGTCATTCACATAACTCCTGATACATGTATGCATGCTGCCCCTCTGCTTGTGGGCATGTGTGTCCTACATGTTAACTTGCCATAAATGCTCATGTGTGCCTGCATGCTGCACACATGTCCACTGGAGTCTACTTCCTGAGAGTCTGGGTTCTTAGAGTGGGTGACCCAAGGGAAACCCTGACTTTAGCTTCTATAAGGCATTTGATCATCTCCTCCTGAGGCTGGGAGAGGTGGCGCAGTGCCAAGAGGGAAGGGGTTGGCAAGCTCTCTCTAAATGGCCCTCTGTAGTCACTGACTCCAGGTCGGCCGAAGCAGAAAGGGGGCCAGGATGTGGTCATCATCTACAAACAACGAGCAGTGGTCCCTGCTCTCAGGAACTCCCTTCAGGGGGCACTTCTGATGAAACCAACTGAGCTGGGGACAGGCCCTAAGGTCTGAGAACAGTGACTCTCCACTACCTGTGCAGAGGGAAGGCTGGCTGCTTTGTGCATGCCACTCTGGCAGCCAGCTAAGGCCCTGGGGACAGCATTTTGGCTGTCAGGAAATTAGAAGCTTTGTTCAAAGCCAGGAAGAGAAAATCAATGCCCAAGTCTGGGAGCTGAAGAAAAAGGAATTCAAGGGCTACTGCACGGCTGTGGCTTTGTTGCGTCTTTCTGCTTTCGTGCTGCAGAAGCGATGACATGCGATGGCCTAAGCGTGGTAGCTCCTGGCTCCTGCGAAGTTGGCCGACCCGAGGAGAAGTCAGGGGTGGCTAATGAGTCATTAGCAGTCATTATTAAATTAGGATTATAATCCATCTCAACATGCAGAGGGAAATGTTTCAAATTATCTACTTTCTTAATTGCAACTCAAAGATTTGGCAGGAAATGATCATGAGAGATAACGTCTGGAAATTGATGGATTGCACAGATGTGTGTCTAAGCTTCCAAAACTCTACTAGCTGGAGAATTCATACACACACACACACACACACACACACACACACACACACACAGAGTTAAGTCTGTGCACAGTAAATGAAACCATTGACTTAAGCAATTCAGATAGGCTGAGGTTGCTACCAAATGCTGAGAACTGGGAAGGACAAGGTAAGATATGAAAGAAACAGCCCTTCGCCTATAAGAAATTCAAAATGTGCTCAGGGAGCGAACACAGTCATAGCTGCAATGGAAGGGCATGTACAGAGCCGCATTCCAGTGCATATACTACAGCGGAGACGTGAGCGCACAATTCAGAAGGATGCAGGACATGGGTGTCCTGAATTAAGCAGACTTTCTGGAGAGGAAGAGTTTTCACAGGAGGGTGACTATTCCTCTGTGCACTGTGATGGCAGCCGGTGGGGATGGTGGCAGGAGAAGACGTGCTGTCTGTTGAGAAACCTGCCCAGAGCGTCGACACTGTGTTCTGTGTCCATAGAACTTCCGGAGAGGGTGGGGCTGCTTTGGTGAGAGAATGAATCCAGGCTGACTACTATTTGCCATATTAAAATAGAAGAGATTTGAAGCTCACCTCATCCTTGTTCTTTCTCCACCTCAGCTTCTCTACCTGTATGTAGAATGGGAGTGGAATCTGCAGGCTGAGTTAGACTTTTCTAGACCTCTCTCGGTCCCTGTAAACCTGTAAGATCTCTGTGATTCAGGAATTGTAAATTTATTCATCCTTAGAGCCGAAGGGCCTAGCGTGTGCCTGCCAGCCTAGATGCTGAATGGGAAACAACACTGGGACATTTTTAGAGGCCGTTGGTGCACCAGTGAATGCATGAGGGAGGGAGAGAGGGAGTGTTTATACTTTACAGAGAAGCTGTGCAGAAAATGGTTTAGAGTGTGGGTTTTGGAGGCAGAGCTCCCAAGTCTGGACCTGGTGGCAAGTTACTTCCTCACCTGAGCCTCACTGGGGATGCATGTTGAACACTTAGCAGATAATCAATACATATTAGCAATTATTGTTGTTGACCCTCCGTTTTGTTCTCCCTTGCGAAGCCAACCATGCTGGACAAGTTGGGTATCTTGCTCCCTTATTTGGTCACTCTTCCTCCCCCTCCCCTAAACATGATAGGACAGGACCCACTTCTCCTTTCCCAGAGCTGTTGCTTGGTTCTCCGAGCCCTACTCTGGCTGCTGTAGGTCCCAGCCACCAGAATGAAGTTGGGAGACCAGCCATGCAAAATCCTCAGCTCAGGAGGGCTCATGCAGCATCAAAAGCAACTAATGTGGATAGGGCTCCTCCCTGCAGACAGGGAGGAGATGGTCCATGGGAGGAGCAGAAGGATGCAGCAGTTCTGTGAGAGATGGTGATGCTGGAGAGAATGTGAATAGGGCTAAGGGAGAGCACAGTGACAGCAGGGGTGACAATTGTGATGGTGATGAGGGGTTTGAAAGGAGATTGAGGACTAGGGGTTCAGGGATGGATGCTCTAGTAGAGGTGGGAGAAGAGGTCTTTGTGTTGGGGAGAATAGACATTTTAAAACCTCATGTAACCCGGAGGGTGGAGGAGGATTGAGCAACCCTGCGCTCCGAGGGAGGGGCACTGAGTGTACTACTGGCCTCCTCAGCACCCCTCAGCTGGTCCTGGGTGGTGGAGATGCCAAGCAGAGTAGACTGAGGAGCTGGGGAGCCAGAGTGACACAGGATAAACGATAAAGGTTTCAGCATGCAGAGTTTATACTAGGCAAAAACAGAGTCCAGAAGAGAGGTTTTGATAAAAATTGAATGCAAGTTGTCTAGTCATTTTACGTTTTCCAGTAGCCGCATTGAAAGATAAAAGAAACAGTGAAAACAATTTAATAGCCTATTTTTATCTAATTTAGTGTAAGCAGAATATTATCATTTCAATATCTAATATAAAGGGGTAGGCAAAAGTAGGTTTATAGTTGCATTGTGATGTTCTTTTGAGTTAACAAAGCCATAATCATAACCTGTGTATCTTTTTCCATACAAAAAACTGTAAACCTATGTTTGCCCACCCCTGTATATAAAATAATTGTTAATGAAAACTTTGGTATTCTTTTCTAAATACAAAGTCTTCCACATCCATTGTGGACATTATACTTGGAACACATCTCGGTTTGATCCAGCTGCGTTTCACGTTCTCCGGGCTCCCTGTGCCTCGTGGCTGCTGTGCCGGACAGCACTGGCTTCTAACTTCCTTCCTTTAAACTGGGTGGCCAAACTCTTGGGGTGCCATTTCCCAAGGTGGCACTTTCTGGAAACCATCGTGGTATTTTATAGTCTAAATACTCTGTCTCTCAGTATCCCTCTTCCTCAGCTCTTTCAAACTGGCTGTGATGCTGCCACCCCTTGCCAGCGCCTGGGAAGAACTGCAGACTCAACCAAAGTTCTTCTCCTTTATTTTTTGCAGCTCACAGGCCTCTCATCTGGAGCCAGGGCAGGCAGCTCTCTCTCGAGCCTGTGTGTGTGTGTGTGTGTGTGTGTGTGTGTGTGTGTGTGTGTGTATTGCATACATGCGTGTGTGTTGCATGCATGTGTGTGCGTGTATGTGCGCATATTGGGGAGTTGAAAGAAGTAAGGCACGGTGGGGGGACAGTGATTGAAGAAAATGTCATATGTACATCAGTACCATAGGAAAGACAGGCTTTTAAAAAATGGTTTTGGGGACTGTATGCCTCCTATATTAGAGAAGCTGGTTAGAGATACTGTATGACCCAATTGATCGACTGTCATGTGCCCAGAGGACAGGATGCATTCACCATGCTTCAGAGGGTGGGAGTGGAATGGGAGAGCAGAGAGGCTATCTCAGGGTAAGAAATGAATCAGAGGTGGACAAGGGCCTGGACACCTGACTCCAGCTCAGAGCAGAATCCTGGAGCCCCAGCTTTTGGAGGATTTACAGTGTCTGTGTTTTCACACTTGTGCAGTCCCTCACCCTGTCTGCCAGGGGTGTGCCCTTATGAATTTAATCAGAAACAGAATCTTCTTCACATGCCCCTGGCTTCCCCAGTACCACAGCCCCACCTGGTTCCAGGGTCAGGAAGGAGGCCTGAGGGAGAGGGTTGCGTTCCCACCCCCTTTCTCCGTTCTGTGCTCGCATGCTCTGTGCTTCCCGGCTGCAGAGCCTGCCACAGCATCCTCTCCTCAGGCCAATTAAGTAAAGGCGCAGACCAGTGCTGTGGAAGCCTCAGGTAAGGGCTGTTAAATCCAATGGCTCCATTTATTAGCCAGCCTCCTGGGTGCCAGGGACTGTGCTGAGATCTGTGCCTTCGTCATTGTATCTAATCCCCACAGGCTCATGAGCTGGAGACTATTATCGTCCTCATTTCACAAGGGCAGAAATGGAGACTTGGAGAGTGTCAGTATCTTTCTGTGACAGGGTGGGAATTTGGGCCAGATCCACGTGACTCCAAAGCTGGGGAAGCCAAGGAAGTCTTGAGAAGAACAGATTTTTGAGCTAAGTCTTAAAAGCAGACAGAATTGGAGAAGGTAGGGAAAGGGGACTGAGAAGTCCAGGATGGAAGAATGGCACCAGCAAGTGCAGGAGGGTGGAGCGACATGGGGAGGCATACTGAGCTCCGGGGGTGGCCAGAATGGAAGTGCCCAGACCGCTCAACTGCAGCGGCTTTGAAAAAATAAATAACATTTATTTTTTAGAGCAGTTTTTGGTTTGCAGCAAATTGAGCAGAAAGTGTGGAGATTCCCATATTGCTCTTGCCTCCTCACTCCACTGCCTCCTCCACTATCAACATCCTTGATATATTTGCTATAATTGGTAAATCTACATTGACACATCACCCTTAGTCCATAGTTTACATTAGGGCTCACTCTTGGTGTTGTACATTCTGTGGGTTTGGACAAATGTATAATGGTGTGGATCTATCATTATAGAATCATGTGGAGTATTTTCACTGCCCTAAAATCCTCTGTGCTCTGATTATTCATTTCTCCCTCCACCCTCTACCTCCTGACAACATCTTTCACCTCCATAGTTTTGCCTTTTCTATAATGTCATACAGTTGGAATCATGCAGTATGTAGACTTTTCATCGGCTTCTTTTACTTAGTAATATGCATCTAAGGTTCCTCCATGTGTTCCATGGCTCGATAGCTCATTTCTTTTTAGTGTTGGATAACATTTCATTATCCTGATGGACCACAGTTTAATTATCTGTTCACTCACTGTAGGATATTTTGGTTGCTTCCAAATATTGGCAGTTATCAACAGAGCTGCATCTGTGTGCAGATTTTTGTGGGGACACAACTTTTTAACTCATTTGGGCAAATACCAAGGAGTGCAATTGCTGGATCATACGGTTAGAGTTTGTTTGGTTTAATAGGAAACCAAAGTGACTGTGCTGTCTTCCAAAGTGGTTGTACCACGTTGCATTCCCACCAACAGTGAATGCGAGTTCCCGTTGCTCCACATCTTCACCAGCATTTGGTTTTGTCAGGGTTTTGGATTTCATTCATCCTAACAAGTGTGTAATGGTATCTCATTTTAATGTACATTTCCCTAGTGACATACAATATGGAGCATTTTTCATATACTATTTGCCATCTTCTTTGGTGAAGTGTCTATTCAGCTCTCTGCGCATTTTTAAATTGGGTTGTTCATTTTCTTATTATCAAGTTTTAAGAGTCCTTTGTATATTTTGCAAATATTTTCCCCTAGTCTGTGGCTTATCTTTTCATTCCCTTCATAGCTTTTAAAATACTGATATCCCAGGTGCTTCTCCAGAGCCACTTTCTCTAGGGGTGGAGGAACCAGAAACCCTGAACTATAAAGATTCTCATGCAGGAAGTCCAGGATCCAGGCATGGGAGCCTTTGGAAGGTAGAGCTGGGGAGGTATCAGCAGGAATACAGATCGGCCTGAAAGGCAGTGTAGGGCCAGGTGAGGAGGAGGTGGTATTGAATGCTGTGCTAAGGAAGGTGGCATTCAAGGCCCTCCTTTTTATGGTAAGGTTCAATAAACATCTTAGGCTAGATCTTACAGACAATGGAAAGGCACTGAGGATTCTGAGGGGGAAACCAAGGCATAATTCAACCTTTGTTTGAGTAAGAACATTCTGGTGATAGTGTATAAAAAGAATTGAGGATATTGGAGACATTAGACCAGTTAAGAAATCATTAAAATGCTCCTGCTGACTGGTGGTAGGTAAGTCCTTCAACAAGGACTGGGCAGTGATGGAGAAATCAGTTCCATTCAGTTCAACACAAGTATTTTTTTTTAATGTGTTTTCTGGACTGAGCACAGTGCCAGGTTTTAAGGATCCTGGGCTGAAGTAAAATATTGTCCCTCATCCTCAAGGAACTCACAGTATATCAAGATTTATAAAAAATAATGAGGTTGAGAAAAAGGGAACTGGTAATTAATTAGATAGTGTCCCCTGCAAATTCACATGTTGAATTTGACTGACTATTTGGGTAGAGGGACGTTAGGGGCTAAAATTAAATAAAGTCATAAGGGTAGGGCCTTAATTCAATAGATTGGTGCCTTTATAAGAAAAGGAAGAGACACTAGAGGAAAGTGTCTCATTTGCAGAAGAGAAAGGCCACATGAGGACACAGCAAGAAGGTGCCATTTGTAAGTCAGGAAGAGAGGTCTCATTAGAAATCAATTTTGCTAGCACCTTGATCTTGGACTTCCAGGCTCAGAACTGTGAGAAAATAAATGTCTGTGGTTTAGGCCACCTAGTCTCTGATATTTTGTTATGGCAGCTAGAGCAGACTAATACAAGTCTTAAATGGGGTGACACGGACAGTATTAGCCAGGCCATTGTTTGTCCGTGTCTAGAGTTCAGAGGAGACAACCCGGGCTGGTGTGGGCTGCTTATACTAAAGACAAATCAAGTGCAGGTAAGGTGAGAAGGCAGCCCAGAACGAAGCCTTAGAAATGCCAACATTTAAGAGTGATGGCTAGGATTGGTAGGAACTGCTGCTTGGTTTTAATGTTGATGTGTTGGTGACTTATGTGACATGTGGCCCTTCTCCATCCTTTTCTTCATTCTCAGAAGTAAGATGGGGGAGAGATTATAGGGTATCTGAAGTGAATTCTAGACCCACTGACAGCCATTTTGGTATGGAACTCATGGAGTTTGACATATGGTGAATTTATTTGTTCATTGATTATTTGCTAGCTTGCTTCAACTGTTGGATTCTTGCATTATTATTATTGAAGGTTTTATGTATTAGTGCTTTGTCTTCTTCTATTAGAATGAAAGCTCCTTGCGGAGCTGAGTTTGAACACCTTTGCTTCTGCTCTTTATCCTTAGCACGAGCATACAGTATTTTAGGTGATCATTTTTTTTAAGCTTTTGCAAACTACAAAAAAATAAAAATAAGATACACTTTAAAATATTACTACGTGCATTTTAAAGCACTAAAAGGGTATTAGTAGAAATCACAGTGTTTTAAAGACTCCAAAAATTAACAATTCATGGCAATGAATCTCCTGATTCAAGAAAGATTTGGACACCAAACTCGATTTCAGAAAATGAGGGGTATGAACAGTGGGAATCAGTGATACATGGCTGTTGCCTGCAATACTATTTATGGCTTCCTGACACCTCACTGATGAGGTTAAGTATTTACATTCAGCCCTGATTCTCCCCTCTGACTCTGCAGGCTGCAGCCACCCTCTGGAGCCCTGGGAAAGAGAGAAAACCCTCTCTGCAGGGGTCCCAGGCAGGGGCAAATGGATCTCCCCTCCCCCTCTTGCCTCTGAAGAGGGCTTGCATCTGGCAGCTTGACCTCCAGCCTTTGGTTTGGAGAATCTGGCCACTTCTGAACTACATAAAAAGGGCAAGTGCATTCATTATTATATTATTATACAATGTATAATATATAATAGCGATTATGCTGTCAGGAGCCAGAGTCTCTGACCACAGATCAGAGGCTGGGGTGACATAAATCCACCTAGTGAAGTCTTTGGAGATTCTGTGTGAAGGTGAGAGGATCCAACTTCGTCTATGATGGAGAGTCTTAGCGAAGACTTTCTTCTACAGGCACCTTTGGAGTTTAAATTTGAGTGGGGGGGACTGGGAGGATAGGGACAAACAGTATTTAGTATCTGGGATGTGATGCAAAATAGGTCACAATTGCCTCCTCTGAGCCATAAAATGCTAATGGCTCAACCCTGCTGGTGATGGGGGCAGATGAGGAGTCGCCCAGCGGCTGGGAAGAGGTAAGGGGCAGCCTTCAACTTCTGGGGTCAGATTCTTCACTGAAAATCTGGCCAGCTTGGGTTTCACTTTCTGCTTCCCTGCTTACATCGGTGTCTTTGTCTCGGCTCTATCCAGGCCCCCTGCCTGGTCTGAGGTCAGAGGATCAATGGCTGCCTGACTGTGGCTGGAATGGCTCCTCTAAGGGAGGCAGAAAGGGTCTTCTAGTCCCTTTATGCTGAGGGCCACGTGTTGAGTTGTGAAGCAAGCCAGCATTTGTAGGTGCTGGGTGCCTGCACCAACACTTAGTAGGACTATAATCTTTGGAATGAAAGGCGGCACATGCTTGCACCGGTTTTCCTCTTGGAAGGCACTTAGTATTAATGCCCTCCCCAGAGTGGATGAAGCCCCCCCAGCAGGCCCAGGCTGAAACAGCCCAGCTGTTCTCCCTTTATATTACGCCAGCCCAACCCCCAGAACCTGGGACTTTTTAGGATGAAAACCGCGGTGCTCCGGCTTTTTTGGTGTTTGCAAAGAAGTTATTTACTGATAAATCCTCTGTACCCTTTTAGCTCTTCCTCTGCCCCACCCCCTCAGAGTCTCCCCCTCTGGGAACCAAACATCTCGGGAAGCCCGCAGCCAAAAAAGGTCTTAAGAATAGGAATAACTCGCCCGAGTTTCATCTGAACACCTTTTCTGGGGCTAGGGTAACGAAAATTATTCAGATGCAGTCATAAAAATGAGGCCAGCCTGGTAGGCATAGGGTAGGATGGGGTGGGGTGGGGTGGGGTGGGGGTAGGGGTGGGTGGCCGGAACGAAGGTAGAGGTTAGGATTTCTTGCCAGTTTTGAGTTTTGTAATTTCTGAGTTTTCTTGGGGTCCGCCTCTGTCGGCTCAGTACAGGATGGCTTAGAACTCTTCCTCGGGAGGACTTGGCATGGGGACAGGGACAGTGTTCCCGAGGTTCTGGGGGTCCTCTGAGTTCCCACGTCCGAGGCAGCCCCACAGCGGGAGGCTTTCTGTCCGGAGCGCCTGTCCGCAGAAGCAGGCCCGCGCCGGGCGCCTCGGAAAAGCCTCCAGCAGAGGGAGACACTCCGGCGGCTCCTCTGCCTGGAAAGCGCCGGGCCCGAGCGGGTGAGGGTGTGGGGGTGGGGAGAGGGGGAGTGGGGAAAGGAGAGGTGGAGGGGGGGCGGGGGCGGGTCCCTGAGCGCTGACGTCCTGAGCAGTGCTGGGAAGTATAGGCTGTGTTGTCACGCCGGTGTCAGTCTGATGAAGATTGGCATCAGGTAAGCTGTCATTCATTTCCATGTCAGAGCAGCTTCTGCAGGCGGCGCGGCTGCGGGCGGCTGCCTCGGAGCGCGCGTGTTTTATTCCGGTCCCCAAGCCGGAGTATTATTCATTGCGACAGGGCGAGGAGGAGAGCGAGCGAGCGAGCGAGGGAGGCAGCGGGTGGAGAGAGGGAGGCGGCAGGGAGGAGGGAGCAGGGAGCGGGGAGGGAGCGCGCAGAGAGAAGCTGGGGAAGCGCCGGCGAACGCGGAGCGGGCGAGGCTGGGGAGGAGGCGGTCCAGCGTCCGGCCGCCCAGCGCGCAGCCCCGCGGTGCCCGCTGCCTGGCCTTGGAGGGCAGGGGCCGGGCGAGCATTGTCCGCGTGGGAGGAGGACCGCCGGGGCCTCGGGCCCCGCAGCGGCGGGCGGGGAGCTGTGCGGGGACTGAGAGCAGGGAGAGCGCGCTGGCCAGAGCCGGGTGCGGGCCGGTCGGGGCCAGGCGCTCCTCCGGCGAGGCCGGCTCCAGGTTCGCTTTCTCCCGGCTCCGGGCGCCCTTGGGGCCAGAGCTGCTGGCGCCACCAACCTGGGGCTGCCTTGGAGCGGCTTGGAGCGGGGTGCAGCCCCGGACTCGGGGCTGGGCGACCGAAGTCAGAGCCACCGCCTGACTCGTGTAGCCTGGGCGAGTGGGCTTTGCAGGCGAATCCGGGGGGCTTCGGAACACGATTCTGGAAACTAGGGTCCCCGTGGTCAGTTAGGGAACCCGGCCCTGCAAGGAGCGATCATTTGTAGGGTTAACGGGCTTTAGGCGGATTGTTGGGAGACCTCGGTGAGGTGGTGGAGGCGTGGGGCCCACCGCGAGGTTGGGAGTCAGAGTCCTGGATCGAGTCCTCCAGGCGTGAGTTCGTAAAAGAGGGGGTGAAAGCAGAGGGAGATGGGGCAGGGTCGGGGTGTGCCGCGCAAAGTTTGCGTCTCTTTCGGGTTAAGTGTGCGGGCTTTCCCAGCTCCCGAACCCGAGGAAGAAACTAGAGAATCGGGCTTCCCTTTCGGGGTCTCAGAGGAGCCCGCGCGGCAGGGAGACCGGGCTGGGGTGGGAGTGCGGTAGGGCCGGGGGAGATGGTGCATCAGCCCTGAATTCGGGCCGGGGTTCGGGCCAGGCTGGAGTTGGGGTTATAGAGTCGGGCTCACTTTAGAAGCGTGAACGGGCCACTGAGTAGCTTAAGGGTGGAATCTACACCCCAGCCAGAGCTGGGGGCTGGAGTTGGGGGCCTGGAGTTACATCTGAGGCTGGAGTCGGAGAAACGGGCGGCTTTGTTTGTTTGTTTTGTTTTTAGGCTTTAGGCGCGGGATCACGAATTTTTATCGGGGTTGAGGATATTGAAATTTGGGGGAGACAGGGGGTCGTGCGCTGGTCTTCACTTCCCCTGGGTGGAAAAGCATTAACGTGGGCGATGAAAGTAGTTGAACCGAGTTATGGCAGACGATCCCCGAATTTCTGCTGCTTCTCCCGGAAAGAGGATCTGGAAGAGAGGACTGGGCGCACGGGACCGGGTCTTAGGAGAAAGATTCCGGGAAGCGGACATATCGATGGGACGTTCTGGGTGAATGGACAGGGCAGCCTCGCAGGGCTCGAGGTGGATTGTAGGACTATGGTGGCGCCTCGGGCTCCCGGAGTCCCTCGGGTCTGCGGGCGGAACACGGTCGGCGGGTTCAGGTTGCCCGCAGGGGCCGAGGCCTGCCCCGGGGCCCACAGCGAGGTGCCGCACCGCCACGGGCTGTCTGGGCTGCGGCCGGAGGGCAGGGAGGACTCCACTCCGGCGCCCCGATTTGAGTCGCCGGCTCTGGACCCGCGGGCGCTGCCTGCGCTCCTCGCGGCCCGGCCCGGCCCGGAAGCCCACGCGCGGGGCCGCGGAGGCGATGTTATGCCTGGGCAAAGGGGGAGTTCGGGGTCCTCTACCCTCTCCTTCTTGTCCCCGGACTTCTCCAGCGTGTTAACTTCTCGGATAGCAAATGCTGTCCAACTGGTGGAAGACAAAAGCTTCGCATTGTAGAAAGATTTAGGTGAACCCCCCTCCCCCAAACTGAGAAAATGATGGTATTCAAACACAAAAAGATAAATTACGAGAAGCCTAACCCCAAGACCTCCGGCTTAGTCCACCATTCTGGCCTTCGCGAGGTCTGGGGCCTTGGGGGAAGGGAGGGGTCTCCTGTTTTGGACCCTAGATCTCTCACTGAAGCTGCACCGTGACCCAGGCTCTGGCCTAGCTCTCCGGAGAGAGAAGTCCGGACTCGGGAGGGAGACTGTCCCTCTGGCCAACTGGGGAAGCAGCGTGCAGGGCGGTGCACAGGAGGGAGGGTTGAAATTTCCTCCTCGCAATCTTGAGCTCAACCTCCCAGCCCTCGTACCCCTCTCTGGGGCTGCCAGATTGCGCTTCCGGGGCACAGGAGACCCGAGACCCACGAGACCCACGAGTGGCCGCGGCCGCCTGGGCGCCGTGAGCGGAGCTCTGATCTGTTGTTCTGCGGGCTTGGAATTCTTGCACTCTCCCCGGCCGAGAGGCTGCGTGCTGGAGGGAGCCGTGACCCCGCGGAGACTCCGGGTCTCCGCCTCTCCTTTGTGAGCTCCGAAGGCATGAAAGGCGAAGAGAGAGAAAGAGAAGCTGCTCAGAATAAGGGGCAGGGGGTGACCGGAGAGAGATGGGCCGGCCACAGTAAAATGCCTCGTGCAAATTGCACTGAAGTGTACCGGACTCGAGACTGGCTGTTTTATGATCCTTTCTGGGAGTTTACTGCTCTCTGCTTTTAAGTCTATAGATTGCTTTAAGTTAATGAAAGTGCTGCTTTCAAAAGGAGCTTTTATTGTGGGGCCATGATGAGTCCAGTCCCTCCCCTTTACTCTTCCAAAATGGGCCTGTTTAAAAAAGAGGGAGACTCCTGGAGTTCCCACAGGGACGGAGCTGGGGCAGGGCGCCATGTGACAATGAGGATGAATAAAAACCAACGTCCAAGTAATTCAGAAAGATGAGTTTCCTTCTTTTCCGGTCTAGCATCCCGTATACATTCCTATCTTGCCTTTCGGATTTCCACGGAGTCAGACTTCAAATGTCGCTTGGTCCCTCCCCAATAAACCCCTTCTCAACATTGCTTTATTTAGACCTGCCCCAATTCCATTAAACTCAAACTGAATTTCAGAATTTCAACTGGCTGCCAAATCAAACTGCAACTGAAATATTGGGGGATGGAGGAGGGGCCCTGTCTTGCCTTTACTAAGTAAGATGCGCTAAAGTCAGGAAGGAAGTCTGGAAGCCTTGAGAAGAAACGTGCAAAGCTATTTTTTTCAGCACTTTTCCCTTCTGCAATCTATTTGGCACAAAAGGTGAGGTGACAAGGTTTTTGACTAGGTCCTCACACAGAAACTGCAGCGGGGCTGGGCTGTGGCTTTGACCGCATGTCATAACCATTTAAACTGTGGTTAGTTGTTCAAAGCTTCTCCAAGCTGGGTTTCATTAACTCTACACCAGTTGCCTGGAAGTTCAGTAGCAATAAATTGTATAAACACATTTGAAGTAAGTTAGTGATGAAATAAGGAGAATTACTGTCTTGCGAGCGGAGAATCCTGAATTCATGGAGTTCTAGCTTAACTGGAAACATACCTCCTCTCCCTTGGCCTTGATGTTTATGGGTGTACCGGAGTGTGTGTTAAATTTCTTTCTGCCATGTCCATCTTCAATGTGGGGCTGTAACTCGTTAAAGACCAAGGCATGCCTAGAAAGCAAAAACGGCCGAGATTTAAAGCAGCTTCTATTAGCCTGCTTCAGAAACCAAACCAAACCCATCAACCTGACTTCCTTACTCCCGGTGAATGCAGCACGCACCATGAACAGCAGCAGAGCAGGCCAAATTAGATTCTTAAATGTTAGCGGCTTAATAATACTGTGTTGTTAGCAATTGAATTTGTTTTTATTAAAGAAACAACCTATAAAATTTATAGGCTTCCAACATGTTGCAAGATTTCCATGCTATTTATTTAGGCCCCCCCCCCCCCCCACACACACACATTCTATCTCCAATTTCAGACTTTTGTTCCCGATTTATTTAATGTGGAGCACATTTTCTAAATTAGTGTGAGGAAGGTGAGAAATGCTGTTCTAAGTTTTCCTTTTTCCTCTACTCTGTGGCACAAGGCCTGCGACGCTGAGATATATATATAAACGTGTGATGCAATTGCTAGAGGTGACGGCATGGGAACCAGAGTGTCTGATCAAACGAAATGCAGATCAGAGTATGGAGAGGGAGAAAATGAATCACTGCGGAGCCACCGTTAGCCTTGATTATAGCCAGCACACCACACTTTGCACAAACACTTCACATGAGATTCACGGCTTATTGAAGATTGAATTCTATGGAGAAGCAGAATTTAGAGGGAGGAGCCGCACTGGTTGGGTTCTGGCCAGGCTGCTTGGCCAGCTTGTTGCAACGGGGATCTGCTAATTTAATTAGATCTAATACCTGGTGGGAATGGAGGAAGGAGATAATCAAGGTTGGCAGGTCAGCACGCTGAGCTAGTGTTTAGGCTGAAATTTGGGGGCCGTGCAGCTTCATCCCCTGCTACTGTCTGGCTGCAGGACTCCAGTGGGTCATTTAACTTCTGGATCTTGGTTTCTCCATCTGTAAGATGAGTGTGTCACACACACTGCTCCCGAGGCTCCTGAGCGAATCCTGCAGGGATGGTACCGGCCGCACTCAAATAACAAAGGGAACGAGAGGGGAGGCTTCTGAGCAGCAGTCACAATCCTCAGTGTGTTTTCTTTCCCTGTTTGGCTCCACAGCCTTTCCTCATAACTCTCAGGAGTTCCAAGACTTGGGTGAAAGGGTTGACCTCCTGCCTTTCCTTAACATCCTAGAATTCGGCAACCCTGCTGTGATTCCAAAAACCACCTGCACTTCATCAGGAGGGACAATTAAGTTGCTGCACTGGGGGAACTGGAATGCTTGTTCCCCATGGTGCTACCTGGAATGGCTTTCACGCATCAGCTGAACACAGAGTCTGACCTATTAGAAATCCAGCCCCTTCTCTATGTCACGGGGAAGAAGAGGCCTGAACACCAACTGGTGTGTGACATCTGGTCAGGCGAGGGGGGATGGGCGCTGGTCCAGAGCTAGCCGCTGCCTGACCCTTGCTTAGCAGTGTGCACGCTGGCAGATCAAAGCAGATCCCGGGCCAGAAAGCCCACGAAGTTACAGCCGGCCCTTCTGCAAAAGTGCATGTCCTTGGACACTCTTTCTACGCCTGTGCCTGGTTTTTCAAAGCCAGCCTCCATTCTGGAGACGTGGCTCCAGTGGAAGGCTTGCCTCTAATTCTCTGTCTGTGGGGACTTCTTGGGGTAATTTTTTTTCTCCACACAGCCTCCTCCTACAGTCACGGGCAACATCTTAGTCTCCATTCTGACGGGAGGTGAAAGCCCGGATGAGGGTAGGAGGAACCACCAGTTTGTTAAGAGAAACCATGAGGGTGGGTAGGCCCAGTCCTACCAGATCCTGCAGGAGGAAGGGAGAACCGAGCCCCAGACCCTGGAGAAGAACTTGCTGCGTGAACTCGCTGCAAGCGCGGTGTCTTCAGGGGGATCTGCTGTTTGGCTTGGAAGCCTCACCGCAGGCCCTGCCTGCCTGGGTTTCTAATTACACGAAGGACGTTTCTGCTAAGACCTATCTCACTAAAAACACATCCCTGTGTGTAATAAGAAACCCTAAACCAGGCAGGATATTTTAAAACTGAAGCAATGAAGATTAGATTAAGTCTCCACCAAACGGCTTCGTTCTCGTATTATTTTTGGCTGGAATGTGGAAAAAAGCAGCTGGCCCTGGGGCCCCGAGCAGACTGCGAGGGTTCCGATGGAGCTGGGCTGGGTGGCGTAATTGTTAGTTTCTCTGCTTAATAGGAATGTGGCCAACTTCAGTGGTGCTCACTCAAGGCAGTGGTAGTCTGAGGGGGCCCCAGGGTTGGGGAGGTGCCAAGGAGTGGCCCAGGTCACAGGGCACCGAGGACACTTCTAAACTCTCCACCACCCTGTTAGGATCTAGTCTTTCAGGTTCAGCTTATGCTTCCACTCTCAATCCCATCCTGTGCCTAGTAAACCCATCCATGCTTCAGGAGGCCTTTGGAGGAACTTTAATATTGGGTACCTTTCTAGGCAGAGAGGAGGGACAAATAGTTGTTCAAGATTCCTGGAAGGGGAGCCCAGGAACCTGGCATCACAAGCTTGTCCTGTCATGCTGGGGACAGGCAGTGTGGTGTTCCTACAGCCAGAATTCAGTGTCTCCTGTGTGCCTGGCACAGTGCTAGGCACCGAGGACACAGCTGCAACAACAAACGAAACAGGCACCTGTAACCATCGAGTCCCTATCCTCAAAGAGCTTGCTTGCTGTGGAGACAGACTATGTGCTTAGCATCAGATACAGCTGCCCTGAGAGCCTGCTTCTGCTAGTTACTCATTAGATGACTTCAGACAAGTTGTTTAACATCTTTGATCCAACTCCCTCCTCCCCCTTGTAAAGTGGGGAAAAAAGTATAAAGCTCAAAGGATTGTGGGGTGAGCATTTGTAAAGTCCCCAGCACCGTGTCTGGCACGTAGGAGAGACTCGACCACTGTTGGAGAACCCCCTCCCTGTTATTGTCGGACTGAAGATCCAGCGGCTGGACTACCCCACTTACCACTCCGCTTCCATTGTGCTTTCCTGGGACAAGGCCTGGCCCTTTTGCAGGTCACTGGCACCATCAGCAAGTGTGGAACAAACAGCTGATGACGTGGTGGCCTGGTGCAGTCCAATGCGTGCAGACTCCGGCTGGGCTGTGGTAGAAATAGACCTGTCCTCAGTGTTGTGTGAGGGTGGACAAACACATAAGAGATGATGTGCAGACACACTGAGGTGACATGAAAAAAAGGCACAGGTTGCCATTAACCAGAGGAGGGACAGGCGGGATGGGGTGCTGCTGAGTGACCAGTGTGTAATCAGGGAGACTTCAAGGGAAGGTGAGTTCTCAGCAGTGCTCACAGGGATGGCTGAGGCAGCCCGAACCAGAGTGAAGACCAGCTCCCCTCTGAGCATGCCAGGGGAACAACTGGGCCACCACTGCCTCAGTAGTACCACCTGGGCCTCCCTGTTGGGGTCTGGCCTCTGTCACACACTGAGAGATCTCTGAGAGGATTTTATGCTTACTTCTCAGTGGGTAGAACTTAGGCTAATGATAGTGCATAAAGCAAACGGATCCACCCCTGACTACAGCACACTATCCCTGCTGCCCTTCAGCTAAGAGAGCAGACAGGCCCACACCCAGCCCACTCAGGGACCATGAAGCTGACCAATGTCACAATAGTTGGGATGGTGTTGAGTACAGGGATTTGGACTGGGCATCAGGATGGTGGACCTGGGCTGTGACTGGTCTCTGGGTATCAGTTTCCTTATGAGGAGCTTGAAGTTGCTCTCAGGAGCACCTTTGGCTTCTGTGTTTCCTCCTAATTGCACTGCTTTATTTCTGGGCAGTCCTTGACCCCTCCTTCCCCCAGTAGCACTCCCAGGCAGGAATCGTGAACACAGCTGCAGAGGCACCATGCGAGGGTGTGGCCCCTGGGTCGCCCTGTGTGTAGGGTCTCAAGACAGTAGAGCAGGTTGGCTTTGGCTTTGACTTGACTTCCTGGAGCGAATGGATATGTCCCAGCAATAGGGGTGGCTCCATGGCGGCAGCATTTTTAGCCTGAAGACTCATGGCCTCTTCTACAAAGCGATGTTGGCTTCCTTTGTCAGATGGTGTGGTATTGGGAGAAGGAGCACAGGCTTGAGTGTCAGATTGTCCATCCTGACCCTGGTCCTACTACTGCTAAGCTGTGTGTCCTTCGGCACATCAGTTAACCTCTCTGAGCCTCCGTTTTCTCAGCTATATAGTCAGGATGATAATGACACAGAGCATATAGGAGTGCTGAAGAAACTCTAAAAGTGTGTGGCATGTGGTAAACTCATGGTAAATGTTGGTTTTCTTCCCTAATAAAGCACATTCTCATGTGCTCTCTCGTCTGATCTTGACAACTCTGTGAAGCAGGTGAAGTGGATATTGTCATATCATTTTACGAATGAGAGGAGCGAGAGTGGTGGGCCTCGGAAGGGGATGCGAAGTGTCTGCCTGTTCACGGGGAAGCGTGTTAATTAAAGTAGCCCAGGTTGCCAAGACCGGTTTGGCTCAGTGGATAGAGCATTGGCCTTCGGACTGAAAGGTACCAGGTTCGATTCCAGTCAAGGTCATGTACCTTGGCTGCAGGCACATCCCCAGTAGTGGGTGTGCAAGAGGCAGCTGATTGATGTTTCTTGCTCATCGATGTATCTGACTTTCTATCCCTCTCCCTTCTCTGTAAAAAAATCAATAATATATATATATATATATATATATAATATAAAGTAGCCCAGGTCTACCTGTCACAACTGTGGTCTTTTCTTTAGTCTTTGGAGACAAAGGAAGTGGAAGTGCCTTGCTGAGCTCTGAGAGCTGCTGTGCCCTGAGCCCCATTATTGGTCTCTCCAGAATCTCTTTAAAGAAACCAGGTGAACACATCTCCCCATCACCCATATCTTTGTCTGGCAGACTCTGTGGAAAGTTATCAGCTGTTATAGAAGCTAAAACCTAGAGGATCTACTTTTTTTTTTTTTTTTTTTTTTTACTTTCACAAAGCCTTCAGTTACAGGTTGGGTGGGCTGGCCAGCGCAGAGGTGGCGTGGCGGCAAACTTGAGCAGGAAGATTGGTAATGGCAGTGCTGACAGCTGCAGTGCAACCCGAGTGGTAAGGAGCCTGGGGTAAGGAGAAGGTCCCCAGGGGTTGGCACCCATGGTCCTCTTGCTTCCAGTCCTGGTGGACAGTCCGTTGGTAGGAGCCTGCTGACTGATGAGAATGGGGGCTCTGCACAGTCTCCCTAATTCCAGAATGGCACAATGGGTCTGGGGTAGATTAAGGGCAGTGAGCCCATCCTAGAGCTTCCTTTAACTGTCCTCCCTCAGGCAGTTCATTGTCATTGTGCTGTCCTAGCCCAAGGCCTGTGCTGAGCTGTGGAGTACAGGGCTTCTCCTGCCCTTCTCAGGGAGGCGGTGCCCCCTATGGTTTGTGGGTTCTAGTTCCAAGTTAGAAGCAAGGAGGCCCAGAGATTCTGGGTGTGTGCCCAGGGCTCATGGGCATAAGTGCTTGATTGCACTCCTCGGTGATGCATCTACCTGTCCACAGCGTGGCCTGAGCCCCCTCTTCATGAATGCCCAGTCATGGGCTGTGCGGGGCTAGGGCCTTGTCTTCTGGGAACTACGCTATCTCATCAGGAGCCTGAACAGATAACGGCCAAAGGAAAAGCTGTGTGACTTGGACACTCTTGTAACTTCTTTGGATTGTAGCATCGTCACTTTATAGAGCAGGCGGTTAGACGAGATTGTCCTCAAGGCCCCTCCAGGTCTGCTAGGCTAAAGTGTGTGGTCCAGGCCCCTAAGCACCACAGATCTGGAGATGGTGGGGGCCACCAAGGGACGCTTAGCCCAGTGGACTAGGGCCTGCCTCACTCCGATTAGGTGAGAGGGGCCCTTCTGAGTCTTTCGGGCCTGAGGACATGGGGACAGAAATCGAGTAGGAGAGCCCAGTAGCATGGGCATTCAATACCATGCTCTCCTGTGCCCTCTGTAGAAGTGGTGGTCTTGCCCTACTGCCTTGATGGGAGCCCCTTGCCCATGGTCCCCCTCTCTCTCAGCTCTGGGAGGACTAGACTCATCTAGCACAGCAGTCCCTGGGGCATTCCTCACTGGTGTGATCTGGAGGAAAGGCAAGGAGCTCCATGGATTCCCTCCTTCCACCTTCCCTGGAGGCCATTCTCAGGGAAAGCGATTTGCTCCTTGCGTGGGCATAGCTCTCCTCAGGGGCACCGCATCCTTCGGAGCCCCTGAGTGGCCATGAGAGGAGACTGCTGCCGCCCACTGACTTCCACACTGTCAGGAAAGCCCCTTTCCAAGCTGGACATCTGGACATCTGGACATCAGGTCTCCTGAGTACTTCTCAGCCTTTCCATCGGATTTGGAAGGCAGGGGGGAAGGGGAACTTCAGTCCTCTGGGGAGTGCCCTTAGCTGGGAGTGCGGCAGGGGAGAGGGGAAGCGCCTGGCATTCCTTTTGCACAGAGCCATGGGGCTGGACCCCGCGTGACCATGTAGAGCAGGACTCTTCCTGGGAAGAGGAATAGCTGCCACAGGCTCACTCATAGATCAAGGGAGAAGGATTTGCTGAGCTCTGTGGTGTTTGGGTAGCTGAGCAAGGCCACAGATGGGAGGCTCCTTCGCTGTGTGCTGGAATCTGTGCAGAACAAGCCACAGGCTTGAGTTTGAGGCTTGACTCAGCCGTACACTCACTGGGTGACCTTAATAGCTGGGCCCACTTCCCTCATCAGTAAATGATGGTAATAGTGCCATCGGGGCTGTGGGAGTTAATGTATGTGGATGTGTCACGCGCATTATACACACACAAATGAAGCGCCTGCACCGTGTCTGGCATGTAATGTGTGGGGAGGAAATTGGTTGGCACAGACTCTGTGATTCTTATTAGATTAAAGTGGAGCATACATCCAGACACACACCCCTCATACTCACAGAGTGATGAATGAAAACCGTGGCCGGGGCAGGAACCACACCCTCTGGGTTTTCTCCACATTCTGGCAGAACCCACAAACCGAATCGCGTGCCTACCGTGTGCCAGTGGTTGTTCTCCCTTATGTTTTACATCGAAGCCAGTGCAGGGGCCACCTGGGGCCTGGTGTGGGTGGTGGCCAGGTCCCATCAGCCTGAACCAGGCCTTGCGTCCTTCCCCACTGGTAATGTTTATTCACTTTATTTTTATTGAGCATCTTCTATGTGTCAGACCCTGCAGAAGTACTGGGATACCACTGTGCGCTGCACAACCGGGCTACCCGCCAGTTTACGGATTGTGGGCGAGGCAAGATTCAAGTTCATAAGTAATTAGTGAAACCAGGACAGAGCCATGGAGGAGTCCAGGAAGTCAGGGGAGCGTGACTGGGGAGTGTCACCTCCTCAGTGGTCTGGGAGGGCATCCTGGACTTTTGGTCCTTAGACGAGGTCCCTCCCAGGGAGAGAGTTGACCAATCTCTCCATCTCTTTCCATTCCAGACAAATACAGAACCAGGCAAGAAGACCACAGCGCGAGCCAGAAAAATCCTGTCGGGGTTTCTGCTCTCTCCTATGTTTCTTGTCCAGGGTGCCTCACAATCATAGCTGACGCTGTTCTCACACACCCTGCTCCCCCATCACCATCATACTCCTCGAGGGCATAGCTTCCAGGAGGGGCCTTTAGAAAGAGCAGGCACCCCTTCTCCATTCTTCCTGCAGCCCCAGCTAAGGCCCTGACCATGTCTGGGAGTACTTGGTGACCTTCACATCTTACCCGAGTCTGATTTCTGGGTTGCCCTCACGGCCATGAGCATGAAGTAGGGAGGAAAGGCTCACTCTTCTTTCTCAGTACCAGCCATGCCATTCTTCAGAAACACTGGGGGCACTTTGTGGGTATTTTGTAGTTTGGTACTTTGGAGGGGGAAGTGTGAAGAGGCGGGAGGGAATGGCCAGAGAGTTTGATGGAGTTAAATCACTGAGGCTGTTAACCCAAAGTTACATGGCGATGAAAAGAAAGGTGCGCTCAAGGGAATGGCCGCGAGTGCAGACCCTGAGGTTCAGGCACCGAGGGGCTGGCAAAGGGGTATCTACCTGGATCCTAGGACAGGTAGGGGTGAAAGTGCAGCCTCAGCCGCCTGCTGGATGTGCAATTTCTCAACCTCTTTGAGCCTTAGTCTCTTCCCTTTTGGGAACTGGAACTAGCAATGGCTCTTGCAAGGGGGTTCAATGAGATCACATAGCAAAGAGCCTGGCCTAGTCTCTGGCCTCTGGAAGGTACTCAGTGTATGTGAGTCCCTTTCCTGTCATTTTCTTCTTGCTCCCCACAGTGCTGGGCGGAGACCAAAGTCCCCCTTCAGGAGGCAGGAAGACTATGAGCCTCTCTGGGGGCACAGCTGAAATGGCTGTCTGAGACCACCGCAGGCTGGGATAATGTCAGAGCCAGTCCGTTTCCGGGACAGTGGGGAGGCAGTGCTAGGGGTCTCCTGAAAGAGCCAGCCAGCCCAGGAGACCTCAAGGAGGGGTGAGAGGCAGAGTCTCTGAAACAGGGAGCTGGGGAGAAGCGGGAAGGAGGAAGGGAGAAAGGATGGAAGTGGGGTGGGGGATGAAGGGAAGAAGGGAGGGAGGAAATGAGCATCTATGTGTTTGATATTGAGCTAGTACTTCAGCACCCATTATTTGATTTTATACATTTAAAAGCATAGAATCTTAGAGTCATGAAATCTCAGAACTAGATAGGATATGCCCCATTTTTACATAAGGCAACCTCTGTATTCTAGATATTGAAAAATTGAAGCTCAGAGAGGGGCAGAAACTTGCTCAAGTCACGCAGGAAATGAGTGCAGAGCTGGACTGGAAATTGCCTGGCCAAGCCGTTGGGGCAGAGCAGAAAGAGCATAGACTTTGAATCAGAAAGACTGAGTCTGACCACAGATACATTTATAGGAACTTTCTTACTGAGCCTGTTCTCTTAGCTGTAAGATGGGATAGTCATTCTCTGTTCCAGTGGCGGCCATAACAATGAAATGAGAGAATTTGTGTAAAGGGCTTGGTGTGGCATCAGGAGCTCTGAGGGCCCCTTCCAGCCCTTACCCCCCTTAGCTCATGGCTCTCATCACACCCCACCCACAGAGCCCGCCAAAGAGCCCTAAGCTGGCCCACCTTGTGCCCCCAGAGGGCCTAGGGCACACATTCTTTCTTTCACTCAATTGGCCTTCAGGTCTTCATGGGTAGCTGAGTGTGTGCCAGGCCTTGTCCTGTTCCCGGGATAGGGGTAGAAAGGTGAGCAAAACCAGATGTAACCTCTATCCTGAGAGATTTCACAGTTGGATGGAGCAGAGAGGCATTATTTTTTAAAAAGTCATACAAAGAAATATGAGCATACAGAGTGTTGACGGGAAGCACCTGAAGCTATGAGAGCATTAGCAGGAAGATTTTATTTGGAGAGAGCAGGGAAGTCTCTGAGAAAGTGATGTTTGCTGAGATCTACAGGGGGAGTAGGATATAAGTGAGGAGAGGCAGAGGGAAGGGTGTTGGGGGGGGCAGAAGAGGGGGCAAGGGGCGTGGAACAATAGGTGTGAAGGCCCTGGGAGAGAGGAAGGGGTTGATAGATGGCAAGGGGGCTGGGGTAGAGTGACAGAGGCAGTGTGATCACAGAGTGGCAGTTTGGAGGAGCTTGGATGCTGCACCTTTGAGAGAGGTGGGAGAGCTGGTGTGAGATTCTGAAATGGAGCCCAGGGTAACGTCTATCTAGAGGCCTGATATCGCCAGGCTTCTGTCTTCTGTCCCAGATGAAGGTAATAATAAAAATCATAACTAGATTGCAGGTCCAGGTTGGAGAGAGGGAAGTAAACTGAACAAATGGAAAAGACACTTTGCCTTCATCCTGTAAGTGCACAGTATCAAATTCTTCAATGTGAAAGTGTTAATGATTTGAATTTATAAGGGAATAAAAGCCAAAGTCCTTACATGGCTGAATCTGCACCTTCTTGTTCAACTCCTGTCCCCATCTTCCCTCCCTGTGCTAACTGGAACACCTCAGGCCCTTTGCATTTGCTGTCCCCGCTGTCTGGAGCACTGTCCCCAGGTACCTGCCTGGCCGGCTCCCTTCGTTTTTCTGGATATCTATCCTCTCTGTGTCACCCTCGCAGCGAGGGAAGGCCCTCTCAGAAATGAAACCCCCTTTCTTCCATCCCTGGCTCTCCCTGGTCCCCTTTATTTTTCTCCAGTAATGATCAGACGTTGTCTTTTCTTTTTCTTTTCTTATTTTTCTGATTCTGTAATTCAACACAGTGCTTGCATAAAGGAAGAGCCCAGCTAATGTTTATGGAGAGCTGCTTGTGAAATGATTTGGTAGGGTCATTCAGAGCTGCTTTTTTTTTTTTTTTTTTATCCTCTGAAGCTGACTCATTGAATGTTGGAATTGGAAGGAACCCACTGGTTTTCGAATAACCCTCTCATTTAACATCTGAGTAAACAGAGGTCCGGAGAGGTCAAGGGGCTTTGGAAGCTCACGTAGCACAGAGCCAGGATGAGAACTGAGGCCTCTGGGGTTCATACAGAACTCTGGCTACAAAGTTTTTCTGGGGGGATTGCTTTGTGGGCTCCAACTTCCTGGGAGTTGGAGGGTGGCGGTGACATTGGTGTGGGAGGATGGCTTCAGGGCTCTGGCTCCCTTGAATTCTGGCCTGAGGAGCTGTAATTTCATTCCAAGATCTCTGTTACTGCTCAGCTCCTGCGAGACGTTTTGGGAAGTCTTTCGGGATGTTGGTAAAGGTGGCAGGTGCTCACCATCAGGCAGACATGCATGTCTCCCAGCACTCAGAAGTGAAGTGAATGAGCTGTCAGTCTCTGTCAAGGTCAGCCCACAGGAAATGATTATGAAGCTCATACTTGGTGTCTAATGTGGGGACTAATGCAAAGAAGTGTCAGTTTCTGGTCCTGCCACTGTAGCCTCCTCTCGGGTCACTTCTCCCCAATAGAGGGTGAGCTGTGCTCATGGGACATTGACTCTTTTTTTAATTAATTTTTCTACATGAACTTTGTAATGTTCAAATGAAACTAAGAAGATAAAATCATTTCAAAGACACTCTAATTCACAAAACGAGGCCATTTTCTTCAGATCAACTATTTCCCTGGATTAGCCACACTACAATTGACCTTAATGAGCTGGGGCATCAGCAGATTTCATTCACTCAATGAATGGAGTGTTCATTAAGTGTGGGCAGGGAATGGTTTCATCCAGAGCAGAGAGCATGAATGGGCTATTACTCTGAGCTGAATGTGTCTGTTTCCTGTGGGGCTTTCCTCTGTTGCCTGTGGATCCTCCATTTGCTCAAATCTATTTTAATGTATTTAGCACCCACTGTGTGCTGGCCACCATGGAGGGAGACAAAAGAGGCTAAGATTTGGCCTCTACGTGAAGGAGCTTGCATTTGGAGTGAAAGTTAAATGACTTTCGAGGAGTTACATAACAATAAGTGAGAGAGGTTTGTCATAAGAGATGTTAGAGGACACAGAGGGTTCATTACCAGATGAGAGGCACTAATGAGAGTGAGGCTCTCAGAGGAAGGAGAGATCGAGGGGGCTGGAGGGATCAGGAGAGACTTAATGGAAGGAGTGGGTGGTATGCCAAACCTTTGACAACATGACCTTACAGCAGGCTTGGAATGTGGATATGACCAGCCCCATTTTTACATAAGGCAAAGGCCCAGGAGGCAACGCAGTTGGTGAGTCTGGATCAGAACCCAGACCCACCTGCATTTGAACTTTTTCTGTTAGAAATCCTGTCTTGCATGAGCCACGCCACGTTGGATAGGATTGAACAGGCAGAGAGAGGGGAACCCTAAACAAGGGCATGTGTATAGAAAGATGATGAGCAAAGACCCTACTTGGTGGTAGGACTTCAAGCCAAGCAGCCTGGAAGGGGGAAACCCAGCCTGGCCCAGGCGAGAGGAGCCTGCAGGTCTGGTTCCTTGTGGGGCAGGGACCCGAGCCTCTGGAACTTTGCATGTGTTGATGTGTTCCCTGTTCTCCCCTTGGACCGCTCCTCTCTACACTCAGGAATCACAACTCAGCTTTTTCTGGCCTTGAGTTGGATGCTGGCTCAGCTGGATTCTTCCAAGAAGACCTAACAATCCCTAGCATGATAATAGTAACAACACATATTATGTTAATAATAACACACCTGTATCATGCTCTTCCATCCCTATAGTCCTTTCACTTGAAACCTGAGACGAACCATGAAAAAGACATCCTGATGGATGAGCACAGTCCAGGGCTCCAGGCCCCTTCTACTCAGATCTCAGAGGACTGGCCTTGTACAAGTTCCCCAGGCAGGTGGCTCACTGTTTTCCATTGTGTGAGCAGGGCCTGGCACATAATAGGTACTCAGTAAACATTAATCGAGTGAATGCATTTTGGAGGAGTCCCACTCCATTTGTGGGTACCTCTGAAGAAAGCAAGTAGCATCCCTGGTCCTTTCTTCCTGGGGTTTGCTCAGTGTCCTCTGTGCCTAGTGGCCCTGAGACTTAGTTGAGTAGAGGCTGTTGCAAAGCCCATGTGCATTTATAGCTATTGAGTTCAGGTTGAAAGAAACTTACTGTTTTTTCTTTAACTGAGGCTATTTGGTTCAATTTAGCTTTACATGGGGAATTAAATAATCGCACCCTATCTTTCTACTGTCCCTTTATAGTGTGCTAAAATATATACAATAAAATGTGCCATTGTAACCATGTTTAGGTGTACAATTCAGTGGCATTAATTACATTCACAATGTTGTGCAAACAGCACCATATCTATTTCCAATACTTTTTTTAAATCACCCTAATGGAAACTCTATACTCATTAAGCAATAACTCCCAATTCTGCCCTCACTTCAGCTCCTAGTAACTTCTAATCTATTTTCTGTGTCTATGAATTTGCCTCTCCTACATATTTCATAAAAGTGGAATTATAATATACTTGCCTTTTTGTGTCTGGCTGCTTCACTCAGCATGTTTTCAAGGTTCCATCTATGTTGTAGCATATATAAGAGTTTCATTAATTTGTATGGCTGAATAACATTCTATTGTATGTAAATACCACATTTTGTTTACCCATTCATCTGTTGATGGACACTTGGGTTGCTTCTGGTTTTGAGCAATTATGAATAATGCTGCAATAAACATTGGTGTACAAGTATCTTTGAGTCCCAGTTTTCAGTTTGTTTGGGTATATTCCTAGGAGCAGAATTGCTGAGTCATATGTAATTCTATGTTTACATTTTTAGAAACTGCCAAAGTGTTTTCCATCATGGCTGTACCATTTTAGATTCACATCAGCAAAACATAAAGGTTCTAATTTCTCCATCTCTTTGTGAACGCTTGTTACTTTCTGTTTTTCTTTTTAAATTATAGTCATTCTTGTGGTTTTGATTTGCATTTTCCTAATGAGTAATAATGTTGAACAGCTTTTCATGTGCTTATTGGCCTTTTATATTTTCTATGGATACCTATCTATTCAAGTGCTTTGCCCATTTTAAAATTGAGTCATTTGTCTTTTTGTTGTTGAGTTATAGGAGTTCTGCATATATTCTGGATATTAAACTCTTATCAGATACATGAATCACAAATATTTTCTACCATTCTGTAGCTTGTCTCTTCACTTTCTTGATAATGTCTTTTGATGAACAAAAGCTTTTAATTTTAATGAAGTTTAATTTATGTAGTTTTCTTTTATGCTTATAGTTTTGGTAACATTGATCATTGCCAAATCCAAGGTCATGAAGATTTATCCCTCTGTGTTTTTTTTGAAGTTTTATTGTTTTAGTTCTTGTACATAAATTGTTGATCCATTTTGAATTAATTTTTGTATGTGATCTGAGGTAGGAGTCTAGCTTCTTGCTTTTGGACATGGAAATCTAATTGTCCGGAACCATTTGGTAGGAATTGCATTGAATCTGTAGGTTGTTTTAAGTGGTATTGACATCTTAAGTCTTCTTAAGTCTTCATGAACGTGGAATGTGTTTCCATTTACTTAGGTCTTCTTCAATTTTTTTCAGCAATGTTTTTTAATTCTTAGTACACAAGTCTTTCACCTTCTTGGTTATACATATTCCTAGATATTTTATTCTTTTATTTTTTTAAATATATTTTATTGATTTTTACAGAGAGGAAGGGAGAGGGATAGAGAGTTAGAAACATCAATGAGAGAGAAACATGGATTCAGCTGGCTCCTGCACACTCCCTACTGGGTATATGCCCACAACCAAGGTACATGCCCTTGACCGGAATTGAACCTGGGATCCTTCAGTCTGCAGGCTGATGCCCAATCCACTGAGCCAAACTGGTTAGGGCAATATTTTATTCTTTTAGATGGTATTGTAAATGGAATTGCTTTTTAAGTCTCCTTTTCAGATTGTGCATTGATAGTGTATAGAAACACAACTGTTTTTTCCATATGATCTTGTACCCTATAACTTTGAGGAATTTGTTTATTAGTTCTATTTGTTTTCTTGTCTATCCTTAGGGATTTTCTCTATATATAGAATATATATGATTATATATATATATACATATATATATATGTCATCTACAAATAGAAATTGTGTTACTTTTTCCTTTCCGATTTGAATGTCTTTTATTTTATTTTTCTTGCCTAATTTCACTGGCTAGAGCTTCTAGTAAATGTTGAATAGCAGTGGTGAAAGTGGGCATCTTGTCTTATTCCTGGTCTTAGGGAGAAAGCTTTTAGTTTTTTTAACATTGAGTATGATGTTAGTTTTCTATTGCCCTTTTGATGATGGGCCACTCCTATGGTCTTGGGTCAGGTGGGGATGGGGGCAACCATCTGCTTTATTACTCAACAAGAATAATGAAGGAGAGTGTTTAGTTTTTTTGGGTTTAATATAACAAATTGTTATAGACTAAATAACTTATAAACAACATACATTTATTTCTCACAGTTCTGGAGGCTGGGAAGTCCAAGATTAAGGCACTGTGAAATTCAGTGTGTCTGTTGAGGGACCATTTATTGCTTTGTAGACAGTTGATTTCTTGCTGTAACCTCACTCTCTGGGACCTCTCTCATAAGGGCACTAATCCCATTCATGAGGACTCCACCGTCATGACCTATTTATCCCCCAAAGGTCCTATTCCAAAGACCATCACATTGGGGATTAGGATTTCAACATATGGATTTTGGGGACACAAAGTTTATAGCAGAGAATCATATTTGGAGCCTTGTGTAGAGAAAATATCCACTAATTAGAAAATATCAATTTCATGGCAGCACTAATCACACTGTTAAAATGTCAGTTGAGCTAAAACACAAACATTTGTTAAGTTCCTACTATGTTGGAGGCACTTTTATTGCCTCATTTGACCCTACAACAGCCCTTGGAGACAGGCTTTTATTATCGCCACTCCCATTTAGAGGTGAGGAAATGAAGCCGAGTGAGTGAGGCGGAGGGTGCAGCTGGTAGGTATTCAAAGGAAGTGAGGTGTATGTGGTGTTTCCCGATCTGTAAGTTGAGTTCTTGTTTTCTGTCTAGTGTCAAGTTGGGCGGGGGGGAGAAGGGGAGTGAGAACTGCTTTTCTTTGTGGGGTGCATCAGCACCTCACTGGGGATTGACAGGGTAGAAAGGCTTTCTCAAGGCATTGCCACCCCAGAGACTGTCCTGATAGATCACTCACTAGGGGGTGTCCCACCCCCAGGAAGACTCATTGCTGCAAGGATCCATTACGACTGGCAAGAGTTTGCTGCAACCTGCAGGTGTGTTCAGCGGAGAAAAGGATGAGGGCCACTGCAAACCACAGCACCACTTTTCCTTCGTGATGCTGGTGTTGCCAAATCAGTGAGGAGACTTGCCGAGCGGATCCACCAGAAGAGTTCCAAGCGGGAACTCTTCCTGAGGATCGGGACCAAATTCTCCGCAGCTCAAGGAGAAGTGCTGAGCCAGGCAACTGTCCCACCCCAAATCCGGGTCTTGTTAACTCTGTAGTAATCAACACTCTCAGTGAGGTTCATTTCATCCAGTAACTGCAGCCACAGGTTCCTGGATAATTCATAGCCAATGTTTCGTTTCTGCCTCAAATTTCTGGGTCACTGGAGCTCTGTCGGATCCTATTCTGGACCAGGTTATGCGACACGACCGGCTAGCCTCTATGTCTGCTACAGAATTGTGGGCGTGAGCCTGGAATAGAGTCCTGACTAGAGGGAGCGCAGCCTGTAGGAAAGGCCTCAGATTTCTGAGTGCTGATCCTGGGTGCTAATCTTCAGCTTGGATGAGACACAGCAGAAGTTATGTTGACCAGAGACTCTTGCACAGAAAAGTCCCAGTCAGTTCAGGGCAAGCGAGGGCTGCACTTTGCTCTCTTGATTTCTTAGATTGAAGTTCCTCTTTCTTTTGGCTTCATTTTCTGCATTTTAGCTGGGAAGAGGGGCAAGGGTAAATTTAGATTCCTGTACCTTCTGTCCTGCTCGGAGCAGGATTTGCCGAGTCCCCTGTCAGTGCTGGCCACGTCGATGCCCCGTGTAGGTCTCTAGTGCACGTTAGACTCACTAGTTCATGAAGACTTCCCTGGATGACAGATGGCCGTGGGGACAAACTCACCAAGAGGCACGTCTGTCGAAGTTCACAAAGCCAGGGGCAGAGGGTACCCCTGCCTCTTATTCTCCACATTTAACAGGTCTTCATTGTCCCAAGTCAGTTTGGCAAATGTCTGTGTAGTAATTCAGATATTGAGTTCTGTCTTCAAAGAATTCGAAATCTGCCTCAAACTCTGTTCTCCTCTTATTTTTTTGTTGCTCTGTGCCACTCCCTGCCCCCATTCTCCAACCTGCTCCTGTTAACTCTTGTATTTCCCTGTCTTGCAGGCTTAAGCCCTCAAAGCCCACCTCAACTTTCTCTCTCCTCCACTCTCTGGACTGGAGAGACCCATACACCCCAGTTTGCCCCAGATAGTCCTGTTTGTCTTGTCCCAATGTAATTGTAATGACTCCCTTTTCACTCTTAAAAGTGTCCAGGTTAGGGAAATAAATAAATGATCAGTCAATCTATAACCTTTAGAGGCCAAGTCTGTGTGCTGCCATCCTTCTCTATGCCTGGCATGTTACTACATTTCACTACCACCCCCACAGGTCAGATACTGTCACCTCCTGCCTGGACTACAGCAATTGCCTTCTCTCTGGTTTCCTCACTTCCTGTGCCTCTCACTCCCAATCCAGTCTGCAAACCATTGCCTGATTAATTCTCTCAAAACATGGTGCTCTGAAGCTGATCGGGTGGCTCAGTTGGTTAGAGTGTGCTCCCCATATGCCATGGTTGCGGGTTCAATCCCCAGTGAGGGCACATAAAAGAAGCAACTAATGGCCCTAGCTGTTTTGGCTCAGTGGATAGAGCATTGGCCTTTGGAGTGAAAGGTCCTGGGTTCAGTTTCAGTCAAGGCCATGTACCTTGGCTGTAGGCTCCATCCCCAGTTCCGGTCAGGGCACTTTCGGGAGGCAACCACACATCAATATTTTGCTCTTTCTCTCTCTCCCTTCCACTCTGTAAAAATCAATGGGAAAAGATCATTGGATGAGGTTCAACAATAACAACAAAAATAAGGAACCAGTAAATGCATAAATAAGTGGAACAAGTCAATATTTCTCTCTCTCTCTCTCAAAAAAAATTAAAACAAAAACACAGTACAAAACAGGGGTCTGTGTGCTCACTTCCGTGGTTTCCTGCTTCTTCCAGGATGCAGTTTAAACATCTTGGTCTGGCACCCCAAGCCTTTTGCAGCCCAACCTCTGCTCTGCTTTGCTCTACAGTCCTTTCTCAGTCCCTTGGCGTGAAGCCCATGACCACTCTCATTGGGTGACACCCTGTCCCCTGCCACTGCCCTTTGATGACCACCATTGCTCTTAAAGGTCCACTTCTTTGGACCCACACCCCAGCCATTCCTGCAGATGCAAATCTCATTGTGTGTCCTTCAGGTCAGTTCCCACCTCCCAAGCACAGCATCCTCCATCAGCCCATCCCTTAGCACTCTCTCCTCCTCTGACTCCTCGGCCTAGAGCAATTATTGGCTGCACAATTCATTTGGCATCTAATCATGTACTGCCTCATGACTTTTTATATATTGCTATCTTGGACTAGAGCTGAAAGTATTTGCTGAAATGTCACGTTTTCTTATGACATGCCTTACTCCCCCATGAAATTACAGGTTCCCCAAGGACAGGGAACATGTCTTATCCTAATGGCACCAAATACCTAGTAGATGTATAATAAATACTGACCCGAAAACCTCACTATGTATTCACTTAGGAATCCCAGAACTGGGAGGACTCTTACAATAATACAGTTCACACTTTTATTTTGTAGCTGAACCAAAACATAAAGACAAGAGAAATCAGAGCCTTACTTGCTCAAGAGGACCTAGTGAATGCAAATGGCAGATCTTGTCGGAAGTCCAGGGCACTTTCCCCATCACCAGGCCACCCTCAAGTGTTGATTTTGTTTTGTGAGTGGCTTGCAGCCATTGTCAAGGTTGAGTAGGGGTTTGGATAGCAGCGGGGAGGAAGGCCACGAACCAGGAGTGGCATTGCCTCAGCAAAGCCTCAGGATGAAGACTTGCTTAATGTAATTTTGTAAGGACAGCAATTAGACCAAGATAGTTCCTACGGAAGAGTTGTGGGGGGCGGGATGGATCAGGGAGCACCTTCAGTGGCATGATTCTGGGTCGTAAGATGTCTGTCACATCTGAGCCACCTGCCAGCACCTTAGAGGAATGTTTCGTCTCTCCACCCGCTGTTCAGAGTAGTGTGTGTGTGTGTGGCGAGGGAGGGGGTTAGGGGACAGCTCAGGGGGCTTGAGGAGTACATGCTTGGAGGCAGCTGGGTCACATTTGTTTGGGCTATAAAGAAATGTGACTTCGGTGGTATTGAAAGTGCCACCGGTAATGCCGTTATATATAGCTTTCAACTTTAATAAGGTGTTGCAAAAGCTATGAAAATACATATAACTAAAACCACATTTCACTGGAAGCTTGATCTCGAATCCCTTTCTACTGCTCCTGTGTGGTGCTCCGTGCTGTCAATAGAGCTATTAACACACAATGGAAAGTGGGTAATTGTGCATTATATGGCTTTTGTTTTCCGTTATGAAATACTGACATCCGAAAGCGAGCAGGATTGCCGGGTGGAGGCCACGGTGGAAGAGGCGGGAGAGGGAGGTTTGGGCCTGAGGACGGGGTGGGAGGCAAGAATCCGGCTGCTTCTCTCCCAGCCGGTCCCTTGAGTCTTGGTTTTTCTAGCCGCAAACCTGGGGGAAATTCACCCCTCCCATGGCCTGCAGAGACTGAGCTGATAAGCAGGGTTAGCAGAGGACGCTCGAGCCCTGGCATGATATGCAAGGCGAAGGCAGAGGCTGCAGCTATACAATGTGTCTGAAGACAGCGCGGAGAGATGAGGGCAAATTCAAATGAAGGCAGGAAACAGGCGCCAGGGTTTGCTTCCCTGGGAAGCTGGGCCAGTGTCCATGCCCGCACGCTGCTGGCGAGGATCCTTAAGTGATGTCCTGATGCCAGGAGCCTAGCAGGAGCTGGGCCTGGAGAAGGTGGAGCCTTGCAAAGGTGCCCTCTGCCCCGGGCACCCCTGTCCACACACACCAACAGCCACAAAATCATCACAGCTGGTCTTTATTGGGTGCTAGGGGCAGGAGCTCACATGCCTTTCCTTAGTTCTCACAACAGCCCTACTGAATGGATGGAACTGAGGCCAAGCTGGAGAGCTCTGCCATGCTGCCCCATCTCCAACCCTCCCTGGTTCCTAGGCCCCCGCTTTCTTGTTTGTTGGGGACATCAGCTGTGGCCAGCAGGGACCGTAGCTGTGGGGCTGGCAATGGCCTGTGGGTTGTTTCTTCGAGGGGACGATTGCCCTGAGGCCCTCTGATGGCCGCCCCTTGTCCACACAGGTGCCTCTCGCGCTGCGGCCAGAGGTACCTGCAGGGAACTCTGGGCTGTGCGGCATTGCAGGGTCCTCTGGGTTTGAGGGACGGCCTGTCTCTCCAGATAGATTACATTTGGTTTGCTCAGAAGGCATTTATGGCTTTATAAAGCTCTTAAATTGGCTCTTTTCCCCCCTTCAAAACATTTCTCCAAGCTTACAAGGCCAGTTTTAGAATAGCAATTACCAGCTCCAATATCCCCCAGCAAACTCACGCTGTGCTGTTGTGTATAAACTGCCTGGGACATTTGTAATGCTGCCACACGGCATCTCTGCGCGGCGGAAAGCCCCAGTCTGCGCCGAGGCCCTTTCTCAGCTCTAATTTATGGGCCACATAAAACTCTGTGAAGTTGCCCTGCATCTTTCTGAGGCAAAGTTGAGGTTTTTTACTGTTTCAAGCTGCTAATTTTTACCATTTAGAGCCAGCCTTCTGCCCGTGCCAGTGTGCATGTGTGCATACAAGTTGGCCACTTTAATTTATGTGCCTCTCTCTCTCTGTAATGCTCATAACTCACAAATGTGCGCATAATGTACAGCCAGCTCTTCCTTATTACAAGAGGCTTGGCTGCTTTGTCCTGTGCCTGCAATAACCCGGACCCCTCCCTACCCTGCCCGGAGCGAGCTCTGGTGCAGAGACAGGCACTGGCCTGGGAGCAGGAATTCACCCAGCGTGCTCCTTCCTGTGGGGTACACAGAGTGGGGAGTTCAGAGCAGAGGCCTGGGATTTAGGGTCGAAATGAAGCACGTTCCAGGTGTGCTGTGCTAGGGAAGCCTGTGACTTTTCTAAGCCTCAGTTTCCTCATTTGCAGGATGTGGGGAGAGGATCAGAAATTTCTCACTGGGGTGTTGTGAGCATGGAGTGTGCTAATGACTCCACAGGCCCCTCATAAGCTGAGGCAATATCCGAGGGCTGGATGCTGGCTATTCTAAGCTCTAAACTGCCGCCTGGGCCGAGGAGGGAGCACAGAGCAGTGTGATGCCTCAGGGCTTCGCAGAGCTCATGCAGAGGCTCTGGACCAGCCTCGAGGCTGCAGGAGGCAGAGCAGACAGCTCTGCATGCTCAGCTCCCCCTTTCCCGCCGGGGTCTCTGGTTCTTTGATAAGAGCCGCTGGGCACCCACCCCAGGCAGCTCCCACTCCCGACCTTCCTCAGAAGCAATAACCTTCTGCTGGTCTTTGCGATGTTTCTCATCTGGAAACAACATAGGCGGGATTTCCCAGCGTCTCCTGGGACGACGGGTTCAGCAGTTGTGGGCGTCCGGAGGTGCGGAGGTCTGTGGTCCCCACAGGAGGGTCCTCACTGCACAGCAGGGGAACTGGGACTCTTGCCTCCCGTTCTCCCCTCCAACTAGGTTGGGGTTATACTGGCTGACAAAGAAAGATATTCAGCCCTTCCTTGGGGTTTGGTGGGTGCCCTAATCAGAGGACCCTTAATCCTACTCTTCCATCAGTGTCTCTTGAGGCCTCTTTTCTACTTCTAACTGCTGCTGCTGGAGAGATCCCACTTGGGTATTTTGCCACTAATGCAAACTCCACGAATTTAAAACAGGCTAATTCAACACCTATTTAGTGAAGGGAAAGATGCTCTCGCCTATTGAGCATCTACTATATGCCAGGCAGAGGAATCCCAACCTGTGGGGAGAGTAGAATGGGGGGCAAGAGGCCGAGTTCCCCGCAGGAAGAGAGAGATCCGGGCAAAGGCTCCAGGACAAGAGTAGGGGTGAGCTGGAGTCACCAGGGGAGTACACACATCACCAGGGGCCTTGGGCAACTGTAACGTTGGGGGTCAGTACGGGGGAAGCTGGGCTGTTAGGTAGCAGCTGTCTTTGCACAGAGCTGATGGAGCCTCTGGAAAGAGGTCTGGTGGTCGCTCCTGCTCCCTGCCCCCCTGTGCACAGATGCCTCTGTGGGCTGCACCACAGCCACGCTGGCAGATTGGAGGCCATGGGGAACCTGGCGGTTACCTGCCTACAAACTGCAGGGGCCTTGCAGGACCCATGGAGCACCCTCCGGTTTAGGTCTCAGAGGTGGGCCCTTTGCTGGAGAGGTGCTTAGGGCCACTGAGCTCCCGTCTGTGTCTGCCAGGCCCGCTCTCCGGCCGAGGCCTGGATGTCCAGCTTCCTGGGCTCACTGGGCTCTCAAGTCTGCTGGCCAGAGAGGAGGTGAGTGGAGAGAGGAGCTGTGTGAGGGCTAGGAGTGGAGTCCTCATTGGACATTAGATATCCCACCATGGCTGCTCTGGCAGAGTTAAAAGAATTGGGGCTCTGGAATCCTATTTGCTTCCAGCACCTTTTAAAAAAATATATATTTTATTGATTTTTTTTACAGAGAGGAAGGGAGGGATAGAAAGTTAGAAACATTGATGAGAGAGAAACATTGACCAACTGCCTCCTGCATACCCCCTACTGGGGATGTCCCTACAACCCAGCTACATGCCCTTGACTGGAATCGAACCTGGGACTCTTCAGTCCAAAGGTCGACACTCTATCCACTGAGCCAAACCAGTTTCGGCCCAGCATCTTTTTTGATAGGCAGCCTTGAATCCCTCTTTGTTTGGCAGCATCTGAGGGGCAGAAGGGTGGGGCTGTGGGATCGAAGCCTTTTCTCTCTTCACAACCTGCTTTTGGGTTCTTCAGTACACTTGTTCCTGTCTGTAGCAGCCTGGTGCTTTGAGTGGCAAAGTGAGTTTTACTTGAGCACAGGTGAATTTGGGAGATAGTCTTTTCACTGTGGGGCAACTCCCCGAGGCGTGTTCATTTTTATCTGCCTTTGAGTCCCGGACAATCTTCAGTCCTAACCCTGAAGATCAGCCCAAGGGTTCCTTCCTCTCTGCCACCAACTCCTCCCTCCTCTTTTGTTCTTTTCTGTCTCTTTGCAGAACCTCTTCCCTCTTTCTCCTCCTCCCTCTGCTTTCCTTTCTTTCTCCTTCTCTGTTGTCCTCTGCCTGGTGGCCCTCTGCCCACCCCAGGCGGCACCTGATTGCGCTTCTGCTCAGCTGACCAGCCTGGCTCCTCTGGCCTTCATAACTCTTCTTGCTACTCTTACAGACTAGACAGGACAGGAGTGACATCCACCCAAAAAGAGAACCCGGGGCTGCGAACCAGACTGCTTGAGGTACAGCCCAATCCCAGCACTGAGAGCTGGGGCGGGTGGCTCCACTCCTCCGTGCTCAATCTTCCTATCAACAAAGCAGGGCACTGAGGTTTTTAGGGCTGCCTATGAGGAGCGCACTTCGTATCGCCATTCAGTGCCCGTCAGATCCTGGATGCTGGCCTCCCATCTCCCACATGGTGACTGAGGCAGGGCCAGAGGGCCCTAATGTCAAGGTATTTTGACCTCCATTGTCACAGTCTTTAGTCACCAGAGGAAATAAAATGAAAAGATGAGCAGATGGGTTGGAGGCAGGGGAGGGAACAGAAAGGACAAGACCACTTGATCTCTCCCCTCAGCGTAGCCTCCCCACCTACCCCATCACACTAAGAGCAGCAACATTCACCACGGTGCTTTAGCTGAAAACCAGCGATCATCCTTGACTTTGACTTTTCCCTCATGTCCACATAGCCCAGTCCCATGTCCTGTCAATTTGAAATGTTATGTAAGGTGAGTCTTAGCCCAGAACACGTCTCTCCATTCCCCATGCCATGCCGTTGGCCCACACCTGTCACTGCTTGCATGGTCCACTGCAACACGTGCTGGTGGTTTTTACTTGACCCCTTGCCCTCAGCTCTTCTCTCCATGGAAGCCACAATCATATTTCATACCTTGAGGATTTTCAGGGGAGGCCATCAGTTTGCCATCAGACATTTATTGTGTGCTTTGGAGTTTAGTATCTGACTTGCTTGTTAGACATGCTCCAGGAGGTCAGGGTCATGGTCAGTGTCTGGGCTGTTGCATCCTCAGTGCCCTGGATGAGTACCTGTTGAGCAAGTGAATGAATGGGTGCCCAGGTGGGCACTTGTTTTCCTACTCCATCTCCTAAAGGGATGCGCACCACATGGGCAAGCAGTCTCTCGTTTGTTCACAGATGTCTCCCTAGAGCAGTGGTCGGCAAACCGCAGCTTGCGAGCTACATGCGACTCTTTGAGCGTGGCTCTTCCACAAAATACCACTTGCGGGTGTGCACGTACAGTGCGATTGAAACTTCATGTGGCCCATGCGCAGAAGTTGTTTTTCGGCCTGGGTGAGTCTATTTTGAAGAAGTGGTTCTAATGCCGAGCCACACTCAAAGGGCCAAAGAGCCTCATGTGGCTCACGAGCCGTGGTTTGCCGACCACTGCCCTAGAGCGTAGAACACCGGCTCACAAAGGGGCTTAGCAAAGCTGCACTGAGCAGATTAGAGTCACTAAGGTAAAGGGTGTGGCTGGGCTCACTTATTCAGACCACTGGCCTAGACTTAGCTAGGGGTCACCTTCTCTGTGACATCCTCTCTTCCTGTCTCTTCACTGGTCTGTCTCCCAGGCCTTGGTTCCCGTGGAAGCTTTCTGAGCTGAGAACTTAGGGTGGAGTTAAGTCAAGATTGCTGCTTGATCGTTGTCCTTGCTACCCCCAAGGAAGAAGCGTGTCCTCTTTGCCATGTTCTTATTAGGTCTGGGAGATGGAGGGTGGGCTGCAGGCACATTCCTTGGTCCCATGAACTCTTGGGAGCTCCTTTAGAGCTCCACCCGGTGCAGCTCAAATCATTCCTAGACAGTGCTTTCTTTCTTGGTGGTAAAAAAAAAATAGACCCCCACACACATACGTACACAGTTCTGGGGGCTCCCAGAAAATAAGAAAAGTGTCCCTAAGGCTTGACCACAGAGCAGGGGGCAAAGCTTCAGAGGGAAGGGGGTCATGCGAGGGGCTCAAGTCAGGGCAGCTTGAGAAGGCGAGGGTGCCATGTGTCATGCCATTTCGGTCCCCCTGGGAGTTACAGTTTCCACCTGTGAGGAGACTGTGGCACCTGTGTGGCTGCCACGCTGAAGCCCATCTGAGAGACTTACTGGGACAGGGGTACCAAGTGTACTGGTTAATAATGCGGATTCTTTTCAATAGATGGAGTTACACATATGTTGATATACATGTGATATGTAGGCTATTTTCTTGTATTGACAGCAAGCTTCAAAACTTCATATGTCAAATTTTCTGAAGGTGGTAACATCATAGATATTTTTACTCTTGAAAATGTCGAATTTTGTGCCAAAAAGAGAGCATTTGCAGGAGGTTTTAATTCATTATTTTGAAGAAAAAGCTATAATATGCTTCTGGAAGCTTATGGTGAACATGGTCCATCTCAAGATTCTTGTGAATGCTGGTTTAAACACTTTAAAAGTGATAATTTTAATGTGAAAGACAAAGAACATCCAGGTCAATGGAAAAGGTTTGAAGACCAACAATTACAAGCATTATTGGATGAAGATGCATGTCAGACTCAAAAACAACTTGCAAAAAGATTAAACATTGCTCAGGAAACAATTTCCGATTATTTACAAGCAATGGGAAAGATTTTAAAGGAAGGAAAATAGGTGCCACGTCAACTGAATGAAAGACAAATGGAAAACTGAAAGGTCATCAGTAAAATGTTGCTTCAGTGGCACAAAAGAAAGTCTTTTTTGCATGGAATTGTAACTGGCGATGAAAAGTGGATTTATTTTGAGAATCCCAAATACATAAAATCATGGGTTGATCCAGGTCAACCATCAACATGGACTGCAAGGCTAAATCGCTTTGGAAAGAAGACAGTGCTCTGCGTTTGGTGGGATCAGGAAGGTGTTGTGTATTATGAGCTTCCAAAACCCGGTGAAACCGTTAATACTGATCACTACCGACAGCAAATAATCAATTTGAACCACGCTTTGATGATGTGCCAGAAGACACAGCAAAGTAATTTTGTTTCATGATGATGCACCATCACACACTTCAAAACCAGTTAAAGACACATTAAAAGATCTTGCCTGGGAAGTATTAACCTACCTGCTGTATTCACCAGACCTTGCTCCTTCAGATTACCACTTGTTCTGATCAATGGCACACGCACTTTCTGAGCAACACTGCAAAACATGAAGAAGTGGAAAATTGGGTCTCTGAGTAGTTTGCCTTAAAACAAGAAAAGTTCTAGTGGGATGGTATCCACAAATTACCTGAAAGAGGGAGGAAATGTGTATCTAGCGATGGACATTTGAATATAGCACTTTTGATGTTTCTCTTGAAATTATCACGTTTTCTTTGATTACAAAAGCCGCATTATTAACCGGTACACCTGGTATGACAGGTGGGCATGGCGACTCTTCATCTTACCCACCAGGAAAGTCCTGATTGAGCCACCTTCCTCTCTCCCTGGTTAGGGGTCCAGCTTACACTCCTCCAGCTCACTGCCTTGGAGGTTTTCTGCCAGAGCCTTCTCTTGGGTCCTCCCGCTCCCTTATAGTTCTCTCCCGCCTAGTAGAGTGTAGGTGTTTCTCCCAGGGATAGGCTGGCTTGGCTTGGCTTGGCTTGGCTTGGGGTGGGCAATTGTGTGTTTGTGGGGCAGTGGGCTTAGCCTGGAGGCTGGAGGTCTCAAGCCGCCTTGTGGCTGCTCTGCAGGGTCTGGCGGAACCCCAGCCTCTGGCTGTGACATACAGCCCCCTTCATGAAACCAGACAGAATTAAGCCTTTTGTTTCCTGTTTGCTAGGCCGGCTTAAAGAAAACACAGAGGGTCCGTGCGGCTGGGGCTCCCAACAAGACGGCCTTTGTATTCATTTAATTAATCAGTTAGCTGAGGGGAAGGAGAAGAGGGAAGTTCATGTTATAAATACATGTTTTTCTTTGGCTTTCCCCCCCCAAAGACAGGGCCTGAATGGCATCCCCGGGAGAGCCCCCCATCTCACCCTAGACATGCTGGGGGCCAGGGGCCTGCCAGGCTGCAGCTGCAACCTCCCCCCAACCTCCTCCCCCCCCCTCCAGCTCAAGAGTGAGGGCCCTGCTTTCTCTGGGGAAATGTTAGATGCTGACAGGAGGTGGGGCAGTGGTGGGGGTGGGGGTGTGTGTCACAGGCTCTGGACCCCATTCCCCTCCTTGCATCTCCCTTCAAACCCTGCACCCTCCATGGATGAGGTAACTGCACGGCTACATGGAGAAATGTCTGTTCCCATTGTGGCCGGTGGATCTGCAGGTGCATTTGGGGGCAAGTCCTCGCTTAAGTGCCAGGTGGTCTTCATGCTCCTTGCTTATCCCCCCTCCACAGGGAGGGGTCCACTGGTACCCAAGTGTCCAGTGGACAAAGCTCTCAGCCATGCATTCCCGGGAACAGCAGAGCCCCTCCCCTTCAGTTTCGCCTTCTGAAGCACAGGGGCAAAGGTACTGCTCTTGGGGCTCAGGGAAGGGGCTGTAGTTGGGGGGCTTGAGTCTCCCTGGACAAATACCCTCCACCTACTGCCATCTCTGCAGAGCCAGCTGTTGTAAAGTTTCCTTTGAAGATACTACTTGAACTTTATTTTCTTTTTGGAGATGGGCAAGCTCACTCACTGTTCTCTCACTGACTCCCCTTTGCCAGCTGCCAGGTGTTTTTGGTCTAAGAAACCTTTCGTGAAGAGGTGACATTTGCAACCCCTTAATATACGGCCCTTGCCATGGAGTTTCACTGTGTGAATTTCCCCGATGGTTCATCTCAAGTCCCAGCTGAGACACTCTGGAATCTGGGGCCTACGATGCCAGGCCTGGACACTGCCCAGGAAATCTGCAGAGCTAGAGAGAGGGTCCACAGGTAGACAGAGGGTCCAGGGCTTGGGCCTCGTGCCTGTATCTAAATATTTAACTTATCTCACAGGCTAATACTCAGCGGGGTGCTGCCATCGTAGGTGGTACAAAGCCCCTGCTTCCTACCCACCTCCAGCTTTAGTGGGGATCCTTCAAGGAGGGGCATGGCAGAGGCTGGAAAGCAGAGCATGTAAAATGTTCTATGGGACCTGGCTGGTGTGGTTCAGTGGTTGAGTGTTGACCTGTGAACCTGGAGGACATGGTTCCATTCGAGGTCAGGGCACATGCCTGGGTGTGGGCTCAATCCTTGCGGGGAGGGGAAGGTGTGCAGGAGGCAGCCAATTACTGGTTCTCTTTCATTATTGACTAAAGGCCTAGTACGTGAATTCGTGCACCGAGGGTCCCTCAGCCCAGCCTGTGCCCTCTCGCAGTCCAGGACCCCCAGCAGACATCCCTCTCACAGTCTGGGACCTCTCGCTCCTTACCACCTGCCTGCTTGCTGCTCCTTACTGCTCAGCTCTCTGCTCCTTAGCACTGCCATGGAAGTGGGAGAGGCTCCCGCCACCACCACTGTGCTCAACAGCCGTGAGCCCAGCTTCTGTGGAAGCACATTGACCACCAGGCAGCAGCTACTGCATTGAGTGTTTGCTCTCTGGTGGTCAGTGCGCATCATAGCAATTGGTCATTCTAGTCTATATAAAGCCTAAGCCATAATGGTGGCTTAGGCTTTTATTATATAGACTAGAGGCCCAGTGCATGAAATTCATGTATGGGGTGGTTGTCCCTCAGCCCAGCCTGCACTCTTTCCAGTCTGGGACCCCAGTCAGACATCTCTCTCACAATCCAGGACTGTTGGCTCCCAACTGCTCACCTGCCTGCCATGCTGATTGCCTCTAACCATTCCCCTGCCTGCCTGATTGATGCCTAACTGCTCCCTTGACAGCCTTTTTGCCCCTACCTGCCCTCCTTGCAGCCCTGGTCACTCCTAACGGCCCTCCCCTGCAGGCCTGGTCCCCCCATCTGCTCTCTCCTGCAGGCCTGGGTCTTCTGCAACTGCCCTTCCATGCAGGTCTGGTCATTCCCAACTTTCCTCCTTTGCTGGCCTGGTCAACCCTAACTGCCCTCCCCTGCAGGTTTGATCACCCCCAACTGCCCTCCCTTGCAGGCTTGGTTCCTCCCAACTGCCCTCCCCTGCTGGCATCTTGTGGTGGCCATCTTGTGTCCACATGGGGGCAGGATCTTTGACCACATGGGAGCAGCCATATTGTGTGTTGGAGTGATGGTCAACTTGCATATTACTCTTTTATTAGGATAGAGGCCAGATTCATGGGTGGGGGCCAGCTGGTTTGCCCTGAAGGGTGTCCAGGATCAGGGTGGGGATTCCCTTGGGGTGTGGGGAGGCCTGGGCGAGGGGCCTGTGGTGGTTTGCAGGCTGGCCACACCCCTTGGCAACCCAAGTGGAGGCCCTGGTATCTGGGATTTATTTATCTTCTACAAGCCTCCTGTTTGCTCTGTGGTGGCAGCCATTTCTGTTGGGATTTTTATCTTCTATAATTGAAACTTTGTAGCCTTGAGTGGAAGCCTTGGCCCACTAGGGTGTTTGGAAAGCTTGGCTTCCTCCATTGTCAGGAAAACCCAAGCCCCCCTCATGCTCACTTCATGGCTGCAGCCATCGTGATTGGGTTTAATTTTCATACTTGCTCCTGATTGGCCAGTGGGCGTGGCTTGTAGTGTAGTGTAGTGTAGTGTAGTGTGATGGCTAATTTGCATATTACTCTTTTATTAGATAGGATGTCTCTGTATCTCTCTCCCTCTCCCTTCCTCTCTGAAATCCATACAAGTATATTTAAAAATATTTTTTCCATGGGGACAGGACTGCAGGCCTCAGTTTTCTGTCATCCCCCACCCCTTCCGCCGCTAGGGACCTTCTTCCTCTCAGCTACTAAGAGAGCTACAGTTTCAGGCCACAAACCCAAATACCCTCACACTGGGGTTTTGGGAGCACAATCTAGGCTGAGACCTGGATGGGTTGAACTTTTTCTTAGCTCACCAGCAAAATGCCAGGAGTCTTGTGTGACCTGGGTCAGCAAACTATTTGGTGTAACTTACCGTGCAGCTGACGAGCCTGTGCCTTGCCTTGTGTGTGCCTGTCCTCTGAAGCAATGAATAAACGCCCGACTCTGGAACTCATGTCCTCTCTGGAGTAATCTGTCAGCGCCTGCTTCCCAGCTTCATTTCCCAGACCAGTGCTTCGCCTACACCATCTGCAGGAAAAGGACCATCCTCTTGAGTTCCTCTGCCCAGAGTGGGCCATAGGTTTAGGGCAAAAGTCCTTGCTGCCCTTTGCTTGGGGCTCTGGGAGAGGTCAGACCCTCCAGAGTAAACCTCATTTCCAACATTGTTTACTAGCTGTACCAGTTAGTAATGGCAGATTTTGTAATCAAAGGAAACACTATACTTTCAAGAGAAACATCATAAGTGCTTTATTCAAAGTAATGTTCATCACTAGCTACACATTTCCCTCATCTTTCAGGAAATTTGTGGATACCGTCCCAATAGAACTTTTCTTGTTTTAAGGCAAACCATTCAGAGATCCAATTTTCCACTTCTTCGTATGTTTTGCAGTGCTGCTCAGAAAGTGCGTGTGCCATTGATCAGAACAAGTGGTAATCTGAAGGAGCAAGGTCTGGTGAATATGGCGGGTGGGTTGGTATTTCCCAGGCAAGATCTTTTAATGTGTTTTTAACTGGTTTTGAAGTGTGTGATGGTGCATCATCATGAAGCAAAATTACTTTGCTGTGTCTTCTGGCACATCCTGGTCGTTTCACGATCAAAGCGTGGTTCAAATTGATTATTTGCTGTCGGTAGTGATCAGTATTAACGGTTTCACCCAGTTTTAGAAGCCCATAATACCCAACACCTTCCTGATCCCACCAAACGCAGAGCACTGTCTTATTTCCAAAGCGATTTAGCCTTGCAGTCCATGTTGATGGTTGACCTGGATCAACCCATGATTTTATGTATTTGGGATTCTCAAAATAAATCCACTTTTCATTGCCAGTTACAATTCCATGCAAAAAAGACTTCTTTTGTGCCACTGAAGCAACATTTTACTGATGATTTTTCAGTTTTCCATTTGTCTTTCATTCAGTTGACGTGGCACCTATTTTCCTTCCTTTAAAATCTTTCCCATTGCTTGTAAATAATCGGAAATTGTTTCCTGAGCAATGTTTAATCTTTTTGCAAGTTGTTTTTGAGTCTGACATGCATCTTCATCCAATAATGCTTGTAATTGTTGGTCTTCAAACTTTTTCGCTTGACCTGGACGTTCTTTGTATTTCACATTGAAATCATCACTTTTAAAGCATTTAAACCAGCGTTCACAAGTATCTTGAGATGGAGCATGTTCACCATAAGTTTCCCAAAGTGTACGATAACTTTTTCTTCAAAATAATGAATTAAAATTTCCCACAAATGCTCTTTTTTTGGCACAAAATTCGACATTTTTAAGCTTAAAAAAATATCTATGATGTTACCACCTTCAGAAAATTTGACATATGAAGTTTTGAAGCTTGCTGTCAATACAACAAAATAGCATACATATCAAATTGCATATATATCAACATATGTGTAACTCCATCTATTGAAAGAATTCACATTTAACTGGTACACCTAGTAGTCACAGTCATGGTGGAGCTGGAAAGAATCCCATGAATAGCTGGGGTAGCTGGGAGTTGGATGTCCAGGGGATGAGGGGCCACTAAAGTCGTGTTTCTCAGAAGTTGACGTGTAAGTGAGTTGCCTGGTCCTGTTGTTAAAATGCAGATTCTAAGCCAGTATTTCTGAGTGGGACTCAGGTTCCCCACTGACTGGCTCCCAGATGGTCTCGATGCAGCTGGTCTGAGGCCATACTTAGTAGCAAGGGGTGTGTGGTTTATCACTGTGGTACTTGCAAAGTACAAGGTCGCTGGCCTGTGGCTGAAACAGGTGCTCTGTTCTAGTCATAGGTGACCGGTTTTCACAGGAATTCCCCAGTTTAGTCAATGAAAGTTCCTGGGATGATTGACTGCTCAATGGCTGTTAGATCAGCTGGGGCAGAATTGATACCTGCCGGGCTTCCATCCGCAGCAGTCCCGGTGGCAGCTTCCTGACTGAGGGCAGAGTGGTGTTTTGGGCTGTTATACTTTGTAACTCCTGTTTGTGAATCAAGAATTTTTATTCTACATTTGATTACATCCCCATTTTTTTTTCTATTGCATAGCCAGCAGGTGACTCTTGTTAGGGGGAGGATGAGCAGAGATTGGGTTCTGTCCCTTTGAGCCCCAGCCATTTTGCTGTTCTGATCAGCCCCTCCTTCAAAGCCAGGGTCTATCCCTCTTCTCCCATTGCATGCCCTGCCCCAACACATGCTCTCCAGCCTGACCTTAGCTTCCCCAGATTGCATTGACCTAAATCCCTTTACATTTATCAGGCACTTAGGATGTACAAGACATTTCATTTCGGAAGATAAAAATACAAGTGAAACCTAGCTCCTAACTTCCTTCTTAAAGAAATCTATCCCCTCTGGTGGGAGAGGTGATTTGTGAAAAGTAACAATACAAGAGTTAAATAATGATAAAGATTACAATGCAGGCGATGTCACAGGATGTCACAGAATTAATTAATTACCAAATGAGTGGCACAGATGCTGTATGCTGAGGGAGCTCCAGGCGGAAAGAAATGCTGTGCACTGGGCTGATTGGGAGCACCTGGGGCAGGGCCTTGGTGGGTGTGATGGAGGAAGCTGAGGAAGGTGGAGCAAACACTAAGGACCACCTACTGTGTTCCAGGCACTGTAGGTTTTCTGCAGATACAGAGGCAAAAGAGACATAACCCTGCACTTGAGGAGTCTACAATATAGAGGGAAACTCACAAAGAAAACTTAAAGGCTGGGGAGTTGGGGGAGCACCATAGAGGGACACTTAGCTCAGGGAGATTGGAAGGAACTGTTGCTTGTGACATCTAAGCTGGCTTGAGTAGAAAGTGGTCCAAAATGTGGCCCAAACGTGGGCATGAAAGACTTAAGTAAAGGGGTGCTCCTGCACAGGCAGGTGTGCAAGGTCCAGCATGCTGCGCACATGCATAGAAGCAGTAGAGAATTTTGGAGTGTAAGGCGTGGTCTGGAGAATGGAGACCTGACCTGGCTGTGCCAGAGGTGAATGGAGAAGCAGGCACAGCCAGGTCAGGGAGAGCCTCGTGTGCCCTCAAAGGAGCATGTTTTCATACGGCCAAGGGGGAGCCCCTGAAGAGACAGAATGAAAATGTGGCTGAGAACAGGCTCTGGAGCCAGGTGTCCTGCTCTTGCATTTACCTATGTGCCTTTGGGTGAATGATAGACCCTTGGGGCCTCAATTTCCTAATCCATAAAAAGGGATTAAACATAGGACCTCAGTGAACTGTTGTGAGCACTGAGTTAATCAGCACATTCTGAGTTAAAGAGCAATTCTAGAGCAAAGAGAATGCTCAGTAAACTATAGCATTGTCAGTAGTAAGGGATTTTAGGCTGGCAAGTACCTTGGACAGGTTTGAGCTTTAGGAAGGTCATGTTGGAAGTACTGTGAAGGCTGGACCACCATGGGTAAGACCGGATGCAGGGAAGCCAGTTAGAAACCTAGTGCAGCCCTCTAGGCAAGCCGTGCTGAGGGCTGAACGGAGGCAGCAAGCTGTGGATAGAGTAGAAGGGCTAGGTTGGAGAATTTAGGAGGGTAAGGGAAAGGAAAGCTCCATGGAGAAGAGGACACATGACTGGGCTTGAAGGAGGACTAGGGTTCGAATAGGCAGAGGTGGAAGACAGGTATTCTGACAGATAAATGGGACAGGCAAAGGCGCCAAGTCACCCAAGTATGGGGCATAGTCAGGCAAGGAGAAATACTCGAATTTACGTGGATTGTAGGACTGGCAGAGAGGATGATTGTAAATTGGGACTGCAAGTTAGGTTGGAGCCATGGTGCGGAGGCTTCCATGCCAGGCTTAGAAATCCACACTTTGTTTGAGGGGCCCCAGGAGCCAGTGCAGGCTTTGGACATAAAGAACAAGTGACATTAATGTGTAGGTGGAACAGTGCAGAGAGCTGTGAGTTAGGAGGTGGTCCAAGAACAAAAAGTAATGAAGGAAGTAACAAGTGTGTTTCTGGGGAGAGGGGAAAGTGAATGGGGAGATGTACATGGGAGTTGGACCCGTTAAGACTGAAACTGTGCCCTATAAGAATGTGTTGGCCTGGGTTAGTGAAGGGGCGAAGTGAAAGTTGGAGGGGAGGAGGTTGGGAGAAATGAACAGAATTCTAAGGTTTCTCCAACGTGGATGGATGATCCGAAGGGGACTGGTGCTGTAACAGAAACAGTGAAGACAAGCTCGCTCCACACCCAGCACAGCTGTGGCTCGTGGTCCCAAGAAGCATCTGAGGTGTGTAGTGACTCCGGAGCTTTTGGTAGCTGGATAAACTGATGGTGTGTCTGCTTCTTGGCCTTCTACCGGTCCCCACAAACTGAGACAATGCCTCCCTCTCATCATTTTCCTGTGGAACAGACTTAATTTTGCCCTAACAGGAGATGAAGGAAAGATCCGCATGCAGCAGTTTATTAAGATTGATGACAAGGTCCAAACCGAGGTAACCCACCCTGCTGGCTTTAAGGATGTAATAATCAGCATTGACAAGACCAGGAAGAATTTCCGTCTGACCTATGACACCAAGGGCCACTTTGCTGTTCATCGGATCGAGCCTGCAGAGGCCAAGTACAGGTTGTGCGAAGTGAGGAGATTCTTTAGGGGCACAAGAGGAATCCTTGATTGGGTGGCCCATGATGTTTGCACCATCAGCTACCCGGATCTCCTCACCGTGAACCACACCATTCAGGCTGACTTGGAGACTGGCAATATGGTTGAAGTTATCAAATGTGGTACCGATAATCCTTTGTATGGTGACTGGAGGTGCTAACCTGGCAAGAACTGGCATCATTGCAAACAGAGAGAGACACCCTGGAGCACTCAGCCAAGCTCAAGGACAGCATCATGGGAGCTGTGGGGTCAGCAGCCAGGTTAGGGGATGGGAGAGAAAGGGAAGTGAGGACAAGGCAGTTATGAGCACAAATCACTAAAGAGAAAGATAGGAAGGACATAATTTCAGAGGGTTAAGAAAATAATTTCAAGATGAAATAATTTTTTACATTCATATTATAATTTATAAAATACTTCAAGTCCGTTATCTTACCTAATCTTTGCAATATTTAAGGAAGTCAGATGGAGGCCGTTAACCAGTGAGTCTCTGAAGGATGCAGGGCCAGTCCATGTACTGATGGATGCCCACCTCCGGGCCAGTACTCTCCCTGCGCTCTCATGCCTAAGGGTCTGGGGAGACGTATATTTGCAGGTCATGGTGGCTAGCCTGAGCCTAGGGGAGGCTGAAGATACACGAATACATACAACTGATGGGCACCTGGGGATGGAGGGTCAGAGCCCAGGTGGCATCAGCTGGGCGGGGGGGAGGGAGGAGGGATTCTGCTTTAGAGGCAGGAGGGCAGGAGAGGGAGGCTAGAGATACAGCCTGTAGAGGGGACACAGCCAGCTGACACTGAAAAGTCAAAAGAAGCCACACACCCACAGCGCAGGAGTGACTGGGGCTGGGCTGGAGAGGACAAGCAGGCTGCAGCCCCAGAGTTTGGCTACAAGGTGAGGTCAGAGCCACCTTTATTGTGAGTGAAAGAAGGGGCAAAGAACCCTCTCCCAAGTCCTTGAGCATAGAAATCTTGAAGGTGGGGAGCGTGTCCTTTGTACCCTCACACCCCAGCCCTGTGCCTTCTTCACCTACCCTCACCTCTACTTGGTCTCTGTCAGTGTTCTGGGCAGTTCTCTCCATCCAGCTCTGGTCCCAGGAGCCCCGATCAGCCCCCATAAGAACCAAGTTGCTCCAGGGGAGTGTGCCATAACTGGAGGTGAAGCCGGGTGGTAGTGGTGGTGGTGGGACTGGGGGTGGTCCACGGACAGGTCTTCCTTCTGGACCCAGGAGAATGAAGATGTGCAATAGAGGTTCTGCCAGAGCCTGGCCAGAGAATAGAGACCCCTTACAGAGGTGACCTCTCCTCGTGAGGCCATGGCTTTGATCTGGGAATCTGGGAGTGTCCATCCCATGGGCCTGAGGATACTTCTGGGCAATTCTGAATTCCACGATTCCATTGGTCCAGCCTCATTGACTGGAACTCCAGGAATCTGCCCTCCTCACTTTCCGGAGGTCACCTAGTCCTGGTGGCTGCAGTCCTTGAGGGATGGAGCCCACGCTGTTCTTGTTCTGAGACCAAAGTCTGCATTTGGGGCAGAGGAGGTCACAGCGCCTCACAGCTTTCTGCCTCTCCCCCCACGTCAGTGTGGCCTCCAACCTGTGTGTCACAAATCAGGTGTAGGAGTTGCACTGGGGGTCACAGCCACTGTCACACAGATACAGCTGGTGGGGCACATGGGGATGGGTTCCTTCCCAGGACACCCGTGCTCTTTAGCTTAGGGTCTGGGTGTTCACGTCTCTCGCTGTGGTTGCCTCCCCGAGGGTGATGGACTGTTCAGTCCTGGGACTGAGGGGTTACCTGGGACACAGGACCTCCGGTGGGAAAACCTGGAAGTCTCAGGGAAGCTGGGACGAGGTGATCATGCTGCCTCATTTCCACTTCTGAGCATGTTCAGAGGTTAAATCTGTAGATTCTACCCGCACAGCTTGCTTTTCCTCTGGGGTGATGCACCATCTTGTAGGTAAAAGGATGAATTCTAAAGTGCGACACCACCATGTAATGTAGAGGCCCGGGTTGAAACCCCCTTTCTCACATGTGCAAGTTTGGGTGAGTGATTTCTGAGTCTCGGTTTCATTATCTGGGATAAGGTTGATAACACCAACCTCACAGGTCACAAGGACGAATGAGATGACGTTTGTCAGTCAGGTGCATAGAATGGCCCAGGTACCTATAGGAGATGGTACATCTCCCTGTCTCCTCCCTCTCCTTACCTGCATGAGAGTGATACCCATTTGGCAAATGGAGGATGTGAGGCTGAGGAGTAGGAATAATTTACTCCAAGTCAAAATGGCAGAATAAAAAATCAGGGACAGACTTGCAGCTCTTGTTTGCCATCTTCCTACTTAGGATTAAATAAGCTGTCTCATCTGCAGTGGGCTCTGGATGAGGGGAAGGGACCTTTTCATTTATTTATCCATCCATCCATCCATCCATCCATCCATCCACCTATCCATTCATCCACCTATCCACCTATCCATTCATCCAACTACACGTACCAACCACATGCGAGGTACTATTCTAGATGCTGGGGATCAATTGTCAACAAAGTGCATAGACTTCCTGCCTCCATGAAGCTTACATCAAGGTAGGGGAGACACATGACAACACCCAGATAGTATGATGTGAAGAAGTAATAATCATTCTTAAGGGAAAACAAAGCAGGTTACAGGGTAGAGAGTGGAGGGGCTATGGGCATCCTTCTACTGGAGTGGCTAGGGAAGGCCTCTTGGAGGGGTGACATTTGAGCTGAAGCCTGAAAGAAGGCAGCTGGGAACTTGTGGCCTGCCATCTTCTCCTCCTGGAGCCCCCAGCTTAGCCCAGCTGCCCCTGGGTGGAGTCAGCTGCAGAGGAGACAGTGAGTCCGGTGTGGCTGCACAGTAGGTGGGAGTGCAGCTGTTTTCATCAGCTGTCCTTCCACGGAGCTGACTGCATTGCTGGTCTGAGTTTTCAGGACGAGGGAGGAACCCAGGCTGGAAAATTAGTGTTGAGGGTCAGATTGCATATGAGAATAATATAAAAAGGCTGCCTTGCTCCACTTGAGGACACTCTACATTTGGGGACACTGTGTGTCTCATTTCCCCCCCCCTTTTTTTTTTTTTTTGGCATTGCCTTTTCCTTTAAGAAAAAAAATACAGCCCTGTTTGGATTGCATGGTAAATGATTTATGAACGTTATTCTTCTCCCTTAGTTCTACCTGTAGGAGCTCCAGCCCTCACAATCCTTTTCATGTTGATTAAGTACATTTGAAAGCAAAAGGAGACTCTGAAATTGCTTCACAATATAGATTAGTGGCTTCCCTGGCCCGGGGAGGCATTCCTCATCTTCCCTTTGAAAGAGCTCCTTGCAGCTGGTTAAGCAGCACATCAGCCCAGAAACGGAAGCCAGCCTGTGTGTGCCGAGGGGGTAGGTGGAGAGTGCTCTTTCTGGAGCTGGTAGTTAGGGATATGAGATCTTGGGATCCCCGGATGAGGAGTGCTCTAGGAGTCATTCTTCCAGTCCAGGTGTTACTTTACCTGTCTTGGCCCTGGCTGGTCAACCCTGGTCAGGAGGATAAGAGCATGTTCTTATAGGACCTGTCCAAGCTCAGTGTTGTCAGGAAACCTCACTGAATAGGGCATGGGAGAGGCATGACCCAGCCATCTTTGTATACCCCAGTCACGTGGGAGATGCATGTGCAAAGGAAACACGATCCATGGAGGCAGCAGCCAGCTGAAGGTCCTCTTGGCTTGTTCTAAAGTTAGGGCAGGACCAGCGGCCTTCCCTAGTTCCTCCCCATCCCTGTTTGCTGCTGTGTGATGGAGATCTTGGAAACATACTCTAGGTAGGTACCTAATTAAGGTCTAGCCTCAGAGCTCACTTTGACCTGGTCTGAGTCAACTTGAAAAGTAGACTTAAGTAGATTCCATTTCTGCTGCATGTTCAGTGTCTCGAACACCAGTCTGGCCCAGGGCCCCTTCATGCCACAGGTCTTCATGTCACAGATGAAGTATGTGAAGTATGTTCGTTTTCCCTGAGATCTTGGTCTGCTGAAGAAACTGTGACGTCCTCTTTCCACCCTCCTTGCCTCACAGATGCCCGTGTGAGTGGCAGTCAGCTTCCACTCTTTTAAATTCAGGCTCTGAGAGTTTATTAGAATCCCCCTCCCTGACCCCGTCTTCCAAAAGTTATCCCCTCTGGGGCCTCCTTCTGTGTATGAACCCAGGTCCCTCCTCTGGCCCTTTCCATGTGGATTTCCTTGGCCATGCCTGCTTTGCTGCCTACCTACTTGGGTGACTTTGCAAAAGTCCCTTCAGATCACTGGCTCTCCATTTCCCATTTATTAAATGGGAATAAGACCATTTGGAAAACAAAGGAGACTCCAGTTTTAAAAAATGCTTTGTAATTGTGTTTATCATCTCCTCATGACAAACGTTAAAGTAGACACTTAAAAAAGTGTAAACATTTTTAAAATTCTACAGTCTGGCACCATGCATTGTGGGACATGGATGAGACGGTGAACACAGAGGGAAAGACCCCTCCTATGCATGTGGAAGCCTGGGGAGAAACATGGTTGTGCTAACCCGGCCTCAATCCTCCCATCGGAAGGAGGGACTGAGCTCCTGCCGTTGTCTATCCCTCCTGCCAACCTTGAGATGGTTTGGCCCCAGCTGAGCAGCTGGTGGAAGTGAGACCCAAGGAGATGAGTGAGTTCCTCAGATCACAGAGTCAGCAAGTGATGGGGCCAAGGATGCAACCCAGTTCTGCCTGACTCTGAGGTCCCTGCCTCTGATGTGGTATGTCAGCACCCCTCTCCTAGGCTGCCTTGAGGTCACCTGGGCCTCCATCATTGGCCTGGACTCACTGCCACCTCCAGATCTTACCACCCTTCGGCTGTTATTCTACCTTTAGCAGTTTACCCCCAGAGCTAAGCATTTACCCCTCTGAGTCTCCTCACTCCCCACCTCGCCCTCTCTCTAATGCACACACCAGGCGGGCGCTCACGAAGCACAGATTAACGCGTCAGCTCCTTCCTCCCAGCTAAGAGAGCGCGAGTGAAATCTCCACATTGTGCGCCTGGGAGGGCAGCTGATCCTGAAAGGGCTGTCCATCTAAGCAGATTTAGTCCCTTTCTGAGTTTTGCCTGGGCTGGACTTGCCTCTGTGCAAGTTGAGTCATGCCTTGGGGTCAGCTTGAGAGATCTGCACTCTGGTGTCCTAGCCCCCAGTTAGGGGGCCTCTGCCTGCGGGTGCAGGTCCAATGAGGAGTTCTCATCCCTTTGCCATCACTCAGAGACACATGTGCACAGAGCCCCTCCCCAACTCTCTCTCCCCCATCTCTCCTCTCTCCACCTTGATGTTGAAGGCTCAGTCCCACTTAAGCTTCTCTCCACTTCCAGAGCCCCCCCTCTCTCCAGATTGGCTCAAAGGGTCTTTTGAGCGGGAGAGTGGGGAGGTGGGAGAGTGGGAATGTGTGTGGGTGGAAGTGTGGGTGAGCAGGCCTTCCTGGGCCTAGGAGGAGAGATGAAGCCGTGAGCTCCCCAGGGCTCCAAGGTTGTGTGGCTGTGTACCTGGTGACTTTTGAACCAGCTCCAACCCAGAGAAATCTGTGGTGGTAGAGCCTCAGCGAAGGAACTAGAATCTCCATGAAAACAGGCTTGGGTTGGAAGCTGTCTGCTCTTGTTTGGCAGCGTTGCACGTCCTGGAAGGGGAAGGCCTCGCCTTCCGGAGCGGTTGGGAGGCTCTCAGATGGTCCAAGTATCAGCTTGCTAGTAAGGGACTGTTTTCCCCACCAGGAGGACGGGCTGGGGGATTAGTGCAGTAGTAATTGGTTTTCTAATCAAGGCTGGATGGAAAGAAAAGCTGGGAGCCGTGGGAGAGCTCTGGACCGTGAGTCAGGGCCTTGGCAGACAGCGAGTGTGATACAGCTCCGAGACTCGAGCAGACCTGCCACCTCCAGGCATTGCTTATAAATGGACAGAACTTGCCCGGGGCTCACAGCCAGGGAAGCAGGGCCTGAGCCAGGATGTAAACTCCATTTTCCACTCCCCGATAATTCATGAAAGCCTGAGGGTAGAGGTGAAAGGGGCTTGGATTGGCCTATGAAGGTTGGACCACTCTTGGTCCCTCCCTGGCTGGGACCGTCACACACCCAGCTCAGCTATTTAGAGTCTGCATCTTGCTTTCCAGAGAAGCTGGGAAATGGTTAAGAAGAGCCTTTCCAGTTAGTCTTTGCTACTGAATTAAGTTGGTCAGCTAGCTGTGTTGCCTCTTTCTAGATTGACATATGGACCCCGGGTCCTCACAGGTTTTGGAATGTAGAGAACGAGGCTTTTGCCAGCTGCTAAGATGCTTTTGTGTTAAGTGAGTACAGGGATGCATTTTTCTTCCCTGGTGTACAGGGAAAGAGTAAGAATTTGTATTGGGTCCAGACCCCATCACGTCTTCTGTCCTGCTCCAGAGAAACCCTCTTATGGTGCTGCATCTGGTGGCAGCAGGAGCCAGGGGTTAGCAGTGAGGGGCAGAGCTGTGGGATTGAATCCCTCTGCTCCTGATAAACTGGGTGACGGTGGGCTACTGCTCTGACCATAGACAGCGTGAGGTGAGAGGAGAGGGAGAAGGAGAAAGAAAGAAGCTCAGAGGCAGTGCTGGCGGTGCTGGTAGGGCTGAGGGGCAGAGCGATGGCTGGGAACCCAGGTTGCCACCCCTCCTGCAGCCTCCACCCCCTCTGCTTCTCCAGCTGGAAGCCAGAGGTATTGCTATCTTTGTGGCTGGGCAGGTATGTCCCCCTCCATGTTGTGCCATCTACAAACTGTGAGAGACATGGATAGAATGGCCTCCCAGAGTTCTCTGTTGACCAGAGAGGCCGTGATGGGCAGGATTGGGAAGTTCTGTCCAGAGCAGCCTGACTGACCAGAGGGGGCAGCGCCTCCCGCCCTCTTCCCTCTGCCAGCCCTTTGGCTCAGTCAGGGGCTAGTAACAGAGCTGCTACTGCTGGGGCTGTCGTCAAGGAGCAAGTTGATGGGAGTCTTCCCCTGCTGACCACATGCAGAGTGCACATGGGACAGGTTTGGGCTTGAAGAACATTCAAGGCAAGTGCCAGTTAGAGGCTGAAAGTATCAGCAAATCCAACCCAAAGTGTATTAAACAGTAAGGAATATATTTTCTTATACATTGTGACATTCAAACCAGGACTGCTCTGGGCTGGAGAAATTCAGGGACTCGATGACAGCCACAAGCCCCTGGTTCTTTGTCTGTCATCCCCAGAGATGGGCTCTGCTTGCAGCCTGGCTTTCCTCTGGGCTGAACTATAGTGGGCATCGCACCATGTCCGGGCTTAACATTAGAAACAGTAAAGTGAGTCAGCTGTAAAACGGGGGGTAGGGGGCGGCAGGAGTGAGCGGGTGGGGGGTTAATGGAGACTGTGACACATGGCCTGTTGTAATTCATATAAAAAATTTAAAAAGCACCTGTAAAACATTTTAAGTAAAGTCAAGAGACAAATGAGAAACTGGAAAAAAAAATTGCAACTCACATCACAAGGCGATTTTCTCAAGCATACAAAGAGTTCCTAAGAATCAACGACAAAATACAACCCAAGAGAAAAAATGGGCAAAGAATCTGAACAGATTATTCATAGAAAATACAAACGGCTCAACATGTAGAAGGATGTTCAGTCTTACACATCATAAGAGAAATGAAAACTATCCTGAGATAGCATGAATCATTCATGTGTTAAATGGGCAACATTCAAGAAGTTTGTGACACCCTATATTGACAGGGGGCAATTTGGTAATATCATAATTATAAATAATTTGTCATTTGACTCAGCAGTTTCAAAATAGGGAATTGATCTTAAGATACACTGTTTGCAATAGCAAGCAATTGGAAATGACCCTAATGTCCTGACAATGGAATACTATGCATTTAAAAAGAGGAATGGGGAGCTTCTCTTTGTACTGTTATGGGAAGATCTCTAAAAAAATGCATTTGGAGTGTAAAAGGAAAAAAATTCACCAAGGTTCAGAAAAGTGTGCATAGAAGATAGAACACAAGATTCTGCATTTGTGTTTGCTTGGACCAGAGGGAGACAGGAATGAGAGGGAGACATTTCAGTGCATACTTTCATACACCGTTTGATTTTGAACCGGGTTACATGTTACTTTTTCAAAACCAAACCAGAAACACTGAGCAAATCCCATGAAATCTCTGGGAAGACCTGCTGGCTTCCCCCCCGGGCTGTGAATTGTGGAGTAGGAAAGGGGTGGATTTAAGAAACGGTCTAGAAGTGAACCCCCCCACCCCCCTGCTTGGGTGAGGGAGAGAGAAAAAGGGCAGAGGCAGAATCAAAGGTGGTTGGCAGACGTGGATAACTGCTCAGAGGACATGGTCTTTATATGGCACATGGGAGAGGCATGTTGGGGGAAAAAGGAGGCCTGGAGCATCACTTTACCTTGAGAACCTGGTGTCTGCACTTCCCCAGTCACTCAGTCCTGGGACCCTACCTTGTTCTATTTCTCTATCAGTCCACAGATTTATAGTTTGCTGGTGATAGTCCCTGGGGTGTGAATCCCGAGACAGAGCTGGGTCTGCTGGTGGCTCTGGCAGCAGCCTGAGCGAGGGGTCTCCCAGGGAGCAGAGTGACAGATGTCTGGAGCCCTAGGGACAGGGAGGAGGCCCAGCGAGTGGACACAGCAGCAGAAACCCCACGGTCATCACGGGGACAGTGTGTCCCAGAGAAAGGGTGGGTCCTTGTCTTCCATTTCTTATCTCTCTTCCAATTCTCTCTGGCTCACCGTCTGCTGCCAGAGAGGACTGGGGCCATGAGCCCAGTGCCTGTGTCTTCTCAGGACTGATGTCTGCCCAGGGGCCCCGAGGCTCTGATGGCTGTAGGAAAGCAGATGGGCGGGGAACCCAGAGGAGAGGCCCTCCAGGCAAAATGAATCGTTTTATGTGACACTCACGTAAGAGACGCAGTGCAATGGGACGTGCTTGTGGTGCGTGTACCTTTCTCCGGCCATAGCAGTTTCCCCAGCTCTGGGCCTAGCTCTGGGTGCGTTGGCGGAGACCGGGCCAGGAAAAAAATGGACTTGGGCTCGAGGCTAACAGCAGCTGTGCTTGTCGGAGTTGGAAGCTTTATGAACTGGTGTGTGAAACAGGGCCACACTCTCGGTTTCAATTGTAGCTGGAAAGGATTAGAAGACAATTAATAAATCATTTAGTGCCCCGAGTTTAAGTAACTTATCATTATGGGCTGCATCTCTTTATTACGCTTTACTGAGCAACATTGGCGAATTTCCTTCCAATGTCACATAATTTGTATGCCATTTGTTTCAGAAGATTTTTTAATGTACACATAAATTTTTAACCTGAATTATTCAGAACACATTGCCAGAATCCCAGCCCCTCTCCCACCATCCCTATGAGTCTCTTAAAGACCCCCTGTCACCAACATGATGACCGTGCCAGGCAGTGTCCCACAAGAGCCACTAGCTGTCTCCTTGGATCGGGTACCTGGGCAGAGACCTAAAGGGGCTGTGAGGAAAACGCTCATATTTTCGGATGATTGGCTGGAGGCTGGAGAGGAACAGTTGACCAAAACCCTTCCAAAGATTTGGTAAAATAGGTCAGGCTGGCAGGGTGGGCCTGCCCTTAAATAAAACCGGGACCTGTTGGCAGGGAGCTGGGAGCATTTCAGACATCTGGGCTCCAAGCTGTGATGGCCTCGATGGGAAGCCTTAGCCACAGAGGGGCGACCTCTTTCTCTACGACGAACTGAAGAATCCTTTCTACATATCCTGGGCCTGATGCTGTGTCATCCTTTTGTTTGTCTTGATGGAGAGTTTAATGTTTTGGTAAGATAACATTTTAATTGATGCCTGAATTATTACAGCCCCTCCCCACAAAGATTCTCATGTGAGTAGCCAGTTAGTCAAAGGACAAACTGTTCGGCTTGCCCCTCCTTCTTCAGGTGCTTTTCTAACACCTGTACAACACCCCCCTACTGAGCACCTAAAGTGATAGGTGCTCCTGCTGTGTGTGCACACGCACATGTGTGTTGTATGTGCCCACGCACACATGTTTACACATGTCTTTGCGTGTGCATGTGTTGCCTTCATCTTGCTTTATGCATCATCATACTACGCCGGCCTCCGTAGGAGTCAGCGCCTGGTGAGCGAATGAATGAGCCCACCAGGAAGGAACACAAGCAGCTTCTGAACAAGCTCAAGATGAGTGACAGGAAGAACCCGGCAGCTGGAAGCATTGACCAGGGGCTGCACTTGGTATTTTTCTGGACAGCTCAAGGTTTATTTTTTGAAGTCCTCCACGGGTACTTAAATAGTGGACGTGCTCCCTGCCCTCCTAAGAGAATAGTCCAGAACCTTCCGTGATGTTTTCTCCTTGGCCTACCCTCCTCAACCTCAATGTGCCTTCTGGGGACGCCTGAGCCTCCTCATTTCTGGGTGCTGTTGGCTGGGAGCTGGGAGCATTTCAGAGACCATGGGCTCCAAGCTGTGATGTCATCGATGGGATATTACAGAGGCCCGAGATACCAGACACTGCACCTGCTAGAGCAAAGAAGCTGTACGTAGCAGCCTGGGAGTTTCCCTAGGAGAAGGCTCAGAAGCTTGAGGACAAAGATTTTGTGACTTGTACTTTGACTGCTTAGAGATTTAAAAGATTATTTCAGTATATTTATATGAGGTTGGATTTTTATGGGGTTACTGCATAACGAAATCACATGCGGGTGAGGAAGGCATTTAGGTCACAGAAAGATGGCCTGTCCCTTTTGAGGTGGGAGTGAGGGGGTGGGTTAGTAAAGGCATTTTATCTATTAATTCCCTTTAACAGAATCAGCAGGGAAAGTCTCTGATGGGGTCAACTGGGAGTCACAGAAGGCAGTTTCACCAGGAGGGGCCTCTGCAGAGAGGATTTGCCCTCAGTGTTGGGAAAGCCTCAGGCAGCCCTCCTTGCCAGCGCTGCCCCCCCTTTGCCCTGGAGGGAGCTTGCTCTTCACTCCCAGACTGAGCTGCTTTTGTGTCTCCCAGGAGGGAGGACCTCACTGCAGCCAACAGAGGGGCCTCGGGGACAGCTCTGCCCAAGAGGGCTTTCACCGTCCCCTTGCCCAGGGACAATCACCTGTGGCACCGCCCGCTCTGCTGCCGGCAGGTGCCAGGTGGAGACAGCCGCTCAGGAGAGAGACTGTTCTGGGTAGTTACAGCTAGCAAGGGATCCCGTTTTATCTACCTACCATCAGGGTAATCTGTCCTCTGCTGGAGGCACCTCGAGGAGCAGTGAGCAGGTACGGCAGATGGCAGTGCAGCCAGGTGATTCGGGGTGATGGGCTGGAGAGGGAGGAAGCGGTTAGCCCTGATCCGGGGGCTGTGCACGGCTGCGAACTCAGGAAACCTCCGCCCTCCCCTGTTTATGGTGAAACTGGGCCTCCTTCAAGAGAGGCACTTTTCCTACTCGGTTTGTTCTCAGATTGGTGTTACACCCTGGAGCCAAATTAGTGGCTGAGAACAATTGGAAACAAATGCTCTTTCAGCATCCCACTGTGCTCTGGATGCAGGTGGGACAGGAGGCGGCCTTCCCCACTAAGCCCTCCGCGGAGAGCCAGCATCCCAGCCGCGGCCCAGCGGAGTCCCCACGCCCAGCCGTGCCGCACACACCTGCCTGCCCTCCGCCAACAAGCGGGAGCCCCGTGAAGTTATTTATGAAACAATATTCAGGACCAGCCCCCAGGGGCAAGTTAGGAAGAATGAATGGAAGTGCTAATCGGAGGCCCAGGCTGCTCCACGGGCCTGGAGCTGACCTGTTGGGGAGGGGGCTCGCCCCCTGGAGACGTCTTCCTACAGCCACCCTTCTCGGCCATGTAGGTGGCTGCTGACTTGGCCTGGATGTCAGAGTGAATATTTGCACTGCCTCACCTCTGAACGTGCCTGCCTGAAGTGGGAGGCTCTCCTCTGTGATCCCCACATACCTGTTGGTGACACCTAGCCCCTGAAAGATGAAACATGAGCCAGAGACCAGGGTACCAGGATACAGGCTTTATTAGGGAGAAAGAGAGCATGTGCGGGGTGAAGGTGCCTTTTAAAGGGGAGGGGATGGGGCTTAGGGTACCCGGCATGTGCTGATTGGCAGCTTCATATAAGGCACATGATTGGGCACCCATGGAACAGGAGTGTGTGGGGGGGCTTAGGGTATTTGGCAGGTGCTGGTTACATCATAACTCCGCCCACCAGTTGGGGGGAGGGAGGGTCTATCAGCCCCTCAATCCACTGGTGTGTCTCTCCTGTTGGACTGTAAGGGGCTTGAGGGCCGGGGACTGGATTCTCCAGCCAGGTAAAGGGTCTACACTCAGAGTGCTTCTGGTAAAGCACGAAGGCCCCGCTGGCCTGGCTTCCTGCCCTGGACTTCCCTGGACATGTCTCCACCCCTCGCCACCTGTTTCTGCCAATGTGAGAGGAGGAGGTCAAAATCGATGTTCTCTAAGGTTCCATACTGGTCCACCCGACCTGGTTTTGCCCCACTCGCTCCCTCATCACCTCTGGGCCGGCTCTTCTGGGTGGGCACTGCCCATCATGGCTGCGGCCTCTGCGCTGGTGGCCCTGCCTGGCCATTACGCAGGGTTTTGGTCTGGCTCTTCTGCTCTGGTGGCCAGATACTATCTCCTGCCTGAGCTATTTCCCCTTGATGTATCCCCCTTCTGTCACTTTTCTGAGTCAAACAGTTGAAAATTTCCTCCTGAATAAAGCCAGGTGCAAAACGAGAACTCTTTGGCACGAAGCAATATATTTGCTCTGCCCTCCTGCTGCATTTACTCTTCTTTCTGTCCCAGACCCCATTCAAGGTCCAGTGAGGGGGCCTTTCTTTCTACTAAGGTGGCCTGAGGTCATCAGGCCCTGCACTGCACCCTGTTCAGGGAGCGGTGGTGTGGGGTCTCCGCCCACCTCCCTGCCCCATGCAGACCTGCGCCTGCCTTCTGGGGAACCAGTCGTACCTCCTTGCATGAGATAAATACTTTTAACTTTTCAAAGTACATCGTTATTTTACTTCATTTTAAAAGTATGTCTATGTTGCAGACAAGGCAGGATAAACATCTTGATTTATTTGAGGCCCAAATATTTATTGGCATCTAGTCCAAGATTCTTTGGCATCTTGGAACTTTCAAGCTGAATGCGAGCTTAGTGAGTGTCGTCTGCGCTAATTCTTAACTTCTCGGAGGATTTGACAGCCTTGAAATCGTGGTAAAGTTTGTACATCTCCCAAAAAGTACACAACACTGATGCTGTTCTGGATAAAATCTCAAGGGGTTTGTGGACCCCTAAAACCTTAAGATTCCTTTTGCCTTAATTCAGCCACTCAGCTCAATAGATGGAGAAACGGAGGCTCAGAGAGTTAGGGGGGCAGGCGTAATGTCAAGGACAATAAAGGCCAGGACTACTCCTAGGTCTGCTCTAAAGCCCTTTCCCACCCCCGCTCACTGCGCTCAGCACAGGAGCCTCCCAATCTCTCCCCATAGGTCCCAGCTCATCACTCATTGCTCTGTCTCCATTCCTGACTGTCTTTCATTTCATACCAGAGAGGGCCCAGCTCTGCCACTCACCTCTCTCCTCCCACCAGTTAAAAAAAATGGATTTTCCTTTTCTGCCCTAAATCTTGTCTCATTTGCCAGCATCACCCTCTGAAATCATCTTGGGCCAGATGTTCCCACAGGAAAGCTGCCTCCCCTGTGGGCGGACTGACCTAGGACCCCAGCCCCTTTGTTCCTGGCAGCCCACCCCTCTGCGTTCTCCCACTGCGGCTTTAGAGAATGGGGGTCCCTTCTCTCTCTATCTGCCTGGGCCTGTATCCTCTCCTGGGCTTTCGGCTGCTCATTTTTCTGCTGGTTAATACCCAGGCTCTGTTTTCTTTAAATATATATAAACTGGGAGAAGTTAGTAAAAGAACACACACACACGCACACACACACACACACACACACACACACACACGGGCAAAAATAGGTTTCTAGTTGTAATATGAATAAATAATACAATAAAAATAAATAATATAACAATAAACTCTCTATTTTTGTATACTCACAACTATAAACCTACTTTTGCCCCCCCCCCCCATATATGGTGGTAAAATACACATAAAATTTACCATCTTAACTTATTTTTAAATGTACAATTCACTGGCATTAAGTACATTCATATTATTGTGCTACCATCACCACCATCCACCTGTAGAGTTCTTGGAAAATTGAAACTCTGTATCTATTAAATCGTAACTCCCCATCTCCCCTCCTCCGGCACCTGGCAAACACCATTCTCCACTCTGTCTCTATAAATCTGTGTGTGGAATCATAGAGTAGTTGGCCTATGGTGACTAGATTATTTCATTTAGGAGAATGTCCTCTAGCCTCATCCATGTTGTGCCTTGTGTCAGAACTTACTTCCTTTTTAAGGCTAGATGATATTCCATCGTATGTACACATCACATTCTTGCCTATGCTTTCATCATGGATGGACACTTGGGTTGGCTCTTGTTGTGAAAATGGTTTGCAAATGATCTCTTTGAATCTTGCTTTCAATTCTTTTGAGTACGTATGCAGAAGTGGAGGGATGATTTTAAGGTGCGCTTGCTCAAGTTTATTTTTATTTTGTTCTTAAACTGACATCTTTTGAGGAACTACTGATCTCACTGAGTCTGTGGCACATGCCACAAAGGGCGCTTTCTCAGAGAAAAAGGAGCTTTGGGGACTCAGCTGTCTTCTCTATGCACTGCCCTCCCTTTCTAATCACTTCTGCTCCCTCATCATGCCATGTTTCTTCTTAATGCTGACCACGTCTCCACATTTTATATATATATATTATTTATAATGTGACATATAAATCAGATATATATGTTATAGATTGCTTTCTCCATTAGAACATGAGGTCCCTAAAAGCAGGGACCATTGTGCTTTCTTAGTTATTGTATCTCTGATGCCAGGCACAGTGCCTGGTACATAAGCCCGAGACATTATTAAGTTATTATTAACTTAATGCTACATGGAGTAAATGGATGAATGCGTGATTAAGCAAGATACTGTGTCTACCTGCAAGAAGCTTACGGTCTGGTAGGAAGATAGACACACTAAAACTATAATGTAAGGCAACATATAAGGGCCTTGCAGGGTGCATAACAAATGTGTGAGGATGACCAGAGTTGACCTAGGAAGTACCTTTGTGTCCTTGGCAGGTTATTCCCTCAACATTGATAAAAAGACCCATGTCACTGAGGAGCTTTAAATTCACTTTCTCAGCACTTCCCCAATAACATCATGCTGTGATATTATTATCACCAGTTTTCAGGGGAGGAAACCAAGATGCAGAGAGATTCAGGAGCTTGCCCAAGGCCACACAGCTAGGACTCAAGGTGGATTTGAAGTCAGGTCTGGCTGCCTCTCAAGCCCAACCTCTTTTTCTTTCTCTTATCAGTTACTTTATTTTCTTTATTCAGTTTCTTTTCAAAAACCACAGAAGTGGCTCACTGCAACCAGAAACAAGGCAAAGATACGCTAAAGATAGAGAGCCTTCGTCCCTTGTTCCCGTTCTCCCATCGGCTCACTGCGAACACTCGGGCTGTTCCACTGCCTCTGTGCTCACACAAGCACAGGCAAATGGTGGACTCATTCTTGAATCTTCTCTGTTTTCACCAAATGGAATTCCACTGCACATGCCACTCTGCTCCTTACTTTTCTTACTTTGACCATTATGGCCAGCTTGCTTGGCAAATGAAACAGATCCAATTTGTTCTCCTTACAGCATAGTCATACCCCAACTTGCTTGGCCATTCCCCACTTGGTGGGACATCCTGGTGGTTTTGCACATCTTCCTGCTGAAGATGCTGCCCGTTTGTCCTTATGCATTGCTGCTGTCCTCCATAGGATACATTCTCAAACAGAGGCTGCTCAAAGTGTATGTGTATTTTTAATTGTCATAGACACTATCTTCCTCAAAACATAGTAGCAACCCAAGCATGCTTTTTGTTGTTGTTAATTCTTACCTGAGGATATTTTTCCATTGATTTTTATTTGTTGTTGTTGTTAATCCTCACTGGAGGATATTTTTCCATTGATTTTTTTTAGGGAGAGGAGAAGAGAGAGGGAAAGACATAGAGAAACATCGATGTGAGAGATACACATCAATTGGTTGCTTCCTGCACAAGCCCTAACCAGGGCCTGAGCCGGGGAGGAGCCTGCAACCAAGATATATGCCCCTGACCGGAATTGAACCTGGTCTGCAGGCTGATGCTCTATCCACTGAGCCAAACCGGCTAGGGCTCCATTGACATTTTCACTTCTCCTCAGAGCCCAGTGCCTTTGGGCTTATCCCAGCCTCTTCTGACCTAGCCCAGGACCCTCCAGAAAGGCTGAGGGACACCTCTTTCCTTTCTCGCCCTGTGGCCACACGTGGACCCTGGACATTGCTCTGACCTCTCCCTCGGCCAGTGACGCCTGGCTGTCAGGGTATTGGCTTATAGCCCTAACTCTGATTGTCCTTGGGCAGACCACTCAACCATTGGGGTTATTGGTTTTTTCATTCACAAGTGGAAGGAGCCTGGGTTAGCTAGATCAGCTGACCTTCCTGGGTGGAGATACCGCCAGAGCTGGCTCGCAGGTGGAGCACTGGAATCTGTCTGCTTTGGGGGAGGGGCATTGCAGAGAACATGAGATCCTCAGCCATCTTCCCTAAAAAGGCCTCCCTGTAGCCTCAACTGTTGGTTCTGCAAGGAAATCGTGTGAAAGGTGGGATTCTGGAGCCAGACTGAGTCAGACCCAGGTTAGACTCAGCTCAGCCGTGTACCAGCTTTGTGGCCTTGGGCAGCTTCCCTCGCCTTCTGCACCTTGATCCCCGGGTCTGTTCAGTGAGCAGAACAAAATGGCCCAATGCAGGATGCTGACCAATACAGCTTTTCCCAGTGGAGCAAGTGGTCTCTATCCGAGCCCCCAAGAGCGACGGCCGTTAGCCACATGGGACTGTCCAGCCCTTGAAATGCGACTGGTGAGAGTAAAGGTCGAATTTTAAGTTTTATTTAACTTTAATAAGGAAATGAATTCATAAAGCCACTTGTGGCTAGCGTGTACCTTACTGGACTGTGCAGCTAGAGAGGATGAAAATGGGATACGTTACTGCAGTGCGTAGAAGGTGTTCAGCTAGCCCAGTGTCTGGCACATAGTAAGCACTCAACAAATGTTTGCCATTATTATGTATTATGTGTCTTGCTTTCCAGCCCACCACCCATGGCTCTGTGACACCTCACACTGGCTGTCGCAGAGTCACTTGGGGGAGGGCGGGCGCGGGAGGTGTTGCAGCGGTGGTGCGTGTCAGTAATGAGCCTTGCACTAAATGTTTCTGGTCTGCTACTTTCCCTGGAGGGTCATGTGAGCCCGAGTGGTATGTGGCCTGCTTTGCAAGTGATTAACATGGTGTAAGCAATCTACATGGAGAGAAAAACCCTCCGTTGGTATTCCATTATTCTATTAGAGTTTCAGAGCTGGGATTAAGTGGACATGATTTCTTCCTATGGGCCATTAATTTTGTTTTATTGCTGGTCTGATGGCCATTACCCTTTTTTGCCAATGCATTCCCCCATTAGGTTTGTACAATTAACAAAATATGTGCTGTTAGGGCTTTGATAGGAATAGTGGGATGGAAATAACTGGAGGGGGTGCAATACCACTGAGTTGGGGGTGGGAAGAGGCTGGACTTAGGGGTGGGGCCTCAGGAAGAAAGGGGGTGTGGCCTCTTTGTAGCCCTGCCCTGTAGGCCTGGGCATTCCTGGAGATCACTCCTGAGGCCCTGGCCTGCTCCCTCTGCCAGGAGTGGAGGAGTTGCCCAGAGGAGAGGGAAGGACACGGGTGGGCCTGCCTGGCGGTGATGGCCTTTCTCCAGATCCCCTCCTTCAGCCTCCGGCTGGGAACAGAGTGAGCTACCCTGCCTGACCCACCCGTGCTGTCACCTTGAACCTGAAACTCCTCAGCAGGCAGCTTGTGTCAGCCTCCAGGTGTCTGGCCCTGTGACAGGAGAGACTCTGGGTGACGCTTTGCTTCTCTGTGTAGGTCACACAAGAGAGCCTGGGCCTGATTAAGGAGCAGCTGGCACTCAAGGTCAGTGATTGGCACATGGAAATGCAGGATTGGCATCATTAGGTCGTCCAGGTCTTTAAGAAAAGTTAGAAATCTGGATTTTTAAATGAGACTTCCCACTTTTCAGATGGTGGCAGAGTTTACAAAAACACCAGACAGGGCAGAGTTCACCTGCGGGCTGCCAGCTGACCACCTCTGCCGGGCAATGAGGAGCCATCGAAGGGCGTTAAGGATGAGTGGACAAGATCTAATGTGTGTTTCAGAGAGATCTCGGGTTGTTGGGAGGTGGTGGGTAGGTAAGGATGGGAAGAGGCTGGAGCCAGGACCAGTTAGGGGCCCAGGAGAAGAAAGGAGGCAGGTCAGTGACCTGGGATGGAAGGAGAGCAGTGACACTCCTGGTGAGAATAAGCAAGTCTTACTCTTGATGTGTTCACACCTTAGAGGATAGCCACAGGGCCAGGCAGGCTGCCCTGTGAGCGGATCCTCTGGCCGCGGAGGGGTGGCCTCTGCAGGGGTCTTGCCGCCTGGGAGCCCACACTGCTCCGTATGGAAGTCCTCCCCTCCTCACCGCCTTCTGTAAACAGGCTGTGAGTGTCTCTAACTCCTCCTCCCAGGCAGGAAAACTGTTAGCATTAGCCTATCAGTGCCAACAGTCCTTTATAGGGTCTTCTGTACAGGTGCAGCCCCAAGAACAGAGTCTTGGGTCTGGGCGGGACCTGGAGAATGTGCCTTAGGCACCTTTTCCAGTATCTCTACAATTGGGTGCCCAGCACTGCCTGTGGCCCAGGGGACTGAGGACGGGTATGAATCAGCATCTGTTCTTCTGAGGAAGCCCATGCAGTGCTGGCTGGGTCACTGTCTCAGAGCCCAGTATTTGGTACCAGGTACTAAGTTAATGACTGTCAGGACACAAGCCCACATCTGTGATGCCCTGGTCTACTGCTCTCTGCCTCAAACCATGGCTCATCTCTCTCCATCCTCCCAGCTTTCCCAGGTGAGTGTCATGGTGCTCACTCAGCTGTCCTTGAGTACGTGCTGCCTCCCATGGAGGTTTTCTTCTGTCCCTGTCCCCACCCCCTTTCCAAGCAAACATGGGCATTCAACAACTCCCTCCTCATTTACCATTTAACGAATTTTCTCCTATTTATGTGACTGGTCAATGTCATTTATAGTTCCATTTTATTTTCATGGCGAGTAAAACAAGCCTTCATTTAAATTCTGGTTGCATTAATGCATGGGTGCTTATCTGAAGGCCTTTACACGATCGCTCGCCTGCCAGGACCACCGAGTGCTGGCTTCGGGAGGGCCTAAAACCTCATGCACACAGATGATTCCCCAGCGTGGGTCCCGGGTCAGTGCCAGTCCAGGAAGGCTTTCTGCTTGTTCATGGTCATGAGGGCAAAACAAGGACAGTGTAGAGAGGTTGCACGAGCACATGTGTACCTATGTGTGCAATCATACACGTGTGCATGCGTGTGTGAGGCAGGCACAGGCTGAAAATGCTTTCCACGATGCTCTGTTCAACTCAAAGGATGGCTCTTTTTGCTTTCCTCACCTTTGGGGGGTTGAATTACTTAGTGAAATGATGGTGAAAAAGACACTTAATATTTTCTCCATATGGAAGTTCAGCTCTCTCAGTCTCCTGCTATTTGTGACATTGTGCTGATGGGTGAGACCAGACCGCGCTCTGGAGCAGCTTCTCACCCAGTGCAGGATCCTTCGTCTTGTGTAGAGGGCTCACTATATCGATGTTGAGGAAGCCCAGCTCAGGTCTGGATGGTTCTCACTGCTAGAGACTTCTTTCTTATGTCGAATGGGAGACTGGCTTCCTCTAACCTCCATCAGCTAGTCCTCATCCTACAGTCCAAAGGAGCGCAGTTTCTCTTGCATGGTTTCTTCAAATGTTTGGAGGACCACCATGTGGGAGAAAGGTTGTGCTTTGCCAGCATTTCTAGGACCAAAGGGAGATATTAGAGAGGGACAAATGAAAGGCCAACTCTAGCTTCTTCCATATCTCCTACTCCACTGCTGCTAATGATGGAAATAGCAACAGCCATAGCTGATGTTCAGTGAGTGTTTATGTTGTGCAAGGAACTGCTGAGCACAGTAAATGAAATCTTCAATCATCACAGTTTATAGTATATGAAATCTTCAGTCCTCACAATTAATCTCAGAGGTAGAGCCCTTGTCAGCCCCATTTTACAGATGAAAAACTGAGGCACAGAGAAGTTGAGTAATTGCCCAAGATCACACTATAGTAAGGGCCAGAGCTGTGCAGTCTGATTCCAGAGCCTGCACGATCAACTCCTGAACGTTTTACCAGTACTTTAACTATTAGATGCCTTCTACTCATCGCTGTCCAAGTTATTAAAATATGATGCCAGAATTGCACCAACAAACACAAAGTAAGTGACCATGTGCCCTCTGTTGGACATGGTATGACTATTAATACACCTAAGATCATGATTAATGGGTTTGGCAACAACTCCACACCCTGGGCTCATCCTGAGCTTGCATTTGATTCAGCCCACTTTTTTTTTTTTAAAAAAACCAGGTCACCTGTGCTGTGTTTTTGCAATTGATTTTTGAATGTGAGAGTAGGATTTAGTGTATACATTCTTGTCAGAAATTTTCTACAATTCTGTAAAAATTAAAAATGGATTTTCATGTGCACATAATATAATTTAATGGTTTAGAGTGATGGGATTGTAGGCACTTGTATGTTATCTTCAAAATTATTATATTTATGGCTGCCATGATGTTATTGTGCAAAAAGTAAAAACCAATAGAGGAAAGATTGACTTTTTACTTCTGGCCCATCCTTTCAGCATGTTAAAAGCATTATAACACCCTTGAATCCATGTCTCTCGCATAGCAAACACCCCTCCCAGCTTTGCAGCATATACACATGGCAAGTCTGCCATATCTTCTTCCAAGATGCTGGTGTCTCCACAGCCAGTCCCAGGGGCAGGGATGAGGGTCCGCTCCCTGCAGTTCAGTTTGGAGACTTCCTGTACTGAGTCTAGTTTGCTCAATAACCATGTGATCATTCTTTAGAAGAATACAAGTTGAGCTCTTTGCCAGTCAGGGGCTGGTTCAGAACTGCTGGTTGTGGATTCTGGTTGGAATGAACAGAGTCCATTATTAAACATTTCTGAGAATCTAATGCATGCTGGGGATTTGCTGGGTTCCAGGGCTAGACAGACATATAAGATGTAGCCCTCGTCCTCAGAAAGGGTCTTGTCTCTGATGTCATGCAGATGGTGGTAGACAACCCCAGAGGAAGTGCCTCATCCTGAGGGACACCATCATGAACAAGGACATCTTCCTCCCATGGGCACATCATACTAGCCTCCTCTCCACCTGCCCACCATGCCTGAGTCTTCTACCTGAAATCCCACCTCTTCCAGGGAGCCTCTCTGTCTTAAATAGAAGGAAAATAAATACTAAAGGTTGTGGAGATGGGGCAGGACTTCTCTTCATGTCATTTCTTTCTTGAAAAGCCTTCCCTGGTAACTTGGTGTGGTGACAGTAACTAGAGTTGTGGTGATCACTTTGTAGGTATGTGAGACCAATCGGGAGCCGAAAACCAGACTTACAGGCTTTATTAGGAGAGAGAGACCTGCCAGGCTGTCTCCCAAGGGGAGAACAGCAAGCCATGCAGAGGTGAATATGCCTTTTGAGGGGAAAAATGGAAGGAAGGGAGGCTTAGAGTACTCAGCTTGCACTGATTGGTGGCTTAATGTATGGTCCATATAGGAACAAGGGCTTAGGGCATTGGTTGGCAAACTCATTACTCAACAGAGCCAAATATCAACAGTACAATTGAAATTTCTTTTGAGAGCCAAATTTTTTAAAGTTAAACTTCTTTTAACGCCATTTCTTCAAAATAGACTTGCCCAGGCCGTGGTATTTTGTTGAAGAGCCACACTCAAGGGGCCAAAGAGCTGCATGTGGCTCTCGAGCCGTAGTTTGCCGACCATGGGCTTAGGGTATATGGCAGTGTTGATTGGTGGTTCAATGTATAGTCCATATAAGGTACATGGTTAGTCACTCAGGTATTTCCAGGCTGCAGGTTATGTCATACCCCCCCTCCCCTCACCAGTTGGGGGAAAGGAGGATCTATCAGTAGGTAGATGCCGAATCACTGTGCTATACACCTAAAGCTAATGTAGTATTGTGTGTCAACTGTACTTTAACTAAAAATCAGGAACTTCAATGGCTCTGTGAGCTCACAGCCCAGCCTGGCCTCTGTCTGACACCCTAAGCTCTGGGTGCTCCGTCCCGCCGGCTCAGTCAGTGCCAGTCCCTGCTCTGGGCTCTTATAAGCCGGCTGGTCTCTGAGCTGTCCCAGGGCTCTGCATGCTTCTCTCTCTCATCCTTGCTGGGATTGCTCCCCTTTTCTGGGGTGCCCTCCCTTTCCCTTCCATCAGCCACATCTCTCCTTTCCAGTCCTCCAAGACCCCCGGAAACTTCCTTGAGTGCTTCATCTCTTTCCGACTTCATTTTTCTGTGGAGAGAGAATTATAGTCTCCACCACACTGCTCGGCACGGCCATATATATAATCTTGTCTTATCTGATGCTGTTTCATGTGGTTAATCTTATTCCCCCAATGATGCGGCGGCACTTTTATAACAGGACCCACGGATCTTATTCTTGCTGCACCTTGCGAGTGTAAATCACAGCGCAGACACCTGGTGATGCATGCTGGGCTCTTCCTGCTCTTGTTCATGTTGCTTTGCCTCAGAAAGAGAATAAAAAGCAGTCATGTTTTTGATCTTCCCAGACTTGCCCTATTATTTTCCACGCGCGTTCTTTTCCCTGCAGCCCAACTGGACTCCGCACCTTTGCTTGAAAGTTCTCTCTCGCATCACCCTTCCCTATTCTTGCCATCAGCAACAGCATTAGTTTTGTTGTTTGTTTGCTTGCTTGTTGCAGCCTTCCCCACATAGACTACAAATTCCTGGGGGGCTGCTCAGCTTCGCCCCTTGCCTGGGGTCTCCCATCAGACAGGAGGTGTCAGTAAATAATGATTGATTGCCTCGGCCAGCTCAGGGCTCTCCACAGCCACGAGCCTCTTTTTCTCTGGGATTTCTATAGGGAAAGGGGTGGAACTCAAAGAAACTGAGGCCACAAGCAGGTAAGAGAGGGCCATCCTGTCTCTTTGTCCTGGTTCGCTGTTTGCAATCATCATTTTGCACCAGGAGTGCCTTGCTCAGGAGACTTACCCACTGAGCACTGTGGGCACAGGGCTTGCCAGGCTGGCTTTGCTCCTGGCCAGACCTGCTTCTGATTGTACTGTCGTCCTCATCTTGGCTCTCACTCCCAGCAGAATCCTACACGGTCTATAAAAATGCTTTCTTTCGTTGACAGGTGAAGTCTGGAGCAGGACTCTGAGGCTGTCTGTCCTCCATGCCACTCATCAGAAGAGGGACTGTGAACTGTAAGTAAATTTGATCGGCGTTTTCTGTGGTAACTCAATAAGGTTAAAGACCAGCCTTGAACCTGATCTTTTGACAGCCATGCATTGTGCACGAGAAATCAACAATGGGATGGTCAGAACATAAGCTGCGGTGGCCCTCTCATCTGCTTAAGTCTGAATGTGACAACACAACGTTTCATTTACTTAAACTATTGATGGTGCAGCGAATGGACATGCCGTGTTCTGTGTGTCAGACGTGTGGGAGAGGGCAGCTCTTGGATTTGCAATCCTGACCCAGGCTTCGGCCCCTATTGTCTATGGAGTAAGCCTAGGGGTCAGGGATAGGAGGGCCTGGGCTGAGGTCATAGCCCTTATTGTTACATCTGGTTATTTCTAGGGAGGGGTGAGGAAGGACAAGGAAATACCGCTGTCGCTTCCCTTCCACCTTATACTTGTGCTTATTGGTTCATATTGGTTCTCCCACTTGCAAGATTCACACACCTGTAGGACCCGGCCCCCGTACAGCCTCCTCTTCTAAACTTCTCCCTTGGTAGCTCCAGCTGGACCCTTTTCTGCAGTCCCGCTCCAGTCACATGCCGAGCACCCTCTGGCCCAGGCTGGGGGTCGGGGGCTCAGCTCTTCACATCCTGCAGCCTCTTGCTGCGCCCAAGGTTCGAACTGGGCCTGGGCTGCCCTGGCTCCCCAGCTTCTCCGCCCTGCCCTGGGGCTGCCGGGGCCGAAGCTGCTGCTGCGACTTTGATAGTACATTGGCTTCCAACCAGTCCATGGAATTATAAATGATTAACCGTTATCAGCACACATCTTCACCTCTGTGTAAAAATAGATTGACTGTAATGAGTATTTGAATAAATCATAAGAATGGCCGCCCTGCGATCATCTAACATCCTGCCGATGGCTGCCCGGTGAGTGAGCAGGGCGCCGGCCCTCCGCCTAATGGTCTGCGCTTTAGTGCTGGTCGCCTCTGTGATTGACGGCCACGGCTCCCAGGGCACCTCCTCTCCAGCCCAGGGTCTGGAGTGGTTGGACCCCCAGGTCCAGGGGGCGGGGAAGGGCGCCTCCCTCATCCTGTTCCAGGAAAGCCTACCTAGGAGACAGGGCTGGCGTGAGGGAGCCCGAGCAGAAAGATAATGACCTCTGTGAGAATCGATGTCTCCTCGCACCGGAGGTTAGAGGGACCTCATAAGTCAAGTCAAGTACGCGAGGAGCAAGCTGAGCGTGAACCTTAATGAGAGCCGAGTATAAGGGGGGGGGGGGAGGAGTAGGTCTTCATGTTCTCTGCCTGTCCCTGCGGGCACCAGGCTCCTGGGCCACCCACACCCAGGGACAGCTCCCTGGCAGGAACAGAAGGAAAAGCTGCACGGAACGAGGAAAGACGCGTTTCTTCAGGTCCCAGGACCCAGACACGGGAAGATTAAGATAATCTTTCATGTGCAGGGGGGAGAGGATGAGGAGAGGCAGGTTCAGAGGGCCTGGGACCAGCTGATGAGGGGAAAGCCGGAAACCGTGGTGTCTCAGAGAGATGAACAGTGAAGGTTGTATTTGAGCGGGAAACAGCATACATCCTAATTTAATCTCAGTGGTGTTCCAGTCCGTACGGCTGTGTAACAAACCACCCCAAACTTAACAACTTAAAATTTTTATTATGCTCATATAATCCGTGAGGCATGAGTTCAAATAGGACCCAGTAGGGACAGCTGGTTTCTATTCCATCAGGTCTGGGGTTCAGCTGGGGCAGATAAAAATCTGGGTGCTAGAATCATCTAAGTACGTCAAACTCAAAGGCTAACACGTTTATGTGGGCCGCAAAAACAAACAAACAAACAAACAAACACAAAAGCTCCGATTTTCATAGAAATGTAGATTTATTTTGATAGAGACATTCTGATTACAAAGGGCTGAAATAAATGAGTAATTGTTAACTTAAAATAATAGAACATTTTAATAAAATTAGTATTTTTTTCTTGAACATTAACTTACCAGACACTGAGTAACTGCACAAATTAATAAGCATAATGCAAGTAAGCCTATTTTTCTTGTTCTCCGAAAGGGAAATAGTTCCTGTTGTGCACACCAAACAAGTGAGTCCAAGACTAATGACATGGCCGTCGGATGCTAAAATATTCACTGCTAGTGTTAGGGAAGAGAAATGGTGTGCCTGCATGTAAGGCATGTAAGGGAAATGAATGCAAAAACGATTATAGTAATCAGTCATTAGTGAACATTGTAGTTCGTTATTAATAATTATGTATAACAGGATATTGTAAAAATTAAGGTATGACATTTTTATTAAAATGTTTCTTACATACCGTTATATTGGCTGGGCCGCATAAATATTTGTTGTGAGCTGTGAGTTTGGCATGCTTGATCTAAAGGCTCATGATTGGGGGTTGAATACTAGCCATTGCCTAAGACATTAGCCGGACCACCATCCAGGCTCATGTGCTTCTCTATGGAGCCCGGGCTTCCTCGCAGCCTGGTGGCTGGATGGCAAGAGGGAGCCTTCCAAGAGAGAGTGAGAGCCAGGAGGAAGCTCTGTGGCCTTTGTGACCTACCCTCCCGGAAGCAGGCAGTGTCACCTGCACCACAGTCTCTTCCCCGAGGCAGTGAGAGGCCGAGAGGCTTAAAGACAGGACCCTGGAGCTCCGCCACCACGTCTCGCAGGGAGCCCAGCAGCGCACTGAAGAAGAGATAGATGGGAGGGGATGTGTGTTGTTGCAGCCGCCCTTGGGGAACACAGTCCACCACAACTTGTGTTTGTCAAGTCTGGCTCTATGTGGCCTCCTCTACCTTCAAGGACATGCTAAAGAAACCCTTACCTTATATCCGTGGTCGGTAAACTGCGGCTCGAGAGCCACACTTGGCTCTTTGGTCCCTTGAGTGTGGCTCTTCCACAAAATACCAAAGCCAGGGCAAGTCTATTTTGAAGAAGTGGCGGTAGAAGAAGTTTAAATTTAAAAATTTTGGCTTTCAAAAGAAATTTCAATCATTGTACTGTTGATATTTGGCTCTGTTGACTAATGAGTTTGCCAACCACTGCCTTAGGTAATGAAATTGTCTCTTAACTCATAGACTTCAGGGTTTAAAGCCGCCCCCCGCCCCCGCGCCTCCCATCACCCCAGACCCTCCTAGGCCTCCTCCTGAGGTGGGACTTCCTGAGGACATGAGGTGTCAGGAGGCACTGCAGTTGGTGGAAGCCTCCACCTTGTAGTCCAGTTCTGCAAGAGTGGGTCTGGTTTGCAACCCACAGTTTGACGTGCCAGGTCTGGAGAGGGACCTAGACCTGTGACCAAGGTCTCCAGAAGCCTTGAGCCTTTCATTCCCATCCAGAGCTCCCCAAACCCCAACCTCATGGCCTTCCAAGCTGGGGTTCATTCTAGCTAAAGATTAGGATTTAAGAGGCTGCCAGGCTGGTGCTGGGGACAGGGTGCTGGGGGGTGTGAGATAGGGAACCCTTCCTTCCTGCCCCACCTCTGTTCTCTGTCTCCCTTCTTCCCTCCCACACACACTGTAATCTCTGTGTGTGGGGGGGGGGGCGGGGGGGTGGAGAGTTCTGAAGGACTTGGTTCCTTTCTGCTGCCATTTTCTCAACACAGATGCAGCTAAATTTGGAAGAGAATTATAGTGCTCTGGCTGCCTTGTTGTGACCTAAGGGGATAGAAACAAATCTCAAGCAGCCAAAGAGTGGATACCAAGCCAGTCCATTTCCCCAAAGGACCACAATCTGAGAGTGTCTAATGCAGAAAGGGAGGGGCAGAGAAGAGAGGGGAAGGTGGGCTTGGTTTCGCTGGAATGGTGCTGGCATTTGGATGGAGTTTTGGTGTCTCCCACAAGTCAGCTTGATAGTAATGTTAATAACCAACATTTATTGAGCACTTACTACATGCAGACACTAAGCTAGGTTCTTGACTGAATTTTCACACTACTTTATGAGATACTATTATTATCTTCATATTATGGAAAAGGTGGGGGCTCAGAGAACACCAGAAATATCCTGGTAATCGACAGAGAAAGTTAGTGACAGAGTTGAAATCAAATTAGGAAACCACTTCATTATGTGGCTCCAAGAACCTGGGCTTACTCTCCTATAAAATGGGGATGTCAGGTTATGTCATATCCAGTGTCACCCCCAGTTCTGAGATTCTAAATATGCAGAAAAGATTCTGGGAACTTGCTTAGGTATGTAAAGTGGGGCCTACTCTCTTGAACTGGATCTGTGGGAAGTATGTAATGATTTTCTGTTCTCTCCTTCCCTCTTCTGGGAAACTCAGGTGAGGAGACTAATGTTTCATTTGGGCACCTGAAGGAAGGAAACAAGTAAATGCATTAAGATCATTTGCATCTTCAAGGCTCCAACTTGGGGGAGGGGGTACGTTGGGTTTGAAGTCCAAAGCTGGATTTGAATCCCACCTGTGACTTACGATCCCGGGTACATCTCTTTGGTCTTCAATTCCTCATCTCTGGACTGAGAATGGGATTATACATGCTTCCTGGGACTCTGTGGGACTAAATGAAATGACAGCCCTCGAGCCACTCCAGTACCCCATAGCCACTGGCATGGTTCAGTCACTCACCCTCCCAGTGAATAAGTAAAAGGTGGAGCTCGATGGTTGTTCCTCTCCATTTCTTCTGCCATAGATGGTCAAGAACCTTTAACTGTACCCTCCGTAAAAGTTCACTCATAAACTATTGATATTTTAATAATACACATTAGCATCTTGCCCTTTGAGGAATGAATATTGAATGAGCAATAAAGAGGCAAGAGTAGCCAGGTATAGTGCCTCGGGGAAGCTGGAATCATGAGTAGTTGTCAGGGGGAATGCCCCTTTTCAGGGCCCTGTGACTCACCTCTCCCGCAGTGACCCCTGGAAACAGCTCTTACAGGAACCCAGATTCCAGCCCAGCCCAGCCCAGTCAGAGCAGGATTCGTCCTCCATTTTCTCTCACTTTGCTGGAGGGAACTTGGGAGAAGAGAGAATAGGCCATTGAAGAGCTGCTAAAGGCAGGGACCATTCACTCCTCCATGAAGTCCTTGGCTCTCCCCTCTACCTTTGCTACAGGTGCAGGCTTCCTCCTTATATTCTCTCTCCTGCTCCATAAATCAGAAGTCTGCAGACAGATTGTGTGCCCATACGAAATCAGGCAACAAGCTTAGAAATAACTCACACTAGTCCCACCCCCTCTCTCCTTTCTCACCAGGTCTTAATGGGCACCTTTGCTTGGAGTGTGTGTTAAGGTTTATAAGACATCATTTCCTACCTCTCACAGCTCCTGCTCCCAGCCCTGCTGCCATGGCTTCCAGTTTGCTGGGGCCTCCATCTGGGCTGGGGTCCTCGAGTGTGCAGGGAACGGTGACAGGGGCTCTTGGTCGGTCCGGCTTAATTGGTGTGATTTAATGGCGTTGCTGGCAGATTCAGATTTATGCGACTTTCTGAGCTGCAAATCTGCTTTCTAAATGTAGAATTTTTGTGGAGTGGTAAAAAATAATGGCTGTTCTGTGATTCCTGCCTCCCGAGCTAGGAGATTGCAATTTACATTATGCAAATAGACATTATGCAATCAAGGCACTTTAGCCGGAATCTGGTGGCAGGGAGGCTGCTGATGAGATGCAGAGGGCTGCAGCCCCGACTGAAGGGGAGACAAACAGGGGAGGGGACCGGTGGGAGGAGGCAGAGAGGGATCCTCTGGCTCAAGGAAGCAAAGTGGAGCCTGCCAGGGGGAGATGGACGCATCCAGGGAGCTGCCAATGCGACTCTCAATTAATGGCTTTGTTTAATCATACCCCCTGTCCAGAGGACTATTGTCTTACGGATAATTTCGTTTGCCTAACGAGATTTTGCTAATTAAATCTCCTTTCAGTTGGTGTGACTGTGCCTGCAGGAGAGGGGGCTATCTGGAGTCTTCTCCATAAACCTTTCTGGAGGGGGCCTGGGAAGGAGGACCCGGAGACAGGGGAGGGAAGAGGAAGAGGGAGGGAGGAACTCCTTGCTCCGAGCAGGAGGACCATAGAGGCAGGGAGCAGAGTTTGGAAACTGCAAGGTGGCTGCCACCCCCCTCCTCGCCTTTCTTTCCTGCTTACTGGACATCCAAACAGTCATAAAGTCAGACAGCCTGAGGAATTCCCCTTTTTTTCCTTTCTCTGTGGCTCCATTATTTCTTCTCAAGTTCTTCCCGGATTCTCAGGAGGTGATGAGGATTTCCAAGCATTGCTCCCAGTGACTCCAGCTGTGTGTGGCGGGTGGAGGGGACCAGTGGTGATGCCACTGGGTGATGCTGGAGATGGTGGGGGTATGGGAACCCTTCTCCTTGCATTTGCTGTCAGCTGGCCATTTCTCCAGGGATATCTGCATGAATCCCAGAGAGAACATCTCCTCACATTCATTTACCATCAGCCAAGGATAGCCTCCTATGGTGGAGGAGCCCAGCACTGTGCCTACAGGAGCTGGAGCCTAATGAGTGCTGTTGGATCTGACTGTGCCTGGCCTGTGCTTCACCATCCCCAGTGGTTCTCCACCACCCACAGCTTCCTGGGCCTGGCTGACCTGGGGCTTTGCAGCTCCACTTTGTCTACTTGTCTGGTTTCACCTCCTACACCCTTGTTCCTCCCTCTTTCATATTAGTGAGAGACACTCAGACACACAGGCACTCTTCTACCCCTTACCCCCAAATACACTGGTACGCAAATGCCCTGTATAGTAGTTTCATACCTCAGTGCTTTCACACTGCTGTTTCCCTGCCTGGATACTCGCCCCACTTGTGATGCCCAGCACACATGCCTCCTGTGATCCTCCTTACAAAGCGTCCCCCTTCTTGAAACGTGGCTGCACTCCTTTGTCCCGTGTGTCATCACAGGACCCAGTTGTGGTTGTTTGTCTAATCTATTCAAGTCAAGGACTGAACCTTATTCTACTCCTAATCCCAGTGCCTAGAATCGTGCTTAGCTATGACAGGCACCCTACAAGGTTGGTTGAATGAGGTGATGGATGAATAAACCAAGTAGAAGAGGATGGATGATAGAGAGGCTCTCTCTATTGGGCCCCCAAACCCCAGGAGGGACGGTGGTTGGAGATCAGGAGCTGTGTGGAGTTGGCGGACGGACAGTCTTTTACCTTTACTGTTGCCTTTACTTGTGGGGCGGGGAGGCCCTCATTCATTCTGTGTGCCAGGCCCTGTACCAGGTGAAAGTGTCTCCTGTCCCACATTCTCTCATGGATCCTAAGGAGGGTGTTGTGTTTGCAGAGGGAACGGGGGCTTCTTTGTCCTTGTCAGAGGGCAGGGCATTGTCCTGTAACTGGGCCCACTGCGGGGGCCCCAGGATCTACCCATAGCAGATGAAAGCTCCTATGCTTGCCCATCTCTCTCCCCTGCATTTACCCATTCCTCCATTCATCCACTCACTCATTTTCATGTATTCATCCACCCACCCTTCCTTACCTAAGCCCCACCGGAAGTGTGTCTTAGACTTGCTGCCTGTGAGGCCGGATCTCACACGTGTGCTGGAGTCCCTGTGCCTGGGTTTGTGTGCTGGGGAATGGGGCAGAGCTCAGGCCTCACAGAGTGGTCTGTGGTGGCCAGTTCTGGACTCTTACCCAGGCAGTGGTGGAGACAACAGGAGTGAAGGAGTCTGTGTTCCATGCTGAGGGCATGGGGACAGCCTGGGAGAACAACTCAGACCTCCGTGTGTAATAAGGGTGTATATGCAATGTGTCTGTATCATATGTGCATGTGCGGGCTACGGTGTGTGTGTGTGTGTGTGTGTGTGAGAGAGAGAGAGAGAGAGAGAGAGAGAGAGAGAGAGAGAGAGAGAGAGAGAGAGAGAGAGAGAGAGAGAGAGAGAGAGAGAGAGAGATTGAGATTGAGCGGGGGGTGGGGGGAGCAGTGTTTGAAGAGAGGAGCTTTGTGGTTTTCTTGGGTCCTGAGTTTTGGTGCTTTGCTTTTTTGCCCTGGCATCTTCCTTTGATCCATGTGCATCTGTCAGTGGCCGCCCCTTCATCTTAACATTCCCACCATGCCATGCTCAGAGTGTGAAGTGTTTCTCAGTACATAGTAGGTGCTCAACAAATACTCCAGGATGCACAAAATGATTAAATGAATGAATGAATGGAGTGAATGGACAAGCATGACTTTGGGGCCACACTTGAGTCTGAGTCCTAGTGCTGTAATTTTTGTATGGGAACTTGAATACTAATACCACCTATTCTAGCTTTCTCAAAGGGCTGTTGGTGGAAGATTATAGGAGATATGCAAAAGTGTCTTATAAACTATAAAGCACCACATAAGTATGAGAGTTATTATTATAATGATTGAAGTGATCATTGTGTTTGGAAATTAGGGATTCTGTTTTTAGGAATATAAAATCATCAGGCCTGATTTGAACTCGGAGGCTTACAGAGCAATCATTATAGAAGCTGATTCCAGATCTGCCCAACTATGGAAACTTTGGGGCCGTGACGGGCGGGAAGGCTGGTGGAAGTAGGCCCACTTCATGTGGCCACCTGTCCCCATGTGGCCCAGGTGGATGGTCTCTCCTGAGGTTCTGCAATTGCCTAGACTTCTGTGCCTCATCATCTCTGCTGAATGCTTTCCCCCATTCCCCTCTCTGCCAAGTTGGTGCACTGTCCCTTCCAAGTTACCATGCATGCCTCCCTGAGGGCACTTATCACAGAACTGCTCATTGCCTCCCTCCTTCCCTCGCCACAGCACACCTCTCAGGCAGGTACTGAGGATGAATGGGTGGATGGGAACGGCTAAGGGAAGGGTGGAGGTTTTCTAGGTGCCCGGGATTGAGCTTTGAGGCACCCTGAGCTGTAGGGGAAGGTGAGGAAGAAGAAGCTTCAGGGGACTTAGCACTGCCAATGCCCCCAAACTTCAGAGAGATTTCTCACCTTCCCACATACCCAGAAGGTCAAATCAGTGATCTTCTTGGGGTCACTGGGCCTGGGACTCCAATGACATAAGGGTGGGCAACTGGCCGTCAGCCAGATGGCAGTGAGGCCAGCAGGTTGGAACTGAGGACGGAGACACTGCCTGTTGCTGACCCCCACAGGTGAGCAGTTACCCACCTGGGGAAGCAGGTGCTGCTTCCTTCCCTCCCAGCCCCTCCGGATTCTGTCTCTTTGAGCGAGCCCAGCTGGTGGGGAATCTGCTGGAAGCCCTCACAGGGACCAGCTCCCTTGCCTCAGCCCTGGGTTTGGAGGCATCCTGTCCCTACTCCGTTCATGGCGTCCCCAACCCCCTCCGCTCCCCGCTACTCTCCCAGAGCCCCAGGCAGCCACAGCAGTGCCAGAGGCTGGCAGGCTTTTCATTACCGAATGCACTGAACCTGTTTGTGAGTGTTTTGCAAAGTGTTTAATCCAAGGTGTTCCCTCAATTAAATTAGTGCAAACATCTGTGTCCCACATCCACCTCCATTTGCATTCTGTGCCATTTATTACAGTGGGAAATGGGAGGCACCTTAGGAATACTTAGGACCGAATTAGGCTAGTGGGGTGGGGCACCTAGGAGGTGCCCACGAGGTTGGTCCACGGACGGATCCCCCTGTAATCTAAGGGACCAAAGAAGCGCACCGTGTCACACAATGTCACACGGTGTCAGCTGTGTGACAGTCACAGCACTCAGCGCTCCTCATGCATTAGCAGCCTCCCACCAACCCCCGGAGACAGGTCCTCTCCCAGCACAGCTCAGGGAGCCACGCTCAATCCAGAGGTTACGCAACACACTCCTGGTTGCACAGCCAGGAAGAGGAGTGGGATTTGAACTCAGGTCCACACGGCTTCCATTGCACTTGGACTTCTCTCTCAGATGAAGCAGTTGGTATTGATGTTGAATCGGGGACCTTGCCACTAGGATGGCGAAGCCTGAGGTCCCCAGGGTCCAGGATGGGGGGGGTCAGCCTGCAGATGACTCACCGGAGGGAAGGGATTCATGGCTTTTGTGGGTGGAGCAGGGAGGCAAAGGGGAACTGAGTGAGGAAGAGGCTCAAGGATCTTAGGGATGACAGAATTCCTGAGTGGGGAAACTGAGGTTCAATGAGGCAACAGCTTGCCTGGAGTCACCGAGGGTTTAGTGGTAGAGGCTAGACTGGACCCCAGGGCTCTCGACTCCTGGGAGGAGAGCAATGTCAGGGCTAGGGAGGGCTCAGGGGTTTTGTGGAGTGGGTGCTGGCTTTCTAGATGCAAAATGTATGAAGGCTGGAGCATGGAGCAGGGTGAGGAGGGATGGGAGGCTGCTGTGGGCTGGTCTACTGAGAGTCCTTCTGAGATGCCCTTATCAGAGAGCCTTCCAGGGAGGACTGACTGCTGGCATTTCCAGCCTGGGCCCTGGGCAGGTCCTCACCAACTCTGGGTTTCTGTAGGGATGCTGGGCAGGGGGACTGCAGTGGCACATGAGGAGATGGGAGGGGATTCTGAATCTGGGGCTGGACACCACCTGCTGGTGTCCATCTCTGACTTGCCCTCCCATGTGTCCGGTGGAAGCATCGGGAGAAGGGAGTGCAGTGATTTGAGCACCAATCCTGCTCTCCCACATCCTCCCCTAATGAGACAGGACCGTGTCTTAGCCTTGGTTTCACTGGTTAAAGAGTAGAAGCAGGCTCATATTACAGGAGGTTGGGAAAATTGAAGGAATAATGGGCATGCTTGACGCTATTTTAGGAGTCAGGACACTGTTGCTAGTTTTCCTTTTTGTCCACGGATCTGCCTACCTCCCCTTGAGACTCAGTGCCTGCTCCTGGATATCGAGGGGAGGGTGCTCTCCCGACAAGATGACGGGCAGCACCCCCCATCTCAGCTCTTCCTCCTCCCTCTTCTCTTTCTTCCTTCTCTCATCAGATTTAATAACTGCATCTCCACATGTGGCCCTGCCTGGGGCTTTGTAAGAACGAATTGCTTATCCCAGCTCTTACTTCCGAGAATCAACACGTTAATAAGCACTGACTGTGTGTAGTACCCCGCTCTAGGCACAGCGGGGTGAGCTGAGAGTGACCTCCAGGCTTCTTGTCTCCTCCCAGGGATCCGAGGTTTCCTGCTTTCTTCGGATTTGCTGGGTTCTAGGATGCTTTGTCTTTACTAGCAGGATCTGGGGTTTCTGTTCCTTTGTGCCTCTGCTTCTTTGTGTGAGGTTCTCTTTGCCTAGAATGCCTTTTGTCCCTCTTATTTACCTGGTTAGAGCTCATTTCTGGGTGATGTGTAGTCTGTGACCACATTGCAGCTAGGGGGTTATTTTTCTTGAGCTCCCGGTGCCCCTTGGTCATCGTACTGTGACTGTTTATCACACTGTAATGTCTTTACTAGAGATGCGTCGCCCAAGTAAAAGAGTCCAGGTAAAGAGTTCAGAATGTAGCATCCTAAACCAGTGGTCGGCAAACTCATAAGTCAGCAGAGCCAAATATCAACAGTATAACGATTGAAATTTCTTTTGAGAGCCAAATTTTTTAAACTTAAACTTCTTCTAATGCCACTTCTTCAAAACAGACTCACTCAGGCCGTGGTATGTTGTGGAAGAGCCACACTCAAAGGGCCAAAGAGCCACATGTGGCTCGCAAGCCGCAGTTTGCCGACCACTGTCCTAGACCCAGCATGGGCCCCCGGGTCACCTGTTCTGCCTTGCCTGGAGGCCAGATCATTTTCGGTCCATCCCTAGCAGAAGAGAAGGCCTGTTACTAGAATGCCTTTCTCTCCTGTTAGTCATTGGCACTTAGTAAATGCTTGTCTTCAGTGGAAAAGAAGGATCTCTTACCCTTTGAGGCAGCATGGAGGGACCTAGAGAGTATTGTGCTAAGCGAAATAAGCTGCTCAAGAAAAGACAAGTATCACATGATCTCACTCATATGTGGAATCTAATAAACAAAATAAATTGATGAACAAAATAGACCCAGAGACATAAAAATATAGAAGCGACTGGGGAACCTCAGAGGGAAGTTTAGGGAGGGTAGGGGGGCAGGAAGTGATCAACCAAAGAACTTTGTGTGTGTATCTTCCCCATGGACACAGACAGTAGGCTCTAGTTTCCGGGGTGTTCATTCCCAGAGCATGTCCCTGCCTCTTTTATTTGCAATTCTAGTAAGCATTTTCTCCCTCCCACTGGCCTTGGGATGGGATCTCCAGATGGAGCCTCGGACAGTCAGAGAAGAATGACCGCCTTAATTCACTGTGCCTGTGTCTCTGCCACAGACATTTCCTGTTCCTGAAAAGTCTTTCTTCTCTCTCTGCATGGCGAAGCCCTGTCCATCCTCTATGATCCCCTGCCATGTCTTCCAGAAATCCAAGATCCCTCTGCAAAAGCAGTTTCCCCTCCCAGAGCATCTGGCCTGAATCTCCAACACTGGCCAGCATCCACCTACACCCCAAGTGTATCTGTGTCAGTCCTCTTCCGTGCAGGGCCCGTGGCTGATGGTTCTGTCACCCTTACTGCACCTGGATGGCACCTGGTGGAATTTATAGTACAATGTTCTGAATGAATGAATGAATGAATGAATGAGACTACTCCTGGCTTCCCTCAGAGGGAGGTGTCTGGGTTCTTCTCCCATCCCCTGCTTGGACTTCTCTGTCCCAGTGTTCTAATGGACCTGGAGGGACATTTGTCACCAGTCACTGGAAACTGGATGCTGTGGCCAGCAGAAGAAAAACAGGTGTTAAATTCTGTTTGGTGTACTGAGCAGACTGGAATTACTTCTGTGGGGCAGGCCTGTCAGGTCTCGGGAAACCTATCCTCTACACGCAAAGTCTCCAAAACAGAGTAAGCAAGATGAGCCATTGGAATAAGAGAAGAAAACATTACAACTTCATATATTCGTATTTTTATCTCATCCTTTTTAGATTTCTATTGTTGATTGTGTTCCGTATTAACCATCATGCATTGGTAGAACAGTATTCTATATAATAAAAGAGAAACATGCACATTTGACCGTACCTTCGCTCCTGATTGGCTATGCTGCCAGCCAATCAGGAGCGGGGGTGGGGCCAAGTGGCATGAGCGCCGGCCTGGGGGTGGAGATGAAACAGCGGTGGCAGCGAACGCCCAGCCCCTGGGCGCTGTGAGGGGAAGTGGTGGCAGCAGCAGCGGTGGTGGTGGCAGCAGGGAGTGCCCGGCCCCTGGGCACTGTGAGCGGAAGTGGCAGCGAGCACTCAGTCCCCGGGGCCAGATGGTCGCAGGCAGCCGGGGCTGAGCTGAGCAGGGTGATGGCTGGGTGCCCAAGGCCTAAAGCCTCTGGGGGTGAGCCATCAGTTGGACATCCCTGGAGGACTCCCAGTATATAAGAGGGGGCAGGTTGGGTTAACGGAACACCCACCCCCAGTGCACAAATTTCGTATTTGGGGTATCTAACATATATATACACACACACACACAGGTATGTTTCATATGTATATATTGAAGGTATATTAAAATTTTTTACTGTTAGGGTAAACTCAACTGAGGGCCATGGAGTTGGGCCACTGCCCACTGTTTAGGAGGTGAGACAGCAGTTATTTGTTTGTGTCTCCAGACAAACATCCCACCCCCAGGTGTGGCCTCACCTTCTGCCCTAAGCTTTACACCCTGAATCTGGCTACACAGCAAATTCTTTAGGGAAAGGCATTTGGGATCCTCTTCCCCTGTGAGTGTCCAGGTGTGGCACACTGTAGGCACTCGGTAAATCAAGTGTGACTTGAATTATATTTATTTGAATTGATTGAGACTATCTGAGAATCTTTTAAAGCTTTAAAATTTAACTTTGACTTAACTCCCAATTGTCTACTCCAGACAGTACACAATGTATTTGCTGGAGACCCATTACGCAACAAAAAAATATGTCTGCTGTGTACCACATTGTGAGCTAGGTATGGGTAACAAATCCGAGGTCCCCAACCTCAAATTACTTACATTCCTTTCCCTCAAAAGCAACCAAACAAAAGCCAACCAAATGAGAAATCTTCTTAACGTAAGTCAACACTCCCTGTTCACTGGGGTTATTTTGAAACCACCAGGCCTGGTCCCATTTCCTCTGCGCTTGCTCCGGCTAGGGCTCCCAGCCTCTGAGGGAGACAGACCCGCCAACACAGTCATGTTCCAGGAGCTGTGCTGGCCCCTGGCGGGCATGGCCAGGCCAGAACAAGCAGCGAGTGGTTAGCATCCCTGGGGCAGGGCAGTGGGTTACAAGTGATTCGTATATAAATGATGTTTAGGCCGAGTCTCAGCTTAACTTGTAGACCCCGTGTTGAAATTTCAGAACCGCAGAGGGGCCTATCAGATAAGGAGTGAACCTGAGAGGGAGGCGGCTTCCACAGAATACAGATAGGCCGCTCATAGGTCTTACAGCTCGCCTCCCTCATCTTACAGTGAGAGAGAGCACAGTCCAGAAAGCTGAGGCCTCTCGCCCGTGGCTGCAGGACCAGAGAAAGAGGTGGAAGAATCAGGGCGCAGCTGGGCTCTGTCCTGGCCTCCCTGGGCCTCCTCTCAGGACACGGAGGACCTCCGGCTGCGCCAGGCTGGCCTGCCTTTTTCTCACTGCCGGGCTCCGTGGGCAGGAACAGCGTATTCAGAGCCTTCACCGAGCTGTGGGCTGTGGGCACCCCCTCCGCCCCTCCAGCAGCTTCCGGAGGGGCCAGCAGCCTGCGGCCCGGGCATCATGGTCCCTGCATGCGACTTCTTCTCTCTTCCTGTACAAGTTGAGCACTTGCCACCCTGCTGTCTGTTTTTCCTTGCTAAGGTTCAGTTCTAATTATGTTGATTTTCTTCATCCCACCCCCTCCTGGAAGCTTATTAGGTTGAATATTTTTATTTATTATCATTTCGCCCAACTCCTGCCAGCATTTCCAATTACTCTCCCCGCTTCCTTGTAATTGTCTTTCTGTAATGGCTCTGAAACAATTGCGCTAAATGAGGTGTCTCCTGGAAGATGAGAGTCTCACTTCATTAAAGGCTAATGTATTCTCAGCTCCAGCTCTGTGGGGCTGGCTTGGAAGGAAGACATTTAAACAGCTTCTTTTATTTTATAGGGAGAACTTTTCAGCGACCAAGATGTCTGTGGGGTAGATGCGGATGTGTGTGTGTGTTTCCTGATTTTAATTTAAAGAAAGTTTATAAAATAGTATAAGTCTCCTTATTGATGAACCTCAGTCTCAGGGAGCTGAGATTGCAGAGCATGGGGCATCGGATAGAAAGGACCCGTTTATTCAGATGTCCTTCTGGCCTTTCTGCCAGGCCCCTCCCTCCCCCTTTTGCTCGCCTGCTGATCAGCCCCCAGACCTTTCACCCTCCATCCTGTGTTTCTGTCGCCCGCATAATGAGCTCAGTTACCGCTGTGGTGATGACCTCCTGTTATGGGCTATTATTTTCCATTTATATATCCTAAGTCATTCATTCACTTGCTCCTTAGCCATTCATTTGTTCATTTGTTATTCATTCAACACATGTTTATTGCTGGCTTTGTTCAGGCATCATTCAGGATGCAGATGTGCCCTTTTGGAGTGTAGAGGACAGTGAGGAATAGAGACAGGTGACAGGAAAGCAGGCGCTTTTAGTTCAAGAGGCTAAGTGTTGGGATCAGGCAAGGGCAGGACATTCCGAGAGCACTGGGCAGGGCTACCTAATAAAATCATGGAGTCACAGGAGGCTCCTTGTTGGAGGAGGGGTCTGAGTTGACACTTGAAGGATGAGGAGTTAGCCAAGTGTCAAGGGAGTGGGTGAAAATACTCCGGGCAGAGAAACTTAAGCACGTAGAGAGGGCTTTGCCAGAGAGGTGCCATGTAGGACTTACCTTCCATTGGAACCACCGTGTGGACACAGGCTGTGGTGAGGGCGGGAGCTGGAGGTCACGGAGGGATGGGTGGGACATAGATGACTTCTAAGCAGTTGATTTGGCCAGATCTGTGTTTTGGAAAGACAGTTCTTGCTTCAGCACATAGAATGGATGGAAGAAAGAAAAAAAAGGCAAGGAGGCCTTTAGGAAGCTGTTGCAGGAAGTGGCAGCCGAGAAAGAGCACTGTGTACACCTGGGAGGCAGTGCAGGGGGAGAAATGACAGGCTGGGAGTGGGAGCCGTGGTGAGAGAGATGGCCATCGGGGATTGGAGCCACTTCTCTGGCTTGGGCAGTGGGTGAATGTGTATGCTGGGGTTCCCAACACCAGGACGAGGCTGGTACTCCATGAGAGGTCCTTAGCTCTCCCAGGATGTGGGACTCCCAGGCTCAAGTCCCAGCAGATACTGGGTAACATTCCCCAAGGACAGCTGTGGCACCCCCAGCACCTTCCGGGGGGGCGGGGGGGGGGGCTGTGGATTGTGTGAAGGCATCAGCTCGCTCTTGTAAGAGGCGCTCAACAAAAAATGTTAACTTCCACGGCTTAAAGTCTTTATAAAAACAGGGTCGGGGCCATTGCTAGCTAAAAAGGACTGGTCATGGGACAGAAAGTCTAAACCAGCAGCAGCATGGGTAGGTGGAAAAGCCAGCCTGACCTTCTGGAGTTTGCAAGTGTTTTTATGCATTAAGAAAGGGAAGAGTAAAGAAAGGTGCAAGTCATCTGAAATAATTTACATCAGCCCTAGCCGGTTTAGCTCTATAGTGAGTGTGTCTGCCCAAGGACTGAAGGGTCCCAGGTTTGATTCTGGTCAAGAGCACATACCTCTGTTGTAGGCTCAATCCCTGACCCCAGTTGGGGCGTGTATGGGAGACAACCAAGCGATGTGTCTCTCTTACATCGATGTTTTCCTCTCTCAGTCTATCCCCCTGCCTTCCACTCTCTCTAAAAATCAATGGGAAAATATCCCCTGGTGAGGATCAACAACAACAACAAAACTTAACATCAGCTATCGGCACAGTGGGGGAGAAGCAGGCAGCTGGGGGAGAGGCTCCCAGTCTGCAAAGGGAATGCCCGCTCCTGTGGAGAGGCTGCGGGCAGCAGTCTGGAAGCCCACGTGTAACAGAGGCTCCTGGAATTCAATGGTGCCTGACTGGGAGAATCTGCAGAGATAGCCACCTGGAAACCAAGCCGAACCTCCAACAGATCCATAGGAATCTGAGCCGTGTTCTCAGAGCTGGTCCACAGCGACCCACAGGCCAGCTGCTCTGTCTCCCTCTCGCTTCCCGGATGCTGTAATCTTAATTTAGAACATCTTAGGGTCTTCTCCTCGGGAGGGCCATGCAGTTGCGTCTGTAGAGCTCATTAGCACACCTGTGTGCTCTAGCTCTGAGCTGACCTGGTCACTTTTTGGCTCTGACTTCTGGCCCAGGCAACCTAACTGATCCCAAGTATGCCCACACAGCTCCCACAATGAAGGGCTGCCTCTTCTAAAGGTTTTTATTTGATAGTTGAGGAAGAGTAAGGAGGCCATGTCTGCTCTGTTTGGGTTGGAAGTGAAGAATTTGGAGCTTACACCACGTGGATGAATTAAGTTCGTCCAGCATGCTTGTGCTTCTGAGGCATTTTCCAATTTTGTTGCTGGAAGTTGGCCAGCAACAGTAGTGGGTATAGTAATAAAAGTAATAATAATGATTTCTATATTTTTCAAGGCCTACTATGCCCCAGGCACTCCTTTAAACACTTGCATGTAGTATCTCATTTAGTCCTCACAATAATCCTACCATGCAGATATTATTATTGACTATTTTACCAAGGAGGGAACGGCGGAACAGAGAGGTTATGTAAGTAAACAGACTGCCAGGGCTCCCGAGCCAGCAGCTTCCTACTTAGAGCCACGAAAAGAGGGAGTCCGGCTGGACCAGAGCCAGTTTGGGAGCAGCTGAGGCCAAAGAGAAGGGGCTTGGTTCAGACCTGCACATGCTGTTTTCCTTATGGCTCTTCCCGCCTCCTGTCATGTATTACTTTTTCAGTTTATACATCCTAACTCATTCACTCATTCATTCATTCATTCATTCATGTCCTTCAAGGCCCATGTGAATGCCACTGATTCCTGGCAGAACCAGGTCTTCCTTCCCAACTGGTTCCCAGAATACATTCATCTCTCGATAGTGATACCTCAGCTCCAGGAAGGGACCTTGGCTTACTCCTTTTTATGTCTTTGGTGGCCAGCACAGAGCCTTGCACACAGTAGGTTTTCTGTGAATAAATGCTATTAGGGATGCCAGTATGTTCAGGTTAGGGGGCGGGCTGGAGGTCAGAGTAAAGGAGATCCATACCCCTGTCCATTACCGAAGGAGCAAGCTGCCCAGACATGCTCAGCTCCTCAGGGCGACTGTCTGGAATAGGGGGCTGCTGCTGGGACGGAAATCTCCCCCACATGCTGGGAGGGTGGGGTTGAGGTGAGCTCTCGCCAGGGCTGGGACTGGAGGAAGCACCGTCTAGCTGGATGTTTATTCTGATGAGGTGCTTATGTAACACCAGGCTCCCCGGCTCCCAGGGGCTGGAAAGAGCACACAAGGAAACAAACAAGCAGAGACGCAGCCGCTGTACTTTCGACAACTGAGTGAGGAGGTGTGTGCATCGACAGCCTCCTCAGAAATTTAGCACCAGGGCCATGGCCATGCAGTGTTTTACGAAGACTAAAACGTGTCTTTAAATATTTAAGTGCAAAAAGTCACTGTGATTGACATTCCTCCAAGGCTGCCATGGGTGCTAAGAGATTCTGCCCATAAGAAGGGCAGGGCCATGCCTCCAGCAGCTCTCTCCTTACCAAGGCCCTGGTCACTGCCTGGGGCAGGGAGGGGAGAAATGGGGGAAAGATGTACCAGGTCTGAGAACCAGGTCCTGGTCATGAAACAGCAGCATGACTTTGGGCAAGAGGCTGAATCTTCCTGAGCCTCAGTTCCTGCATATGTAAGATGAAGGGGACCGTCAGTGCTCCCTGTCCCTTGCCCAGGCTAGTTGGAGTTCCTGTGCCTGAGGTCATGCAGGAGGTGGGACCGCTTTGTGATGGGGCCTCTCATCCAAGCTGGTAATACAGAGTCCTCTATCTGCTTGGGTGTCCCTGCCTCACTTTCCATAATACTGAGAACAGGATCCAGGTGCATTCTATGTCCAAGGTCCTCGGGGGCTCCTGGACCCACAGACAAGGCCTCCTGAACCCAAGGAGAATGGGGAACCGGCCTGTGCCACATTACAATGGGAAATGGAGGCTGAGAAGCTTGGAGCTGAGCTAGACAGAACATCACTTCCTCCATTTAACATTGACTAAAGCTCTACCCTGTGCCGGGATGGTGCTAGATATTGAGGATGTGAACATGGGTGTCAGTCCCTGTCCTTTCAGAGACTACATTCTAGTGGATATTCCAGACTAGTGCCCACTCTTCTCCACTTTATAGACAAGAGAGAATAAGGCTCAGGAGAGGACGTGACTATCACGTGGTCACATGGCCAGTTAGTGGAGTTGGCAGGATAAGAAACCCACCTTGTAAAAGATGAAATGAGCTAATACATGCCAAAGGCTCAGGGCCGTGCCTGGTACATACCTCGTGAGAATGAGATTCATGTTTCTTTTAGGTTACCAACCACTAGGAATAGTCCCTTGTCCCACAAACTCCTTCTTGGCCCTGAGCTCCTGCCTCACTCACATCTTGAGGCCAGTTTTTCCAAATGAGACTGAGTCACACCCCCATGTGAAAATGACAGGAGGAGGATGGGAATGGCAGTGGTCCTGAGGCCCTGGGCCTCCATTCCATCAGTGCTTGCGGGGAGCTTTCCCTGTGCCAGGCACTGGGGTGACATTGGTGATGGGAACCAGGATTCCATCAGGAATCATCCACTCAAGGGCTCACCTGGTTGCCAGAGACAGGGTCACCCAAGTCCACAGGAAGTCTTTGATTCCTGAACAAAATAACCAATAAACAGGTGCCAAGCCCACTGAAGGGGGCTGGGGTGAAGGAAGAGATGTCTTGTCTGCACTTCAAGACCCAACTTAACAAAGTTAGGAGCTCTCCTAGGAGAGTGGACAGCAGAGGTGGGGAGGTGAAGATCTGAGCAAGTCTACCAGAGGGTCTTTGGCATCCACAGTGCTGGCTTCTACGTTCCCTGTATGTGCCTGTCACCACCAGAGGTCATCTTGTCCATCCCCCCCCCCCCCCGCCTCCAGGTGGCACTGCACCTAACCAACCAACCAAACAATGAAATTTCCCCGTCCTGAGAATAGCCATTCTCAAGAATAAAGGGGGCTCCTGAGAGGAAGGAAATGGAGGAGTGGCAGGGGTGCCACATTCTGGGGCGAGTCCAGAAGAGAGGAAGCAGCCATGGGATCTTAGAGCTGGGTTTCTAGATATGGATGTCCCAAATTATCTCTTCAGACGTCATCAGAAACATCTTTACAGAGACATTTCACTGAGAATCAAGGGTCATCCTTCCTCTGGTCTCTTCCCCAACTGTCCAGAACCCTGGATGACACCTCAGGGGCAAACCCAGAAACAATACAGACATTCCCAACCAGGTGGCACTCACTGTGTTGGGGAGGAGCCGGGGAGGGTGTGTGTGGGGGGGACAGGGAGCAGGCCAGATTCTACCCAGCAGGTACCCAGCACTCACTAAGCCAATCCCAGGGCTGAGAGATGGGGCTTTCCAAAGAGGCCTATCCACCTAGCTCTGAGGACAGGTTGTCAGCTGAGTGTCCCCTACCAGTGTCCTGATCCTCATGCCCAATCCTCAGAGCTTCCTTTTTGTCCACCTACCTCTGCCTTGGTAGCCCCAGGAGGAGGATTTCTTGCCAGGTAGTTGTCTACTTTCTGGTTTCTCAGCAGATCAGTCCCATTGCTTCCCTTGGCTCAGCTGCTGGAGTGGTTGCACAGTTCTTAGTAACGATCTTCCTCCAGGAGCAGGGGACACCGAGAGCGGTTGTGCTGCTGCCCGGCTGCTGCCAACATCAAAGCCATCGTGTGGCTTTGGTAGAATGTTAAGAATTGCGAGATAATTAAGTTGCATTTCTGTGCATTGTTTACTGTTGCTCTCAACCGATCTCTACCCCATAGGGGCCAATCTGTGCAGGGTTTTCTGCTGTTGTTGTTTTTTTCCTTTTTCTTTTGCAGGCTGTTTGTACGTCATTCTTCATGATGCTTCAGTTACAATTTTAATTTTACTATTATTAAATCTTCCCCAAAGCTGTATTATTCTGCGCCTCTGAGCCCAAATTCCTGATTTGAGGACTGTTTGCATCTGGGCCTGTTCACAAATGATTGTTCTTGTTTACAAAAGAACATACATTAAAACTGCACTGGAGGAATCCTGGCTCCCCCACCTCCTGCCGCCCTGCTCACCTGGCTGCAGGAGCCAGAAGAGTGGGTCTGGCAGTTGGTGAGAGAGCATCTTCATGGCCTCTGATGGCCAAACGGAGGGGATTGAAAGCTGTGTGCATGGGGCAGGAGGGCAGTGAGCTGGCCTGCAGGATAGCAGCAGTAAAGGGCTCCATATATATTCCAGCAAGACAGTGTGTGTAATGGTTAGGACATGGCCATTGGAATTATATCTGGGTTAGAAACCTAACTTCTCTTACTAGGCATGTGACGTTGAACAGTTAGGTAACATCGCTTGGCCTCAGTTTCCTTGTTTGAAATTGAAGAAGAAGATAATAGTGCCCCCCAGGTAAGGAAAAAATTGATAATGTTCGCCTGACTGGTGTTGCTCAGTGGCTGATCATCTACCTATGAACCAAGGGGTTCAGTTCCCACTAGGGGAACATGCCTGGTTTGCGCCCACGATTTCCGTGTGAGGCGTACTGAGGGCAGCCGACCAATGATTTTGTCTCATCATTGGTGTTTCTCTCTCTCTCTCTTTCTCTCTGAAATTAAAAAAAAAAGTTGATAATGTTTTAGAACAGTACCCTCTAGATGTAAGGACTTAGTAAGGATAGGTGAAATTACCTTACCATCATGATGGGTATTTTCTCATTCTGTTTCCTGCCCATTTTGCTTCCCCCATCACCCATCTCAAGCTTACTTGCCCAGGCCGGCCTCAGTCTCTGCCATCACTAAGCGAGTGGAGTGAAACAGGAACCACTTGTCGTGTGCTCCTAATGCCTGGGGGATGGTGGGAATCAGCTGCTTGCTTTCCTAAGAAGGAAAGAATGGCAGATTCCCAGGGGCCTGAGCTAGCAGGGTGAACGGGACCTTGCCCAGCTGAAGGTGGTCGGCCTGGAGCTTTGAGAGCCCAGAGCCAGCTGCCAGCGCCCACGGCCCAAGTCGCTGGCTGGGCCCTGGCGGAACGAATGCAGCCAGCCCCTCACGCTCTCTCCTCTGCACCCACGCCAACTTCCTCCTGAAGTTTCCTTAGCTTCTTTCTTCCTCTGTCACTGTCCCCCCATGCTGCCGTACACACACTAAAACCATAACTTTTTCCCCCCTTTCCCATTATCTCTAACCCATATACTCTGGGAAGTTTAATTTGTTCTCGGTAGTAATCACCATTAACTAGAAATTGTCTTTCTCTGTGTAAACACGTCATTAGTGAAGCTGGTTTTCTGCAGGGTCCAGATTTCATTTTTATTAAAATGAAACACTTTCAGGCGCCTCACTGTGTCCAAGGAGAGAGAGTATAATTTTAACCCATTGGGTTGGCCACAGATAATTGGGCTGACATTTGATTGGACGATTAGGAAAATATCTTCTTTGCATGCTGTATAATTTGCATTTTTCCCCACTTATATGAAGCTAAGTCATGCTTTCGTACACAGGCAGTTTTAATGAGCATTATAAATCCTAATGAATATATTTTCATGTTCATTTTATTGGCTTGTTTTTATTACTGAAGGTCTGAAAAACAGGGCCAGTGAGAGAGCTGCAGAGGAGGTGGCAGGGGAGAGAAGCCCGTGGCAGCCCAAGCCCTTCTCTCTACCCCCAGCCCACTCCCCCCCCCCCCCCGGGGCTGCCAGTGGGTGGAGGACCCCCTGATTCAGGAGGGCCAGGCGGGAGGGGTCATCCTGCTCCCCTTTAACACACAACAGAAGTTGCTTGGGAGCCCAGAGGATGCAGAAAACATGTCTCTCGCCCTGGGCTTCAGCTTCTGCTGCAGCCGGGCCCGTGGCAGCCTCAGCCGGTGCTGCAGAGCTGTGAGCGCCAGCGTGAAGCCTGATTCGTCCTGTGCTGGATGGAAGGGCAGAGAAGTACTACGGTGTCTGCCACATGCCAAGGACCCCATGCAGGTGGATCAGACAGAATTGGGGTGGATTCCACTTCACCAGGAATTGCCCTGCTCAGCACTGGTTCTCAAACATGACCCCGAAAGGCAGATCAGTGTGCAGAGCATGGTTTTCTCCTGGATGACTCACTATCTTAGGGTCTCAGCACATCATCACAAGATCAGTTTCAGAAATCTGCTTCTCTCTCCATTCACTCATTCATTCATTGATTCCATAACCTTTTGGGGGTGTCTACTGTGTTCTAGATCCTGAGCCAGGATATATAAAAAGTGGTCCCTAAAATCCCCAGCAGCTTCACCATTTAAAAAAATTCTGTAATAAATAACCTATAAAGTAACCTTCCTATTCCAGCTGTGGTCTGGTTCTAAATCACTCGGTGACACCAGGAGTTTAGTCTGTTTCTGTGGGCCCCCAGGCACCCCACAGACAGACCCCTGTCCTGCGCTTGCACACTGAGCCTACTGCACAGGAAACTATAGGCGCTGCTCGAAGCCATGCCCTTCGCTCCAGCCAACGGGCCTCTCTCCCTCTTAGGACCCAGGGCAGGGCCCACCTCGCCCTGCTTCGGGGCACTGACCAGCAACTCAGCCGTGGATTCTGCTGTGGGAGCCTGGACGGGGCCTGGCTGGTCTCCCCACCGCCCTTCTGCTCCTCAACACCCAGCCACCCTCTGCTGATCGTCCCAATCCACTGACTCTCCCACCTACTCTCCCCTTTCAATTTTCCCTTTTTAATCAGAAAGGTGTTTGCTGAATACAGAGGTTGGGAGTGTGGAGGATGTTTTAGAAACTAATTCAACATAAAACTAGTTCAGTTTCCTGTGCCACTACCTCTTCAAAATGGCACTGGGGGTGACTGTCCCCTCAGAAACTGATGACTCATGTAGACTTTGGTGACATCCTCTACCGCCACACCATGTACACAGACACAGCCTAACAAGTCTTGCCCTGGCCTCTAGGGCGACTTTATGTTTTCTTACTGTGCAAGAGATGTTTACTGAACAACTACTGTCTGTCTCTATTAAGTCCTGGGAGAAGCAGGAAATTGATAGGGAGGACTTGGTGCAGTCGTGGAAAGGTACAGACCTACGACCTACGACCTGCACCTGAGGCCTTGGTTGAATTCTAGCTTTGCTGCCTCCAACTGCATGACTGCAGGCAGCAAGTCGCTGACTGTGGTCTCCCTCTCATCTGTAACGTCCCCGCCGCACTGCAGGGAGGGAGAGGGATCTAAGTGAGAGAGTGATGTGGAAACCGTAGGCGCTGCTCCTCATTCAGGTAGAATGTGACCAAGTTCTAGCGTGAGTCTGACCCCGAGTCCTGGGTCATGGCCCACTTTTCCTCTTGGGCTGGCTGGGAAGAAGGTAAAGAGATCCGTGCTGTCAGGATGGGATATTTACAGTATGTGTCTGTCTTTTCCAGAGAGAGGGAAGGAGGCTCTGGCTGGAGTTTCACCATTTGGATGGTTTTGTAGAACTAGTTTCGCCCTCACCATCACAGTTTGCTCAAAGACCCATTTCCACCAAGCGAGTGCCTGCACTTGGTCTTGGGAAGTGGGTAGGGACTCTCCTGCGGGCGGGCGTCTCTTCGCCCAGAGAACACAGAGCCTGGCTCCCATTGCATCTGCACGCAGGTGCTCCGCTGCTGAGCACCGATTTGTCTCTGCTTCACATGGTGGGTCAGTCTCATCTTCCACTAAGACTGCAAATGGCTTCTGGTCAGGGATCCTTGCCCAAGACTTCTTCCCACACACACCCTCCGCCCCTAACCCCCTATAGCCACACCCTCAGCACCAGGAGCAGAGCTGAGGGCTCAGTAAATGCCTTGTGATGATCTCGCTGGCCAGGGGCAAGAGCTCCAGGCTCCTCTCAGCCAGCGCACCTCACCCCCAAGTCAAGGCTAAGCCTCCGTGACTGAGCAGCTGGTCTTGCTCAGAGAGCAGCCAGGCAGCAAGGAGCCGGACATCAGCTCCGATGCTATTCTTGTTGGATCTGCAAACATAATAGAAATCACTCAACTAAGATACCAGATTTTTGTTACAAAGGTGGTTAGAGCCAAAGCAAGCTGCTGGCCCATTGCAGAGCCAGGCCTTTGATTGTGGAGTGTAACGATGTTGGCAGATTCCTGAGCTGTTCTCAGAGTCCTGTCTGGAGCGAAGCCTTCATAAAGAGAACAGCTTCCCACAGCTCAGAAGGGCCAAAAGGTGCAGCCCACCCTCCGTGCCTGCAACAACTACTTTAGAGTGGCTGGAGGGGAGGCGTCTTACAAAAGGTGTTCATTCATGAGGAGCATGAGACAGGTCCTAGAGGAGAGAAGGGAGTCACCTGCTCACAGGGAACTGGTATCTGGGGGGCCCAGTTCTGGATGAGGCAGGGGAGTTGGAGGAGGCAGTGGACTGCAACTCTGCTAGCAGGAACAAGCCCAAGTAGCCTTCAGGGGTGAGGCTGAGAGACAGAACAGAGCCTGTGGAGCAGACTGTGCAGGGGTGTGAGGGAGTGTGTGTTCAGGCTGCCCTGTTGGATGGGCTGGATGGCTGATAGGCCACCGTGCCCGGGGGTAGGGCGTGCCTCTCACCTCTCCTGCTGAGGGTGTTTATTTATCGCTAGGCACAGACTAGCCAGGACCGTCTTGCTGCTTCACACAGAGTGGAGGCAGGGGTGTGTTGCTTCAGGCCACTTGGGGAGCTCCAGGCATTATAGGATGGCAGGAGATGTCTCCCCAAACCCAAACTGATGTTAATACCCACTCCACCTTTGCTCCCCCTTTCCTCTCCTTATTTAAGCCATCAGGTCTCAGACCTCAGGCTTGCTTTGGGAAGGCTGAGAACCCAGCTGGAGCCTAGCCTCTCTCCAAGGCATGGACATCTCCTTTCCTCTCTTCTTTCCTCCTCCAACCTCCCTGTCTCCCTCTCCCACCCATCCCCCACTGCTCCTCAGCCCACTCCTCTTTTCTTCTTTGCTTATCCTCTTTCTATTTCTGCGATCAGTTTTTTTGATGCTCCTTTTGTTCAGCCAGTGACACCCCTTGCCCCCATGGCTGCATCAGGGAATGATGCTGGGATAAATGCTACCTGTCTGCGTGGAGCCAGCGCTCCACAGTGAGTGCCCAGCTGCTGCAGGGAGAGCCGAAGGCCACGCTCTGCCAGACCTGCTTGTATGACTGGGCCTCACTTTCCCCAGAAATGCGATCGGGAGGATGTGGCACCATTCTTTAAGGATGTACTGTGTTCCCAGAGTCCTCCCCACCCACCCTGTCCAGGCAGGGCAGGCTCGGCACTGCCTTCCTGGCTGTGGAAGAGGGAGGCTGCACAGGATGGGGGGTGGGAGCAAGTGGAGGGGAGCTGAACCAGACTAGTTTGGGCAAACAGCAGGGACTGCTGGCAGTGGCTCCAGCCCCCACTTACGCTGTAACAGCTGCAGTCCAGCTGCTGGCATCCCTGCTGGGGGAGCGTGCTAAACCTCTCTGGGGTCAGCACTGTGGTATGTCGGTTTCCATAGCAACCAGCCAACGGGCCACTTTCTCAGAACAATTCCCCTACTCAGCCTGGTTCTGGACTTAGCTCAGCCCAAGGGCATGTGGCTGAGGAGCAAAGCAGGAGGGGGAGGCTGCCGGAGGGCCAGGCTGGGCCCCACAGAAAGTGGCCATCTCGAGCCTTGTCTCAGCACAAAGGGCGTAGACCAGAGGACAAGACATGCTGCTCTTCCTGTCCGCTCTCCCTTGCCCCCTCTTGCCCCCACCCCCACCCCGCCCGCCCACAGACCGCCCAGGCTGCGGGGTTGGAAGAAGTATCAGGTCTTTGTCTGGATCTGGACAACAGCTGCCTTGGCTGGGCTCAGAACTGGGAGGAGGAAGTCCTGGGATGACATATAGTGGGGAGAGGGGGCTTTCGCTGCGTTCACTCCTGCACCCTTCCACCCAGCTCTCCAGGCCCACCAGAGTCCTGTCCAACCCACCCCCAGCAACCTCAGGGGAAAACAAGGTCATAACCAGTCCTCTCCAGTTCTTATAGGGTGGGAAGTTCGCCTCTCTCAAGTCCCTAAGGAATCAGCTCATGAACAGGTTGGTGCCACACCTGATGTTCCGAGAAGGGAGACTCACTAGAGGAGATACAGACTAGGAGTTGGGGACCGCTTCCTTTCCTGGGTTGGGACGGAGATGCAGCACCCCATTCCTGGCAGAGGGCTTGTTTCCCAGCCTCTCTCCTTCCCTGATTGAGCTGCTGTTTGGCCCCAGAAACCATAGAGTTCATGTCCAGAAAGGAGCCATTAGCAAGTGGGGAAACAGAGGTCAGATGGTGTCTCTGAGTAGGTCTAATGATTGCTTGGCTGGGCATTGGGGCTAGGAGTTGGGTCCAGACAAAAGACCTGGGTGGGAGGGGTTCCTGCTAAGAGCCGGGGAAGCAGAGACTGTTCTTGGGGTGACCTGTCCAGCTATCTCACTCATCTACTCTATTACATGTCCCCACTTATTTAGAAAAAATGTATTTTATTAATTTTTTATAGAGAGGAAGGGAGAGAGATAGAAAGTCAGAAACATCGATGAAAGAGAAACATCAATCAGCTGCCTTTTGCACACCCCCTTTTGGGGATGTGCCCGCAATCAAGGTACATGCCCTTGACCGGAATTGAACCTGGGACCTTTCAATCTGCAGGCCGATGTTCCATCCACTGAGCAAAACCGACCTCAGCATGTTCCCCACTTTTAAGGAGCCTCATTCGTCCTTCTCCTCCCCTCATTCATTTTCAGCCCCCACCTCCTTAAGAGGAGGGACAGATTTCTTTCTTCCATGCCCCTCAGCTTTGGCCACACATTTCCCTAATCCCTGCACGCAGGTGAGGAGTGGTACTGAGTTCCCTGGATGAGGGCGTTGAGGAAGGTGGCCAGTTTTAAAATAGATTTTTATTGATTCCAGAGAGAATGGGAGGGAGGGAGAGAAACATCAATGTTAAGAGAGAATCATTGATCTGCTGCCTCCTGCACCCCTGCACCAGGAACAAAGCCTGTACTGGGGCATGTGCCCTGACCCGGAATCAAACCGAAACCTCCTGGTTTATATGTCCATGCTCAGCCACTGAGCCGAGCTGGCTGGGCGGAAGGTGGCCAGTTTTAGAGGCTGCATGGGGTCCCCCCTCTCTGGCCCCGTCTGTGAAATGGGACAGTTGCCCTGGGTCAGCACTTCTCAAAGCCAGCTCCACAGCGCAGCGGGCTCCATGGGGGTGGAGTGGGGGAGGTCCAATACCAGCCAAGCTTGGGAGACAGAAACACTCACCCACTTTCGAAAGGTTGCAGGATTCAGTACAATTTTAAACATTTTAAGAAGCCCAGCACTAAAGAAAATCCAGTTGAACCTAGGGCTTCCTAAACACATACAACTGTGCCACCTTATTTCAAATCCTAGGACCAAACCCATCCTGGCGATCTCAGACCCTGTGAGATGTTCATGTGCCTCGATGGTCTCTGAAATGTTCATGCCAGTCCCCACACCACAGATGTCCCTCTGACAAATCCCCCTTTGTTCCTGTTCTTGGAAGCAGGCACCCCAACACGGGTCTCTGCCTTCCTGTCCTCCACCACCACCCTCCACCTGCCGGGCCGCTCAGCCTCCCTCCGATCACCTCCATTGCAGATGGAGACACTGCTGGCAGGGGTGGGAGAGGCCTTGCCCTAGACCAAGGGGTAGGAGCCTTTTTCTGCCGAGTGCTATTTGGACATTTATAATATAATTCTCGGGCCATACAAAATTATCAACTTAAAAATTAGCCTGCTATATTTGGTCGAGCATTTAATAAACTCACCCCTAATGCCTTGGCAGGGCCAGAAATGAAGACCTGCAGGCCAGATGTTCCCCACCCCTGCCCTAGACCTTCGGAACTCTGCCCTTGCCTCCAACTGCCCCCCCAAGTTTATGAGTCCCTGTTTAAAAAATGAGGCAATGCTTTTAGACCAAGTGGGGGAGAAAATTCTGGCTGCCAAGTGTCTAAAAAGAGGATTCTGGATGGGGAAGCTTAAAAAAAGAGGAGTGCCCCTCTCCTTCCCACTGTCTAAACTCTCAGAAATAGCACCTCATATTCTCCAGGCCTGAAACTTTCCAGAGGTCTTGGCAGCACGTGACCTCATTGCCCATCTGGAGACAGCTGTGGTGCAATGGAGGGTGTGCGGGCCGTGGAGCAGGCCCAGGCCCATCCCAGCTCCATCCTGACAGGTCTCTGCCCACAGGTCACTGCAGCGCCCGCCCCCCCGCCCCCCAGCTGTCTCATGTCTCAGACCCAGAAAGAGGTCCTGCCTCACAAGGTTCTCGCGAGAATTGAATGAGATAAATGTCACAATGGGCAGTGTGCAAGAGGAACTCGGTGTCAGCCTAGGAGCCTTAACCCCTCAGGAGGTAGGATTTTTCTCACTTGGAAAAGGAGAAATCTGAGTCTCGGCCAAGTTAAGGGACTTGTCTAAGGTCACAGAGCTCTTCAGTGCCCTTACCCTGATCCTTTGCTCTCCCATTTTCTCTCATTTCCAGGAATGAGGTGTGTGTATGTCTCACTGTTTGGGGGCCATTTAGCAGTTGTGATTTCCTTTACTCATGAACCTTCCAACCCCCAAACCAGTAAAATGCTTGCAGGAGAGACTCAAGACAGGTCTCCTCTTTGGAGGAGTGGAGGGTGGGTGGAGGTGGGAAGGGGGTATTAGTTCTTTTGAAAATGGCTTTTTAAGAATAAAACTAAGCTTATGAATTAAGATGATCCCTTTTCAGTTTGCCAAGAGCTCCGCCCTTGAGGAGGGACAGTGCTTTCTCCTTACTTCCATTTTCCTGGCTGCCCAGACCCCAGACCCTGCACCACGTACCTCTTATCATGTGTGCAGCCACAGAGGTTCCTGCTGAGCGTCTGTCCTTGAACCCCTTTCCTTAGAACAGCAGTGCCAATCTGCACACAGCACTGGGGGGCAGGGGAGGCCAGCACTTTCTTCCTATTCTCGGCCCTGGTTTTAAGTGATTTCTTTAGTACAAGGAAATGGGATAGAATGGGGGAAAGGAGAAAAACAAGGATGCCTACAATGTGCTACCCAGTGCGCTAGGATCTTAGGAGAAGACCTCTACAGGTGAGAAGGCTGTGTGGAGCCCTTGGGAGAAAAGGGAGTTTATTCCTACAGGTGTCAGCATTGTGACTATCACTGTGTCCGTTACATAGGCCACAGGGCGCACCCTCATCGGTCTATTCATTTGGTTGAATTGTGCTCCTTCCTGCTATGTCCATCCTTCTCCATCTTATGAAAACTTCCCAGCCAGTGCCATTGGGAAGGGTACGGAGGCTTGCTGGTGAAGCCGGAGTGACTAGCCCCCCACCCTTCTCTCTGTGTGTGCGTGTGAGCTCCTGGACTGTGCAGATCCGCCCAGCCCGGATGTGCTTGTCCCCGGGGGCCTGGCCCTAGAGGCGATCTCTGAGCTCATCCAGTCCTGCCCTCTGCCTGGTGGGGGCCTCTCTGCCTGGAGCTCCAGAGGAGGCTGTTTGAATTACAGGACAGAGAGGAAGAAGAGCCGCTCAGAGGGATTCTGTTCTCCAGATGTTAAGCTGGGATGATTCCTAGCTCTGCTCATCTCATTTAAAGGGCTGGCCCTCCTCCAGCAGGTACCTGCAGTAAAAACACAAACAACCCCAATAACTCCCAGGGTCCCCATCCTGGGCCGAGTTCAGCTTCGTGATGCAGGGAGCCCTGTGCCTGTGTGTGCATTTGTGTATGTGTGTATATCCATGTGTGCTTTTGTATGTGCCTGTGTGCCTGTGAGTGTGTGTGTGTGTGTGTGTGTTTTCTCTGCTGATTTACAGGCACTTGGTGGGTTAGTAGACCCAAGAGGAGCAATGGGCTGGGGGCAGGGAATTGTCTGTGAGCAGAGGCTGATTAGAACATGAAGCTAATCAGCACTATTTATGAAGGTGTTTCGTACAGGGATTGGTGGGAGGTGATTGGAGGGGGTGGAATGCTGAGAGGGGGAAGGGAGGAAATGCCACATCGGTATCTGACAATTACAGTGCAGAGGGCCTGAGAAATGTTGGGACTTTGAGACAACCTTGCCCACAACTCTCCTCTGAGACTCTGAGGCTTAAGGATCAGACAGGAGCGAGGAGCGAGGACCTGGCAGACCCTCCAGGGAGCAGCACAAAGACTCCCCACCTCACGTTGCTCTCACCTCTGAAAATATAGGTCCGCCATGCAGACTGGCCCTCAGAAATCAGGGAGCGGGTTCAAAAGCATCTCTGGGACCCAGTTTTCCCCTTTCCTTCTGTGTCCAGGATTTGGGAACCGTATTCTAGCCCCTGTGGTAACAGGAAGAACTTTAATTTGTGATCGGGAGACCTAGGACCTGTCACATGACCTTTCAGACCCTGAGTGTCCTGTGTGTAAAATGAAGGCTTCATGGCATTGGGGGGAGGTGGGGGAGGAGGGTCAGATGTGATGTGGAAAAGTGCTTTTCGAAGGAGCACAGATATATGTTGTGTTATTGTTATGAGGGGGCTTTGCCTGCCAGCTTCATGCTGGGTTGGGGATGGGGCTGAAGCCAGGAGCTGGCATGGGTGCACCAGGCATGCCCTGGTGTCACTCTCCCAGTGGGGAGCCTCAGGAAGTTACCTCTTCCTTGCATCGAAATTAATTCTGGCTGCAGCAACATTGTCTAAAGCACATGAAGCCGGGGCAGGACCTGGGGTGAGTGCAACAGAAAACTCTTGTTTCCGGGAGAAATCAGCTCGGTGGGGATATTTCTCCTGACCCCACAGGCCTGGATTTAAGCATGTGCTTTAAAACCACAACTTGGTTGCATCATCTCTGAGACTTCTGGGGGTGGGGGGGAGCTGGGGAGGCCAGGAAGTGGTTTTGGTCCCATCAGTCATTCCAGCGTCAGAAGCCCAAAAGTAGCTTCTTGGAGGGGAGTTGGGGGGATGCTTAGTGGCGGAGGCGGGTGGAGTGTTCCTGGTCTCATGCCCTTCTGTACCTGGGTGCTGTTGAAGGTGGTTCCTGGGACAGTGATCAGAAAGGGCCTCATGGGAGGAGAGGATGAAAGAGCTGGGAATTCTTGTAAATTTTTAATCTGAAAAATAAAGAAAGTGTGAATTAGAATTAATGCGGGTATTAAATATTTAAACTTTCTGTACTCACTTTCATTTTTAACATATTCCTCCTTCAAACGCCTCAATAACGCTTGTCAGATTTGTTCTCCAGATGTCCCTCTCTTGCCATCTCCCCCCAGCCCCAGCCCCAGAGTCCGACCCCAGGTATTCATCATCCTGATGGAAACTCTCATTTTATTTCTCCTGTAGGAATCGCCGGATATCTCTCTTTATATTTATGCTTTCTCTATATAACAACATAAATAATTAATGCCATTATAAATACATCCTATGCAAAATATTTATTAGAAAGAATAACTCCTTAATTTGGCATGGCATTTCATTCCATTTTGTAACCATAGCGTGGGGGCTACAATTAGTGCGTGGTCTGGGGGAGGCAGCCCACCTGCTCACACTTGCAGAGGTACACATGTCTCCCAGCCAGAGCCACAGGCCCCGGCCACGGGTTACTGTGTGCATTTGGTTGATGGAGGCATGTGGCGTCCACTATCCAGTGAGTGAGAATGGAAGTGAGACAGGACAGTCATTTTCTCTTTAGCAGAAAGGGGGTGGGGCTTTCTCTAGATCTCTTCAAGTGCTTTTGGTAGCATGAATTCAAAGGATGCTGGGCCCTAGTGGGTTTGACTCAGTGGGTAGAGTGTTGGCCTGAGAACTGAAGGGTTGTGGGTTCAATTCCCATCAAAGGTGCATACCTTAGTTGTAGGCTCAATTCTCAGCCCTAGTCACGGCACATGTGGGAGGCAACCCATCAGTATGTCTCCCTCACATCGATGTTTCTCTCCCTCTCCCCCCCTCCCTTCCACTCTCTCTAAAAGCTAACGGAAAAAATATCCTCAGGTGAGGATTAACAAAAATAAAAGGATGCCGGGCCATTGAGATACAGACCAATTTCTACATTTTGGGGAGAGGCACAGGGGTGCTCCTTGGAGTTTGGGTGAGTTTACACAATTTGTAGTTTCCTAGAGATTGGAGTTCATGCATGCATCCACTTAACAATATCTACTGAGGGCTTCCTATGTGCTGGGCATTGCTATTGGTACTGGAAATACAGGAGTAAACAGAATAGGACGAAGGTGAGGACATCCAACCCCTCCGCAGTGCCTGTGGCTCCGCTCACTGCGTTCCCCCATTCAGTACCCTTCCTGGCTCCCTCAGGGGTCTGTCTGACAGAGCAGTTCCTGCCCCAGGCTATAAATGTGGCATTTGTTAGCCTTTCCCCCTATAGCACATCTTTTCTTCCTGTCCCCATACCTGAAATCCTTCCCTGTGTGTTCCCAAGCTAAAAATCTCATTCACTGTGGCTCTCGCTCTCGTTAATCAGTTTGTTGGGGGGGGGGGGGGCAGAAGGGGCAGCTAATGCCCTGGAATAAATGCCCTCTGTTTTGTGTTAGCCATTTGCCAGTCTGATTGGGAGGCCAGTGTGGCTTCCTCAGCCTGTGTGTCCATGGAGGAGAAAGTTAAAACAAGAGGCGGCAGTTCCTAGGCCACCTTCCTAGAGGAGCTCCCTTGCTGCCCTGTGCATTTTGTGTCTCCCAAGATAGGTTAGTGGGGAAACATGGAAAGTATCAGTGCACCGGCTCTCCCGCCCCGGCCGGCTCAGGATCCGGGTCTGGCCCGGAGGCTTCAGGTGGGTAATGTCTGACCTCAGGGACCCCGTAGAAGGCGTTTTCCAGGCCTGTCGAGGATCTTGCTTGGCTGGATCAAGAGGCTGAGCCTTCTTCATTCTTGGGGATGAAAGAAGGTTCTGCAAGGATGACCTGGTGACCTATGTCCTTCACAGGGGCTTGGAGGAAAGGGGGTGCGTGCTGGCAGTGGCGGGTGCCTCTGCCTCTCAGAGAGCGTGGGGCTGTGAGGAGGCACTCAGGCGTCTTTCCTGTAAGTCAGTCTCAATGGCTCTGGTCCCGAATCCTCAGGTGAATGATCCTCGGATGCAGTGCCTGACTCGGGGTGAATAATAACTGACGCTGACAAAGCCCCTCACCACTTACTGAGCATGCACACACACACATTATCTCATTTAATCCTCACAGCAACCCTGAGGTGCATTCTGCTGTCCCAGTTTTACAGTTGAGTAAACTAAGACACAGGACGTTTTAAGTGACTTGCCAAGGTCACATGACCAATAGATGGGACAACCAGGACTCAGTCAAATTCTTCTGGTTTGTCCCATGTTCCTTCAGCACTCCCCTCTCCTCCCCCTCCAGAATGGATAGGATTCAGGTCTGGTTCTGCCAGGACCTGAGCTGAAGACTGAAGAGGCTGCTCAGCATTGCCTTGTCAAATAAACGGGCCTGGGGGCTGTGCTCCAGCTCCCTCCCCCAGGAGCAGCTTCCTCACAGGTCTCTGTCACCCGCACTCACTTCAGCGTCCAGTGCTGGGTCCTGGCAGCACAGAGAGCAGCAGTGTGTCGTGTCGGGGCTCTCCGGACGCTATTTGCAGAGGTCAGCGAATCAGCTTCTCCATCCGACTTGCTGCCCCTGTTTTCTGCGGGTGATGAAGCACCTCTGAGATCTCTCTGTTCTGCTGCAGTGCAGGGAAGATGTCCTATAGGGGGACAAAGCCAAAGGGCCTACATGTGCCTGGCCCATTGCTCAGGATCCTAAACCAGCTCGCTTGCTGCATTAGATTTGAAAAAACTCACATCCCGTTTGCTTGCCCTGCTCCCCAGAAGCCCAGGATGAGAGGCCGAGTGTCAGGCCAGGGGACAGTGGCTGTGCTCTTGGGAAGGCAGCTGAGAAGATGAACAAGTTCCCCAGGCAAGGCTCACAGGGCAGGGATGTGTTTGCCTTTGCAGCCCGTGTTGCTTCTCCCACTTGAAATTCTCCTAAAAACCCAGAGGAGCTGCTGAAAATATCCCAGGTAATATGAAATGAATAATGGCTTAGCAAACAGAGCCCAGCTTCTGAGCAAACAGCCAAAAAGGCAAACAGCTCAGATGAAACCAGAAAGGAGAGAATGTAAAGGAGGGTGGGCAAATAGGAGGGAGAGGGCTCGAATATGTGGGGCAGCTCAGAGCCTCGGCCACCAGTTTCCTTGGCACTGAGTTTGGCCTGTTTCCTGGAGACCCCCTTCTGCTACCCGCCTCCCCCAAGGAGTGAAGAAAAATGAGCCAAGAAAATGCTCCTCGGCTGTGGCTCAGATGGAGAGACTTTGGTGTAAACTGCCTGGTGGTGTGGTGACCTGTGCAGTGGTGTTCTGCCGCGGAAGGCAGTTTGGGATGCGGGTAGGTGGGCAGGGTGCATTCCTGAGGGAGGAGGCCTGAGCCCGTTATCCCAGCCGTCACTGTGTGACTCTGTGGGCTCTTATGGTCTACAGTTTCCTTATTAGCAAAATGAGGAGGTAGGACTAGATGATTTCTGGGGAAGGAGATCCTTTCAGCTCCTTGAGTACTGTTTTTGCTTGTGCCCGCCCCCCGCCTCCAATCATAAAACCTTGGGTAAGTGCTGAACTCCTCACTGTGCTATGTAAGCCAGAGGGTGTAGGTATGGCTAGTTCCCTTTGGGAGCTTATCCTCTAGGGGCCATGGGCCATGAGCAGGAATCAGCAGAATGAAGATCTTCTTAGATACTGAGTAAGATCAGCACTGTGCCAAGTGAGGCGTTTCTTCTTGCTAACAATGGTGAAGGTAGCTTTATGTTGGCTCAGGGGCCAGAGGGTGGGCTTTTGTATGACAGTTCTCATTTATTGAGTGCTTACTTAGCTATGCTAGCACTTTGCATTTATGACCTCATTTATTTTCGTACTCATTCTTTGAACTGATTTTTATTGTTATCCTCAAGTTACAGTGGAGGCTGTGAGCTTGGGTAAAGTGCATGTTACAGAAAGCAGGTCTTGCCCTGGTCTTTATGATTCAGCAGGTCCCCCCATTCCTGAGGAAGAGAGTGAGTGACCTCAGCAGGCGAGGGATGTTTAGCAGCAGGAGAGCAGGCATCCTAGCTCCCAGAGAGGGTCACAGTCCTCACGAGAGCACAGAGAGAGTCATGCACATGCAGCTCAGCACCTCTGCAATGCTGGCCAGGTGTCCTGGGGCTCTGCCAGTTCATGTAGGAGAGCTCTACATGAAACCATGACATTTACTTATTTATTTCCTTTTAGTAAACTAGAGAAACAGCCGAGGGATACCAGGTAGACACCAAAAATATGGGCAAAGACACGCAAACCAGGAGCGTGGTGGTGGCAAAAAGCCTTCTGCAGAGAGGAGGGTGGCGCTTGGGCTGGGAGCTACCTCTCAGTCGCTCGGCTTCCTCGCCTGACAGATGTTTTTGAATACATGAAAATCTTGCTTTTGGTGGAAGGTTAATTAGAATTGCTAAGAGAATGCCCGACTCCAAGATGCTATGCTCTCTGTGTGTTTGCACTGACTAGAAGCCAGGCATGACTGCAGGTCCTGTCCTGGGCACAGAGTTAGATGAGACAGCAGCAGCTGCTCTCACGGAGTTCACACCTCATCCTTAGGTTCCTACCTCCTCTGTGCTGGGTCTCCTCTGTCCCCATGTCCAGCCCAAACTGCTTCCTTCATGTAGACAGTTAACTATTAAGTTCTTACTGTGTTCAAGACCTTGTTGTGTAGGTGTGAGGAATCGTGCTGAGCCAGGCACACACCCTACCATCAGGGAGTTCCTATTCTAAATGGGGAGGGAGAAGGTGACTAAACAAGGAAGCAAGTGTGGAAATAAGAAATGGTGGGCCCCCATGACAGCTGATAAGATAGGGTACTAGGGGAGTGGGCCTTGGCTGGTGTTGGGAAGGGCTCCCTGAGGATAGGGTATTTGTATAGAAACCCGGTAGATGAGAAGGTGGCCGCCATGTATGGATAGGAGGGAAGAACATCTGAACATCTCCAGCAAAAGGAAAAGCAAGAGGAAAGCCACAAGATAGCTGTGGAAAGACCAGGCTAGCTGCTTCGTGGAGTCAGGGAGACCTGATCGGAGGCTCTGTGGACTTGGTCTTGGCCATGGAGCCAGAAGAGAGGTTAGTGGTTAGGTTCAGGTGGCACCTTCCCATTGACTTTTTCAGAGCCAAGCTGAGAGGACTACCCAATGAGCCTGATGGGATGGAGGAGAAGGAAGGAATCCAGACCGAGTCACAGATTTTTAGCAAGTGGATGGAGAGGGCACTTTTTACTTAGATGGGAAACTTGGCAGGAGGATATGTGGATTTGAGGAGGGAAATAAAAGATCTGATTTGAATATGCTAAGTCTGGGTTGCCTTTAGACACCAAAATAGAGACTTTGAGTTGACAGTTGAATACAGATGTCTGAAGATCTGGGAAAAGACACAGCTGGAGGCCCTAGCTGGTTAGGCTCAGTGGCTGGAGTGTTGCCTTTGGTCTGAAGGGTCCTGGGTTTTATTCCAGAAAAGGGCATGTACCTCGGTTGTAGGCTCTTCCCAGTCAAGGTGTTTGAGGGAGGCAACCAATTGATGTGTCTCTCTCACATCAACGTTTCTCTCTGTTTCTCCCTATCCCTTCCACTCTGTCTAAAAAGCAATGGAAAAAATATTTGGGTGAGGATTAACAACAACAAAAAGATACTAAAAAACAAAACTAAATCTAAGAGATCTGAGGGTGCAGAAAGATTTTTAGAGCTGCAGGACTGGTAAGATCACACAGGGAGAGAAGAGGCAGAAAGGAAGTTCTGAAGATACCAGGATTTAGGAAAGGCCAGCAAAGGAAATGGGAAGGAGTGTCAGGGAAGTGAGGTGAAGGGTCATAGAACATGGATAAGAAAGTGTTTTGAGAAGGAGCAATTGGCTAAATGTGCCAGATGCTGCTGGAAGAGCAAGATGAGGATAGAGAATTGACCATTTACTTCAATGAGATAGTCATTAGTGGTCATCATCAGTGGAGGGGCAATTGGAGTGAGCTTTATTTAGTGAGAAGAGATCCAGGGTGAGAAAGTGGAGACAATGATGTAGACTCCTTTGAGTAGACTTGCTGTGCAGGAGAGTTAAAAAAGAAGTAGTAACTGGAAGAAGGAGTGGGGTCAAGGGAGGAGTAGGGTCAAGAAAGCATTAATTTAAAGGAGGTATGTTTGTATGAAAATTTTGAATTATGTTTGCATGTCATTGGAAATGACCTAGCAAAGAAGGAGAACATAATAATGCAAGAAGAAATAAAAAGGTTGCAAAACAGAAAAGTTTACAGAAATGGCCCAGGAAAAATGGGTTTCGAGCCCAATGAAGGTGTCGACCTTGGATAGGAGCCAGGACTCTTTTTTTCCATTGGAATTGGGGGTGGGGTAGGCAGAGTATTTTGGTTCTGGTGCAGATACAATAAAGGACTTGTTGATGGGAAGATGAAGTAGTTCTCATCTTACAGAAATCTATTTTCTCTGTGAAATATATGGTGAGGTCAGAGCTGAGAATGAGGTAGGGGAGGGAGTGTTAGAGACTTGAGGATAGAGAAGGTACGGTAGTTTCCCCAGAGATTGGGAAATTGAATTTTCTAGGGAGACATAGTAGGTTTTCCTGACAGTGTTGAGTGAGATTTGTGGTCATGTTTGTAGCAAGTCTTGTCAGAAATTTGTGTCATTTTTCTCTAGCGGTGCTCAGCTGCTCTGGTGCAGGTCCTGAATAATTGGATAGGATACCAGGGCTTGAGTTGTGCTAGACCAGTACAATGGAAGGAGAGTTGCCAAAAGGTTCAGGCTGTTGGTAAGGGAGTAGTTCATGTGTTGGACTGTGAAATCAGAACTGGGCATGGAAGAGAGAGGACACCCAGGGTACAGTAGCAATGGATAGCAAAAAAAGTGGGCTTTTAATGAAGGTCTTGAGAGGCTGGAGATTTAATAGAGTGGGAGTGTCAGAATAAGCTAGCTCTAAGGAGGGTGGTGCTGGTCAGAGAGTGGGACATTAGGAATCTACATTTAGTGAGCAATTCAGTTATTGGAGTGACAAAGTCTAAGGAATGGCATGTGAGTAGAGCAAATGCTCATTGGAGCTAGAATAGTCAAAGAACTAGGAGACCAGGGCATTGGATGGATGGCGTTCATGGATGTTGAGGTCTCCAATGATGACTGCAGGAGTAGTAGAGGAGGAGTCAGACTTCCAGGTACTGAAGTCATCCGTGACTGAGAGGAATGGTCCGGAAGTCAGTAGAAAGATAGCATTATATATGAAGAAGGGGTCATGAGGTCTGATGATAAGCTTGTCATATAAGTCTGGTTTTTTTTTTTTGAAAGGCAGATTAGATGGGGAGTAAGGAGGGCACTTACCCACCTGCTCTTTCTGAAGTACACTGGATGTGGGAGACAAGACCACCTCTATCAGAAAAGCTTCTAAGGAAACATATCATCAGGAGGACACTGGGTTTCACTTACAGCAAGAAAGTGAAGGAGATAGAGAGGACCAAGACTTCCAAAGGCACGGTCAAAGGAGGTTAGGGGAGTTAAAGGGACGTACAGTGTCTACAGTGATGCAGGATCAGGAAGGCAGTGACTCAGATGAACCGGAAGCTGAGGTGTGATGGGACAGTCCTGAAAGTTATAACAGTCTGTGACTGAGGGCATTGGCACAGCGAGGCTAGACTCGGGATGGGGATGTGAGGGATTCAGCTGAAGCCCTGGGTGAGGGGCTGACTCACTGGAGTTAGTACAATGTGGTGAATGACGATCTGGGTGGCTGATCTGGACCTCCCCTGGAGCCGTGTCAGTTGTTCACATATGGGAAGGGAGACTCGAATCCTGCCACGAAGAAAAAGTAGGAAAAGCATTTTAGATATCCTCAATCAACTCCTTCATTTTTCAGGTTAGGAAAGTAGGTCCAGAGAGAGGAAAGAATTGGTCCATGGTCATCAAATTAATAAGTGGGATGAGAGCTGATTCACAGCAGAGGTGTGTGTACTCTGTGTGCTCTTGTCTGAGGCTGAGGCAGAGGGAGCAAGCACGTAAAGACCTGGTGGCTGCCCGGAGAGCTCTGTGTCTCCCTGTGCTTATCCCCACCTGCAGTCACCATGCTTGCTGCAAACAGGGACCTGGCTTGGAGGGACCATTGGAAAGCAGACAGCTTGGACTAGGGACTCCATCCCTGTCACCCTCGTGGCACCTTGGTCAAGTGTCCTAGGATCTTCATGTGTGATTGGCAGCGTGCCTGTGTGTCAAGAAGTTAGTACAGTGGCCACGACCTGCTGTGGGCAAGGCTGTACCCAAACCTCTCAGGACCAGGCCGTGGAACCCCCTGGAGTGGACTTCTGTCAGACCAAATGAATGAACCATTTACTGAGCACAGTACTCACTGCTTCCATGAAGCTCAGTCTACTTGAGGAAACCAGACTTGCACCAAGGGACTCAGAGGCTTAGTGCGTATCTGACAGGTCTCTGGATTCAGTTGCCTCACATTTGAGATGAAATGCTCGGAGAGCAGCAGAACCAGTTCCCACCCTGTCCTCTCAACGCGTGGCCCAGAGCCAGGTCACTGATGTGGGCTGCGTTTTTATTCCACTTGCACCATCTACCCTTTGACCCAGAGTTCGAGGGAACCCCCCCCTCCGGAGGTCCCGTCCATCTCATTCATGCCGAACACCTCCGAATCTGACCCCCAGCCCTAAGCCAGGGCAAGTACTGGTGAATCACGGTGGCTGGGGGTCCTTTGTCATCAGGATAAGATGCCGGTGAATGTGGCCCCCACGGGCTGGCTTCTACCTCTCAGGCCCTCTCTTCTTTCAGCCTGCATGAGTGTTAAATACAGCATCAAATTAAGCAAAATTAAATACATTTCCATGCAGCATTTTTCTCTTGACTGAATCAAACAATATGGTTGCCATAGGAACAGCCTCTTCTAAAAAGGTCACCTGCAAGAAACTGTGTTTTAGGTACAACTCAAGGAGATTATGGGGGATTAACTCATTTTATACATATATATTAAATATATATTTTTTTCTTTAAAGAGGCTGTTATGAAGGAATAATATCCAACTGAGCTGGAAGATACCCACAGAAAAAAATTTTAAGTCCCTGATAAAGGTTTTTTTTTTTTTTTTTTTTTTTAACCAGCATGCAGTGGGGGTGATATCTGAAATGGCGACTCTGTGTTTTTACTTGGCTTTAATTAAACCTCAGTCGGGGCTGAGAAATGTGGTGAAGCGAGATAATTGCACTATTCCCTGTACAGTTTTTAAACTCCGGCTTTGATATGCACCTCGTGACAGCCTGAACCTGCACCCAGACTCCTGGGGCTGCTTGAAGCTAGGCTTATAACCACCCCTCTTAACCTGCAGGCATCTGGGAGTGGCCTCCAGGATCCTGAATGGGGAATTAGGGCTGGGGGAGGGAGGACAGGCCCAGGCCATCTGCAGAGAGCAACAGGAGGGAGGCCTTGTCTCCCTAAAAAGTTCCTCTCCGGCATCAGGCGTACTCTATGGTCCACCTGTGGGGAAGGACAGACACGAGCTGGTCTACTCCAGAGAGCAAGAAGGATGGGCTCTCTAGCCATTTTCTGTGGCTCAGAGGGGCACTGGACTGTCTGGAAGAAATCCTTCCCGGGTGTGAATTAAAATGAACTGTCTGGTGCAGGGTCCTTTGTGAGTATTGCAGGCAATACAGGGCAATAGGTGTTTCTACTCTTGCTCTTTATAAAGGGCCTGGTAGGGTCCTCCCAAGGATTAGGCTCCAAGCCTTACACATTCACACGCCCCCACTCCCATGGGCCCCCAGCCCATCCACCAATGGCACGGGCATAGCAGGCTTGGTTCTGGTGGTCTCGGGTGCCAGGACCATGGCCATCCGCAGCAGCTGAGTTGACAGGACACTGCCTGGCCCCTTGCCTCCCACCCACTCAGTCCTGCTTGCTTGCCAAGATGGCAGAGAGGGATCCTTTGTTTCAGGTCAGGAGGCTGCGGTCTCCCAGCAGAGGGCTAACTGAGGCAGACGGGGAAACTGAGGAGATGGAGATCTCAGTGATGGCACTAAACAGCTTTTCTGGACCCAGGGGCTGCCTCACACTTTAGCGATAATTCAGCACTTGCTGGTCTGGGCTGCCAATCACAACTGTCACATCGTGTCCTCTGGAATTCAGGGCAACTGCTGGGGCCAGCGTCCCTCTGGGCCTCTGAGAATTGGTGGCCAGCCCCAGCTCAGAGCTCCCTCGGGAGGGAAGGGATTGAAAGCCTAAGATATAAACATGAGATGCAGTCAGAGAGAGTCTAGAATGTGTAGACTAGCCCAGTGTATCCCAGTCCCCTTTGAAAAGCTCCTTCTAAGGCTTCCTGGGGGTTGCCCTGCCATTCCATAGACCTCCTTTCTCTTTCTATGTTAATCAAGCTGCAATTTCCCTGTATTTGTCCTCCACTCCTCAGAGTCCAGTTGCTCCTCTTAATTCACCCCAGTGCCAGCCACCATGGGTTCATGTAGTAAAGTCAAGAGTGAGCACTGACCAACGGGCAGCCCTGGGCTTGGATTCTGCTGGCCACGTGTTGGATGCCTCGATTTTTTTTGTCATCTGTCAAATGGGGAGATTAGTAGCCACTGTCTTAAGTAATAGGCCCTGCTGGGGTTGTTCTGAAGATGAGAAGAGGCGACCTGAGGGAAGTGTCTGGGTAACTTAACAGCCCCGTGGATGTTTCCTGAATGTTTCAGGAGCACGAATTCTGTGCAAAACAAACCACATTTCCTTTCCTGTGGATCCAGCTTGCCAGCTGAGGGACTGCTGCAGAGATTAAAGAAGGAGCAGCAATTTCCAGCTCTAATCCCCTAATACGACCACTGGAGGTTTTCTTGACTCTTAAGAAAAGTAAACCCACAGTTATGCAGGAAGAATTTTATTTTTAGAACAACTCAGCCTCTGAACTCACATGTACCCTTCACACAAGATCCCTAGGTGCCTGACCAAACTGGAGACCCGGAAAAAGATCACTGGCCTTTGAACCACCCAGTCGCCTCATTGCCCGTTTAGGACAAGGTGGGGCTGCTGTCGTGGGCAGTGCTGTCACCACTTGCTCCTGGGAGGTTTGGCCACATCCCTGTTCCTGTCTCCTCGGGTTGCACCACTCAGCTTGTCAGCTAAGAATCTCCCAAGTACCTTCCAAGACGGGTGAGGAGCAAGGGACTCTCTGCAGGGCTGTTAGTTAGTGCACAGATTGTGGAGTCAGACCCAACTGGGTTTGAACCCGGCCTCTGCCAACTGTTAAGCTGTGAGACCTTGGGCAGGTTACTGCCGACCCAGAACAGCATTTCCTTATCTGTGAAACAGACTGTGCTATTGTTTCTCTCATAGCACCATCGCCACATTTAGGGGAGATGATACTTGTAAAGCGCTCACCAGCCACAGCATGATTTATCTATACAAGTGTAGTGTGAGTGTGGGAATGCCCTGGAGGGCTTATTAAATCACCGAGGGCTGGCTGCCCCCACAGTCTCTGATTCAGTTGGTCTGAGACGGGGATTGGGGGGTTTGTATGTCTGGCCAGTTTCTGGATGGCGATGTTGGCCTGGGACCACACGTTGAAAAGCACTGGTCTATGCAGTCCAAAGTGAGGAAAGTATTTGACCATAACCCAATACATTTGTACCTTCTAGGCTGTTTGTGAGAATTAAATGAGACTGTGGTCTCAAGAGTTTCACATGGTGCCTGGCCCATGGCAAGTGCTTTTCAGGTGGCAACTATTATTATGCCACACACACGCTGACTTCATTCCTGTCTCAGCATGGGCCGGCTCCCTGGGCTGTCCCATAGGGCAGCATGAGAGTCAGATTCTGGGAGCCCTTCCCTGAGTGAGCGGATTGGGAGGGGGTGTTTCATTCTGGAACCCTTCCTTGGCGGGGTGGAGGCGTGTGACCTCTCAGCCTGTAGCCCCAAGGGCTGAAGTTTTACTCCCTAACAACAGCCACTTTGGATCGTGGTACGTGTTAGCACCAAGACATAAGAAATAGCTTCAGCAAAGACCGACTTAAGCCGGGCCTGATTTAGTATAGGGACAATGACAGCTGCTCTGCTTGGCTGGCCTCCGCCCAGCAGAAGGCTATTTTTTGCAAATAAAATGGTAACTTGCTAATCAGAAAGATAAATTAAGAAGCATTAAGATAATGATGGTCTAATCACCGTCCACACGGAGAATTGCTGCAGTGAATATCCAGGCTACTGAGTGCTTGAGCGCATTTGGTGATTATTTGTATTATAAAGGGAAGGATGGCTTCCAGGCCTGGAATCAATCTGGCTCAGGAAACCCGCAGCCCAGCCTCCTCAGGGAGAGGACACCGGGGCTGTTGGAGGTCATCTGATCCTCTGCCCACCCCATCTCCAAGTCTGAGCAGCTTTCCCTAAACCAATCATCATCGCTGGCTGTTTCACTACTGGGGGCGTCCAGCTTCTCTGAGGGTGCTGCTTGGTCCAGACTTTTTCCCCCAAGTATGTTTTTTATTTCAGAGAGGGAGAGAAGATAAAAACATCACTGATCCGCTGCTTCCTGCATGCCCCGCACTGGGGATTGAGCCTACAACCAGGGCATGTGCTCTGACCGGGAATCAAATCGTGACCTCCTGGTCTATAGGTTGACGTTCAGCCACTGAGCCATGCCAGCCAGGAGGCTTGGTCCCGTCTTTAAGTGCCCAGTGCCCTTCTTCTTGGGGAATGACTGCATGGGGGCCACTCTAGCTTGAGAGCAACATCTGGGAGTGAGCAGGCCACTCAGCGGAGAACAGAATTCCGGGTTCCTCTTGTGCTTTCTGTGGGTGTTGGCCAGAAAGGCTGTCTGCGCATAGCATCCTAGAGTCTGGAGCCATCTAGCTAGTGGGGACTGCTGCTCCCCTCATTTGTCAGCTGGGGTCCCTGAGGCCTATAAAGGGTGATTCTCCCATTATCTCAGAGGTAGAGCCAAAGCTACCAATCAGGTGATCCTTCTGCCGTGAAAAGGGCTTTCACACTGGACCGAGAAAGAGCTTCTAGAAAACCTGCCTCAGATGCCCTGTTTTATCCCAAAGCCTCACAGGTAATAAGGGCATCAAAGGTGTTGAGAAATAAAGCTGAATAAGGAAATAAAGCCCTGTGTGTAGCCTTGACAGACAGGCTGAGGAGTTTAGATTTGATCTCGTATTGGGCAGTAGGTCATTTGACTTGTCTTAAGCTTCAGCATAGCCTCACCTAAACTCTCATCTGTGAAATGGGGATAACAAGGGACCTAACCCCTCGGTTTACTGCAAGGCTTATAGGCAAGGCTTCTGCTGCCCTGCCAACATCCTCGCCATGAGCGAATGCAGCAGCCACTGTCCTTGGCTTTCAAGCAGGGGTGCATGGGGGCCAGCTCAGCCCTGTTTGCAAGAGCTGATTATTACATCTTCAAGAATTTGGTTAAAAACAGCCGTAATTAAAATTAAATTATGTACATTGAAATTTAGTGAGTTATATTTCAGAACAAAGGTATAGGGAGTTCTTGTTTAGTGGGTGCAGAGTTTTCCTCCAGGATGATGACAAATTGTGGAAATTGCTTGCACAACAGTGTGAATGTATTTGACACCAAATTGTACACTTAAACTGTTTTTCATTGAGGTATAACTGACATATAACGTATTACCTTCAGGTGTACATCATAATGATTTAATATTTGTGTCTATTGCAAAATGATCACAATATGTCTAGTTAACTCCATCACCATATACCATTACAGTTTTTTTCTAATGAAGAGAATTTTTAAAATTACTCTCTTAGCAACTTTCAAATATGCAAAACAGTATTTTTAACTACAGTCACCATGCTGTACATTACATCCCTTAAAAGTCTTTAAAGTGGTAAATTCTGTTATGTATATTTCACTCAAATTTTAAAATGAAAATGAAGGGAAATAAAATGGGGTCCTAAGCATTTTACATTTTACTGTTATCTATGCCCTTGAGGTTGTTTATGAGGATTGTATCTGCACGGGGGAGGGGGAGTGAGGGGGGCGCAGGCGGCAGGAATACCCGCAATGATGTGTTGTTCTGTGTCTCCTCCTTCCTTGTAGCTTGAACTTGGCCATGGATGGAGTATGTTAGAGAGCAGACTGTTACATATTTACCAGCATACCACTGGTTCTGTGTGAGGGTTTTGTTTGTGATGGATGGGCACAGTGAGGGTCTTGTGAGGGAATAATGAGGGACCCTCAGCTGCTGCCTAGTGTGGGGCACGTGGTACACGCTCAGTTACTGATGGATGTAACCAGGGTGATACGCAAAAAGAAAGGTGAGCAGACCTGTGGACAGGCCACCCAGACTTAGAGGTGGGTTACGAATGCAAAGTTGGTGCCTATAAGAAAGTTTAGAGCTTCACAAATTTGAATTCCTGAAAACTTGTGTATCCTTTGAGTTTTTAAAAATTTAATCATAACTTAAAGGTGTTAGGAAGCTGTCCCTTTAAACTCCCCTGGTAAATTATTTTTAGAAAAAAAATCCTTTTGAAACATAAATAATCCCCCCCCCCCAATATGGAATTTTGTGTAAAAATAGATTTTTACTCAATTCTTCAAAGAAAGTTTCACCAGACTTCATAAAAATATGTGCCTGGTGGTCTAGTGGTTACTGACCCACAGTGCCATCCATTGCCACCCGCTGAGGTTCTGGGAGCCCCTGCCCCCTACTGCCCACTGCTGGGCCCTGGAGTTGGCTGGGTCGCCTGCAGGCCAGCAATGGCCAGCACAGTGCCCTACAACCACCCCTCCTTCCTCCTTCCTCTTTCCCTCCTTCCCTCCATCTGGACTTGGTTCCCTCTGGGAGGACATCTGCAGGCGTGGCCCTCAGCCCATTCCTGTTCCAGGGGCTGTTTGGCCAGAGCCAGCAATGACTTGGCCAGAATGTGCAGGGCAGGCCAGCACATGTCGTGTGTCAGGCAGAGTACGGTCTGAGGCCGGGTTCTTCTTGTCCTTCCCGAGAGGGGGCTGTCACTGAGCTCCTCTGAGCTTAAGGGGCCAGCAGGTCTGAGTTCCCTGCTGCTGGGACTCGCCAGCTGGGAGACCCCTTGTCTAATCTTTCTCCCCTCAGCATCACTATTAATAATAGTCCTGTCGCCAAAACCGGTTTGGCTCATTGGATAGAGCATCAGCCTGCAGACTGAGAGGTCCCAGGTTGGATTCTGGTCAAGGGCATGTACCTTGGTTGTGGGCACATCCCAGTACCGGTGTGCAGGAGGCAGCTGATCAATGTTTCTAACTTTCTATCTCTCTCCCTTCCTCTCTGTAAAAAAAATCAATAAAATATATATTTAAAGAAATAATAGTCCTGTCACCCTATGAGGTGTATGTTATATTATCCCATTTTGTAGATGAAAATACTAAGGCACAGAGAGACTCGTTTACTTGCCAAGGGTCCTGTAGCAAGTAGGTGGTGGCACTGGGATGCCACTCTAGGGCTGGCTGGTCCCAGGGCCCAGGCCAGCCATGTGCCATGTGGGGAACAGCCAGTGGGAGGAGAGGAAGCAGCACCTCTTTGGGGAAGATTCAGGTGGGGGTTCAGCCTAGGACTCTCCATCCAGGTTTTCCACCCACCCCCAACTCTAGCAATCTGCCTCAGCAACTCTGGGACTGGTGGGTGGGCGACTCACAGCCAAGACCCCGCCACCCTCTCCCCACATACGCGCACACACACACCCGCCCAACAGCGCTGCGGCCTGGGGATGTGTTAGCAGCCAAAGGCTCGGGTTCCTTAAGGAGACAGAGCCTGACTCCTCCAGCCCATGCTGGCAGGGAGGAAAGGGTCCTGGGGGGGATGGGGTGTCCCTCCCTCCCACTCCCTCCCAAGCCTTGGAATCTCTAGGCAGCCGGCAACATGTGGCTTTGGGCTAGTTCCCGCTGAGTGGGTGGGGAGGAGAAGGGCTGGAAATTCCTGAAGACTGTCTTCTGGGGAACGAATGCATCTTCTGCTCTCCCCCTCCCCAATCTCCCCGCAGCTGCAGAATTTATGGAAGCCCTTCACGCTCTGTGACAGACTGCTAATGAAAGCGAGGCCTGGGCTTCTGCACTGGCCTTCTTTGGTTTCTAATTTGCCTGGGATTCTACCCCCAAGAGGAGGCGAATGACTTGGAAGCAGGAAGGCCCCACGGAGCCCTGCAGCCTGTCAGCAGGGCTTGGCTTGAAAGGCCCCCGCCACAGGCCACCCAGGGGGCTGCTCCCAGCTTCCAGTACCTGCCGGCGACGTGAAACATGCCCTGGGATTAATGGGAACCAGATGGGCAGGACAGCCCCTCCACCTGGCCTGCAGCAGAGACATGCTCAGATTTCTGGCATTGTGGCAAAGCTTTTCTTAGGATTTCTCTAATTTTTTTTTTCCTCCAGGCCTCATGCCCAGACACAGAAGCCAGGAATCCTGGTACTTTCTGTCCAAATGTAAAGATGAGGAAACTGGGAGGTACTTGGAGGTTGCCCAGAGCAGGGCTTCTCACCCCAGGGTACTCATTAGAATCACGGGGGGCTTTAAAACTCCCTGGGCTGAGTCCCACCTCAGATCACTACACTGAAATCTCTGGGGAAGTAGTCCAGGTGTTGTTTTCTTTTAAAAGCTCCCCAGATGTTCTAAGGTCCCGTCTGGGCTGGTAACCACTGAACTCTTCCTCAGAGAAGAGGAAAATGAGGCCCAAGCGAGAATGTAACCAGCTCAAAGTCACTCTGCTACTCTGCCTCCAACTCCCAGCCTGAGGGGTGTGAGCCTAAGCCATCAGTAGGACATCACCTGAGGGTTCCCAGACTGTGAAAGGGGGCAGGCTGGGCTGAGGGGACCCCCCAATGCACCGGGCCTCTAGTTATATATATGTGCCTGCAGCATCAGCACCAGCAGACTCATCTGGGTTGGAAATGCCTGAACTCCCGACCCAGACCCTACCGAATCCACAGGTTAGCAGGATCCCAGTTTGTACACTGCTAAGCATATTAAAGGTGAAGTAATACACACCCTCAATCAGATTCATTGGTGTAGATTTTGTCTCAATGATAACATTGCCTTCTTCTTAAGAAAGAGGATCATGTCCTATGTGTCTTTCACACAAGTACAACACCATGGCACAAATTTAGGCAAACAGTAAGTGCTTTTTACCTTTTTATTGACCTGAAACCATCTCTTTTTGTGTCCTGGGTGTGGACATTTCAGGAGAATGGACCTGAGGTCAGGAGTTGGTCAGTTCTCCAAGCTGAGTCCCAGTAGAGGGGGCTCTGCTGACCAGGGGACCTCCCCTCAGCTGCCAGGAGAATGACTCCTACAGTAGAAGGAGCCCTGAAACAGGGAGCAGCCCCCTAACCCCATGCCACCCTCTTCCTGCCTGGGCCACACACCCTCACGGGATCCAAGCAGATAATGCAACCCCGTCCTTCAGCATCCTGTCTCTGAAATGGGAATCACAGTGTCCGCCCCACAGGATTTCTGGGTCACTTTGGATTTGGGGCTCCTGGTAGGCAGCCAGTTAGTGCTTTGAATGAGGAGCAAATGAGATAACGACTGTGAAAGCTCTTTGATGTCTCCTATCTCATTGCCATGGCCATTTTCTCAGTCTTCTGCCTCCTGTTTTCTGGATGAGAAAAGCGAGACTTTATTCTCAGCCCCAGGCTTGCTGTTCTGGGTCTGATCTGAATAGAAACAGTTGCGGCTGGAGGCTCCATGAAGACGGGGGTGCTCATAGAGGGTCAGAGGAACATGACCCCAGCTGGAGTTAGCCCAACCAGGTCCTGATAAGAGAGGAGATGAGGGTGGGATGGGAGACTAGACTCTTAAATCACCTTTTAAAGAAAAAATTGCTGCTCACCACTAGCCTGTCACCGAGTGTTCATTAAATGTGTGCGTGCCTTCAGGGGAGGCCTGTGCTGTCTGTGCGCTTCATCCTGAACCCAATAACCGCTGTGTGTGCGCGCCCGCAGTGGCACAAGCCTGAGAGGGATGGGTCTTGCCAGGCAACCAGTCTTATTTCTATTCTTCAAAAAAATAAAATGGAGAGGATGCTGTGCTTTTCTCTCCGGTGCCCAGCAGGAAAGAGCGAAGGATCTCAGTCCTCTCCCTAACCCACCCCTACCCCTGATGAAAATTTAACCAGCTGTGCAGAGTGAATGAAGCCCCGAAGGGAATTGAGGTCTTGGATGTGAGCTGGGCTGGGTCCTGGGAGCTCCAAAACCCCTCCTGTTGCTAATTCTCCAGCTCTTGATCCTCAGAGCAGCGCGGACAGCTGTGTGCAGCAACTGGTGGGGCTGAGGCCAGGGCAGGTTTGTGATGTGCTGCCAGGCCCTGTGAGCTGCGGGGGAGATGGAGGCGCCCCAATTGCACTCTTGTTTACTTTGGTTTCCACTTACTTTTCTGTGGGGTTCTGACGACAGAGCCTGAGGAGCTGCAGCACCGAATGCAGCTGAATCTCAGCACCCAATGGTGTCTGACACACAGTAGTGACTGTAATTCTATATATTAAAGAGGTAACATGAAAATTGACCATCACACTCTCACAAGCTGGCTGCCTATGACCAGGCCAGCAGGGGGGTTATTAAGGGATGGCCAAACAACTGAACAAGCAGGCTGCATGGGGTGACCAGGCCAGTAGGGGGGTTAGTGAGGGACAACCAAACGATCGAACAGCAGGCTGCAGGCTGGCAGAGGGGGGGGGCATGTGGGGCAACCAGACAGACAGGCAGGTGAGTGATTAGGAGCCAGGGGTCCAGGATTGTGAGAGGGATGCCCCACTGCCGGTTTAGGCTCAATTCCCAGGATCAGGCCTAAACTGGCAGTTGGACATCCCCCAAGGGGTCCGGATTGGAGAGGGTGCAAGCTGGGTTGAGGGGACCCCCCCATGCACAAATTTTGTGCACTGGGCCTCTAATAAATGAATAAATGAACGAGTGAGAGAGTGAGGGCTGAAAGGAGTGATGAGACAGGAGTCTACTACAAACATTCATCTAGGTCCTTGAAGTACCATTAATCCATTCACTCAGCCAGTCAGTCAGTCACTAAGCATTCAGCATGATTATAGAGTACATAATTCATTCATTCATTCATTAAACTTCAGGTACCAGGACTTGTCCTAGGGATGCACAGATAAAATGCTCATTCTCTACTCCAAGATACTCATGGTGTGGTGGGGAACATGGGGCAGGAGCTGCAGCCAAAGAGGAGTACATGACAACAGGCTCAAGAATGAATTCCCAAGGTGCTGAAGGAACCAGAAGAGAGCACCCAGCTCCAGCAAGATGATGGGGGATGGGGTTCCATGGGGACCCCTGAGCTGGGCCTAAAAGGCAGGTGGGAGTCAGCAGGTGGAGGTGATGGGAGAAAACAATGTCTCCTTTGACACCTCTCAGCTCTGACCTCTCTTCCTCTTCCCACTCTGAGCTATGTGCTCTCCCAGGACCGAGGCCAGATCTTTGCCTCCTAGAGCAGGGACCAAGCCTTTCTCTCAAGTCTTAGGTTTGCCACTGCAGAAAGCTAAACAGAATAACCAACAGCCCAGCAATTCCACTCCCTGATCTAAACCCCAAAGAACTAAAAACAGAGACTTCAACAGATGATGTGTATATCTATAGTCAGGGCAGTATTGTCCATAGTAGCCAAAAGATGCAAACAACCCAGTGTCCATCAACAGATAAATGGATAAACAGGACATAGTGTGTATGTATAATGGGATGGCACTCAGCCATAAGGAGGAAGGACTCTGGCACATACTACCACATGGATGAATCTTGAAAACATATGCTAGGAGACAAAAGCCAGACACAGAGAACAAGTGTTACATGGCTCCACTCATACGCAATACTTAGAATCGATAGATTCATAAAGACAGCAGCAGATTGGAGGTTACCAGGAGCTGGGGATGGCGGGGGTTATGGACTCAAGGGGACGGAGTTTCTGTCTGAGATGGTGGAAAAGTTTAGAAACAGTGGTGATGGCTACACAACAGCGTGAATTTAATGGATGCCACTGAATCATACACGTAAAAATGGTTACCACTGCCTCTTTTATGTAATATATATGACCACAATTTTAAAACACACACACACAAATCTAGACTAGCTTTTGCAGAAGACCAACCAATCTCATAGGCCCCTCCAGCCGGCCTCCCTGTCAGCTTTCCTCCCCCCAGGATTTCTCCCAGCCTTGAGTTCTGCCAGGCGGGCGTGTTTCATTTTTGTTTTTATTTCCTGCATCTGCATCTGCTACCACCAGAATCCATTATTGCTCTCTGGGGCTCATGCCCCTGACGGCGATTATTTGTACATGTAAATCAGTGTGCCAGGGACAAAGCTTTAATGACAGTCTCTTTGGAGGTGGTGGCGGCAGCCGTGTGCGATGAGCCAGTGCCAGCCCTGCTGGGCTCCCTCTGGCGGGCACTCAGGGTGGGGTGGGGCGAGGGGCTGACCCCAGCTGGTTCGAGTTTCAGGAACTTTTTCTGGTAGTGATGTTGATGCTGGATTCTGGGGGCACCCCCACTGTGTCTATTTAAAGGCAGGGCTCCTGTTTGAGTCCCCAGCTCCTTCTACAAGGCTGGGCACACAGTGGGCCCTCACTCTGAGACTGTTGGAAAGTAGCAGGTCTGGTTTTGCATGGAAGGTACCCTTCGTTCCCCTTTCTTCCTCTCTGCTCATGGCTGCCTGTCAGAACCTGCAGTCCTGGGAGCAGAGAGTTCTCTCAGACTCAAGTCCACATCACCTTGTACCCGAAAACTGCTTGCCTGGGAGGGAGGAAACGCCTCCGTTCCAGATCCGGGAGACTTCCCAGCTCTCGATGTTTGTGGGAAGTGGGGAAGTGGGGAACAGGTCCAGGGTGAACCAGGCCCCCGACTGGACAGACTGTGGTGCCTGGGCTTGTTTTAGGGGAGGGGACTGACACTGTGGGTCACCTACGCTTATGTACAGTCCAACTCCAAAGGGAAAACAAGATGCAGACAGCGATGTTGCACACGCTGCCATTTATGTCAAAAACATAAGCTTGGCTCAGTGGATAGTGCGTCAGCCTGCAGACTGAAGGGTCCCAGGTCAAGGGCATGTATCTTGGTTGTGGGCACATCCCCAGTAGGGGGGTGTGCAGGAGGCAGCTGATCAATGTTTATCTCTCATCGATGTTTCTAACTCTGTATCCCTCTCCCTTCCTCTCTGTAAAAAATCAATAAAATATATTTTTTAAAAAACATATGCTTGTATGTGCACAGAATAGCCCTGGCAGGGGCTGCTTTATCTTTTTTGCCGATGCTTTTATTTTATTTTAAATATGTTTTTATTGATTTTAGAGCGAGAGGGAGGAAGGGAGAGGGATACAAGAGAGAAACATCAATGCAAGAGCGAAACATCCATCGGCTGCCTCCCATAGGCATCGAACCCGCCACCATGGCATGTGCCCTGACCAGGCATCAAACTGGCAACCCGGGCATGTGCCCTGACCAGGCATCAAACCCACAACCCGAGCATGTGCCCTGACCAGGCATCAAACTGGCAACCCGGGCATGTGCCCTGACCAGGCATCAAACCCACAACCCGGGCATGTGCCCTGACCAGGCATCAAACCCGTCACCTTTTGCTGCACATGCTGACGCTCCAACCAACTGAGACCCCGACCAGGGCTTGCTGCTGCTTTGAATTGCTTAATCATAAAAACAAATTTCAGGTTTTTTAAGACCCAGACCACATGTGGCAAGGGGGCAGGTGGCGGACCGATGGGGTGATGAGTGAGCGCAGTGCCCCTGCCCTTGATTTCTCTGGGTTAGAGTTGCTGAGGGACATCGGAGTCTGGAGAGGGGCCCTCTCCCTGGGGAGACTGCCCAAGTGTGAGGTGCTACTTGAATTTCTTTCTTGGGACGAGATTTTCCTTTTTCAGTCATTCATTTTCTTGTTCTCCTGGACAAATACCTCTGGTTTGGGATCTGGAAGATCCTTCGTCTTACCCTTTGGGGTCTTTTGTTTTTTGCAAGTTTTTTTTTCTTTAGACTTTGAAGAGAATCAGCCCTCATGGATGATCAGCCTCATGTGAAGTTTTTGTTGGAGTACTTACAACACACACACACACACACACACACACACACACACACACACACACAGTTTCTGGGGAAATACTTCTCCCTTCTTCCTCTTACCTCTGACTCAAATATTTCAAAAATGGCTGTGAATATTAGCTTTAATCTCATTCAGACATTGATGGAAGGAGAAAAACTCCTGATGTTATAGAATATTTGAGCAATGGAAACCGCGTGCTAAGGAAGGAAGTCGTCTCCTAAGCTGCATTCTGTAGCCACTGCCACTGATGTTGTAATAATATTTTTCTTAAATAACAAAGCTTCCTAACATGACTACCCTACTCACTCGTAATCTCAGACAATTATTTCCATGTTAACGAGAGGAAATTAACACATTACACAAGTGAAATAAAACGATTCTTGCTTGCGGTTGTTTTGAATGCCTTTGTTAAGGAACTGGTTGTTATCATACTTCCATTTCCACAGTATTTATGGGACATTTCCTTTAGGGACACCCAGGAGGCTGAGACCGACCCTGCTCTCCGGGAGCGTGCAGTACCGTGGGCGACTTTCTCTAGTTAGGTGGTTGGGGGATGAGGGCGGACAGAAGAGAAACCTGTGCAGAGATGAAAGGAGAGATCAGTGCTGGGTGCAAGAGCTGGGAGAAGTGGCGGGTGGGGGAAGGAGAGACCTCGAGTGAGCAGAAAAACACGAGCCAACCCTCCATGGTGGAAGGGTTAGTATGTGTGCAGGACAGTGGTATGATGGAGAGGGCATGGGCTTTAATGTAAAAAAGGCCGGGCATCAATCCCGGTCTGCTGCTCACTAGCTCTGTGACTTTCAGGATGCCACGCTTAGTAGAAGTCCTTTTCCTCTTCTGCAAAATGAATATGGTGATGTCTGCCTGGTGAGGCTGTTGTAGGGATCACATGAGATAAAGAATGGCATGTACCAACAATTGCTAACTCCCTCTACCACCTGGAGCAGGTGGAGTATTGGGGTCCAGTAAGAGGTAGGAGTGAGATGTGATTGTAGGAGGAGTAAACACCAGGCTGAGGAATTGGAGCTTGGACTCACCAGGCAAGAGGTAGGATATAAGACCATGCTTTCATCCAAACAATCTGGCATTGGCCTTGGGAGGACTGGGCTGAATGGAAGCTGGAGGCAGGGCCAGTGTTGCAGGGATTCAGTCAGGAGGCCAAGGGAGCATTCCCTAGAAAGTAGGGATGGGGCTCGATGGCTTAGTAGATAAAGGATGGGGAAGAGGAACACGCCAAACATGAACTTGGGTCTGAGAGCACTGACAGAAACCAGCAGGGCAGCGTGAACCCCAAAAGAGGAGGGGCACCGAGCGCAGCTGGATCAGGAGGGGACAACTGGTTCCTAAAGGAAAGACCCCCTTGAGATGAAAGTCCTCAGGGTGGTCAGCTCTAGAGGGAGATATAGATTTCAGAGTCCAACACTCAATGTGGGTGCACTCGTGCATGGTGTGTGCCACTCAGTGCCGGAGTGTACCGCGGGGGCTCGGGTGTGGCTTTTGGCAGGGGGTGGGGGCACCTGTGTTGGAGGAAGAGTTCCCAGTGACCTGGAGCCGGAGCCATGAGAGAGGGGGCAGCACAAGGAAGCTGTGGGGGGTTCGCACGGAACAGGGCAGATCCAGTGTCAGATGTGATAATGAGTTACAGGGAAATGAGGTCTCAGACGAGGTCACTGGCTTTGGCGAGAAGATGGCTTTTAAAGGGGGAAGTTTCAGAGCCTGGTCAACACAGTTGATCCCCTTTCTGACCAGCCATAGCCTTTCTTGTCTGTCCCATGTTGGCATTTGGTTTCTGTTTGATTTATTCTTTATAATTGATAGCCCCTATTCTTCCCTCATATGTACAGTGTGGAATGCTCTCCCCCGCCAACCTCCAAATGTGGACATGCGTGTGAGAATGGTCTTTTGTTCTCTCTACCTCTGCACCACCTTCTCCATCTCAGCAGAGGGCAAAGCCATGCCTGCAAGTGCCCAGGTCAAAAAACTCGAGGTCATCCGGCCCCTCTCTTTCTCTCACGCTCTACATCAGTGAGTTGGGAAGCTGTCAGACCAAGCTTCCACCGCCTGGTCCACATGCACTGTCTTCCGCCTGGATTACCGCAACAGCTTCCTCACTGCTCGTCCTGTTCCTCTGACCTCAACCCCCCAGCCAGAGTCTCCATCTCAGATGGTCATCGGACCACACCACACTTCTGCTCAGAAGCCTCCAACACTGGCTCCCATTTCATTAAGAGTGAAAATGAAAAATCAGGCCCTACCTGATTTCGGATCCTTGCCGGTCCCGCCACATCCCCTGGCTCACTCTGCTCCAGCCACACTGACCTCCTTGCTGCTTCTCCAGCACACCCTCCTGACTTGAATGCTTCTGTGGCTTTAAGACTTTGCTCAGCTGTCCTGGAGGCTTCACCAGTGAGGCTTCCCCACCACCTTATATGAAAGAGCCACCTCCTCCCCCGACCCCCGACTCTTGGTGCCTTCGATTTCCTTTATTCTGGCTGTTCCCCATGGCTCTGATCTCCATCTGGCGTGCTGCGCATTAGCTTCTCTATTTATCAGTCTTGCCCAACGAGAAGTATATCCTGTGAAGACAGGGAGTTTGCTTTGTTTTTGCTGTGAGCCCAGTGCCTGGCATGTAGTAGATGATGCGTTAATATGAGTTGAGTGAAAGAGAAGGGAAACTAACATTTACAAGCTGTGTGTTGGGCACTTGCACTTTTACCATTTAGTCTTCACCACCATCCTCAGAGTATCATCCCTAGTATGTAGATGAGAAAACAGATAAATACAGATCCAAATCAATATTTGTTCTTTAAACTGGCGATTCAGAATGGAGGCAGAGAGCAGGGCATGAGTGGATCTTTTGACTTCAATTTACTCCCATGTATTCATGCATAAAGTATTTAGGAAGCACCTGCATATGGCAAGCCCTCTGCTAATTTCTGGGGATCTAAAATGGAATAGAAAACTATTCTTGATCTCTAGCCTTATGGTGGAAACAGCCATGTAAACAAAAGCATAGAGTGATGTGATAAGTACTATACTGGTAAGAGAGCCAGGAATTCATTATGCAGAGAGTATGAATAGGAAAGTACTTAATTCTGGAAAACTCGGAGGAGGTTCCCTGGAGGAAGAGATATTTGGGGTCAATCTCTCTGAATGAGTGCTATACGTTCAAGAAAATTGGTTGTTCCATGGAAGGATAAAGCCCAAGCTTTTGAGACCCTTCACAACCCAGCCTACACCACCAGCCTCATCCCCTGCCATCCCGTCAGCATAAACACAAACTGCTCATTATTATTTCCTGCATTGCGATGCTATTTCCTACCCTTGCAAATGCTATTTCCTCTCTTTGGAACACCTTCCTCCCACCCTTTTTTCTGTGCAGCTCAGTTCAACATCATCTCCTCCATAGGGTGGACCCGGCCCTGTCTGAGCCCACAGACAAACTGTCACATTTCCCTAAAGCTCTCCAAGCCATACCCCTCTGAGGACACACTGTCTTCATCACCTTTGTTCTTGCTGCTCTGTGGCATCTTGGACCTGTCCCAGGGTGGAGCAACCTGAGCCTGTGCTAGAGGAGAGAAGGGGCATGAAGGCTTGGGGAGGCCCATGTGTCATGAGAGCATCTGAGAGCAGGCATGGAGTGGGCCAGTCGAAGGAGCTGAGGAGAACAGGAGCCCAGCTCCCATAAGGTGGTGACCAGGACACAGAGGTGATCCTGGGCAGTGGAGGTGTATACGGGCAGACAAAGGGCCCTCAGAGGGCACCCTCACAGCTGGGCAGGGGAGGTCCAGAAAAGCCAGGCCTCCTGCTGCGGGACATAAGCCCGGGGCCATCTGTGCACATGAGTGTCCTGCTGAAGACCCAGGTGAGGCGCCTGGGAGCTGGCAGATTGGCCACTGGTTTGTGGGAACATTACTGCCGGCTCCCCGCACACGTGGACTGCCTGTCCCTCGACCTAGCCACCTGAGTGGAGGGCTCTTTCTAAAGCTGGACAGAAACACAGCAGCCACAGCTGGAGTAGCTGTCCCAGAGCCTCGGATGGTTAACGACAGAATCTGTGCTCAACACCTCGCCACAGTCCTCCTCAGGAAAGTAGCAGTAGAAACAAGATTCAGACCCTGGCATTTAGACTCCCCAGCCCACATCGTAACCACTGTTAGTGAGAAGGAGGGAATAGCACTGTACATTAATGTAACAGAGCTGCCTCGGTGTTCATTGTGCTTAGTGCAGGTGTGTGTGTGTGTGTGTGTGTGTGTGTGTGTGTGTGTGTGTGTGATTGTGTGTGAGGGGGTAGGAGGAGAGGTGTTGCTGGGGAGAGAGAAGCCAGATATTGTTTGTACTGATGGGACCTACCCAGACCAGCCGTCAGAGAGGACCCGGCCTTTGTCTCAATGGGGAAACCTGAAAGCAAAGCTCCCAGACTCAGGAAAGTTCCTGGGGCTGGAATGCGGCACCTGGCACGTGGCCAGCATTGAGTATTCGTTAGATGGCTCTAAGGATGTTAGGAGAGATAAATGGATTTCTGACCTAGGCGTTGGAAGAGGGGGTTCAAGCTTTAGCAGACTGTAGTGTGTGGCTCTGGCCTAGTCCCATTCTCCTTCTCTGGGAAATGGAAGTGCTGGGAATCAACATGATTTCACTCCAGGCTGAAACGTGAGGCACAGGTTGAGATCTAGGCTGGAAGACAGCAGCCTGCTGTGCTGACCCGGGGTTCTGGGCAGCCCTGGCTCAAGAGGCATGCCCAGAGTTTGGAGTTCGGATCAGATGCCGCCATCACTGCTGGGACTGGCTGGAAAGTGACCATGGGCAGTGGGGAGAGAGGGTAGAGAGAAAATGTCTTGGTTCATCCTGGGCACCCCAGGGCCCAATCCCCTGTGTGAGGAAGGGCCAGGCTCTCCTTCCCCTTGGATTGATCAGACAGAGGGTCCCCAGGGCTCTGCCCCAAGACGCCTAGGAAGGACAGGCCTCCAAAGCCAAGCTGACTTCTGCTGCTGCAAGGAGTGTGGCATCGGATTTCACCCCCCACTGCTGGCAGCGCACGATCGATATTTTTTTGTGGTGCAGACAGAGTAAAGAGAGAATAAAGTGTTGAATTGTTTGGCATTATCAAGGATTTCAGCTCCCCAGGACTCCTGCATAAAGAGATGGAAATATAGCTGCAGGAGCCAAGAAACACACAGAAGTATATGAATTTATTACAGATTATCTTTCCTCCTTCCAAACAGCCCTAGAAATGTCAAAAGATCATCTATTGTTTCATTGTTGATTAAAAAAAAACAGTTTGGGTTTAGTGATCTCTGGGTGTGGGCAAGAGGCAGGCAGTGGGAGAGGAAGACAGGAGTGTTTCTCAGGACAACCTTCGGGGGGCCCCACTACCTTCTAATTCTTCCTTTCTGGCTGTTAGTTTCGCGTGTGTAATTTAGGCCAGGGCAAGCATGGAATTACACATTTGCATGCTTGTAAACGGGTAAGCCCACTGTGTGCAAGGCTGTGTGGTGCTGCTGGAGACAGCCAGGTGTGTTAGCAAGCCTGTGGCCGCAAGGAGCTCCGGGCTTGGTGCCGTCTAACTGTGCTAAGGGCGGCCATGGCATCCCAGACACCGCCAACTCTGCCTACCTGCAGAATCCAGAGCAGAGGTGGCCACGCTGCCTGGAGGAGCTCCAGGAGGGCTTCACAGAGAAGGTGACATCTGAGCTGGACCTTGAAAGATGAGTAGACCATCTACCGGCAGAGAGGGGAGCAATGGCATCTCAGGTAAAGAGAGGAAAGCGTGATGCACAAGTTGAAAAGCCACATTCCGCCATCAGACCTGGAAGTCTGGCCTAAAGAGGCCGAGAGTACCTGAGCCAACTCTCTGGCCCTGAGCTGACCCAGATCCTGGCAATCTGAGGCGATGTCTGGTCGGAGATCTGCTTCTCACACTCTCCCGATGCTGATATGGCTGTAATTCTCCACCTGCAAGGCTCACCATTGAGCACCCCTCATGCCCTCAGCAGCTGGCTCAGACCTGCAGCTGGACTCAGAGCCCTCCAGGGAAGAGGCTGGCCTTTGGCTCACCTTCCTGCTGCCCTCCTTTGGCTGGAGAAAGGCCGACTATTGGGGAGCTCTTGGCTACCCCATGTTCTGGTGCAGCGATGGGGCCAAGGAGATTAGGTCAGGCGCTCCTGGGTCAGGGCTGTCCCCTGCTCAGCCCAGCATCTCATGGATATCTCGGTACCTGACAGGAAAGTGGGGCAGGCAGATGGGCCAGGAGCTTGATGGCCTTTTTTTCTTCAGGCTGGACATCTGGTCAAAGAGAGGCCCACTATCCCCTCCTTCACACCCTCTCCACCTCTTTTCCCAGGAGGGCCTCCGAAGTCAGGGCATGTCTGAGTCTTGGGAAACCTTGGAGTCAGCCGAACCTGCTCTGATCCCTGCTTGCCCCTCCAAATGCATTGTTTCGTGGTAGTCTACTCTTCCTTTGGTTAAGCCCGCACCTTCCTCCTGCAGCTCCCCCTGATAGCAGATCTAGGAGCACACACCTCAGAGTCAGGCCTCTGTCCAGCCTCCGAAAGGGGTGCAGACCAGTGGACCCGCCTCCCCCCCCTCTGTACCCAGGCCGGCCTCAGGCACAGGAAGCGTGAGGGGCAGCAGTGAGTGTTCCCTGCCCAGAGCCAGCACTGGTCTGGACCTGTGGAGACCCGGCGCTGCCTAGGCCTCCTTCCTGGTGAGGGAGTCTAGCACTGTGGCCTCTAAGGTTGCTCCGACTCCAGGACTCCTCCTTCATCAGAAAACTGCCGCTTAAACATTTCTTCTTCTGCGTTTGGGAAATGGTGACAGAAACGAGGACAGCGCTGAATCAGCAGCACCCCAGACTGTGGAGGGAACGGCTCCGTGCTGGGACCAGCGCTGGGAAGGTGACACAGATGAAGACAACACCCAGGCTGCTCCCTCCTGGAGGGGCGGAGTCTAGCGGGAGAGACAGCTGTCAGGCCCACGGAGAACAAGCAAAGGGCCTGTGTTTGCGTGGTCACTGTAGAACCCCTGCCCGCTTCCCTCACACAGGCATGCGATACCATCTGAATGAGGGGCGTTACGCCAATCAGTCCCCAAAGGCTTCTCTGAGAAGGCGGATATTGCCGTTTCCAGGGGGAGGGACATGGATGCAGGACCCGCTGCACGTGTGGGGACTATGCCTGTGGGAGGAACCTCGGCAGCCCCTATGGACCCGACGGCTCGGGCCTGTGTGGAGCTGGCTACTCAGGCGGGGCTGCTGGGCTCACCTCGGCAGAGACCAAGAAGGGCTGAGGCCCTGCCTGCAGCCCCAACCCTAGGACCCGCCTCGCTGCGCTCTGGCCCCAAAAGGAAGGCTTTCCATTATCTTCCCCGACCCCCCTCGCTTACGGGAAACTGGGTGTTATCTTAAGGTCTGTAAATGGCCGGCTGCTTTTGCAGCTGGAGCGATTCGTTGAGAACAATTAGCACGCAGTTTTGAGCTGGAATGGAGCATATGGCAGGAGGTCCCCAGGAGCCAGCAAGGCGCAGCCAGAGAAGGAGGGGGGTGGCCTGGGCAGGACAGGAGGGGTGCTGGGAAAGGGCGAGCTCCAAGCCTGCCACCTGGTCCTGGTCCCCCTGCTCTAGTACTGGAGGGGGCAGAGGTGAGGGCTGTGCAAATGCCATCTGCATCTGAGGTCATGGATACATCCAGTGTCCCTTAAATTGGCATTTTATGTCAGGAGACTTGAAAAGCCCCTAAGCCCAGAGAATGGCCTCAGACAACTTTGGGGCAAATAACCAGGAGGCTGGACTGGGGTGAAGGCATTTATCCAGGCATGCTTTGATATTCTTTCATCCACTAAATGGTAGCCGAGGGTCTACTATGTACCAGGAGCTGTCCTGGGCATTACTCTGTGAAGAAAACAAACCAAGACCCCTGACCTCATGGAGTTTCCACTCCAGTGTGCAATGACGTAACACGAAAGGAAACTGCTGAGCATGTGAGGTGGCAGGTTAACCTCCGAAATCAACCTTCCAGGTAAGCATTGCAATGTCCTTTTTACCTGCAAAGTGATGGAAACTAAAAATTAAAATTACCCCTTTAAAACAGCCAATTTTCATAGACACACACCCCCCCCCCTCCAAAAAATAAAACAAAACAAAAACACCCTGTTCAAATTCTCTGAGCTGGTAAGGAGTAAAGTCTGGGTTTAAAGCATCCATCCCAATGTCTGTGGCACTCATCTTGCCTCAGAGATGGATGAGACGCCCACGGCCACCTGAACAGCCCCACGTGGTCGGCGTGGGCAATAGAATCAGAGACTCCCCAAGTGAGGAGAGCTCAGAAATTGCCACTCTGGCCCCGGGCCTCCCACAGCGGGCGATGGCTCTGGAGATCCGGTAGAGCTGGAGCCTGAAGGTCCTGACCTGCAGGTACAGGGTCTTTGTACCAAACCAAGCTAGCTGGTCAGGTCTCTCAGCAAGCCCACGAGCGAGTTCTCAAAGACAGCCAGCCTTCTCCAACCCCTGCACCCTTCCCCCCTCAGAGACTTCACCCACCTGCGCTGCCAGTGCCAGGTCTCAGGCACTCAGGATCGGACAAGGGCTGACTCCGTGATTTGAGCCCAACCAAAGCGGGGTCCACTGAACAGCACTGCCACCCCACCTCCCAGTCCAAGCTGGAATGTGCTCAAAGCAGTGGCTGTACATAGGGGTTAGGTGTGGTGCAGGGTCAGGAGCTAAGCAGCTCTCTTGTCGGAAAGAAAAATTGCAGTAACAGCAGCAAGGGCGACTGCGGAGGTGGTGGGCGGGGAGGGAAGAGCCAAGCGGACCTTAATGCAGCAGCTATGAGACGTCCGCCGGAGCCCAGGCAGGTACAGAACACAGCCACAAACCCAGCCTCCCGACAGAACGAAAGAACGTTCTGGAGCTAAGAGACACCAGCTCACTTAACATATATCGGAGATAAGAACTCAAGATCGTTATTTTTGAGTAAGGATATAAAATGCTAAACACTGCCTTTATTAGTCCTTTCTAAAAGCCAGGTGTGAAATACTGCCATTCCCAAGATTGTGTTTGCCTTTTTTCCCCTTTAATGGCAGAAATTAAAATTAAGCCATTAGCCATCACTCCCCAAGGTGAGCCCTCAAAGTGATTCTTCCAGGGAACCCTCCCCTCACCCAGGAGACGTGGCCGTCACCCCACTAAGCTGCACACACCCTGCCCACCTCTCCCTCAGCCCCCATTGGCATCGCATGCCTGCCAGGCAGCAGGTGGCTGAAGGTTTTATGGGTCTGCCCCGCTAGACCCTGTCTTCCACCAGTTGCCAATTTGGCCGGTTGCTCCCCACGCACAAATACCTAACACTAAAGATATTCGGCCCACTGGAGCGCTGCCAGGCAGGCCTCCCGCAGGGCGAGTGGCGCTCAGTGGCTCAGCCTCCAAGGCTATCAGATGGCACTTGGCTCCCTGTGCCACTTCTCCACTGGGCCAGCTTGCTTTCTTCCTCTCCACTGTCTTTACTTCTTCCTTTTTCCCCCTTTCTTTCCATCAAAGGCTGATGCTACCAGAGAAAAAGTTCATAAAAATGTTATGTCCACCATAAAACCCCTAATGTGGCATTCTGCATGATCCATGCATTAACATTAACATTTCCCAGACAGTTATTGTGAGATAATGGTCCCGGCTATAATTCAGCAGTAACGTTCCTTCAAGCAAATGTTATGGAGGAATAAATGACTCGCCGAGTGAGCCACTGCAGTGGGGGCGGGGAGAAGGGAACGAACGGCTGGAAGATGCAGACTCTGGACCCTGGAGACGCAAGCACAGCATGAAGGGGTCTGGGGCTCATTCTAGATCTGGTGCAGATTCTGAGCCCCGCGAGGCCAGAGCCGCTGCCCCCTGCTGCTGGTTCACACAGATGTCTTCTTTCTCCCAGAGCTCTTTTGGGAGAATTGGCCAAGTAAAAGGATCCAAGGCATCAGGGTCATAGTCGGGGCTGAGAGGGTGACAGTCGGCACTGGTATTTCAGGCGGCATCCTTCTCCCCATCGTGGCCCCTGTGCTCCCAGCACACCTTCCGCTCACCTGCGCACCGCACTTGCACTTGTTTTTTCATTATCTGTTTACCTCGCTGTGTCCACAGCTATAATCGCACCTTCCTCATGAGCAGTGTGCACCTCTGAGTCTTTAGGTGGCCCAGCACAAAGAAGGTATTCCATAAATGTTGGTTGGGGGTGAGTGAGGCTGCATGAATGGATGAGGGACAGATGGATTGGTAGTTGGATGAATGACGACGGAAAAATATCCAGAAATGAAAGCAGACCATGAAATGAACAGCATTTTGACATTAGAGATCAAGAGAGAAATGACCTAAACCCACATTTTTAAACAAAGTCATAAAGGTGTGAGCTTGAATGGGATTTAGGGACTTGCCGCCATACTCATTTTATTCTTCAGGAACCTGAGGCCTGGTGGAGTCGGTGTCCAGCTAGGACTGGAACTCTGGGTCGGCCGGTCAGTGCTCTGCCCCTGCTGTCTTGCTGCGACTATACAAGGCTGGTAACATGCACAGAACCCTTTTCTACCGCCAGGGAGCTTGCTTCCCAGTGGAGGGGACAACTCAGGACAGACCGTGATGAGCACTACAGGGGGACTGTCTTTGATTTGGAGACTGAAGTGTGACCACAGAGGATTGGGGCCCTGGAGGGTGGGCACAACTGGAAAAGCAATCATGGCTGGGAGGGGGTGAGTATTTGAGAAGAGGGAGCAGGTGAGCACAGGCACAGAGAGGACTGGAACCAAGAACCCTTCACAGGTGCTTCATTTGTATCAGCTCTTTGAGTGTATGGTCTAGGAGGCCCTGGTCTATTGAGATGACTTTCCTCACTTAGAACATGGCTCCTCACTGCTTCTCACTGTGCCCTTCTGACAAGCCATCAGCTTGTGGGCCATGCCCTTGGCCACGTGGTCGGCCCTCTGACTTGTGTGGGGCTGGCCCCTGAGCTCCCTGGAGGCAGCCACACACGGGCTGTTCTTTCCCGCCTCTGCCCAGTGCGGCTCTCAGCCCAGGGAAGATGAAGCGGGAGCCATATTCCTCCCAAAAGTGTTAGGAGGGAAAAGTCTCCGTGAGAGCACAAGGGACAGTGTTGGCTCTTTTCCAAATGTCACATATGATGACCACTACGATGGCTCCCAGGAGCCGCTCCCCAGAAGGCGGAACCAGATTTATTGCACCAGCAGAGGAGATGGTGACCTCTACCGTGTCTTCGCAGGACCCTAGAGAGGCTTTGCCCCGATCAGAAAGATCATCTCACCCAGGGGTCTCATCACATCCAAGAGGTGTAAGAGGCCGTGGAGGTCAACTGGTTTAACCTGTGAAGGCCTTCTCCAATAGACTCGACTCCTGCTGAGTCCCCGGGAAGGCAGCTCCATTCTGGGGGCTGCTCTCACTGATGAGACATCCTTACTCCAAGGAGCTTTGTCTCTGTCGCTTCCACCATTCTGTCCTAGTGCTGCTTGCTGGCAGCACAGTGAGAGGCCAATACCTCCTCTGCATAATGGTTCCTTAAAAAACCCGAAGACAGCCGAGACCGGTTTGGCTCAGTGGATAGAGCGTCGGCCTGCGGACTGAAGGGTCCCAGGTTCGATTCCGGCAAGGGCATGTACTGTGGCTGCGGGTGCATCCCCAGCAGGGGGTGTGCAAGAGGCAGCTGATCGATGTCTCTCTCTCATCGATGTTTCTGACTTTCTATCCCTGTCCCTTCCTCTCTGTGAAAAATCAATAAAATATATTTAAAAAAAAACCCAAAGACAATACTCCTGCCCTCCCTAGTGTACTGTCCTGCAGGTACATAGCCATCTGCCTTCTCCACCCCGACTTCCCCCAGTGCACGCCGCATTAGCAGTGCTCCTCTTGGAAGTGAGCGTGGTCCTCTGGTGTGGTCGGGACCAGTGCCTCCCTCGTCTGGACTGGTGGGAATGCAGCCTAAGATCGCAGTTACCTTTGGGGGTTGGGAGCCAGACATATAACAACACTGGTACCTACTGAATTTTCGGTCAGACTTCCTTTTTTTCCCCACATGAAATGCTTTTAAGCTCCATCTCCCTCACGTGTTCAGTTTGCATTTTCCTCAAAGAGCATAAATGTATATTTCTCTCTAGTCAACATCATCACCTTGCTTTCAGCCTGCTTCCTGCTTCATAAGCTCTTTCTCCATCTTAATTCTCTCTTTAAACCCATTACCTCTCCTCTCCCGTGTGGGGAAGGATAAGCTCACTTTCTCCACTGCCATGCAGATTGTTCAAAGTGCTCAGCAGCACAGAGCTGGCTACTTCAACATGAAAGCCCTCCCCACAGACTGAAATCTACTGATGGCACTGCTTGAGGACAGGCACAGTCTAGCCGAAACTTTACCGACCTCTCCTCCCACCCAGCTTCCTCTTCAGTCCTGCCCCACCCAGGACATCACAGAAGATGCCATACATCTTGCTGAAGTCAAGATACTTCTCAGAATGTTCCTTACTTGGCCAACCTAGGAATTTTGTGGTGTTTTTCAAAGGGCCGATGAAGTTGGTTTGACATGACTTTTTCCTTCTTTTTTTAAAAATATATTTTATTCTTTTTTTACAGAGAGGAAAGGAGAGGGATAGTTAGAAACATTAATGAGAGAGAAACATCGATCAACTGTCTCCTACACCCTCCCCCTCCCCCCCCCCCCCCCCCCCCGAGGATGTGCCTGCAACCAAGGTGCATACCCTTGCCCGGAATCAGACCAGGGACCCTTCGGTCCACAGGCCAACACTCCATCCACTGAACCAAACCGGTGAGGGCTTGACATGACTCTTTCAATGAAGGGATTCTTGTTCTTGGCCATGACATCATTCTTTCAAAATTAATCTAGTTTAGACTTTTTGTTAATAAGTTGAACTTGTTATATTGTTTCCAGAATCTGATGTTTACCACTTTATGAAAATATAATTTGTGCATATCTTTCTCTGAAAGCTGTGCATGTTCATCAGTTCACAAGCAGCTAACAGTGGTTCTCCAACCCCGCCTTTAAGTATCTCCTCCCAGCCCTCTCCCCCCAACCCCCCTCGCATGAGGCGACTTGCTGTGTCCCCAGTCTTGACTTTGTTCAAAGCTGTGCGATATTGTTACCATCTTCTCTCCTCTCTCAAACTCAAACCCTTTTTAAAAGTGTGGGTGTGTTGTTGGTGTTGTTTTTTTTTTTTTCTGGTTTGATGATCATTGTCCTTGAAGAAAAGAAAGCAAAGTGGAAGTTATATTGTTTGTTTTCCTTCTGTCATATGGTAACCTTACATCTCTGCCTCAAGCTATAACTGCCTCTATCCTTTATTTTTTTCTCTTTCCATTTTGCTTCAAATATTGCTTTTTGAGAGAGGGTGGAGAGGGACAGTGTGTATGGGGGAGAAGGGGCAGAGGAGGGAGGTGCTCTCAGACCTCATTTCATCTGGTCTTTGGCCTTCCTGTGCATTTCAAGCAGGTTCAGCTACTCTTGCATGGTGTCTTGTTTATAAGCCCCTCCTTTCATCTTTCACACAAGTGCTTTTAAATCATTCTGGGGCTCAGATTGGAAAATGTGAACAAAAGATACGGTGTCCATTATATTTCTCATTCACCATTGGAAAGACATGAGTTAACCTGACCTTTTTTTTATCAGTTCTCCTTAGAACTATAATTAGCGAGGAAATTCAACAACCACTATTTTTTTTATCACCTCTTATACCCAAGGCATAGTTCCAGATATTGTGGGTGATACAGAGGTGAACAAGAATTGTCCCTGCTGAAACATGATAGAGGAGGTAGACACACACATTGCCATAGCTTCCAACAGCAGGGCGAGCCAAGGACATATATAAGTGCCACGAGGGCCCAGAGGAGTAGAGACCAGGTCTGCTTGCAAGATCCAGGAAAGATTCTTGGGCTGGAAGGCTGGGTAGAATATCAGGAGCCAGAGATGCAGAAAAGGCCATAAATTCCTTAGGAGGCCCAAAGGCACAGAAGCAAGATGATGTTTGGAGAACAGAAGATGAGTGTGTGGCTAGACTGTGGTGGGCTGAAGCAGGAAGGGGATCCCTGGGAGAAGGAACAGCAAGCAGGTGCAAGAGCACAGGATGGAGGAGGCATCTGGAGCTCCTGAAGATGCCTGTTCAGGCTGTGGCTGGAGTGGGGGTGACCTGGTCACACTAGGCACAATTCAAGTGCTTTATAGCCACATGGTGCCCATGGTACTGGAAGATATGGACGGAGGACACTTCATGGCAGACGTTCTGTGGGACAGTGCTGGGCTAAATGTGGACATGAGCACCCCCTCCCAGTGGCGAGGGTCAGGGAGATCACACATGTGAAGCACTGGACACAGGCTACACACGGGAAACTAGATGCTCCAGCTGTTTTATTCTCAACTAGAGGCCCGGTGCACAAAATTTGTGCACATGGAGGCATCCCTCAGCCAGGCCTGCGCCCTCTCGTAGTCCAGGACCCCTTGCTCCTACCACCCACCTGCCGAGGAGGTGGGAGAGGCTCTTGCCACCATTGCTGCATTCGCCAGCTGTGAGTCCAGCTTCTGGCTGAGCAGTACTCCCCCTGTGGGAGCACTGACCACCCGGGGTCAGCTCCTGCATTGAGCATCTGCCCCCTGGTAGTCCGTGGGCGTCATAGTGACCAGTCGTTCCACCGTTTGGACAATTTGCATATAAGGGTTTTATTATACAGGATAGGCTGGGCAAGAAGAAAGACTGAGGCCCCGGACTTTGGCAGTGAGGGTGCTGGACCACAGCAGCCCTTGGGTACCAAGAAGATGTTGATCCCTGACCTTGGGGAGGATAATAGACTCCTGTCCAGAGACTTGAAGGGGCTTCAAAGGGAGAATCTGGGGTTGATGTGAGGGGCAGCAACTCAGGACCCTCCAGAAAGAGGCATTTGGGGGACTTCAGTGACACCATGATGATCTCAGAGAAGCCGAAGGGTGGTGCCACATCATGATGTCACCTACATGTCAATCTGGGTTTGTATCCGGCTCTGGGTCCTGGGCTGCTGCAGATGGGCTGGGGGCTGGGCAGGGAGGGGTGCGCACCCTTGCTCGGAAGTGCATCTGCATTGTGACAGTGGGGAAGGTGGAGGGCATCTATTCAGATGGCCCAGTGATTCCCTTCCTGAAGGCACGCTGCCTCTCCCCATGCTTTTGTCCCTCTTTTGTGCCCGGCGTGTTGGGGGCCCAAAGAACAGAACCCGTCTCATAGCTGGAGTCACCTGGGAGGGGAGAGGGACAGCTGCAGGAGGCCCTGCCACAGGGAGCTTCGCTCCATGTCTGCAGCTGTGGGTAGGGCTGCCTGGTGGCCCCCTTTTTAGTGGCCATCACAGGGAGCCCCCCTCCCCTCCCTGAGCTGGACAGCCTGAGCCAGAAAGTGGAGACTTTCGGATGAGGATGCCCCTTGGCCCCAGCGCAGCAGACAGGATGCTGGATCATCCCTGACCAATCAGCAGCCTGCCCTAGGGGAAAGGAGAATGCTCCCTTTGGGCTGGGCGGGATGGTAAGGGAGGCGGGGATGCCCCCATTGGATTGGTACTAGCCTGAGCCAGCGCCCTCACCAACCCTTCTTGTGGCTGAGTGTCTCCCCCCCCCCCCCCCGCCCCCGTCTTCTCTCTGGTCAAGGGGCTGGTCCCCCTGTCCTAGAAGAGTGCGTGGAGAGTGGAGGGAGCAGCTGGGTGGGCTGTGGTTTTCCTGGGGCTGAACCTGCTTAGGGGTGGGCTCCTCTCTTCCTGCCTCTCTCTCTGCAGCACTCGCCCCCACCCACCTCCTTCCCTTCCCCTCCAGGGTAGGATGGATTGAGGCAGTGTGGGAGAAATCCGAATAACTAATCAGAGTCCCAATTAACCCCCTGCTGCGATGCTCAAACATTCACTTTGCTGTTTGTGAGGCAGAAAAAACTCTTCCTGCATTAAAATTGATGCCTTATTAATCCTTTTGCTCAGACCTGGCAGGTCCATGGCCAGGGCTTGGAGTCTCAGGGCCACTGCCTCAGGCCACTTGCACTTTCTATTATTTCTTGGCCCAGCACTGAGAGACCTTGGTGCCAACACCAGGCAGCTGCTTTGTTTTCTCCTGGTGGGGCCCTAGCTCCTCTACTAGCCCCCACCCCAGGCACAGCTGCCAGGCCCTCCACCAGGCCACTGGGGCGGGCGGTTGGAGTGATGTGGCTTTCCCCAGACCTGCAAGAATCTGGTCACCTCTCTACACTTAGGATGAGTTTGCCCATGGAGGGGGCAGCTTCTTAGTCCAGTGCTGGGTGGGCTCTGAAGGCCTTAGTGTGTGCCTGGCCCACTAGCTGACCCTTTCTGCACACCTGGGACCACAGTGTCCCTGTGACCTCCCTGGCGCTACCTCACACCCAGGCTTGAAAGCTGTCATGTGGCTGTCCACCCCAGACAGTCACCCCAATATGGTATACCCTCCACATAAGAACAGAACCCCACAAATATTCATCTGTGCTGGACCTTGTTCCAGGAGCTGTCAGGGAGCCAAAGTCATTGAAGGGGCAGTCTCTGTCCTCAAGGAGACTTAATGCAGTGGGTTAAGGTGTCCACATAGCAGAAGGGGAGAAAGTGAGAAAGGGGGCGGAAGGAAAGGTATGACCTAAGGAACAGAAAGGGCTTCTCTGGGTTCTCTTTGAGCCTAGGATGGTGTGGGAAGGAGTGGGGAGGAAACAAGACCTGCTGTGCACCCCTTACTCCCATTGCTGGTGCTGGCCCAGCCCTCTTTGCTGGTGGTGGACCTGCCCTGATTGGGGTCTGTCCACATCTGTTACCCATCCTGGCCTGTGAGTCATAGCCAGAGCCTGGGCCTGAGTAACTCCACTGTAGGGCCCTCTCTGAGGCAGGCCCCCAAGGACCTCTTGTGAGGGAAGGAGGAAGAGAAAGCGCTGAAAGGAGGGTGAGAAGAGAGTTTAGTCTCTAGCTCCTGTTTCCAATCACTTTAATGTACTGCCCTGAGAAATGGTCCAAGGTTACCTCCCTGATCTTGGACTCAAGTTGGGAGAAGTTTTCCTAAATTCTGATCCCCCCATATTCATCCTCAACTCAGAGCCCACAAAAATAAGCCTTCACCCTTGAGTGGTGCCCTCCTTTCCTGACTTGGCAGACTTGGTGGCTTGTGACCACTCTGACCACTGCAAGCTTGGCATTTGGATTGTAGGAGGGGCCTTGTGTATGGAGACCCAGCCTGCCCCAGATGTGGGGCGGGGGGGGGGGGGCGCGGAAGGGGAGCAGCTGAGCATATGGATTGGCAGAGCTGGGAGGAGTGAGGTGGGGGCTGCAGGGATGCAGAGTGGTGCGACTCCCCGGGACTGCCAGGCACTACCATGGCCTCTTGTGTGGGGCTGGGGTGGGGAAGGGGAGGAAGTGCAGGCACAGTGACTCGATGAACATGGTATACAACCTCCTCTGGCTGCAAGCGCCTTCCCTCCATTTGGCTAAGGTTATTACTGAAACCTCTGTGAGACGTAAGGTGCAACCCTCCCCCAGTGGGGGCTTGGGCGCTGGCAGCAGGTCACCAGGTGCAGCCTCCCCAGGTGGCGTGATTATTGCGGGAGGGAACTGGACTCTGAGAAGGGCAGGGAGGCTCAGAGCTGAATTTCTTCAGTGTCAGGCTTCCTGTGTCCCCTTCCTCAATGCCTGAATTTTACATGTGTGGGGAAATTCCAGTTTACCCAGGGAGTCCCAGAAGGGAAAGTCAGAACCATTGGACTGCAAGTGGGTGTGTCCCAGGGCTCAGTATGGATCCTCCAGGAGCCCTGATTCTTCTTATGCGGGAGTGTAGCCATGATCAGTACAGTGAGCTGGAATCTGTAACCTTCACATGTCTGGACTATGTCTCTGGGATGATTTGTGTGTGCAAATGTGCCTCTTTGTGTGTGTGTGTGTGTGTGTGTGTGTGTGTGTGTGTGGCGGCCATGTGTAGATTAATGTTTCTTTTAAAGAAGTATTTATCATCTCATGCATAAATTACTGCATGTAAAAGGCCATCCGAAGCTCAGTTGCTGGCATCCTCTTTCAATGAAGCAATATTATCACAGCCTAGTCCCAAAACTGGTCCCAGGAGAGGTTTTTCCTAGATTCTTTGTCAAACGAAATGTCACCGCCTCACCAAATGATGAGAGGAAGAATTTGTCTTGTTTATTTTCCAAGCGAGGCAGCATAGCGGCAGCCCAGCCTCTGCGTCTTTCCCCAGCTGGGTGGGCAGGAAGGCCAGCCCACAGGCAGGCTGGGTGCTAAGGAGACCCCCCCAAAACCCTTGGGCTCTGCTCTTTCACTCGGACCCTTAACCAGTTTTGTGACTTGGGGCAACTCACTTTTCTAACCTAAGTTCCCCCTTTTAAAAACGGGCCTGCCGAAACCAGTTTGTCTCAATGGATAGAGTGTCGGCCTGCGGACTGAAAGGTCCCAGGTTCGATTCCAGTCAAGGGCATGTACCTTGGCTGCGGGCACATCACCAGGAGGGGGTGTGCAAGAGGAAGCTGATGGATGTTTCTCTCTCATCGATGTTTTTGACTTTCTATCCCTCTCCCTTCCTCTCTGTGAAAAATCAATTGAAATATATTTTAAAAATAAAATAAAAACAGGACTAATTACCCCGACTTTGCAAGGTTGCTGAAAGGATTAAATATCATTTACTCTTTCATTCAACCAGTATTTTTTGAACACCTAATATGTCCAAAATACAGATTGGCTCCACGGAGAAATATCGGTTTCAGAGTCAGTTTAGGGTCATGGGGCAGACGGAAGGGCAGACAGATGGTCACAGTTGGCGGGACGAGTGCTAGGCGAACTGGGCCCAGGATGCTCTCTGCTGCTGGAGCCATTCTGTGGCCGCGTGTGCAGGATGGAGCAGCCTGCAGTGAGACCTGTCAGGAGGCCAGGGCTGAGCCGACGTAGGGCAGTAGAGACAGAGGATGACAGCGGCGCTCACTCCACACCCACCAAACAGCATAATTAGCTCGTAACAAGTGCATGGACCTTCTCCTGCTCTGGAGAGAGTGTTGAGGCTGTAAAGGTTGTCTCAGAGCCAGGGCCACCCAGCAGCCTGGCTAGGCGAGGGAGCGGGGCTCTGAGGCTGGCGGGTCTGACCACTGGGGAAAGGAATGGCAGGGGACCGTAGGAAAAGGGCTGAGCCCCCTTGAGGGAGAGGAGGGACAGAGACAAGTGGGCTTTGCAGAGATACTCAAAGGGCTTCTGGTGGGGCTGAAGTATTCCCCACACGAGGAAATCCTGTGGGTAAATGGAGTGACTTGTCGAAATGTAGGGCTGATCTCCATTGAGTTAAAAAGGACACTCGCTTTCCAGGATGGATTTGCCATCACCAGTCTCTTAAGTTTTTCCAGGTCTCCTGATTGCTTTTGGCATTCTTGCTCATCCATTCATCCCCTCACTTCAGCAGCATCGAGCCTGATGCCAGGCCAGGGTTAGAGGCACGAAGGTGAGGAACCTGGCTCAGGAAGTCAAAGCTTGTGGGCGGGACACCTAGAGGAACAGGTGACATATAGCCTGGAGTTCGTGGCTCAGAAGTTTGGACTGTATTTTAAGAGCGGCCCAGTCCAGTTATTGGGGGAGAGAAAGGAGGCAGTGACTCACCTGTGGGGTAGGATGGCACTGAGAGAAAGTTGTACGGACCTGGGTCTTCCAGGATGAGTGGGATTTTGCCAAATAAGCTCTAAGCAAGCAATTGTTATTCTCATTGTCAGTAGCAACCAAAGTCACCATTTATTAAGGCTTGGCCGGTGTCAGTGCTGAGCCTTTGCTATACCCACTAAGCACATTAGGTGTCCACAAGTTTCCATTTTACAGAAATTGGAAAACCAAGACTGACAGATCAGCTGGTAAAAGGGAAATGTAAACTTAAATCCAAATTTGTCTGACTTTGAAGTCTTTTCCACTCCACTGTATTATCTCTACCAAATTCACTTATGAATATTACTGTAGGAGACATCCATAGGTTGGTCAAAAACTCTCCGTTCAGAGACACATTGAAATACAGAGAATTGTAATGCCTCTGACAATGAGACCAAATAGGCACACTCCCCCACGAACCTGATTGATCTGATTTGGTATTTACCATAGAGGTTCCTCTTCATGTGGTAAGAATGGCATTTCAGTGAGCTACGGGCATAGTGCTAACCCAGGTATATATGGAAGGCATAAGAGAAATTAAAGACACAGGTTTTGACCTCAAAATTTGTGATGTCACTGAGGAGATTTTTATTAACACAGAAAGCAGAAGTTTACAAAATAGAGTAAAAGGAGAAAAGACCATTTCCACCCCGCCTAGAAAGGGGTGGGAAGTGGGGAAAGGAGGAGTCCAACGTGTCTCCCAGGTTTGCTGCCTGGGGGCCGGAGAACTGGGAGCCACTCACCGAGCTCCCAGACAAGGCCAGGGGAGGAGGAGCCGCTGTGTAGGCCTGGGATGTGGGACTGGAGGAATCGGCACTCACTCATACTCTCTCAGTTGGTCCTGATCCTCGGGCCCCTGTGTGTGGCTGCTCCTGGGAAGGCAATGCCAGGGGGCTGGAGCCCCTGCTGCTTCGAATGTCTGGTAGCCTCCGCTCACTGGGAGCAGAACTTGGGGTGTGCAGAGAGAGGTTGTGTTTCAATCCAGACAGTTTTGTTAATGGACGGTCATTAACCACCCTGCCTGCTCATGGAGCTTCTCTCAGCTCATCCTGCTCTCCTGGCGCCCCAGCTTCCTCCCTCCAGCAGCTGGAATTCACCCTCCCTCAGGATGCTGGAGGCTGAGCCTGCCACCCTACCTCCCTGCATTGCACATATGAATATGCACGCACACACACACACATGCACACGCACACGCACGCATACCCACTCACTCACATTCCTTCTCACTCACACTCTCACATTCTCACACTCACACTTACACACTCACACACTCACTCACACTCATTCTCACACTCTCACACATTCTCACACACTGACACACACTTACATTCATTCTCACACTCTTACAGTCTCACACTCACTCATTCTCACTCACACTCATTCTCACACTCTCACACATTCTCACATTCTCACACACTCACACTCTCACATACACACTCACTCACACTCTTACACAGTCTCACACTCACATTCATTCTCACGCACACTCTCACATCCTCACACACTCACACTCTCACACACACACTCACACTCTTACACAGTCTCACACTCACACTCATTCTCACTCACACTCTCACATTCTCACACACTCACACTCTCACATACACACTCACACTCATTCTCACACTCTCACACATTCTCACACTCTCACACACTCACACTCTTACAG